>NW_021011476.1:3739622-4369707 GCF_003987935.1 Bombyx mandarina | reverse complement strand
TTACCCAAAGGACCCTGCGGTGAGAGGTGGATCCTGATAGTCGAAGACACCGCCAGTAAGTGGGTTGAGCTGTTCGCTCTCATTGATGCCACTGCCGAGGTATGTGCAAAAACCCTCGTTAATGAAGTCTTTATGAGATTCGGAGTGCCTCGCCGGATGATTTCCGACAACGGAGTTCAATTTGTGGCCGATGTCATGCAAAAGGCTATGTTTGTTTTAGGGGTAAAACAAAATCTCATTCCTCTTTATCATCCCGAAGCCAATCCGGTTGAGCGGAAGAATCGGGACTTAAAGGCTCATCTTGCCATATTGCTTGAAGGCCGTCACCAGCAGTGGCCTGAGGTACTGTCGTTCGTCCGATTCGCTTTTAATAGTTCCGTCTGCACGTCAACCGAGCAAACGCCAGCTTATCTTACCTTTGGTCGTGAGCTCCGATCTCCAATATCCGCTCAGCTTGATCTTCGCGCCGTCGTAGAGTCCGAGAACTTTGTCCCCCAGATAAGCCCATACTTGTCCAAGCTTGCCGAGACCATCTCGACCGCTAAGGAGAATATTGAACATCATCAAGATATTCAAAAGACGCGCGCTGATCTAAGGCGCTCTGAACCTTACCAGTTTGCAGAAGGGGATCTCGTATTGATGAAGACCCACGTACTTAGTAATGCTAGTAAGGGTATTACGTCGAAGTTTAATCCTAAGCGGGATGGGCCATATGTGATTTCAAAAAAGGTGAGTCCTACTTCCTACCTTCTAGCATACGAGTCGTCGGGCGAAGTTTTTGGTAAGTATCATGTCTCGGATTTGCGACCTTATCATGCGAGGGAGGATGTATGTCCCGAGCCTGTGATTCCCAAGCGCCGCCGGGGTCGACCGCGTAGGGTGGTGGAGTAGACTGGGTCTCATTCCGCGTTGTTTGTTTGACCAGTCAAGGATTTCTCGCCAGGTCAAAAGGGGGAGTGTGTAACGTGCGGAACCGAAATATAATAAAAAAATCCTCGCACGCTAAGCGGAACCCTAAAGTGTCGACCAACGCCGCGCGACCGACACCTGCGCAAGATTCGTAAAAATGCAGTCAGTGAGTTTCGAAAAATTTGAATAACGCGCATGCGCCGGTCGCTGCACAAAATTATTAATTTAAAAAACTATCTTGTTACCTTAAGTTGTAACGATTAAATAAATGATTAACATTAAAATCTTTATTATTTTGATAATTATAATTTTTTTTAATTAACAAAAAATTAAATTTCTAAAAAATGTTATGAAAAATAGTACTTTTTCCGTAATATCTTAATATTGCTGTTTTTTGCATCTACCATAGGTATTAATTAACATTTAAAAAAATAAATTACGCTATTTGTTAAGAAATTGTTTATAAACAAATAAACTATTTTGGGATTTTTTAAAAAAAATTTTTACCGTCTTATTGTATAAGTGAAATAATGATTTTTTAAAAAACAAATTTTCTTAAATAAATGTTTTAATTGTTTAAAATCGTTTTTTTTTTCATATTTCAATTGTTTAAATAATTAGTTAAGAAATAAATGAAAACTGATCGATAGAAGAATGTAAATGAGGTAAGTATAAATTAAAACTAGTGTATTATTTAAACAAAATTATATATTTCTATGATTTATACGTAATTAGAAAGATATTTTATCATAGAACAAAAAAGTTTTTGGGTCCGTAGCTGTATCTATATTATTCAACAAATTATAAGCTATGAAATTTCAAAAATTATCAAAAAAATCTTAAATTTTTATATACAAATGCTTATAACTGATAAACAATAGTTACAGGATCGATTTTGAATTTATTTTAAAGATAAATAAATCCTTTATAAAAATGACCTGTGTCCTTTACCGTATCTCTTATAGTTTAAAAGTTATAACAATTTATAACTTGACAAATTATGTAACGGCTGTAATTTCATTATCATATAATATCTAAAAATGCTATAAAAAATACAAATTTTTTTTTTCTATATTTTGTTATGTATAGTTGTTTTTGTAATTTTTTGTAGTTTTCGAAAAAAAATATAACGATAAATATTATTTTTTTATAACAAATTGTTAAGTTAATAAACAATGAAATTATTTATAAAAAAATGTATTTGTTTGTCAATCCGCTGAAAAGAGTCAATGATGATTTTTAAGAAAAAAATAATTTCTTAACTAATTATTTAAACAATTGAAATATGAAAAAAACGATTTTAAACAATTAAAACATTTATTTAAGAAATTTTTTTTAAAAAAGAAATCATTATTTCACCTATACAATAAAACGGTAATTTTTTTTTTTTTAAAAAATCCCAAAATAGTTTATTTGTTTATAAACAATTTCTTAACAAGTTGCGTAATTTTTTTTTTTAATGTTAATTAATACCTATGGTAGATGCAAAAAACAGCAATATTAAGATATTACGGAAAAAAACTATTTTTCATAACATTTTTTAGAAATTGAATTTTTTGTTAAAAAAAATAATTATAATTATCAAAATAATAAAGATTACAAATTTTTTTTTGCATTTCTTTATTAAGTACTTAAATCATAAGAGCTCCACGAAGGGAAAAAATTATAGATGAATTATTGAAACTTTTATACCGTAATTTATAAAAACAGAGATTGGAAAAAAGTTAGTTAATTAACAATGGTGTAAATTTTTGAAAAATCGATATAAAAATTTTTTTTCACCTAGGTTTTTTTCGTTCAAGTGTTTAGATTACACCATAATTTATTCAAATTTTTAAATTGTTATTTAATACTATAAAAAAATTATTTTAGGTGATATACCGGCTTTTTAGACGGCGCGCCTATGCCGTAACGACCTCGCGGAGCGCTATTTTCAGCGTTAAAATTTTTTTATAAATAATAGAGATAGAATTCCGGGAGTTGGGACTTTTTTATTGGAAATTTCCTCCTCTTTCAGGATCTTTTTTCAAAATTCCTTAAATATCATTTTTTTAGAAATTATTAAGGAAAAACTAAATTCCTTTTTTTTTAAATCTTATTTTGTTTATAACAATCGCAATTTTTTATGTGCTAATAAGCCCTTAAAAAACATTTTTGTAGACATCATTCCGCATCCAATGAGCTATCGTACATATTTTTAGGAGCTTTATGTCTATTTAACACGTTTTTGAACTTGTTGACTAGACTACACTGAGTTTCTCGCCGGGTCTTCTCAGTGGGCCGCGTTTCCGATCCGGTGGTAGATTCTGCGAAGCACTGCTCTTGCTAGGGCTATTGTTAACAACGCCCCTAGGTTATAGCCCCGAGAGCTCACCTACACATTAGGTTACGCTGTCGTAACCTCTCAAAGCTACCACCAGCTTAGATTAGAAAAAAAGATCCAAGAATTGTAAATCAATTCAAACTAAGGTACATACCCACCGTCAATATTATATCAAATATTGATTTAAGGAGCCACTTGATAGTCAATCTCTTGTTAAAGATACGACCCTAAGCGATGATGACAAATTACGAAAAGCTTAAAGTTCGGCTGCATTCGTTTACTTCAAAAAGATGACGGACCAGACACGTATTCATCATCTACTAAAGATAATTATATTCTAACCGCGCTACGAATAGCCTTTAGATACTATTCCCATAGGCGCCGACATTTGAGTTACACTTGCCGCCCTGACCTCCCGACCTGCGTCGTAAAGGCGCTCATAAAATGCCAAGTAAAACTATCGTTAGTTCCCACTACTGACAAATGGCGACACAGATAATAATAATATTTTGTTATCTGTACTAATGTTTGTAAAACTAAATATTTTGTTTAGCTTATTATTACTGGTTAAGTATAGTAAACCCGATGGTGTAACACCATCCCGCCTACTTCAGCCACGAAGAAATCACGCGTGCCATTTTGAAGGGAGGGGTAGCTATTATACAACTGAGATTTTAAACGCATGTCCCAAACTGCGTAGTATCGTTCTCTCAGCGATGAGCTCAGAAAACCACTTAATCCGAAAATTTGGCTGCAAATATTGAAAAAGCACAGCCTCTACAGGAAGACGTAGCTCCAGAGAATTCACAAATTCCTTAGGGGTTAATTAGAAGAAAAAAATAGAGGTAATATTATTATATTATAGCAATTAACATTTACACACTTGTTTTTGCATTTCTAAAACCTACGTTCTACTTTAAAAATTGAGCGTTTTATTGTTAACTTACAATTACATCATAATGACTTTTTCAAATAAAATATGCCTGCCTATTTCTGCCGTGAAGCAGTAATGCGTTTCGGTTTGAAGGGCGGGGCAGCCGTTGTACTGTTAAAAGTGAGACCTTAGAACTCATGTCTCAAGGTGGGTGGCGGCATTTATATTGTAGATGTCTATAGGCTCCGGTTACCACTTAACACCAGGTGGGCTGTGAGCTCGTCCACCAATCCAAGCAATAAAAAAGACAACAAAAAAATTAAAATAATCAACTCAATTAATATTTATATCGTTTATTTCGAAAAATAACAACATTAAAATGATAATTATGCTAATATATCGCAATTCACTTAATTCTACTTTTGTATTATACTTACATGAGTAAATAAATGCAATAATTTATATATGTTCAACCAAACAGTACCATTAAGTGTTCGCTAACTTTAAAATGTTTTTTTATTTACAAAATTTATAACCGACGCTTGAAAGGCAAACGTGACTAAGCGACAATGCGTGAACTTTACAGTAGACTAATTTAAAGTTAAAATACCTGAAAACAATTATATTTTAACGAATCTAGCTGTAGGATTGAAATGATTTTAATAGACTTAGAAATATATTTTTTTTGCGCATTGAATATGGTTATTGCCTATCATTTATGTACAAAGCAGTTATTGTCGCTTAGTCACGTTTGCCTTTCAAGCGTTGAATTATGTATTTGTAATGGCAGTACAATTAACATAGAGGCCGACAGGTGGCGCGCTAATAGTTTGTAATAAGTTTAAGTATTTTTTATGCATTTAGTGACAGTCATATAAGAAACTAAACAAATACACATGAAACAATACAAATTACATTTTAGATTATACAAAAAAAGAGAGTCTAATTTCCGTTTGTACATTGTCTCAAATTTAATATAGAACAAAAAAAGCATAATTTAATTGCTAAATCACATAATTATTTTATCACAGACATTAATTATCATTTTATACTTATACCACAAACAATTTATTTCATTACTTTTCAAATTATTTTTCAAACCGAATTATTCACAGAAAAATACACAAAATATAAAATTTGTTCGTTGATTTATTTCTCTTAATTTTGTCTGCTGTATTATTTAGCTTCAAAATAATCCGCACACACGGTTTGCCGGCACCGCTTTATCTGCAAGTAATATATTCATTAATAGTAATATATCCATTGAATTCATTATAATAAATAATAAACATTAACTGAGAAGAAAACACACACGGTCATCCGGGCCCAAATTAGAATTCCCTGTGTTATTGGTACCAAATACTGACTATATATATATATCTTTTTTTTTACAGTTTTCGTGGTCTCTCGACCGGCTTAAAGGTGCTGTTGCCAGGCAATAAAATATTTTAAAAAAAGCTCACAACACGGCTACAATATTTTTTTTTATTTTTTTTTCTTAGGTGGATGGACGAGCTCACAGGCCACTTGGTGTTAAGCCAGCTACTGGAGCCCATAGACATCTACAATGTAAATGCGCCACCCACCTTGAGATATAAGTTCTAAGGTCTCAGTATAGTTACAACGGCTGCCCCACCCTTCAAACCGAAACGCATTACTGCTTCACGGCAGAAATAGGCTGGATGGTGGTACCTACCCGCGCGGACTCACAAGGTCCTACCACCAGTAAGTGCATTTACCTATAATCTCTAAAGTAACAAAAAAGCGATAGAGTTATTATATGTGACTATTAAGTTGTTTGATCAAAATAATCAAAGCCGATTAAACAAGATCGTACCGATCTCTATTCCAAAAACAAACAATATACACTCACTTATCATTTTCGGATACGGCAAATTCAAATTATCCATGATCTCAACGAACTCGGCAAGCGACTTCGTCAATCTGGGATTGTATTTCTTCTCCTCGGCCACAGAGGTCGCTGTCTGCCCTCGATAATCGTGCGCGGGATACAGCACGTACTCGTCGGGCAAAGTGAATATTCTATTGTGGACCGATTTGTAGAGGGTCTCAGAGTTACCCTCCTGGAAGTCGGTGCGGCCGCAACCCCGGATCAAGAGGGTGTCACCAGTGAACGCCAATGACTAGAAAGAAACAAGGTTATACATTAGTGAACTAAGAATATTAATTGTATTTTATAAACACACTAGCTGTACCCGTCTGCTTCGCTGGGCATTTAAAATTAACATTATTATTTCTCACCCCCCCAAAAAATTCTCATCATTAACGCCCCCGCAACTGGTGTAGGGAGTCCTACAGTCACATAAATATTAGCTTATCCATTAAGTACATGTATTTTCTACATGGATACCAAGGTTCAAGCCAATCGGATGCATGGTTCAGTAGTTATAACGGAACATCCGTAAAAACCACTGTAGATTTATTATACATTAGAATAGATAGACACAGGCCACCGATCGTCGGATCTTTTCAGTGGGTCGCGATTACGACGCGGTGGTATATTCTGTGAAGTACTGCTCTTGCTGGGACTAGTGTTAACTAATTCTCTCAGGTTGAGCAGGTGAGCTCACAAACCCTCTTAGGTTACCAGTGAATAGGCAGGGAAAAATCTATATATAATATAAAAATGAATTGCTGTTCATTGGTCTCGCTAAAACTCGAGAACGGCTGGACCGATTTGGCTAATTTTGGTCTTGAATTATTTGTGGAAGTCCAGAGAAGGTTTAAAAAGTTAGATAAATATGAAAATGCTCGGAATTAAATAAAAATAACAATTTTGTTTTTCCTTTGATGTGTTTTTGTTTGTTTTAAGTTTTTATACAAAAGTTTAGGTCTTTTATTTGTCGATTGAGGCACTACGAAGTCTGCCGGGTCAGCTAGTTATTCGATAAAAAAGTCATTGACACTACCTACATACACAAAGTTGTTCTAGGTAATGGCAACAGCAATATATTTATTAAGTCTCTACCGACTCCGATTGGAACTTGTGTGTTGCCTATAGCCTATTTTAAAAGCAAAATACCATTAACATTGTATATTATTTTGATTTGAGTGAGACCTTTTCTGACTGGCGCTTTAGTTTCGCTACGATTGAGGCTCAAGGTCATCGTGATGCTACTGAGCTTTAGTAACCTAAAGACAGGCCGTGAGCTGCCGAGCTCCTCCTAGCGTCATTTTCCTCATTACTGAGGATTGTGACTCCCCCGCTGTATCAGTTTCTCCCGTACGATTTCCCTCCATCTGCTGCGATCCTTAGCTTCATGAAGGGCATTGTGGAAGTTGATGTTTAGAGAAGATCGTATTTGGTCCGACCGTCTCGTGGGGCTGCGTCCTCTGGGACGTTTGCCATCTACCTTTCCTGTCACCATCAGCTGTTCTAGATTGTGACCCTCTTTACGAGCAATACGTCCGAAGAATTTCAGCACCCTACGAAGGCATATAGTGGAAAGTCTAGTTTTGATATGAAGCTCTCTCAGAATAGACACGTTGGTGCGAAAGGCGTTCCATGAAATCTGTAGCATTTTTCTCCAGCACCACATTTCAAAGGCCAATAGCATAGCTGCCAAGCTACATCAGCAAAATAGTTCAAGTACCTGTTCGTGACATATGTAAGTCAAGCATCCATTAGTGTGGCCCGGAGTCGCAGCAGCGAGGAGTTCGTGGCTCCCGAACCGCACCAGGTCACCGTCGAGCAGGTGGATATCGGCTTGGGCACCCGAATCCTTGCCTATGACGCTTTTAGTACCCGGTACAATTGACTTCAACTTCCCAGTGCCGGTTATATGGTCGGCGTGCATGTGTGTGTTCACTGAAATTTAAAAAAAACAGTTTAGCTGATCAGAGTCAATGCCATCAGATGCCATGCTGAAATTAATAGACGTGGACAAATCACTACTATTAGAGAGAGAGAGAGAGAGAGAGAGAGAGAGAGAGAGAGAGAGAGAGAGAGAGAGAGAGAGACAACGTACTTTATTGCACACCAAAACACAATTAACATCAGAAATGGATCTTTACACACTTAAAAAGGGCTGTAAGGTCACTCTGACGAACATAGTCACGTTAGCGCGGATAGATGGCGCTAGTAGTGATTTTTATCTTTTGTACCATAGGTCGAATCAATATTGCAATTTTGTTTAAATGCATGTCACATCATTGGAACACAAACTACACTAACTATAGTACATTGTGCACCAAGGGACAAAAGTTGGACATTTCCCCCCGCGTGTAAAATTGGTAAACACGCGGGATGAGATGTCCTACTTTTTTCCCGTGGTGCACATACTATTTTTTCTCCTACCAGGCCGAAAGTTCGACATTGTAAAAAACTTAACACCCGTGGAGTGCCGAGCCGGGTGCCAGGGGCGAAGCCCTGGCGGGAGGTGGAGGGGCAGAGCCCCCCCACTCATAAAAAAAACAATTTAACTGTTTTTGATTTTCAAATAAACTACTATTAATTGAATAATAACCGTCTGATGAACTCATCTTTGTTTAATACTTCACTATTAAATTTTATTGCCTTTTGTTTATTTCACTTTTACACTAAACACAATATTGCAAATTACCCGAGCACAACAATGGCGGAGAATTTTAGGTGCGTGAGAGCAGACGTAGATACTAACGCGCATGCGCACTTATCAGTACCTAGGGAGGAAAAGTTAAGACTTTCTTCCCTGTACAGCGGGACGAAAGCCGAACTTTCGGCGTAGATAGGAGAAAAAGCACTTTTTAAAGTCACAGGAAAAACTTTTTTTAGTTTAGAAAATTATCTGCAATACCCACTAGCATAAATGAGTTTAAAGCCAAGTTCCTCTATTAACTTAGCATCCCTCTCGGCGTGTTCTAAAACTGGATCTATGAGGACCGCTTCACCAGTCTTCTTATCTCCAAGTAAATATGTATATGTGCTACTCACCGTATCAAATAACTAGAAAAAAAGTTAGGCCATTTATATTAATTGAGTTCCAAATTTAAACAGAATGGAGATATTATTTTTTCCTCTAATTGAAATACAATTTTAGTGTTTTATTTTAACATCTATACCTTTTAGGAGGATGTACACATGAGGCTCTAAAAAGAAAGTCTGGTATAAATATTTATCAACTAGCGACCTGCCCTCGCTTCCCTTCGGAAACATTAAAACACACAGTAGCCTATGTTCATCAGGGACAATGTTGGCTTCTAACGGAAAAATAATTTTTCAAATCGGTCCAGTAGTTTCGGAGCCTA
Source organism: Bombyx mandarina (assembly GCF_003987935.1). Next base: position 4,360,354 of record NW_021011476.1, on the reverse strand, counting down.
TTCGAAACAAACAAACAAACAAACAAACAAATCTTTCCTCTTTATAATATTAGTATAGATGATAGATTTTACAGACAGTTTGCCTTCTTGAGAGCACAGCAGAAACCCACAACCTTTGGTTAAGTGCTTGAAGGAATTATGATATTGCTCATATATCTAGGTAAAAGTTTATGGACTTTGATTATTATCATATAATATATTTATCGGTCTCTGATAACTGATAATTTAGATTACAACTACTTTCCTAAGTTTGTTTTTATTTCAATTACACAAGGCAATAAATAATATAGAGTAAGTACTTGTTGGCTGATGACTTAAGACCAAGATAACAATATTAATTTTCAAGTTCTTTGCAAGTTTGTTATTTTAAGATTGCACAATTTATTTGTGATATTTTTCAAAACAAAAACAATACTCAGCTATGAATTGTATTACCTCTCTACCTTTCAATACCATACTAACCAGTGGTATGGTATACTGTAGTGCCCATCAGACAGGATATTCCGTCTCTTAGAGTGAAAGAGCTTACGTACAATTAAACAGCATGTTACAAAGTGGGTCTGCTGCCAAATTGAAATTGTTTTTATAAGCTCTAGTAATATTAATACCAGTTAGCCCTTGAGTTTGTCAATCGATTTATGGAATAGACATCAATTGCATATGACAAATTACTAGACTTTTTAATTAGATTATGGCAAAACTTTTGTTCATTTACAATTAAAAGATCATAAAACTGACTGTTTATATTCACAGCATTTCTATTCTGTAATGTAAATTATTTTTATTTTTATTGCATAGATGGGAGGACAAGCTCACAGCCCACCCAGTGTTAAGTGGTTACTGGAGCCCATAGAAATCTACAGAGTAAAAGCCGCCACCCACCTTGAGATATGAGTTCTAAGGTCTCAGTATAGTTACAGCAGCTGCATCACCCTTCAAACCGAAACGCATTACTGTTTCACTGCAGAAATAGGCAGGGTCCTACCACCAGTAATGACGTTATTTAATTAATAAGATATTAATACAAACCTGTCTGAAAAAGAAAGTGGTGTCTTTATGTACTGCTGACATAGTTCTGACATGAAATAATAAATTTGAAAGTTTGTATCTATCAGCCGCCCTCCGTCCACCAAACACCAATGATTGCAACATTCTGAAAAATTAGAAAGATATTGAATTACTATAGCTATTTCTTTAACTACTTTTGATCCAACATTACGATAAGTATCACTGTTTAATAAATAAAACATGAAAGATATCAATGCATAAAAGATTTGCCTTTAGAATGAATGAATTCATAACCCATTTACAGGTAATGGCTAAGCAAAGTTTTGGCTTTTTTGAGACATTGTGGATGTGCATTACTGAAATAAATGAATTAACATGAATGTTCAACCTGAATGTTCAACCTCCTGCACCATTTTAAAGAAGAAAGTCAAATCAGCTATCTGCCATTTCTCTCTTGCAGTGAACATGTAAATGATTACGAGAATACTAGTAATTATTAACTTTTTGTATGAAACTTAGTAATAAAGTTTTTGTTTTTCAAAAACAGAAGTCTTAACCTTATTATTATTAATGCAATAAAAACTGTAACGTGAGTAAAAATGTTGCATTTTTTCAATTATTTATTTGGAAACTTTAAAATTTTATCTATTATTTTTTGTGTTCAGTTGCCTAAGTTTATTATCACAATTTTTTATAAAAATACACACCATATCATTTAACAGGTAAAAACAATAAAAACTTACTTTAAGACGTTTAAAATATCTTCTGCTTTCAAAATCAAAACATAGCTTAATTTTCAGCCACGTAATGCGAAAATTACTTTACAAAATAATTTTCTTATCAGTACCGGTAAAATGGGGCGATTAGGGATTGAAAGGCGAATCGGGAAAAAACCGGGAAAATCTTTCACGCTCAATATAAGTTTTATATTCGTTGCAAAATCTTCCATTTTTTTTGTAGTTTAATAGTAGAATGTTGAAAGTTCACAAAACAACTCTGAATATGCATGATAATAGCTGCTAACTTATAAAAAATCGCGTTTCAAATTAACTTCCTGTGGTGGTAATTATTTTAGTGCTAGAAACTTTGCTCTCTTTTATTTATTTGATAATAATAGAAGACGACTATGATTTATAAACGTTATTTAGTGTTTGAACCAGCATATATATTAAAGGTAAGTCTCAGTTGTTATTGGTTTTAATGTATTTGATTAAATAAAAATACATGTAAAAATCTGTTGTTTTTGGGGATATTGGGGACGTCTTAGGTACAAATAACAACGAAAAAGGGGTCAATTGGGATGAGAATACGTGAAATGGAAACGACCTAAGTATAAATAGGTACAGGTTTGTAGGGTTGTCTATGTAGTTATAACAATATTTTTTAAATTTGTTGGTAAAAATCTGGTTTATTCGAAGCGAAATTGGGAATAAGTCTTTAGTTGAAATAGATAAGCAATTTAATATAAGTAAGTCGATTTTGCAGAGACATGTAACAAGATCAATGAAATCTCAAGGTGGACAAAAATGTCTAAGTAATACATAATAAAATATTTAATATTTGTTCAGAGTGGGGGTATTCATCTGATTAATCCATGGAATAACCGACACACCTAATCTCTTAACCCAGATAGAAATATCAGCCCCTAAGTACTTACCAAGAACGGAGAAATATAAACCGTTTCTAAGAAAGCCCACTATATATGTATAAATATATATATATATATATATTTTTGTTACTGCACTGTCGATTGCACCTATAATTGAGGTGATGTCTGCCATGTACTTTTGTCAGTTTTTCAAATTTTTTTATTGATGATCACTTTGTTGGTGCAACTAAATAAATAAATAAATTAAAACTATATATAAAAATAAAAGTAGTGCCAACCCTAGCAAATTTCTCATTTCGTCCCAATTAACCGCAATTTTCGGGTAAATAGGGATGACACCTATTTTTGCATTTTTTGCTTAAACTGGAATGCTAGTTGCATAATTTTAAATTAGACAACAAAGATGCCCCCAAGACTCAATCATTTTGATCCTGATATAGCATTATATACATCAACAACTACCTTAAAATTGCTCATAAAGTTGGAATTTGTCCCTAATCGCCCTATTTTACGGTACGTACCTTTATGTACAGTTTGTACAGTTATATTTGTATCTCAAATATATTAAGTTTATAATCTATGGTACAGTAGATATAGGTTTTTACTTATAAATCGAACAAGGCACTGGAATTCAATAAATAAATTCACTGTTTGTTTAGTTAATGCTACTGGTCGTTAGATTAGACATAAAGCTTAAAGTTAATACTATTATTTTATTTATTTAAAGCTACGGACGCTACGGTAACCACTCATACTGTTTTTGGTAGGACAGTATAACAGTACTGGTATATAATAAGTATGTAATCAATGGTACTGGTTGTTGTACAAGACACGGTCTTTTTAAAAAAAAAAAGATATGTACTTAAATTTTATTTAGAATTGACTATAAAAATACAGTATAAATGTATAATAAGTTCGCAAGTAATCGATTAATAATATTTTTTCTGTGTACATTAGAGTATGTACACAACTACACACAGAGAGTAGACTAGTTGACTAGTGTAAACATCGATCGCCAAATGTCATGTAAAATTAATACTTATCCTACTTTAATAGCATTTGGAAAGTGAAGCGTTTAGTGCGGAGCACATCTCTCCCATCACCCTCCCCCTCAGGACGCCGGACTGGCGGTCGTCGGCGCCACGACCACCAGCCCTCTCGGTACTTTAATAGCATAGCGTAAAACATGGCATGTGCAATACTAACAGTTAGGTACAGGTCACTCGGTTTCAATGGAATATGCGCCATATTAAATGGTTATTGTTTTAGTAATAACCGATCTGGTGTTAAAAACGTATTAAATTTTTTTTTTACTTTTTGTCCTGTTTTGGATTTAAAAATAATGGTCACCGTACCTATACATCAAAGAATACAATTACCTTCTACATATACATTTGAGTATCACAAATACGTGGATAATCTATACGTAGCGCAGAGCTCTATGGCAGAGCTTTAATCTCCTTTTTTTCAGCATGACAGCCGTACTTTTGCGATTCAATAGTTGCCAGCGTCGGGCTTATAATTGTCTCAAATAAATCCAAAAATACCACATTTACATTTATTGTTCTGCGAAACACTATTAAGGCTAGTGTTAGCAAATTCTCTCAGACTGAACCTGTGAACTAACCTACTCGACCGCGCGTAGATGGAATAGCCCCTTGAGCTCCAAGCGGAGTAGGAAAAAAAATCATTGTAATTTGTGTCCAAAATCGTTTAATCATATCTATCACAATATATGATAGTTATGTGTGATAGAAGTTCTTGATGTACTAGCGTGAATGTAAGGGAGATATAACATAGAGCACATACTGAACGTCCGACAGAAATGAGACTTCTGTGTCGATGTACTCAATAGGTAGTCGTTTAATGAAAACGTAACACTTGAATTTGGGTTGCGGCAGATTACGCCACGCACACACACCATCACCTTACTCACAGTCTGCCCTGGATAATTACAGTTTAATTTCAGGTTCAGACATGTTTTTGAGTGACAAAGGTGTATTGTTATTTCCCTATCTGTTCGCTTTTTGCCTAAGGGGCTATTCCAGCTATGTCTGGGATGAGCTCACAGGCTCAACATGAGTGAATTTTAGTAAGACTTGAGCAGATCCGGCGAGAAACTTAGTGGGCTAAGAAGTGTATCAGTCGGTTCATGTCCGACATACCCGCCTCAATCTCCACCGCGCAGGCAGAAGTCCGGCGATATCCTACTGATCCAAAAATAAACTATTTAGATTTACAAATTGGCCTCATGGTCTTGGAGAAATTTTATTTTAGTTCTTATTATAATAGATTATCGATTCATGCAGCGCCTCTTCTCTAGTGATGCCAAAGTAAATCGACTAAAATGAAAACATCAAACACTGGCTGGAAAAGACTTTTCCTTCAATCCTAGCTATAAATCAAACACGTGAAAATTTCATTCTTTTTGAATCAGACACAAACAATAACTTGCTAAATTAATAGTATGTCCACTATATTTCCATGATTTGACAATACTTTTAAAATAAAAAATAACAGGTAAGCGCTTCATTTAGTTTATTTCAATTCAAGAGTATATTTAGACAAATACAAACAATCTTATTTTTTTGTTGCATACATACGCTGCTTTGAATTGCATTCTAGTTAAACTCAATTTAAATCCACCTAAAGTTTTGTTTATTGTCTCAACTAAAGGTGAAAATACTAATAAAAAAATTTACATTATGATACCTTGTGTGAAAAGATGACTTTATACTTTATCATAAAAACCCCAATTTCAAACTTTACGACTTTACGATAATTTTCTGAAAACCTATTAAAAACAATCGACTATCGGTACGCACACATTGATGCTACAATATTCTGCGCTGTAGATTTCGAGCCTGCTGTTTGTTTTATTGCTATTTCAACTAGCACACGGGGAACATATCGCTCTGTTTCTTTTTTGCAAATTAGATTGGACGACGTCACTGACCTGCCGTTCTCGATCCCCACCCTCAAACTCACACTTAGAAATTTTCATCTGATGTAAACAGTAAACGTATACACGTAAACACATACTTTACATGTGTACTAATATGAGACGGTGTGAGTGAAAACAGGTTCTGCGTCTGTGCAATGTATTGATGTAAACATTATAACGTCATATTGTTTCATTCAGTGTGTTTTGGAGACCGTATGGAAATCTTTGATGGCGCATTTAGAAAAAAAAGTGATCAGCTGTTTATGAAGAAAAATAGAAACAGTGAAAATTTTATACGACTTCAATCTGAACAGTTTAAGTATTGAGTTTATGTTCAGAAAAAAACTCTTTGTTTCCAGTGATTCTTAATTAAAGGTCAGTATTTTTAATTCGTTCAAGTTTTAACGAGACAAAAGATTTATATGTATATTGACATTGTCTTTACGAAGCATTAATATTTCATATTATTATAATTACATAATGTCATTTAAACTTTAAAAATACCTATGTTCTATAATATAATAAAATAAACTCATATTTATTACCAAATTTATAAAACAATAATAAATCATTAAACGTGTATTTAAATGTGGAATGATAAATACAATAAAATATAATACACGATAATGCAAAAACAAAATTTAATTCATTCATTCGCAGTCGCACAGATCCGAGTGATCTCTGATAGTACAATTACTTAACTTAAATAATAATAAGTATTTTTTATACAATTAATAATTACCTAGGTATCGAACTTTTTTATACTTACAATTTTTTTACGGTAAATAAATTAGTGTGTTGAGTTTCATTTCACGATAAAATGAATAATATGATGACATTTAAATCAATTTTAGTAGTAGTGATAGCAGTGGTAATAGTTTGTATTTTTAATAAACAGAAAAACGCGCACCTTTATTTTTAAAAAAATAATGTGTATACGGGCCAGTTTCAGAATTGCATAAGTAATTTCAAATTTAGAATATCGTTATCTGTTATAACAGAGTTGTCTCATAAATTACGAGTCGTATCTAATGTTATTTAGGGTATATAATTAATTTTGAATATCTTGACAATACGCTGCAATGTATTCGTTTCTTTGGAACTCGTGCGTTTGAGTTTATCTCTTAAAACAAAGAATGTGTATCCAACACATGTATAAAAATAAAGTTACAATTATCTAATTTATGTGGTATTCAAATGTCCGTGACCTACTTTAACAAGATTCGCATAGGACAATACATACAATGTTACCCTTACCAACATTATAAACACATATTGTAAATCAAACATTTTAATTTAATTATTTTTTCGTTGACTGCGTTTACTACACTATAGTAGTAGAGTTATAGTAATATCGCACTAGCAATATCACAAAAAGCTTAGAAAACCCCGAATCGTGTAAAAATTACATAATCCTATCTATCGTTTTTTTTTTATTGCTTAGATGGGTAGACGAGCTCTCAGCCCATCTTGTGTTAAGTGGTTACTGGAGCCCATAGACATCTACAACGTAAATGCGCCACCCACCTTGAGATGTAAGTTCTAAGGTCTCAGTATAGTTACAACAGCTGCCCCACCCTTCAAGCCGAAACGCATTACTGCTTCACGGTAGAAATAGGCGGCGTGGTGGTACCTACCCGTGCGGACTCACAAGAGGTTCTACCACCAGTAAAACAACACAGACATACAATTTTAGCCACTAGCTTTTAAATCTGAACAAGTATAAAACAAATTTCGCACATTTTAAACTTATGACGCTGTTAATCGGACACGTTTGGCCCGTTAGGTTAAAGTTTAAAAACTTTGACATTGAGTTATATGGAAATACTAGCGACCCGCCCTCGCTTCGCTTCGGAAACAGTAATTTATTATTGATTTCTCAACTATTTAATGGATGTTATTATACATATAAACCTTCCTCTTCAATCACTCTATCTATTAAAAAAACTGCATCAAAATCCGTTGCGTAGTTTTAAAGATTTAAGCATACATAGGGACAGAAAGATATTGGGACAGAGAAAGTGACTTTGTTTTATACTATGTAGTGATACGGGATAGGAATACATACGTCCATTTACCGGTAACACAAAATATTCTTATAGACATAGGCTCTTAGCATACCTAAGTATTGACTTCGACCGGAAATCCAACGCCGAATATCTTGTACAGTAAACAGAATAACTAAACATTATAGATCGACAAGGCAGTCAGGGGCCGTCTATCTAAAGACAAAATAAAATTTATTAGTCCTTAAAATAACTAGTAGATATTTACGTATAAATGTGGATTCGATATATATGTGTTTCTCTTCTCTCTCTTGAAATAAAACCATTGACGAGTTTGACAACAGATTAAATACATTTTTACATACATAGATGGCTCGATTAGCTTACAGCCATAGAGTTAGTATTATAATATTTAAATTTATATTATATTATATTTATATTTATATATCCCGAGCGCTATGACATGTCTTTCTTCAAACGAGGCTTGTGGAGAGTATTACGCGGTAGGCAGCGGCTTGGCTCTGCCCCTGGCATTGCTGAAGTCCATGGGCGACGGTAACCACTCACCATCAGGTGGGCCGTACGCTCATCTGCCTACAAAAGAAAGAAAGAAATTATAATAGTTGTAGGTACTTATTAACTCCATGCTTACAGCTTACCTGGTGTTAGGACCAACCATAGACATCACAACGTGAAGATGACATGAAGTCGATTAGTCTTAATTGTATTGTACTCATATAACAGCTGTCTCGATCAACATACCGAAATGCGCGCGGCAGAAAAACGATAGTACGCCGATAAACTACCCATGGTAGCCTAGCCTAGTCCTTATGTCCCAGCTCCGATAAATCTAATGGAAATAAACTAGTAATCAATGTCAAATCGTCATTAAAAATCACATTCAATTAACCTATCCGTCTTTACACGCGATACATCTGTTACTTATATCTAATATGCTATTAAATATGTACTAGTATCAGTAACTAAAGAAATATTTATGTAGTTCTCACCCTGCCTATTTCTGCCGTGAAGCAGTAATGCGTTTCGATTTGAAGGGTGGGTGGGGCAGGCGTTGTAACTATACTTGAGGCCTTAGAACTTATATCTCGAGGTGGGTGGCGCATTTACGTCGTAGGTGTCTATGGGCTCCAGTAACCACTTAACACCAGGTAGGCTGTGAGCTCGTCCACCCATCTAAGCAATAAAAAAAATTAATTTTTTCTTCAGTTTTCGCGACTCGCAAATATTATTAAAATTACATTTACGGTTTATTCTCGTATTTTTTTTAATTGTCATTATATTATTTCTTACGTTTCGAATACTTTACAGTTTTCGTTGTCACAGATGTGGTTGTCAAATATTTTTTTACTATAACAGTCTGTGTCAAAAAAAAAAGTAAATTAAAATTACATTGACAGGACATGAGTGACATTTGAAATTGACTTCTTTGAAAAATCTTTTTCATGGCCCTTAGTTGCCCGATGTTTATTCGAAAAGCTCTTGTAAATCCACCGACACGTGAAGCCCTTTACGTCATACGCTTTATCTGCAAGTCGACCTTCGAGATTCTCACGACTCGATTTACACAGATCTAAGACGCGCGATGCTGTGACCTAAAAAAATCCCTTTGTTTAATGAATGCGATCAAGAGTCGGATCTTTTGATATTTTAAAATATGACGCGGGCCTCATTTAAGTTTGCCGAATTTTTCATAAATAAATTCATATTTAAATTGGACAAGTTTAGGGTAACTAATTGTTGTGATTGCAATTCACAATCTACTGTAATATTATATTTTCCTATGTTACTGGTACTAGTAACATACTAGTAAAAAAGAAATACACCCAGACTCTTAACACAATAACTTTAACAAAGATCTGTTGACTCAGTAGACCGACAGTAGACGGCGCCTAAAGAGACGATCAAATAGTGCAGTATTAAAATACTAAATAATTTTCAAAAGAGGCTAAATCTTCGCTGTCTTATTGTTTCCGTTACAAAAAACTCATTAACAATTCTAGTTTTCATACAAAAATATTAAGTATATTTGATATGTATCAACATTATTACAGTATACAAAAATAAACAAAATATGTAACAGATATAATAAATTCGGACCAAAATACTTACATAACGATGTGTATATAGGTACAATGTGCATAGGTTCTTTTTGTATACAAAATTTAAGGAATTACAGCAACTAGGTCATCTAAGATAAAATCTAAGTTTCTGTTTCTTTAATTTTTGTTTCGAAATATACGTTTGTGTAATATAGGATATTGTATGTATGTTTTATCGTTATTGCCTTTATAATTGATGATAGTGATCGCACAAAAGAGAAATAAGAAATATCGTTTTTCAGGCTTGAGGTACTACTTGCTACTTACTTCCTTATTGTCCGCAGTAGTATTATATAAATGTGCCTTCTCTACTTTATATCTTTAATTTTGTTATAGTCTCTGAATTCACAGTGGTTGGTTTCACCCTCTCCTCATGTTTCCCATTTCAAGAGCAATCATGTGAAAGCCGATGCATCAATGCGATTGAGACTTCAATATTAGGTCTATGTTAGATCGATAATAACTATAATCTATCTTCTATCTTCTTCTTCTATCTTGTATGTTCTTCTTCTATATATATAAAAATGAATTGCTGTTCATTAGTCTCGCTAAAACTCGAGAACGGCTGAACCTATTTTGCTAATTTTGGTCTTGAATTATTCGTGGAAGTCCAGAGAGGGTTTAAAAAGTGAATAAATATGAAAATGCTCGGAATTATATAAAAACAAACAATTTTGTTTTTCATTTGATGTGTCCCCCGTCAAACGGATTCTTTTTGTTTGTTTTAAGTTTATTTTATTATACAAAAGCTTAGTTCTTTTATTTATCGATTGTGGCACTACGAAGTCTGCCGGGTCAGTTAATATTAAAATAAAAGAGTTTTAATAGCAAATCTAATTAAAGTATTTTTTTATCCTGATCAACATACATATTAGACCCAAGTAAAAATATCATTATATTGTTATCGGTTCTTGATGCGTGTGTAAATTTTCAAATTAATCTTCAATTTTGAACTCAAATAAAATGGCGTTCAAACATTCCATACAAACATGCATTGTACGCGCCCTCCTGGCTGAGCCCATGCTCGTCCACCTGTCCTGGTGAAATTGTAAAGGCCTCAGGGTCACCAGTAATCTCTCAATCATAAAAAAAACATTGTACGTGCATAACAAGCTAATAAAAAACGTGTTAAAAAGACATATTCGCAATGCCTTTAAACTTCTATTCCGGCCAATCATGGACATTATATTGCAGTATTGCAGTATTGTTATCTAGCGTCAGGATTCTGTAGTATTTTTTTTTGCAACCATTCCGCAATTGAAGGACATAAATTAGTCAGACTCATAGTTCGATGCTAAAACGTGCTTAATGTACCTTATTAGTTTTTTAAACTGGAAATCCAATTGAAAGCCTTACGTAAAAACGGTCCGTTTACAAAGACCTGCAAGACCAAAGGTTACGTTATTAGCGCTTAATGTAAAAAAAATTTTTTTTTTATTGCTTAGATGAGTGGACGAGCTCACATCCCACCTGGTGTTAAGTGGTTACTGGAGCCCATAGACATCTACAACGTAAATACGCCACCCACCTTGAGATATAAGTTCTAAGGTCTCAGTATAGTTACAACGGCTGCCCCGCCCTTCAAACCGAAACGCATTACTGCTTCGCGGCAGTAATAGGCAGGGTGGCGGTGGTACCTACCTGCGTGGACTCACAATAGGTCCTACTACCAGTAAATTTAATCTATGAATTAATCGGTAAGGTTAATCTATGGATTTTTATAAACAAGTCGAAGAGACTATTTTTCAGCCACGTGTATGTTATTTGCACGCCATATCCTTATCTTCAACGACCAAACAGTTGCGATTTGTTTTGTCTCGCACGTAGCACGTTTTAACGATATTTTTAAAATGGCGAGCTATTTATCACGAGTGTTTACGTCGGTGTAGTCTGGCCCTCGCCCTCGCCGACGCCGACGCGACAGGGTGTGCTACCCTCTGCCGTCTCAAGATTCCATTGTACTCGTGATAGGGCACGGCACACAAGAGAGTCATTTTAAAGTCTAGACTCTCTGGAACAAAGAACTGTGGAGTTTATGTTGCCACAGACCCACAATCTTTAATCACTAATAGCAACTCTTAATTAAATTTGTTATCACTACATAGTATAATACATAGTCGCTTTCTCTGTCCCTATGGTATATATGTATGCTGAAATCTTTAAAACTACGCAATGGATTTTGATGAGGTTTTTTTTTAATAGATAGTGTGATTGAAGAGTAAGGTTTATATGTATAATAACATCCATTAAATAGTGGAGAAATCAATAATAAATTACAGCTTCTGAAGCGAAGCGAGGGCGGGTCGCTAGTGCCATATAATGTGTTGAAAATACTTTTGGTGTCAGCTTTACACATTTTCTTTTGGCGTATGCTTTGAGGAAAACAAGCATTTCGATCGTAATCACAAGGACCTATGAAAAAAATCTATACATAAATCTTACAATTGAATTACGGAATAGTGTTTGTAAGCGAATAAGAGTAAATCTTGCAAAACGCTGAATCGATATTTTCAAGATAATCTTACGAACATAATTTGTAATTGGTAGATGATAGCGCCTTGGTTCTGCCCCTGGTATTGATAATAATCATGGGCGACGGTAACCATTCACAATGAAGAGTTGCTACCATCACCACGATGAAGAGTTCCTAATCGTTTTCTATTATTAGAACATTAGTGTTTCACAGTGGAAATACGAAACCCAATAAGATGTGAACTTGAGTTAATCAAACTTAATAGCCTAGTTAAAGCCATGCGCTATGAGGAAATGACGATACTCTGCGATGTATAAATTCAGTACATTCATTTGTCAATTAGTTCCGCGTGTAACTTCCGGTTGTCATCCGCATAATGTAGTTTGCATACTCACGAATACTCGCGGGTATTGCAACTAACGTTATGTTACTACTTGCTATTGCGAGCGTGTTATTGCAAGCTCTTTGTTGCACTGGATTGTGAAAAGATGTGTATGTAATCTTGTGTTTTCGTCATGTCAGCGCGAGATCAGATCCAGTGTTATAAGACACAGTAAAAGCCGGTGATTTTATTCTAAGTCAGTTCGACGCCAAATGGTTACCATATGTGTGGACAAAGACATTAATTATATTCTATTTCCAGTACAATAAAATTACAGCTGGAAGCTAGACAAACATGATCTAACAGCAAACCCAAATAAAAATTAAAATAATATTTTTATATCCTTATCTTAATTATGAAATAAGCCAAATTAATAAAATTATTGTCCTTGAAACGTGTACAAAATTTGAAGATAATCGGACTTCTTGAAGTTGTTTAAAATTACATTGAATTACATTACAATAGATACGAATCAAACTAATAAAAGCGTATTCAAAAGAGAACATCTGTGGAATTTTTTTATTTGTTCGTATTTGTACGCGTTGTTTCTTCGTTCGTTTGACAAAAATTTTTTACAGTAGCAATTGTTATAGACACGTTCTGAAGGCTTTCTGGCGTTGTATCAACGTACGATATTTGGCTCGCGGGATGTTTCAACGAATGCTGAGTATATTTTCGTATTTGGCGGTTTGAGCGCTTTGAAATAAACTACAATTGTTTTGAAGGTTAATCGTAAAAGCGATGTGTTTATTATAAACAACGATGCACAAGCGCTGTGACCTTGTTAACTCTCGCTTTCGGAGTTATCCAGCGAATGTAACTGAATTACGTATTGAAACCGAGCGCGTAAAACAAATTTATCTCTTCTGATGTCATTTGTTTTTCCTCACACAAAACAATTTTTTTTTTTTTTGTTTTGTTTCTAGATTATATTTCGTATCCGATGTTTTACGTAATTATGGATTGTATTTGCTGGTTTATAGGGCGTATCGTGAACCAGCACGGATTAGGACCGCTATCCTGCCCATTTCTATCGCTAAGCAGTCGTTTTGGCCGGCTCAAAGGGCGGGGTAACTATGGCAATACAAACGAGACTCAAATCCCCTGTCTCGAGAATATCTGTGGGCGTTACTTTACATTAGTGTGCTTAGTGCGAGTTTTTAACGTTCTCTATAGCATAAAAAATAACTCAAATTTGTATGCAGTTGGAACAGCGCCCCTAGCGGCAAACGTAGGCAAATGCAACTCCTAACAAATTTGAGTTAACTTTTACGCTATTGAATACGTTAAAAAACTCGCACTAAGCACACTGATGGATCACGAGCTTGTAAACAAATTTTTGTAATAAATACCAAGAAATAAAAATGTTAGTAGACGAATATTATTAATTAAAGCGTGCGTCCATACATTGGAAAATGAATAAATCGCGCTATTGCCGCTAATTACAGCGGTGCCCATTAAACATTTTTGTTATAAATACACGTATGTATGTAATATAAATTTTCCGTGCGACTCAAGGTTCGAATTAATGTCATGTTTAATTCCGTCGGTCGCTCTATAGGTACTGACTACCAGCGCTTAATGGATATATCGTAAACGACGCGTACTAGTTAATATCTACAATTAATCCACAGCAAAACTCTACCGACATAATTACTTTCTACAAATATTAAAATTAATTAATTCCATTGGCGTTACAACTCTTTGTGCATTCCTCTACGCTCTATCTCTTGGTTCCATCTTTCTCAAAACTTCCTAGATCCTAGTGGTTTTACTTGTTAAGCCCAGTTGATCGCTCTCTTTCGAGGTCTCTTCTCTTCCAATCTCTCCAAGGGCCCTGTCCACCTGTTGTTATTGCCTATTATTCTGCTCTATTATATCTCCACATACTCCAAATATATCAAAACAATTTGTGATTTCTACCTTACTCCTCAATGTCGGTCGTGCCATCAAGTGTGATCTCCTCCGCTCATCTACGCTAAACAAAAGAAGTTCAAAATTGCGGAAAGTATTATTTGATTTAGAATAATTGGTCTATTGCTTTCTGAACCTTTAGGTCGAGCATTCAGTAGAAATTTGAACAAAAAAAAAACATGGTATGAAAGCGACAATGATTAATTAGACGCATCAGTTATCAGTTACTATTTAGCATAAATAAATAAGCATATCTCGAAAATTAAATTTCGATCGTAAACCAGTTTCAGTATAAAGATACTGAAACTGGTTTACGATCAAACGAACAAAGGTTCATTTGTTTTGATCAGATCAGACAGATCATTTTTAATTATAGCCAATAAATGCGAAGAGTATCATTATATCTTAAACAAAATATAATGCCGTATGCTCGTCTGCCTACAAGGGCAATAAAAAAAAAACTTTTTTTTTAAAGAGATTTTATGACCTGGTAAGTAAGACCTTTAAGTCATGTCTTATTTTACTTTATATTCTTAATTTTATGAAAAATGATAATATGGAGTGAAATGAAATGAAGAATTTTTAATTTGAGACATTAATCAACTGGGATGAAATTTAATGGAATGAGATGATATGGGATGAAATATAATCGCAGTAAAATGGTGGTCATTTACTGAGATTTTTTCAGTGGACTTTTTGGAGGAACCCGAGAAGTTACGTCCAGCAGCTTTGTTTCATTTTCCCACATTTGTGCACTTTCACAGATATTAAACAGTTAATAAACCACCATTATTACACATTTAAACCTGAAGAAACACTAAATAGACAANAGGAACATTGACGGAGACCGCGCTACCGTGGACATTATTGTAGTCCCAAAGGATTCTGTTTAAGGGAGAGTAAGCACCTAAATTCGAACGAGCGGGCTTTCTTATAAACGGTTTATATTTCTTCGTTCTTGGTAGGTACTTAGGGGCTGATATTTTTATCTGGGCTAATAGATTAGGTGTGTCGGTTATTCCATGAATTACTTTATACAGAAATATACCCCCCATTAGTTATTCTGCTCTATTATATCTCCACATACTCAAATATATCAAAACAATTTGTGATTTCTACCTTACTCCTCAATGTCGGTCGTGCCATCAAGTGTGATCTCCTCTGCTCATCTACGCTAAACAAAAGAAGTTCAAAATTGCGGAAAGTATTAGTTGATCTAGAATAATTGGTCTATTGCTTTCTGAAACATTAGGTCGAGCATTCAGTAGAAATTTGAACAAAACAAACATGGTATGAAAGCGACGATGATTAATTAGACGCATCAATTAACAGTTACTATTTAGCATAAATAAATAAGCGTATCTCGAAGATTAAATTTCGATCGTAAACCAGTTTCAGTATCTTTGTTCATTTGTTATCGTCAGATCAGACAGATCATTTTTAATTATAGACAATAAACGCGAAGAGTATAATTATATCTTAAACAAAATAAGCGAAATGATTATTTTTATTAAAGGAGTCAAATTGATAAAGAGGCTTCTTAAAACTACAACAGAACAATTAATAATCATATTTTAATGCTATTTTTGTAATCGAATCCCAACCGGTCGCGAAACGAGTTACTTGCCTCGTAGAGTAAAATGTCACCCATGTCATTAACTACGTCTGTACAATAACTATTTGCCATGTAATTAACACTGATTTTAAGGTTTTTTTATCTTGCTTTTTCATAGTTTTAGACAAGGAGCTGCTTGGATCAGTCTCTAATCTATAAACTGACTGCCGGTCGATTTCTGAATCGGTTGGTGAGTAATATCACAAACCAGCGAACAAACGGTCATATATTTACTACAGTGAATATACGTGGCGTTGCTCGGGTCATGTCATTTATCATGATAAGCATCTTATTTGTCGATCCAGACTGTATCTTTGTGCAAAGTTTCATAATGTCCCGTAACTATACTGAGACCTTAGAACTTATATATCAAGGTGGGTGGCGCATTTACGTTGTAGATGTCTATGGGCTCCAGTAACCACTTAACTCCAGGTGGGCTGTGAGCTCGTCCATCCATCAGGGCAATAAAAAAGTCCTTTAGTCCTTAGAAGGTTTAACAAAGATCCATAGATTTATATATTTTTATATTCCATAGTGTTGTTATAGAATTATTACGTAAAACAATAAAATCATTTTGTATCATTGTCATAATTTGGGAATAATGAAGATCTTCAAACGAGCGAGTGAAATTGCTCAGGAGACCGATGGTCCGAATATTTTAGTGCGGAACTTGGGTACCTATATGCAAGCGTATCTTGAAAATATCGTAAGCGAGATTCAGGCATCTGTCAAATATCTTGTGTTTTTGTGATCGCTACCCCCCCGACACAATAATATAAATGTTTAGAATACATTCACGTTGTGTGCGAATCATGGTATCGATGATTACACAATCGATGGTCATCAAAAGTTGGCCAACGCTCGATCGCGGATTGCGGTAGTGCGCAATGATTTTACATTACGCGCTATTACTAATCTGAAACAGGTTTTTATGTCGTTTAATAATACGCGTATTTGGAATCGGTGGTTAATTTTGTAATCTTCACTAGTGGCAGGGCGTATTGTAAGCCTGCACGGGTAGGTAGGTACAACCGTCCTGGCTATTTCTGCTGCGATACAGATAATCCAGTTTGAAGGGTCAAAACAGTCGTTATACAGTTGAAAATTTTAGCACGTGTCTCAATTTGATAACTATAGTCTGCATTAAGAACATTACATCCAAATGGATGGTAAGTTCGATGACTTATCTATACAATAAAAATAAATAAACAAAATTTGATAGAAGTACTCTAATGGTATTAACACTTTAACACCTCCTGCAGTCGTGCTCCTCTTGTCTAAGGGTCGTGGCCATCTCCATCCGTAACTTTGGTCCTCGCGACTTTATGCCATCTCATTCTGTCATCAGCTACTCCGAGAGTATGAAAACCTTACGAAGCTTTACCAATTAGGCATTTATTTACCATCTAAAGTTATACCGGCAGCGCACTTAATCAGTTATGCAAATTCACTCAAAAACTCTTCTCTGAAGCAAATCTCACAATAGAATGGATGTTTTGCCTTCCTAAACATCAGTCAATTAGTAAGAAGTGCAATATCCTATTGTTAATTAAATAAAGGTGTATTAAATCGTGACCTTTTCTTAACTTATTGTTAGTTTACATGCGAACTATTTATTTGACAGGTTCGATTAACAATTTATAATAAACTAAGCAAGTACTTGTATACCATAAACAGAGTCGTAATTGGATACTATAATCAAAGTGGTAATTATTATTCACAATTGTCCTATTGAAAACAAATTGTTAATCGAATTTTGACCTTCCATTAAAAATTGACACGATGGCATTTTCAATTTCATTTAATACAACAGTATGTAATTAAGTTTAAGTACACTGTAATTTGACCTTGAATGGAATCACGAGCGCAGACAACGCTACATTAAGCAACACCCTTCTAATTGTTCCTGGTGATCAATGTTATTCTTTTGGTGAAATCGGTGGTTTTTGATTGAGCAAAATAAAATTGAGATAAGTCGTGCAATACTGAGCTGTAACATTTACCTTTCAATTAGTACAAATAAACCCGAAACATTTTAAAACATGATGAAATTGTTCAGATTGCGACCAGGTTTGCACATCCACAAACCACCGCTAGCTAGTAAAAATAATTGAAAAATAAATGAAAATCACCATGGTAGATTTCACCACTAAGATGAGGAAATGGTGCCCTTGTGAATACAGCAAGGTTTTGTTGTGAAATGGAGAGAAAACATTATTGTTGATGATGATGATTAAATGTATCTAATTTGAGTAAATCCGTTGAAATAAACAGTTTTTTTTTGTAAAGCCTTGAAGTAAATTGTACGGAGTTCCGCTAGGCCGATCATATTATGTACAAATGTCGTTTTGCCTTCTTAGTTTGGATTAATATCGTCGATTGCGCACGCGTTCAATTGAAATGGAAACCATGAATGAATGACTCTGCTACACAATACCTAACTGCGAATTTATCTATTTGTTTTAATAAATGGTTTATTTGTTGCAGCTGCGGTCATGCCGTCGCTTTTGGAAGCCCTTGAGCGCAAATACGGCGCTAAGGGCGAAGTAAATCCATCCATTGACGACATGCCAGTTGCCATATTTGTGCCTAAACGCTCCCCGAGACTTAGCGTACCCACACTGCTAGTACTCAACGATTGCGATATAGACTGTGCCGGAGATGCATGTATACTAGCAGATAAATGTGCGGACGTTGTTGAACTTGATCTAGCTAACAATAAATTAACTGAATGGCAAGAGGTAAGTGTAATTAATATTTTATGTCAAACGAAGCAATTGGTCCCAGATCAAAAATAAACAATGTAGCAATAAGCGCAGCGTTGCCAAACTTACTTTCTGCGATGCTCACTGTTCTCATAATTGTCGATGTGCTTTCCTAGATATTACGTGAGCTAATGGTAGATGATACATATAGACGATTCTATTGTTTCAGGTGTTTGCAATATTAGAGCAGACTCCACGAGTTCGATTCCTTAATTTGAGTTTTAACAGGCTTTCGGCTCAAATTCAAGCAGCCCAGTCATTACGGCCCAGGTTGGATAGTTTGAGCTATCTGGTCCTTAACTCTACCTATGTTAGTTGGCCAAGTGTTCATTCGTTACTCAAGGCTCTCCCAGCTCTCGAAGAACTGCACTTGAGCCTCAACGAGTATTGTTATGTGAATTTAACTGGACAAGAAGTCGACGAAAAGGATCGTTGCGATGCATGTTCCCGTTTGAACGTTGCTGATGTCACCGAGCCAGTTCATGAGCAGCTAAAGAAACTTCATTTCTCCGGGAATCCAGTCAGCAGCTGGTGGGAGATTTCCAAATTGGGCTATGCCTTCCCCAATCTGGAAACGCTCCTCGTTAATGAATGTCATTTAACAACCTTAGAGCCGGATCCTTGCGAGAAGTGTGGAGACGAAAACGGGAACAAAAAGAGTCACGATGCTTTCTCGTGAGTATGTTTGCGTTAAATATAATACGTAACCTTTAATTATTTCAGTAATGTTTTGCCATTGACCTACTAAACTTTTATTATCTGTTCATTACATGTTGTAGTTGTACGATTATTTCATTGAAACTTCATTGTCATTTTAGACATTTACGCTTCCTCAATCTGAACAACACCGGCTTGGCAACATGGGATGAAGTGGATCGGTTGGCGCGGTTTCCTGCCCTGAAAAGTTTACGAGTTCAGGTAATATTCAACTATTATCATCTCTGTGTACTATAGATATCCTCAGACTTTGATTGCTGTTGTTAAGAAGCGTTGGCCTCGGCTGGCTTTATATACACATGGCCGGAAATTAGCAGACCTATTTGCGGTACGCTTCATGTAACACATCGAAATTATCCAGACGCTTCAGGTTACGGGTTTTGCGAGTCCGGATTAAAATCGCCCGAGAAGCAGGTTTCGAATATTTTCGAGGTCAAAACAGATTTGCTCGTAATTATAATTCTGTCGAGTGTCGACCTAGTTCGTGCATGTATACAAATCCCACCGAGCGGTCCTGTGCCGTTGCAAAACGCTCTATTCGTGTATCCCTCGGGAGCTGTCGGTGCGGGTGAAGGTCTCCCAGATATAGAGGCGTCCCGGTTGTCGGTTGTGCAACGCGAGCTAGCACTCCGGTCTGAAGCACGCGTTATTTCGTCACGTCCTCGCAGTCTCGCGCCGCGGACTCTTTATAGGCACTTTGGCCTTGATACGATTTGCGTTACGATACATCTAACTAGTGTTTGATGTTCACTAATCAGGGACGAGAATACACGCTTTAGGACATCATAGTGTTAATGATGAGTTCTTTTTAAATTGCATAAGTTGACCGGGCTAAATGCCCACACATTAAAAAAAAAACATTTTTTTTATTACTTAGATTGGTGGACGAGTTCACAGCCCACCTGGTGTTAAGTGGTTACTGGGGCCCATAGATATCTACAACGTAAATGCTGCCACCCACCTTGAGATATGAGTTCTAAGGTCTCAGTATAGTTACAACGGCTGCCCCACCCTTCAAACCGAAAAGCATTACTCCTTCACGGCAGAAATGGGCGGGGTGGTGGTAGCCATGCGGACTCACAAGAGGTCCTACCACCAGTAGACACATACCTTGGGACAGGTCTAAGTCTCAGTTGTATAGTATAACCTCTATCTCACCCTTAAAACCGCAACGCAATGGAGTTTTACAGCAGAAATAGGCTTATAAGACGCCCTACCACCAGTGGTTTTCAGGTCATTGTTAAACTTGACCTGTATACTGAATAAAATCTATAATCAACTCAACGATTGTCTACGCCCAGTTTTTGCACTTTATTCTTGCTTAAAATGTAACGCAAAATGTTTTTTTAAATCGTAATCAATTTGCACGACAAAGATTACGTAACTGTTCTCCGATAACAATAGCAGGAAGAAGACGAGTGTATTATTTTTTGTGTGGTCACAATCAAGTCAGGTTCAAGGTCGATTTAGCAACAAATACGCCTAAACGTTACAAGTAAATAAACTAATCTAAAACGTAATACGTGTTTTGCGGATGTAAAAATACATACGCCCTTTTTAAATAACATTCACGCCATTTTAATTATTAAAACCAAGGGTTTAAGATACAATTTACCGTGATCTACAATTGTGTGACCGTCACGCAAGGCGCAATGTGAAAGTTACGTTAAACAAAAGCAGTTTGTATTAATGTATAGTATAAATATACGTAATGCCGTATCCTAGATGATTCAGTTCATAACTTATATAACTCCTTAAATTCATACTACAAAAGTTTGCATTTTTTTTTCCTACCTATGCTGATAGCCTTAAGAGGCTATTTCAGCTTCACCTCAACGTGTAGGTGAGCTCACGGTGCTCAAACCGTAGTGGTGCTAACACTGGCCCTAGCAAGAGCAGTGCTTCGCAGAAACTAGCACCGAATTGGAAACGCGACCCACTGAGAAGATCCGGCGAGAAACTCAGTGGGCTAAGGTTTGCATTATGGTCTCCACTTTTATGCAAGAATAACAATTTACAATAAAAATAAAACGTAAATAAAGGTATATGCTACTGAAAATATTATTTTATAACAAGACTTTAGTTTATTAGGAAACTGCTTGCTTTGATGTTCTTTGTTTGGTCCAAGCAAATTGATACATAAATAACAACGAATCAAAAAATTAATCACGAAAAAAAAGAACTTAAAATATAAAAATGTCGTTGATAGGTCATTCACTTAAGAGGCTGTGCCGAGCGCTGACCTTGTCCGTGTCACCGTTCAGATGTTAATACGATGTCAATAAATCGAACGATACTGAAGAGCATTTCGAAGTCAATGATCCGATCAGTAAAGAATTTAAGTCGTTTCAAACAGTTTATCAGTACAATAGAGACATTTTTTTAGAATGCATCTACTAATGGTAATAGGTCTTTCTGCCGTGAAAACGTCAGGTTTTGGACTTTGATCCACGCAGAATCTGTTACATAGAACTCATCACATTTGGAACTGATATACCCCACATATCTACCGTAAATACCCCACATAGGCCATCCATTAGATTACTGTATGCTTTTCGATTACGTCTAAAATTTACGAAAATCCTGGCAAATAGCACCGATGAAGGAGGTCTAAGCAGTGTACATCTTGCCGCTGGTGTGACTGTGATTATTAAAACGTTATTTTATAAATACAATTTTCCCGTTTTGAAGGGTCGTGAATAACTTTCTGAATACACACAAATACACACACTTTTGTCCTTATGTAATTAAGCATGAGCGGCAACATTTTACATTCAAAACTGTAGTCTACTATTACTGGGTATGTTCCTAACCTTGGAATTTGGCAATGCTCCATTCTCAGCTCGAAGTTCAGGCAACAAACGCCGAATGCAACTTATAGAAAACGGCAATGAAATCTTGCAAACTGTTGCGATTTTCGAATGAGGAACGACCTTCTCCACAAACGTACTTAATTAACATCGCGGTAGGGAATCTGGTTTATTAAGCTGCAAAGGAATATCTGAGATCTGAATACTGTATATGAGTCGTCTATTATCAAAGGTGGCAATCTGTGCATTTGGACAAAAAATTTTTTATTGATATGTCAATACAGATTGATTTGAATGTAATCGTCTCCTTCGAAGAATACGGTTCAAAACCTGCATTAAATAAAGGTTAATAGTTAACCTGTTATTTATCTAAGATGTCGTTCCGAAGAGTTTTGTGACTGCCAATGGAATACAAAGTCAATAATTCGTTTTTCTGATTTACCAATCATTGTCCAAAAGTCAGATTGCCGGCTTTGATAATAGTCGACTTATATATAATACAGTATACAAGCAATGCATACAGTATACATTGCATCTTAGCATTAATGTAACATCTAAACATTGGTCAAGATGGGCAGGCAGCTCACAGCTCACTTGACCGCGTCCGACACCAAATTGATATGGCGCCCTATGTGTCTATACCGAGTGATGCGGATGGCGCCATTAAATTGCGCCAGTGGTTAAAAAAATCTATGGAGATACGGACCTAACGCATGTATCATTTTTCTATCGCCTGGCGGTGACGCGTTTTGGCCTGTAAACAGTTGTCAAATAATTCAGACTACGATCTCAAGGTGGGCATATTGGCATTCACGCTGTAATTAGCGTGTAAGGTATTCTCTCTGCCTATTTATATTTAAATTGCAACGTGCACCACCAAAACACTAGAACGCTACTGCTGGTCTCATCGAGATATAATATTGTATTGTTGTAAATCTCAACTGGATTGTAAGGACGGATTGAGTACATTTCGAACGAGAATCCTATTGCTTCGTAGTAGAGGAAAAATGGTAAATAGCAAATTCGCAGCATCTCGAGAGCAAACAGTAATCTAAATAAATATAGAATATAATACATATATCTCAACATATTTATTGTCATTATCGTGTCATTATATTATTTCCAACGTTAGGAAAAGTTTACAGTTTTCTTAACAAATAAATAAAGGCGAAATTAAATCATGAAAATAGTTTAAACTATACGACTGGCGTATACCAAAGAAAATGCCATAATATAGTACGGTATGTGTAAACGATGTGGCAGTATTGTATTATTATAAATGTAGGTAATAATGATGACCCCTTTTCTCTGAAACACATATCAACCTGTTTTGTTTGTAATGAATGCTAAGTTAGAAAATGAAAAAAAAACAGAGCATCACTCAACTTGATAACTATTTAACTTCAACATTAACGATAAGGCATCTGGTCATTATAGAAATTTTCTTTTAAATCAAATTTTTAGACGAAATTACACAGTGCGATTGTATCTTCTTTATCTTTAATAAAACTAATTTATTAATACCAACTGAATCTTTATTGGGACGTGAACCTTTTAAGCTTTGAAAGGTTCGTTAAATTACAAGTTTGTTCCGGGTCTTGGACCTACGGGCCAGTTCACATGTGAGTCATTATTTATCGGTTGAACGTTCGCGCGGTGCATTCGATTCAAACCCACGCCGCCAGTTCTTTGAATTATTTTTGCATCGTGCGACGTGATTTATCAGTATTGACTTGTTTCGTTTGAATCTACAACTTGTGTTATTTTAGTAATTAGTCGTTGTAGTGGTGACGTATTGTAATTAAAAACCTAGTCCATTCGCTTATCATTAATCACGGACATACCTTTTTTTATTACTTAGATTTATGGACGAGCTCACAGGCCACCTGGTGTTAAGTGGTTACTGGAGCCCATGGACATCTACGACGTAAATGCGCCACCCACCTTGAGATATAAGTTCTAAGGTCTCATTATAGTTACAATGGCTGCTCCATCCTTCAAACCGAAATTCATTACTGCTTCACGGCAGAAATAGCCAGGGTGGTGGTACCTACCCGTGTGGACTCACAAGAAGTCCTACCACCAGTAATTACGCAAACTATAATTGGTTTGATTTTTTTTAACACGATGTTATTCCTTCACTGTGGAAGTCAATCGTGAACATTTGTTGAGTACGTATTTCAACTTATTATACTTAGTATTATATATATTATTATACTTAGTATTTGAAGTTCGCCTAACTGGCTATATACAGCCATATGTTCTTCTTACCCTTATCCTATATGTGGGGTCAGCGCAGCATGCCCTTTTATCCATTCAGGCCTAGCTTACATCATCACTGCACTGACACCATTCTTTCGCATATTATCTTTATCACTACATAGTATAAAACAAAGTCGCTTTCTCTGTCCCTATGTATGCTTAAATCTTTAAAACTACGCAACGGATTTTGATGCGGTTTTTTTAATAGAGTGATTGAAAAGGAAGGTTTTTAAGTATAATAACATCCATTAAATAGTGGAGAAATCAATAATATATTACAGCTTCCGAAGCGAAGCGAGGGCGGGTCGCTAGTCTATAGATAATACTAGCCGTACTTGCCCGCTTCGCTGGGCATTTAAAATTAACATTATTATTTATTGTCATTATTATTAGGGCGTCCAACACTCATATAAATATTAGCCTATCCATTAAGTACATGTCTTTTCTACATGCATAACAAGTTTCAAGTCAATCGGATGCATGGTTCAGTAGTTATAACGGAACATCCGTAAAAACCACTGTAGATTTATATATTAGTATAGATATAAATTATGTCGATTACTACTTACTTCGTTCATATACAATGAATACATCTTCTATTAAAACAGCATATATATAATTCGAAAATATTAAATTATTACATGAATTTGAGTATTTTATTATTACGGGCAGATTACTAGTACTTGTAGCCAGCCCTCTTATCTGTTACTTACTTATGTAACCTACAAAGGTTGGCTATCTTGTAAGGAAGAATGGATGGAATGGATTAATTAATGGTGGTATGACCTCTTGTGAGTCTGCACGTATAGGTACCACCGCCCTTTCTATTATATTATATCTCAACAAGGGTGGCGCATTTGCGTTGTAGATGTCTATGGGCTCCAGTCACCACTTAACACCAGGTGGGCTGTGAGATCGTCCACCCATCTAAGTTATAAAAAAGAGGTTGTAATAAATTCATGTAATCAAATGTAGATACGCGGTGTGTCAGGTCGGGTCACGACAGTTGACCCAGAAACGAACTACATAGCTGCACAGGTCGTTTGTGTGTGTGCCTGCATGCAACTTGAAAAACGTGCAATAGTTTATACTAGAGGCCCCGCAGTAATCGAAATTCGACTATAATTAATTGGAATTGTAAGTTTTTACATTATTATGATTGTATTTTATACTCCTATAATAACATATTTCGCCAAGACTATACTATAAAAAATATTATCAAAGACAAACAATATTTAATCTATTCTCAATTTGACAACAGACGTCAAGAACAAAAGTTTAACAATAAATAGTATGCAGGCGTGTGTGCGTCAAATACATGGTATGTAGTGTGTGTAATGTTTTCTTTATTGATTTAATGTATCTTTTATGCATTATTTTAAAAAAATATTAGCATTGTGCACTTCTTCTCTATATTCTCTATAAGTGTGGAAAATTTCATACTCCTCCGTCCGCGCAATTTTCGTAAAAAGGGATACAAAGTTTTTGCTTCACGTATTAATATATAGATTTATACCCGGTGAAAGTTTCCAAGAATTGATGAGTTTCCCTTATTTAAGTACGAATACGTTCTGTTTTGAATGACTGTTATCTTTCGTCTTGTGGAGTTATTAATTAATTAATTAATGTGTATTACGCAGATGGGTGCATGCAGAATTATTTCTCACGGACATTTACGTGTTTAGCTTTATAACGTTCGTTCAAAGATAACATGTATATATGTTAAATTTTCACCGTCAAGTTTTACCTACAATATTTTACAAATCTAATTAGACGAAAAGCCTTTTAAACCGGTTATTAGCTTTTGTTAATGATATTGAGGAATTTCAGAAAAATCACAACTACTTTTTTATAATTATGTCAATAATCTTTTACGGTTTACTGCTTTACGCACTACTTTTACGGTTTTTATTATCATTATATAATTTCCGACGTTTCATTATTCTTTTTTATCTTCTAGTTAATACAATATAATATAATAATTGCGAAATGTTATAAAATGGCGAGCTTAACTCAACAATTGAGCTGAGAAACCAGCTAACCGTTCTTAAAGAGGGTGAACTTTACATAGGTGGGTAGAAGACTACAATCTAATCAATTCACTTATTGATACGTTTTGAAAACTACACTATTTTGTGGTCTCACGGTCGACTAAGGTATTATTCGTTGACATTTGAATATTGAGCTAACTAGCGTCTATTTTATCGATTAATAAATATTTCTAGACTTTTCATTTCTGTGTGAAATAATATAATTACAATAAAAGGGCCAGATTAAACCGTCAAATAGCTTTAATTATGTCGAAACCCGAAAAAAATGTTTGGAATATCATTTTCAATATGTGTAATTTCTGTATGTGTGTGTATATGCATCTAGTTGAAATACATATATAGTCTTTGTCTAGTTACCGGAGACAAGACGACGACGCTCTGACTCGTCATGAATAAATTTGGTTTTGTGGGACACTGCATATTCTGAATGTAGTATAGTTTATGGAGTCATGGGTATTAAGACGTTCTTGGAATTGCTAAACTCGACCGATATATTGAGATTCGAAGAAATTATATTTACATATTATACCTAAATGAGATACAGAATCGTAATAATTCACATTCAAAATTTAGGGATTTAATAAAAACTACATATACGTTAAATTATGTTTCTTAAAAATACTTATGAAGACATTGATAATCTATATCTATACTAATATATAAATCTACAGTGGTTTTTACGGACGTTCCGTTATAACTACTGAACCGTGCATCCGATTGACTTGAAACTTGGTATTCATGTAGAAAATACATGTACTTAATGGATAGACTAATATTTATATGAGCGTTAAACTCGCTAATAATAATGACAATAAATAATAATGTTAATTTTAAATGCGCAGCGAAGCGGGCGAGTACGGCTAGTAATTTTATGAATTTACGCACGTTCAATTGAAACTGGTTCCTATTCGATGGCAAAAACATGAGTAATTTATTTGCGATTAACAAACATGATGAATGAATATACGCATTAAGACAAGAAAAATATATCTGTCTGTAAATTATTGATATTTCCGTAATTTGGTTTAACTAGTAACCAATACAAGTCATGACGTCACTAGTAGCTTTTTATTGCATAGACGGGCTAACGTAATCACGACACATCTCATACTAAGTGCTTACCGAGGCCTATAGAATGCCGCCAGCCATCTTGATTGATAGACTATCCCACCTTTTAATGATGAAATAGGCAAGGTGGCGCCGCGTGACAAAATGCTCTACCATCAGCAAAAGCGATACTTTACCTAGTTTTATTCGTGTTACTAAAAATATTCGTTTAAAATTTTAACAGCTAATTTCACTTTGTTAATGAAATTGATTATGAGCTATAAAATTGAACGAAAGAAATATGTTCATCGACGCGAACCAATGATTCATTCGGTACCGTTACGGCATGAAACGGATACGCTAATTATTTTGAATTTGTTTTGCATTTATTCTCACACATGTAGGGTGGTCAGTGACGGTGACGCCCTTTCCGAACGAATAATAAAATCGATAACAATATCGATTTGTTTTTAAAAATAAAACATCTATCTCACGCGCCGCTGCTCGCGTGTAACGAACTTACGTGCGTGTAAATTATTCATTAAAGTTATGTGTAACTTGCGCTGAAATTACGGAAAGCATTAATATGAAAGAAATTAAAAGAAAATAACTAATGCTCAAATCTATATTTATAAAAATGTATTGCTATTCGTTAATCTCGCTAAAACTCGAAAACGGCTGGACCGATTTGATCTTGAATTATTTGTGGAAGTCCAGAGAAGGTTTAAAAGGTAGATAAATATGAAAATGCTCGGAATTAAATAAAAATAACAATATTGATTTTCCTTTGATGTGTCCCCCCGTCGGACGGATTCCTTTTGTTTGTTTTAAGTTTATTTTATACAAAAGTTTAAGTCTTTTATTTATCGATTGAGGCACTACGAAGTCTGCCGGGTCAACTAGTAAAGAATAAAAACCTATAATGGAATGATAAAGTATCAATTTGACGCATTATGAATTTATTGAACTTAATGATGATATAAGTGTCGGTCGTTGAGTAAGATTTATTGTAAATATCTTTTACCTTTACAACCTACATATTTCGTATTAGAATAAAATAAAAAGGGCTATGAGAAAGCGGCTAGATCAGTCGAAATCGAATAAAATATATGACGGTTGGGTACGTCCACAAAATCGATGATTCGCAATTTGAAAAGGAAATGTACTCTTTTTGGATTGCACGCAATGTAACATAAAAGATGACGCGCGACCACCTAGATTTCCCTTATTAGGGAATTTAAATTGTGAAATATGAAGTTCCTAAAACCATCAAAGTATGCGTAAGCGTTGGTGGTAGGACCTCTTGTAAGTCCGCACGGGTAGTTTACCACCACCCTACCTATATCTGCCCTGAAGCAGTAATGCGTTTCGGTTTGAAGAGCGGGGCAGCCGTTGTAACTATACTCAGACCTTAGAACTTATATCTCGAGGTGGGTGGCGCATTTACGTTGTAGATGTCTATGGGCTCCAGTAACCGCTTAACACCAGGTGGGCTGTGAGCTCGTCCACCCATCTATACAATAAAAAAAAAGTTTTTTTTCTATTTATGTTAGAGTAGTAAACTGAGACAAAATTAAAAAGAAAACTCTCAAACTGAAGTAAAAGGAAAATTGTTTACTAACAATTTTTTTTGTTGTACTAATCTTATATTTTGTGAACCAGTAATGTAACCCAAATAGTTTGTTTAGTGACCAAAGATGATATTTTATGATGAAGAACACGCAATTAAAATAAATAGAAGATTAATTTCCCCTAATGGAGCATCCATCTATTATGAAAATTAGCGCTCAGTACAATATATATCAAATCCTCCTACGATATTTTCGTACCGCCTCCAATGACCTCAGTCTCACATTTAATGAACTGAATGACTAAACTACTTAACGATAAAAGTTGTTGGATTTTTTGTTATTGCTTAGATGGGTGGACGAGCTCAAGCCCACCTGGTGTTAAGCGATTACTGGAGCCCATAGACATCTACAACGTAAATGCGCCACCCACCTTGAAATATAAATTCTAAGGTCTTAGTATAGTTAGATACTCAGTATAGTTGTAGTTATGGATGAAATTATTTTCATAAAATGTCGGGACATTCTTCACAATATCTCATCGTCGTCATCTCATCATCATCACTTCGTCATCATCAACGTCTTTGAAAATGTTCGCGTCGTCCTCGGTCAGTTAAGAAATCAACTTTTATAGCTTTTTAAATAACATCTGAAAGAAAGAATCTAATCGCATTTTGCGTAAATGAATCATTTAAGCATTTAAATTGTAAAATGGCCGCTAATGGCTAAATAATCAAGAAATAATTAATGATTTTTAATATAATTATTTCACTATATTATTAATATCATATTTTCAATAATTTTTCGTGCTTTAAAAACAATTACACCCATGATTGCTGATGAGAATATGTACATCTACATAAATGAGTCTGCGACGCTCCCCTGCATAATATTGATGCAATTGAAATTCCATTAGTCCACATCCCCAGTTCAATTTCTGTTTGGCATTCTTAACCTCAACACGACATTGAAGTATTGAAGCTGTCAATCGGTATCGTGCGAAATAAAACCGTATTATACCGATTTTTGCAACAGAAAAAGAAAACAGGATTAAAAGAATCGAATACATGTAAAGTGCATGCAGAGTTAATTCCGCTTTCCGCATTTAGGCAAAACGGGTAGGTGATTTAGACGCACCGCAATTCCTTGTCGTGAGACGAACAAAGGAAATGCAAAACGTTAGATTCTAAACCTAGAATACTAAAGAATAAGTGTTCAAATCGAACAGAGCGTTCAGTATTTACAGCAACAAAAGGATTTGAAGTGAATCAAAAGATCAGATGTAGTTGAAGTAGTGAATCATTGCTTGGAGTTTGGTAATTTAGATATTTATGTTCAGAGCCGAGAGTGCATGCAGTTATAACAGGGAATACGAACTGGAATGGGTTAATTCCAATTCGTGCTAAAGTTTTGAGGAAAGAAATAGTAGTTTACCGACTTGAAACTCCAACCCTGCAAATCGTATTTTATGTTCAATGAACCATACTCAATAGACTTCAGCAGTTTTTTTTATGTTGTTGAGCTACTGCTAAATAAGGGATGAAGGAGACACGATGTCGGACTTGGGAGTAGGCAACTTCAGGCTCGATTACCGCTAAAACGACATTCTAGAATATTCGCAATAAATTCCCGAGGAATTTATATACAATAAAATATGGCATATCCACAATTTTTTGCTACAAAAATATGTTGCTTTAAATATGCACATAATTATGGCCCCGTTTGAACATATTGTTTTGTGTAACATAGCCGGCGAGATATGAGCCGGTGCTTCGTCCGAGGACTATACAAGGAAACTTGATCGTCTAAGCCTTGAGACGAACAAAAAGCAATACCATTAAAATTTAATGATTTCATTTTTACGACTTATCCTTCGGCCATAACGTACGGGTGTTATTTAGTGTGAACGATTTGGTTTCTACGTAAAACGGAAAACTTTTCAAGCGGCATCTGCTGTTTTTTTGGACGAAGTTCCTTATGGGACGATGCCGGGGGTACCCTAACCGGGAAAAAACGTCCATAACGTAAGATTTTTATTATTTATGTATAGTCTTAGTATGATGGCTATACAGTGTAATGTATAGTCTAAGCGATGACGGTTTTCTATGATAGAACATAATTAGGCTTAATTATTATTATATATAAATAACTGTTTCTTTGTATATTATTATTATATATTTTTTATAAATCATTGTGAATAAAATTACGTTGATAACTTTGTAGAGCAGTTTTTTATTTATTTTTATCAATAAAAAATCATAATAAAAAATGTATACCCGAATAATTATTTTCTTTATACCTCGAATAGAATTTAAAATTAATATTTTTATAATAAGGAACTTCGTTCCTATCCGGTGTCCCACGACACCACACATCTTTTTTCTTTTAATTTTCTTCTATGTGCACTCCAGGGTTGGCCGCTGTGGGAACGCGTCGAGTCAACAGAACACGAGAGGCGATTGCTTTTAGTGGCTCGTCTCCCTCATATAAGGACCTTGAACGGAGGAGGGGCGGTCCCTGTTGAAGAACGAGATGCTGCAGAGAGGGCCTTCATCAGATATTACATGGAGAAACCAGAGGCTGATCGACCGGATAGGTATGAAATGAGATTAATGGATAGAATTTTCTAGTTTATTGTATGACGGTTGTCTGTCTTCGAACTGTTCATAGAAAATGCATGATTGCTTCGTGATAATGGCACCCATTCATAGTACGTTGGGAGTCTTCCCCGAATCCTGATCGCGTCCCCGAATCCTGATCATGCAGGAGCCAGTCACCGTCGACGCCCTAGACACGTCCTTACGGATCCATCAGATCCAATAACCTTTGCATTAGATGCCTTCAGCTCTAATACTAGGGGCAGGCTTAGGGACCCCGGTAACCGTACTCGTCGAACTCGACAAAGAGGTCGACGTGCAACCTAACCCATGCATCAGCCCGCTGAGTTTCTCGCCGGATCTTCTCAGCGGGTCGCGATTCCGATCCGGTAGTAGATTCATTCGCGAAACAATTGCTCTTGAGTTGTTAGGTCTCCTTCGGAGGCGCTCGGGCAGTTGTTAGCAAATCCCACCCCTCTTGGCTGAGCCTTTGCTCGCCCACCTGTCCTGGTGAAACTGGAAAGGCCTTCGGGCCACCAGTAAACTTTCAATCATAAAAAAAAAAAAAAAAAAAAAAAAAGTACGTTGGGAACTTGATATTTTTGATACGATTATATTCTTTTATCTTGGAAGTAGTTCGTAAACACGTGTTAAGCACGTACATTTTTCCTATTACGCATGCATTGCGTATTTCAAATACAGGGTGTGTTGCGTATTTAAAAAATGATGTGATATTTTAGCTGTCTCACGTATCTTGCGTGGCACGCAATGTAACAAAAATAATCAGTGGATACTGTCTCGTGCTAACGCCATGCGCATCAAGGTTGGTGGCGCATTTACATTGTAGATGTCTATGGGCTCCAGTAACCACTTAACACCAGGTGGGCTGTGAGCTCGTCCACCCATCTAAGCAATAAAAAATAAAGTTTCTAAAAACTAAAACGATACTTGCAAATGAACAATGTTTATTAATGCTTATCGTGTATGTTGTCACTGATCTATTGGTTAATGAACCGGACTACCTTAAACTATTGGATACGGGATTCGAGTCGCGATCGCATTCACCCTGTTCATTTACCGCGAATGTAAGGGTAGTTAAACAATAGTATAAATTGTACTTATACCTTGTATTGTACCTTTCTAATCGTAACTGTCGACTTTTATAATTTTAATCCAGGTCAAACTAATTTGGGTAACGAATACAAATTAATTTATCAGATTACATTATTTTTTTATCGTGTATACAGGCCCGTAAGTGTAACCTTATTTTGGATTAGACCTTATCTTCGAAGTATTTTTGCGGCCGCACGCAATACTTACTTGATTAGGAAATATAAAATAGTTTAAAAATACATACAATAAACAAAGAGAGTATAGGTTATTGGATACCGTAACATAATTAACTTAGAAAATAGGTCAAAAGGCAGTTACAAGTTGCCCAATAGGCCGTCTTATCGCCAAAAGCGATCTCTATCAGGCAGCTGTTTTAATCTAACGAAATTCTGAAGGCAAGAATGTCGCAATATCAAGAATCTTCAGAGGGGTCAAATTTTAGCAAATTACTTAGTTAATCAAACGTCTTAAAGCTACTGCAAATTTAATTGAAAGACTTCATTTAACAAAGACATGGGGCAATGCAATAGAAGCATGTTCAAATAAATACCAATATCGCGCCCTATTAAATGTTTTCGCCCCACGAGACCCAGTGAGGGATCTCGGAATACTCCTCTCATAAAAACGTTGACAAAGTTTCAATGGAACGATCATATATTTCAGTAATAACGAACAAATCGACTTGACCTAGACAAGGGTCAAACAGGAAGGTCCTATTCATAAGGAGATGAGTGGGCGGGAATTTGCACTAATATTAAGTCTCGACTCGTGGCCTACATTGCTTAATTGGGATGTTAATGAAATATAATATTGCAATCGTAACGAAATGATTTCGACAGTTTTTTTTTTGTGAAATCGTATTCTCTAATCAAATGGATCTCTTTCTTCTATAGTGCGCGGGGAAGCGCTAGTCACCTCCTGAGGTATGTGGCGGGGTAAGACGGGAGAGGGCGCGATTGACAAGACGCACACGATATTATATTTAAGTGCAGATAAATCTCAGAATAACATGTTAGAATTAATGTAATGGGTATCTAATTGTAATATTGTATTTTTCTATTTCCTGGTTAAACAACCTTAATATTACAACAAACAACCTTAATACCAACCTTATAGAACCTTCTATTACTAAAACAATCACAGAGCGAATAATGAACGAATATTGCAATAACTCTGAAATGTGTTAACAATTTTATAATCTTGCATAAATAGTACTCTGTAGCATAGTAGTTAGTGCTCATGACTGCTGGGTCGAGAGTGTCGTGGTTTCGACTCCAGCATCGGGCAAACATTCGTGTGCGGAACAGGTTTGCTTGCTGTTTGTCTGGTCGTTTATTATCTATATATGTATATTAAATTTATACGTATATAACTATGTATTTATATTAGTCTTTGATACCGGGGGAATCCGAATTTAGGTTCGGATAACCGCGTGTGATTTGTTTCTCAGTTATTTATTTATATATACAACACGCGCGAATGTACGTTGCTCGTCGATTGGCTTCAGATACTGGGAGCTGGTGCACGTGCACGGCAAGCTCGACCCGCTGGTGTCCGTGGACCTGCGGCCCGAGAAGCGCGTGCAGATCACGTTCACGTGCGGGGACACGAGCGAAGTGCGCACCGTCGACGTTTACAGGTAACCGTCAATTCGCAACACGTAAAGGCTTTCTTCAGTTGAGGTTTGAGTACCCGTGCAGTATGCTTAGTGTGAGATTGCCTTGCGAGGCTATATCAGCGTCGCCTTAACTAGTAGGTGAGCTCACGGGGCTCAAACCTGATGACGTTGCTAACACGAACCCTAGCAAGAGCCGTGCTTCGCAGAATCTACCACCGGATCGGAAACGCGACCCACTGAGAAGATCCGGCGAGAAACTCTGTGGGCTGTGTATGACGGTTAATTTACTCGTCGAGCCCTTAAAAGTTAACTCATATTTGTATGGAGTTGGAACGTTTGCCGCTAGAGGCGCTGTTTCAACTGCATACAAATTTGAGTTAACTTTTACGCTATCGAGAACGTTAAAAAACTCGCACTGAGCACACTTGTTTTAACGCCCTACATCATCAACTGTAAATGAATATTTATTAGTCGCCTTACGACATCCATTGTGAGAAATGGTTTAGTGCTTTTTCTAGACTCTACGCAGGCAAAACAGGGCATCATTCTCACATTAGCGCTTATAAGGACTTCCTAATTTGACGTAATAATAAATTGTTACGATTGCCTGTAGGACTGTTTCTGATCTAAAAACAAGATTGGAGCGGTTAGCTGGCTTCCCGGCTGCGAAGATGAGGCTCTTCTACGTGGATCAAGAACTCAGAGATACGCAGGTATTTTTTTAGTAACATAGTAGTAACATGGTGGTAGGACCTCTTGTGAGTCCGCACGGGTAGGTACCAACTTGCCTATTTCTGCCGTGAAGCAGTAATGCGTTTCGGTGTGAAGGGTGGGGCAGTCGTTGTAATTATACTTGAGACCTTAGAACTTATATCTCAAGGTAGGTGGCGCACTTACGTTGTAGCAATAAATAAATGTAGTCTAGATAAGGTCGGAGTTTGTTGAGTAACCATATGAAATGTGGTTATTGTCTATGAGTTCCAATAACCACACAACAAAATTGCCGTAAGTGAGTTCTTTTTAATCTTTGAACCATGTACATCGTCAATATCAGACACAGCTGCTTCTTACATATGAGCCGATATATTATCAGGGTCCCGAAGAGATGAAGTATCCAACGAAGCAGCTATACTCGTACAACATCAGATCAGGGGATGAGATCATCATCGACTCGAAACTGAAGCACTCTATATCGGCCAACTCGACCGCCTGAACTGACGTTGGTAGTGTGGGTAGGCGGTAAATTGGAAATTTAATATATCGCCAACCTTGAAGAAACGCGGTTACTTGGAACTTTAAAAAATATGTATTACCAACCTTGACAAAACTGAACAAAATTAAATTACTCACATCAAGGGGTCAAATGGTATTTGGTTTAAGCAAAATTTCGCTTAATACGCGACATTTATCTTTGTAATTGAAGGTGTATTTTATTTGGTATTAGCATCAGCAGTTTTATGTTTTTAATTGAACTTCAATTAAGTTTATTCCATTGAAATAGCTGAAGAAGGTTTTTTGTTATGATATTTTTTACAAATTTTAAACTTTGTCTCTCCTGTAAAGTTGCAAAAATGTTGCTTAAACCAAATAGCCAATTCACCCTTGATGTATCATTGTAATACGCAGAGTTTGAACACCTCTATTTAAATATCATACGGAGGAGGTACTCACGAAAAAATACTAACATAAAAAGTTTCTTTTATCACCCTGTATAGTAAGTACTTGTAAAAGAGTTTTTTTTACGAAAATAAACGTTTTTGTGGAACAATTTGAAAAACGTTTTGTAGTTGAACTATTAACAATTTAATGAGAAATGCTTGTAACATACGTTTAAGTAGAAGATTGTTTAACATAAATTAGATCATACCGTCATAAATGTCTACATACTGTATCTAGGTCGTGCAATATACAGGATGGGCTTCGAACGATTCCCGAAAGCGAAGATAAAATTGGTGATAAGCTAGATCTAAAAAAAAAACACGAAAACAGTTCCGAAAGTCTTTTACACATCACGCAATGTAACTTCAATAGTCAATTGACGCGCAGAAGCAACGGTTTCGAAAGTTAACCGGAGGCGGGTACTTTTCGTTTCATTGCTGGTTCTCAAAAATTACAAGAACGTGTATTAAAAATTTCCGTTTACGTCGGTATAATGATTTAAGCCCATTTCAACTTCGGGAATTTTCTTTAAGAACCCTATACACGTATGCTGTGCAGAAATTGGGTAGTTTTATTTTGGTGTCCCTCTCAGCGCGGGATAAGTTAATTTGTAAATCTTTATCGCCAAAAATATGTTAATTTCAATGGTTGTCACAAAGCATTTAGTTTTAGTTTATTGTTTGTTCGCTTAAGAATTGATTTTATTGCCAATTATTACCATAGCACAATTTAAAGGGAAATTGTAAAAATATTATGTTCTATACAATTTGAAGTAAGCGTCTGTGATATGAAAACGAAATGCTTAACTTCTTCGTGTTGTAACAACATTACAGGGTGCAACTATAACCTTGACCGAACCATGAGGGGGTATTTAGCTCTAACTTGATTCTATTCAAGTAATATATGAAGAAGAAGAAAAACTTTCAAAACAAGTGGCATGCATATCATTTCCTCTAATTCTGTAAAATTAATTAAATATTAATCGTATACAAATTTAAGGTAAGGTAAAAAATATTTATTCGATAATAGGCAAGAACAGAGCAAAATAAACTCAGAGCGATTGTCTTTTTAATATTATATATAAAGATAAATAGGCGAACTTTACATTGACGAAAAAATTAATACGAACGTAGCTAATATGAACGTTGAACAATTATATTTTTGTCTTCCCAGACAAAATAAACAGAAAGGAAAATTAGATTAATTTCAATGATAAATTAATTAAGTGATAGTGAAGTACTTTTCATTTTATGCTGAAGCTATGGTAACACGATCTTGATGGTACTATGATAGAAACATTTCTTTAAAGCGCCAAAATTATATTTCATCTAGAATTCTATCTAGAGAATGGCTTAGGGATGCATAGAGGTCCATACATTTTAAAGAGTGCAGCTCAATTCTAATAGTTTGCGCAATCGCTTTACAGGAAATGGACGTAAACATTTTGTGAAATTATTCTTTTAATATGTAATAGTTAGAATTTTATTTTATTACACAAGCCTTTACAGGCCTCTCTTGGTTTGAACAGGGTTTTTGTTGCACCATGTGCAATTTACGCTGCAAGAATGAAAGTGATATTCGTTTATTATACTAACATTTAACTGCCATTTTCAAATTTCAAGTATTTTATATTACTTTAATGGAAGCTATGGATTCAGTTTGGCCATACAAAGGCGTGTTTAAATCCACGTGTCGTAAACATGATACATAAATAAAAATAACAGCGACATGTAATGTTAATACACTGATTGTTAGGCCATTTGTGCCAAAATATTTGGAAAATGATATGTTGATTGGAATAAAAATTGTATACATTTCATTTGGGTTAGAATTATGGAAGAATTTCAGATAATACCTAAGACACGGTATTACGATGTTGTTTTAACTGACTTGTAATCAAGGTTTTTAACTTTTGTTAGTCGTCTTCTAACATAGAAAATATACAATTGGACATATAAATATTGTTTTATTTTAATGGTTTCGTATTTTTTCCTGATCATATGCGACTGTTACGCGAGAGCTCTACACGATTTCAACGGATGATGACCACTGGCATCTCTGGTGAAGGCGAAGCTGACGAGAGCAGTCCGAGTGATGTGATCCATAAGGTTTGTTATGAAGACAAGAATAAAACTAATTTTTAACTTTTCATTTCGCGTTTATTATTTCCAAAGTTTCAGATACTACAGGTTGCCGTGATCACGATTAAAGTGTTATTTTGCCAACACGTAAATATTGTGCTATCTACCGTCAATATTTTTTTATAAAAGGATATACCTTTACGTATCTTTTATGGGCGAGAGTGTTCTCGTCTGTTCATGCGCAAGTTATTCCTTCCATTTAATTCAGGTTGCGTCAATATGTAATCTTTTCCCGTAAATAGCTATCATAGTATTCTGGACTTGTTCGACAACATGGCAATACACATCCAGCCAGACTTGACTACCAATTTCCTCAGTCCTTCTGCTTAAAAAGTTTATCAATATTTCGACTTTGTCAATTTCTTTTTTAATTACCATCTCTCTCATATACTCTGCTATCATTCTGATATCGCAACTTAGAGGTTTTTGGCCACTGTCTAACCAAGCTCTCAGTAATTCTCTCGCTTTATTCCACGGCAGACCTAAGAGGCCTTCCGTTTTTTCAACTTTAATTTTTGTTTCTTTGAGTGAATTTTGTGATTTCATCATTGGATTCTTGAATGGTGTATCTCTGGCTTCTACTCCGGATTTACTTATGGCACGTTTTTTTTCTTTTTGTTCTAATGTAAGTGCCTTGGGTGGTCTTCCTCGTCGTTTCCCTGGTGGTGATTTAGTTTTATCAGTTGTTGGAGATTTTTTCTTTAGCCTAGAATTTTTCAATTGAAGTTGTTTATTTTCATTGTTCTCTAAGTTTATTTTGTTTGAAACAACTTCAGTTTTGGTTTCTCTTTTGATATTTATGATTGTTGGTTTGTTACAAAGAAATTTACTGATGGCACCTTTACTTTGCTGTTTAATAATTGGCACCAATTTTGTTACTTGTATTCCAACACCTCTCATTTCTTTAGCATCTACATTTATTTTTTTAAATATCTCAATAGTTTCCTGGGTTAGCACTTCAACATCATTAGTAGCTGCAGGTAGATTATTTGATTTATTAATGACATTACAATATCCATGACCCATAAACTTTGCAGTCTCAACTGGTGCTTCTTCAGCCCTGACCATCAACTTCAAAGTTATACATTTTCCTAAAACTTTAAATTGCTGCATTCTTGAATGTACCTCAGCAGACAACTGTTTCAAAAATTCAATAGCTTGATCATTATTTTCGAATCTAATACCATAGTTAACTTCAGCAGAAACTGATTTTCGCACAGTGTGAAATGCTAAAGCATTTTGGTCACAACCTCTGCATTGATCAAACAGTTGTGCTCCAGTTTTAGTGCCCAAATGGCATTTTAATGTGGCTAAAGATAAACTCTGTAATGTTCCACAAGTTGTATGCCCCAATAACTCCAATTTCTGTGATATTTGTCTACCGACACCTGGTAAGTCTTTGAGATTGATTTCATACATGAAATCCTGTACCAGATCTGCAGTTAGAAAGAACTGGCCATCAGGCTTAGCTTTTTTGGTGGCCAACCTTGCTTGTAACCGATTTCCTCCAAATCCTGTTGAACAAGGACATCCAGTTTTTGTTTTAATCTCTTCTCTCAAAATTGTAGCAAAATCCTGCACATTCATGTTCATATCTTTCAATAGTTCTGTACAGTCAACATACATCTCATCACATGAGACTGCTTCTATGTCTAATGTATACTGGGCTACAGTATTGTATAAAGTATAAGCCACTTCTTTGTAACCCTCAAAATCATATGGAATGGTTTGTAAATCAGGACACAATCTTAACGCTACACCCATAAACATACCATTACCAACTCCCCTGGCCCTAGCTTCATATGAACATGATGCTATCTCACTCATGGACCCAAATTTACTCTCCTCATCTCCAATATTATCAACTCTAGTTTCAATTTCCAATTCTTGACCCTGTAACCCAGTGTCTTTCACAAGTTTTTTGGCCTGTTTCTGTTTATACAAATTAAATTCTGCATTCCTGTCTACACCAGATCTTTTGATGTGTGGTATTCCTCCTTTAGAATGTGTCACAGCTACAGGTTTACCTCTCAACTCTGGCCTATTACGTAGCCCAACTGACACAAAAAAACAATCCATATCAATATGCATTATTGTTTTTCCTTTTTCAAAGACTAATTGCGATAATCTATTATTTGATGATTTAATTATGTCCTTCAGATTTTGTCTTGCGGGAAATACAAAATTACTTTGTTCTCTCAAATCATTCACATACTGCTTGAAACATGCACCCAATTGTGAAATATGATGTAGCCTTGAGTTGTTGTAGAACTCAGAAATAAAGTTGGGATCTGCTGCAGTTTTTGTGACCTGCAACTTTTCCGGATTTATCTCATTTCCAGTTCCATTAATACTGTTTTGGCACATTTGTTTTGTTGTATTTATTGTACTTTTTTTTAAATTTATAGAATTGAAATAATCGTTGTTTACTATTGTATCTTTATTTTCAATTAAAGTTTCTTTGAGTGAACCATATTTCGTTTCATCTATATCTTTGTCATTTGTCACTCTCTTTGTGAAGTTTAACACTCTTTGTGTTCTTGAATGTCCAAAAAGCAAGTAATTCCTGTAATCTAGTAACTTTTTCGCTTTAATGCTTTCAGTTATCCATTCAGGCTTAACCACCCTCGCTAAAGACATATTCTTCACTTTCGTATCTGGCAAATTTGTGGCGATAATGAAATCTTCGTTTCTTTGATAAGTGTGATAGACACCGCCGTGTTTGGACATTAAAGACTTAATTTCATCTGCTGAAGGTATAGTAAATCCATTTACAAATATACTAATACCAGTGAAAATATTCGAAAGAATTTCTTCTTTTGCGGTAACTGAAGTAAACTGATTTTCCAGTTTCGCAATTTTGGCTTGCATATAGCCTCCCCATGCCTCGAACCCATTGTCGGGGAAATTATCATCACGTTTATTTCGACTCATTTATTATAAATAAAAATAAGGCTTGAGCTGATCATGTCATGAAATTAATATCACAGTAACGAGGAAAGTAGCCATAAATTGATTGGTCTTTCATTTGTTTATCGTTGTTAAATGTGTATTTATTGTCTTGTTGTTTAATTAAAAAAACACAGTAGGTAAAGTAAATAAATACGGTACCGTAAAATGGGGCGATTAGGGACAAATTCCAACTTTATGAGCAATTGTAAGGTAGTTGTTGATGTATATAATGCTATATCAGGATCAAAATGATTGAGTCTTGGGGGCATCTTTGTTGTCTAATTTAAAATTATGCAAGTAGCATTCCAGTTTAAGCAAAAAATGCAAAAATAGGTGTAATCCCTATTTACCCGAAAATTGCGGTTAATTGGGACGAAATGAGAAATTTGCTAGGGTTGGCACTAATTTTATTTTTATATATAGTTTTAATTTATTTATTTATTTAGTTGCACCAACAAAGTGATCATCAATAAAAAAAATTGAAAAACTGACAAAAGTACATGGCAGACATCACCTCAATTATAGGTGCAATCGACAGTGCAGTAACAACAATATATATATATATATATATAGTGGGCTTTCTTAGAAACGGTTTATATTTCTCCGTTCTTGGTAAGTACTTAGGGGCTGATATTTCTATCTGGGTTAAGAGATTAGGTGTGTCGGTTATTCCATGGATTAATCAGATGAATACCCCCACTCTGAACAGATATTAAATATTTTATTATGTATTACTTAGACATTTTTGTCCACCTTGAGATTTCATTGATCTTGTTACATGTCTCTGCAAAATCGACTTACTTATATTAAATTGCTTATCTATTTCAACTAAAGACTTATTCCCAATTTCGCTTCGATAAACCAGATTTTTACCAACAAATTTAAAAAATATTGTTATAACTACATAGACAACCCTACAAACCTGTATCTATTTATACTTAGGTCGTTTCCATTTCACGTATTCTCATCCCAATTGACCCCTTTTTCGTTGTTATTTGTACCTAAGACGTCCCCAATATCCCCAAAAACAACAGATTTTTACATGTATTTTTATTTAATCAAATACATTAAAACCAAAAACAACTGAGACTTACCTTTAATATATATGCTGGTTCAAACACTAAATAACGTTTATAAATCATAGTCGTCTTCTATTATTATCAAATAAATAAAAGAGAGCAAAGTTTCTAGCACTAAAATAATTACCACCACAGGAAGTTAATTTGAAACGCGATTTTTTATAAGTTAGCAGCTATTATCATGCATATTCAGAGTTGTTTTGTGAACTTTCAACATTCTACTATTAAACTACAAAAAAATGGAAGATTTTGCAACGAATATAAAACTTATATTGAGCGTCGAAAGATTTTCCCGGTTTTGTCCCGATTCGCCTTTCAATCCCTAATCGCCCCATTTTACCGGTACGGTACGGTACGTGTTTAATGTTTATGTCAAATATATTAAGTGTTTAATCTATGGTTTATGTATTAACAGTTTTTTTTAATTGGCGCGTAGGTTTGTTTTAGAAGGGATTTTATTACCTGGTAACTAAAACCTTTAAGTCATGTCTTATTTTAATTTATATTCTTATTTTTTATGAAAAATGATAATATGAAGAAAAATTAAATGAAATGAAATGAAGATGATTAATTTGAGACATGATTCAACTGGAATGAAATTAAATAAAATGAGATGAGATGATATGGGATGAAATATAATCTCAGTAAGATGGTGGTCATTTACTGAGATTTTTTCAGTGACTTTTTAGAAGATCCCGAGAAGTTACCTACCTACGTCCAGCGGCTTTGTTTCATTTTCCCAAATTTGTGCGCGTTCACAGATTGTTTAATATCTGTTAATAAGCCACCGTTATTAGACATTTAAACCTGAAGAAACACTAAATAGACAAAATAAAACAAATCGCACAACTTCACTCCTCACGTTCCCGCCAAAAAGTCGTAGGTATTTATTATTTAGATATAGGTACCGGTAAAATGGGGCGATTAGGGATTGAGAGGCGAATCGGGAAAAAACCGGGAAAATCTTTCGACGCTCAATATAAGTTTTATATTCGTTGCAAAATCTTCCATTTTTTGTAGTTTAATAGTAGAATGTTGAAAGTTCACAAAACAACTCTGAATATGCATGATAATAGCTGCTAACTTATAAAAAATCCCGATTCAAATTAACTTTCTGTGGTGGTCATTATTTTAGTGCTAGAAACTTTGCTCTCTTTTATTTATTTGATAATAATAGAAGACGACTATGATTTATAAACGTTATTTAGTATTTGAACCAGCATATATATTAAAGGTAAGTCTCAGTTGTTATTGGTTTTAATGTATTTGATTAAATAAAAATACATGTAAAAATCTGTTGTTTTTGGGGATATTGGGGACGTCTTAGGTACAAATAACAACGAAAAAGGGGTCAATTGGGATGAGAATACGTGAAATGGAAACGACCTAAGTATAAATAGGTACAGGTTTGTAGGGTTGTCTATGTAGTTATAACAATATTTTTTAAATTTGTTGGTAAAAATCTGGTTTATTCGAAGCGAAATTGGGAATAAGTCTTTAGTTGAAATAGATAAGCAATTTAATATAAGTAAGTCGATTTTGCAGAGACATGTAACAAGATCAATGAAATCTCAAGGTGGACAAAAATGTCTAAGTAATACATAATAAAATATTTAATATTTGTTCAGAGTGGGGGTATTCATCTGATTAATCCATGGAATAACCGACACACCTAATCTCTTAACCCAGATAGAAATATCAGCACTGTCGATTGCACCTATAATTGAGGTGATGTCTGCCATGTACTTTTGTCAGTTTTTCAATTTTTTTTATTGATGATCACTTTGTTGGTGCAACTAAATAAATAAATAAATTAAAACTATATATAAAAATAAAAGTAGTGCCAACCCTAGCAAATTTCTCATTTCGTCCCAATTAACCGCAATTTTCGGGTAAATAGGGATTACACCTATTTTTGCATTTTTTGCTTAAACTGGAATGCTAGTTGCATAATTTTAAATTGGACAACAAAGATGCCCCCAAGACTCAATCATTTTGATCCTGATATAGCATTATATACATCAACAACTACCTTAAAATTGCTCATAAAGTTGGAATTTGTCCCTAATCGCCCCATTTTACGGTACGTATGTATTTATGTATTATCAGGTTTTTTTTAATTGGCGCGTCGGTTTTTTTTAAAAGGGATTTTATGACCTGGTAACTAAAACCTTTAAGTCATGTCTTATTTTAATTTATATTCTTATTTTTATGAAAAATGATAATATGGAGAAAAATGAAATGAAATGAAATGAATATGATTAATTTGAGACATGAACCAACTGGGATGAAATTAAATAAAATGAGATGAGATGATATGGAATGAAATATAATCTCAGTAAAATGGTGGTCATTTACTGAGATTTTTTCAGTGAGTTTTTAGAAGATCCCGAGAAGTTACCTACGTCCAACGGCTTTGTTTCATTTCCCACATTTGTGCGCTTTCACAGATTGTTTAATATCTGTTAATAAGCCACCGTTATTACACATTTAAACCTGAAGAAACACTAAATAGACAAA
Source organism: Bombyx mandarina (assembly GCF_003987935.1). The sequence continues at coordinate 4,315,384 of NW_021011476.1, read as the reverse complement.
ATAAAATAAATCACAGAACTTCACTCCTCACGTTCCCGCCAAAAAGTCCTGATAGGTATGTTGAACAAAACATAGATAATACTGGCCGTTTTCCAATTACAGCACAAGAGTGCATTATGCGGCATAATGCTCAACTAAGCTTCAGCATAATTCGGCATTGTGCGTCACTGAGTCGCATTATGCTCTGTAATTAACCATTACTTAATGGTAGTTTTCCAACTATTATTTAAGAACAAAACTAGATGTACCTACCGTACGCCGTGGTTTCATAAGTGGGTTAATTTGAAATTCTTGATTCAGAAAATGGAAGTTTACATTTACCCAGCATAAACTGTCGATTTATACGTATTTTGGTCCGTAAAATCACAAATGAGTTAACAGTCTATCATATTTCTCATAATGTTGATATCGATTTTTCAAGGACATTTTAATTCATGAATGACTTTGACAGTAAATGTCGTTATGTTTAACGACCATTTCTGCAATTTTACAGATTTTACTAGAAACAATTGTGTTAACATAGGCCACAATACATTATTACTGTGGTTTTAATAGTTCAAACTATAAATAAACCTATTTCACTAACAGTAAATAGTTCAATACGGAGAGTACATATTAATTTAAATAGATACTACAAGTTGAAGTCTAAGTTTCAATGTAAAAATATCGAAACTGAATCAGTGTGAATAATAGACTACAGTGTTTTTATTCAACGGAAAATGTCACTACTGGAAGAAGATGCAGTTATTGCTCCATGGGTTGGACCTATGAGTGCCAAAAATAGTTTAACAGCAATAGTTCTTTCTTTGAATGTTGAAGTAATCGAAAAGGTATCGGAAGCATTATCAGAAGTTCATAAGAAAAGTGGTTTTCGATGGAAATTGGTGATTCTGCGTTCATTTCACTTAGAAGAAGTTGTAAAACAATCTGATCTGACTGGTAGAGTAGCCATTGACTTTGTGATTATTGCATTAGACACAAGCAGATTATTTTGTTTGGAGTGGGCTAAGAAAGAGTTATGTCAAGTGCATCCTGATCTGAGAAGGCGGCGAGTAGTTCTCGTAAATACTAGTGGACTACCTGTGAATGCTATGGCAATTACTGCAGGTGAATTAATAAACTTTTATACAGAGAATAATGTTGATTTATTAACTGCCGACATTTCTAATACAGAAAATACAACATTATTAGCCCAGAAATTACTAAAATATATGGAAGTGTCAATAGGTGTAAGGACTGGTATTCCTAATATAAATGTGTGAAGTGAAAATAGTGAATAAGAATATTATGATTTGTATTAAATTGAAAACTGGAATTGAGTTTTTACGTTGAATAAAGGTGTAAATCTTGCAAGCTATGAGAAGAATAGATAATATTTTATAAACGTTATTGTAAAAAAACAATGATACCTAGAAATGTAATGTTGTGGAAATATCACACTACAGATTTCCAGCTTCCTACTCTGCATATTAATTCAAAATTATAATTTTGTTTGAATGCAAACAAGGTATTAAAATTAAATATTTGTTGAAAAGAACAAATCGATTGATCCCTTATTATTTTTTAATTGTTTGCACTCATCTTTCTGCGAACTAATTTCTGTGAAACAATTATAGCTTTGTTTTTTAAATATCTCTAAACATGTTTTTTATCTCTGGTGCTACGAGATCCGGAAATGAAAACAAGACACCAGAAGAATTGACCGGGAATCAAATCTTCCATTATGCAAAAGTTAGGGTCACTAGCACTCATGAAACAATACAAGTTTGAATTACAGTATAACCTATATGTGAAAGCAGTATCTGTGGTACAATGCATAAAATTTTTGTATTTATGTTGTAGATATGCAATCAACATCATTGTATTCTTATCTGATATATACCTAACAAGCCTTAATTAATTTTTGCCTAGAATTTTATGAAAAGGTCCTACAGACTTACACATCTTAAACTTTAAATTTATTTGTAGTTGAATTCAATTAAAAAACAGCTTATATGCACCATTATCAGCTTGTTTATGTAGTAGCTGGACATACCAAAGTTGCAAGACTACAGGTGAATACCACCCCTTTGCGTATTTTTGTTGTGAAGTCAGTTAAAACTAGTGTTTTCTCCACACATTAAATGTCCCTGGATAGAGCAATCTTCAGTGCTTACGTGTTGCATGTGTTTGTGCGAGCTAGATATCCTCGGCCATTGTATTTTCTAAAAATTGTCTCTTTGCTGTTATTTAAACACAGTAAATGTTTATTATATTTTATTATACTTCGATTGTACTACAAAATAATAGGAAGTTCTCTACAATTACAATTAATTATATATTACATAAATGTAATAATGAAACAAATTACAGCAGGCTGGTCACGTGTTATGCAACAGTCACATTATTGTAGCATTTAGGTAAGTATAAAAATAAAATCATACACAATTATTTTTAGGGTGATGTCTGAAATAACAAGTATTGTATTATGTCCTATAACTAAACGAAATACTGCTCATTTACTAACTGTAAACTATAAATAACATCATTAAATGATAAAAGAAAATTATAAAAATCAAATCGTTAAATCAAATTACGAAATTCNACAGTCACATTATTGTAGCATTTAGGTAAGTATAAAAATAAAATCATACACAATTATTTTTAGGGTGATGTCTGAAATAACAAGTATTGTATTATGTCCTATAACTAAACGAAATACTGCTCATTTACTAACTGTAAACTATAAATAACATCATTAAATGATAAAAGAAAATTATAAAAATCAAATCGTTAAATCAAATTACGAAATTCCATACTTCAAATCATACTCATTACACTCTGATCATTTCAAATATAATTATGTACCTATAAAAGTTGTATCTAAGATTAAAGTCACAGGTGTGACTCTTTAAAATAAACGTATACAAAAAAGTTTAAGGTTATGCAATATCACAACTAAACAGTCTGTTTGTGCAGACAAATAAATATAGTCACATAAAGATATAAATCACTAAAACATCTCACAACAGACTAATCTCTGCTCCAAACGTGTGAAGTCCATGAGACGTGGAGTTAGTTATGTTTCAAATATTTTTTACTAGTACTGTACAACTCATCTTTACGTGCAAAATAGGACTTCATATTTGGAACAGATAATAATGCCGAAATTTTTGATACTCATAAAAACATGAATTTTTTTTGAAGGACTAACTATTCTAATTTTTTTATCAGCTTGTCTATTGGCAAGAATACACAATTTTTTGCCTTCTGGTTTTAATGATTATTACACGAAATCATTATTGCTAATATTGTGTTTGTATTAGAAGCGCATCGTGTACTGGTTTTGTTGTATTTACTTCAACATAATTTTTCTCAAATTATTGCAAATGTTTTTAGTAAGCTCTAAGAAACACAAAATTTACATATGTCCCGGCGTTGCTCTAAGACTCAAATTCGTTTAAATTGCGGATTTGTTAAAAAAAAAATGAACTTCTAGAGAAATATTGCACGATTATTATTAAAATGAAAGCATATTATAAAAATTAAATGTAAAAAACAATATTATTTTAATAATGTTACATTAATTAAAACAGCTATTGTTGTCCTTGGCTCTAAAATATTGTATTAATCCCTAAATGCAATACATTATTTTAATATGAGAATGAAAAAATTAGTGCATAATTAGTGTATAGTACTTATCATATATCATCAGTACTCTCATTTAGTTTGCAAAATTTTGATCCAGATGTCCACTAACTACACATAACTTATTAGCTAATTTCCTGTACTGAAAGATATACAAATTTTAAAATCATGTCACAAGCATTCCACAGTACGTGCATGAATTTGCATACATTATTTATCCACAAAACAGTGCATAAATATAATGTACACTGGAATGCTGCAGGCTTAGGGTTTAATGCTTCTGCGGAATGCTTCAAATTTTGTTCATTTTTCGTTATTCCAAAAGGCTGAACGCCAGCGTTCAATCACAACTGTCATATTTCAATTCAAAGCTAAGAAATAATGATTTTTGAAATATGACGAACATTGTGTATATAAAACAAAAATCAAGAGATTCTTCGATATGTGGACGCCGCCAGTCCTCAAGTTTCAATTACCAAAGAGTCAAACGAAATATAGGAAAATATATCTAAAATACTGAGATTCGTGATATGTAGCTTTTTAGAGCGTGTGTCTTAGACGATAAGCTACATATTAAGAGCTAAAAACTTCCATTGTGTAATTTGGCCAACAGGAAAAGTCCAATAGGTTAGGAATTTTTGACATCCAACATTTCTGTGGGCTCACTTTTCACTTCTCGCCACGGTTTCCCCTTCTGCATAGCTCTTCGCCGCGTGTAGCACCTATTTATAGAAACTGTACATTTCGATCGATTTCACTTAACCTGAAAAAGCGAAATTGTATATATTTAGTGACGAGCCTTGCTGCCATGATGCCTTGAGTTCACCGCATGCATGTCATGTAATGAAATAATACAGCACAACTTTAAACGATATTTTACTTAATGGCATTGGAATACCAAAACACAACGAATGACGTCACCTCGAGACATAAGGTCGAAGTCTCAAACATAACAGCTGTCCCAACCATCAAAACGGAAAGCACTGATAAAGATTGCTTCACGGCCAAAATAAGCTGGATGGTGGCTGGCCTGGATTCTGGCTTGTTTCAAATTAACATTAGTGCTCACTAAGGACATGAGTTAAAAAAGTTAGACTTAGAAGAAAAAATAATTTTGCTGTCGGATGTTGTTAAGTAGTAGCATTAGCTAGAAGACAGTCGCAATCTGACAGTGATTTATTAAGACAATCCAATACAACTACTACTATCATGTAAGATGCTGTCCTAAAATACTGTTACACTCGATTATATTGTAATTAGTAACACACGTTATGTGGGTCTTCAACTTGTGCAACTGTTTAGGTCAAGTCAGAATGTTGCTCTCTCATCAAAGTAATTCTAATATTCTCATTTTTTGGGAGCGCGAGGAGTGAAGTTGTGTGATTTGTTTTATTTTGTCTATTTAGTGTTCAGGTTTAAATGTGTAATAACGGTAGTTTATTAACTGTTTAATATCTGTGAAAGTGCACAAATGTGGGAAAATCAAATAAAGCTGCTGGACGTAACTGATAGGGATCCTCCAAAAAGTCAATTGAAAAAATTTCAGTAAATGACCACCATTTTACTGAAATTATATTATATTTCATCCCTCTCATTTCATGTAATTTCATCCCAGTTGATTAATGTCTCAAATTAATAATCTTCATTTCATTCTTAGTCAAGGTCTTAGTTACCAGCTCATAAAATCCCTTAAAAAAATAATCATACTCATTGTATATGAACCAGGCAAATAAAGTCCTGGATGATGGGCCTGACCTGCGGCTAGTCGGAGTCGAGGTTGACGACGTCCTGCATGTGCGCGGGCGGGGCGTGCGCGACGGGCGGGGCTCGCTGGAGGGGGGGCCGCCCGCGGGGCCGGGTGCCGCCCAGCATGAGGTCGCGGGCTCGTTGCTGCTGCAGCGCCATGGCCACCGGATCGCGGCTGCCCAGTCCGCCTGCGTAGTACTTCGCACCCATTTGCTATAGTCACATATCCGTCGCGTTAATAGTAAATTAAATTATAAAACTTGATTGAACCCGTATTGTATTTTTTTTAAATATTTTGCACGATTTAGCCCAGTGGTTCCCAAACTTATTTTGTCTATCTACTGTCGACTTTGAGAATAAATTATTTTTTAGCGCCCCCATTTTTTCACCTACTCAAAAACCACTATAGCGAGAGCTCAGTCGGTGTCTAAGTCCTCCTAGATGAAATTACAAATAGCCTCCCAAGCCTCTACACAGCGCCCCCTTTTTTCTGGGTCTCTACAGCGCCCACAAGGGGGCGTTATCGCCCACTTTGGGAAAGTCTGATTTAGCCGAACGTTCGACAAAGGTAGTGATACTCACGTTCTGATGTTGCATGAGTTGTTGGAGTCGCATTTGTTGTTGTTGTTGCTGCTGTCTCTGCCAGGGCGGCTCGTACTGCAGCGAGCTGGAGCCGCTCGAGCCGCTGCCGGTCGCTACATTTACAACACATAGATAAATCAAAGGATTACAGCTGTAACGCATACATTAAAATATAGAAAAAATAGTTAAAAAAACTACAATCACAGATTACAATTTACACTGCATCCCCTTTTATGCGAATAACCTATCTATCTATATATATAATATATAAATGAATTGTTGTTCGTTAGTCTCGCTAAAACTCGACAACGGCTGGACCCATTTGGCAAATTTTGGTCTTGAGTTATTTGTCTTGAGTTTGTATAAGTCCAGAGAAGGTTTAAAAGGTAGATAAATATGAAAATGCTCAGAATTAAATAAAAATAACAATTTTGTTTTTCCTTTTATGTGTCCCGCATCAGATGGATTCCTTTTGTTTAAGTTTATTTTATACGCAAGTTTAGGTCTTTTATTTATCGATTGAGGCACTACGAAGTCTGCCGGGTCAGCTAGTTTATTATATTAACGTATTAGAATGCCTTAAGTGGAAGCAACTTAATAAATTATAGTGTTTAACAATTTTTATAATTAATTTCTAAACAGTGTGTCAAGTCTGCTAGATCTTACCGGCGTTCATAGCAGAGCCCATCATTGCAGGATTCATCATACTGGGCTGCGCATACTTATACATTTCGCTCATTTTCTGTATCATCTATAAGAACAAAACATTTTCAATATTAACATTTTCAATATTATCTTTATATATTTCACAAAATCTCTTAATATAAATTAAGTGAAACAACGTCAATAGCTTTTATACAAGTGACTATAAAATAAATATCAATTTAATATATAGAGGGGCGAAAAGCCATTTGGTTTATACAACATTTCGCTTAATACACGACATTTACCTTTGTAATTAAAGCTGCGTTTTATTTCTTATTAGCATCAACAGTTCGATGATAATATGATTTTTCAAAATTTTAAACTTTACATGTCTCACCTGTAAAGTTCCAAAAAATGTCGATTAAACCAAATTAGCCTTTCACCTCTCTATTTGATGCGAAGAAAATGACTGTGTATACTGTACCTCTAGTATTAGAAATAATTAGAATAAACTAATAAAAATTTTACAGTGAATTAAAAGCAGTGTTCATCGATTTGTGTGATGTTAATACAATATATAACCATGCATTAGTTTTAATTAACCAATTTTATTGTTTGTGTTAATCTACAACAACCTAAGAACGTTAAGATCGACATTAAACTTACGCCGTAATCGTATCCACCGAACATCTGAACAGATAAGCAAAATAATATGTTATAAAATATCTTTAGATATGTATTATAAATATAATTAATCTGTAAAATTATAGCTACGTCTAACGCAATGTCAGTTGAATGTATGGCGATTCAATACGGGACTGGCCTCAAGGCACACAACCAATTGTTCTGGCTACACACTCTATATTACTTATATTCATCAAAAAAATTGTAATGTCAATTTCTTGCTAATTTCAATACTGTTTTACAAAAAGCTTTATTTTATTATTAATATTATATTATCCTTGCGTAAAGATATATTTATTGAAAGTATAGAAAAATACCCATAATGTTTCAAATTACTCTACAGTTATCATACCCGACGTGTTTCTGAACACCTGTTTAATTGTTGTAATTAGTATGCGTTTGACGTTATCGTAATACTGATTGATATAGCTGCTCCGATAGGTATTTAAACATCCAAACTTTTGGAACCAATGTTTTTTTTAAGGGATTTTATGACCTGGTAACTAAGATCTTTAAGTTATGTCTTATTTTAATTTATATTCTTATTTTTATCAAAAATGATATGAAATGAAATGAAGATAATTAATTTGAGACGTTAATCAATTGGGATGAAATTAAATGAAATGAGACGATATAGGATAAAATATAATCTCAGTAAAATGGTGGTCAGTTATTTTTTCAGTAGAGATTTTTTCAGTAGACTTTTTGGAGGATCCCGAGAAGTTACGTTTTTTTTCCTAATCTAAACGCCTAAGGCAACGACATAACTCATACGAGGACAACACTACATTTGATAGTGCTCGTGACGACTTCCTGGACTGGGTCAGTTAGGGTCGTTGCGTTAAGGGCACGTGATCTCAATGTCGTAGGACTGACGATCGCTGGAGCAGACGGGTCCTCAAGTGGAGATCGCGAAGCGGTAGACGTAACGTGGGACGCCCCCTGGCTAGGTGGTGCGATGACCTCCGAACGGTGGCCGGCAAGAAGTAGATGAGGAGTGCCGTAGCCCGGGCTCACTGGTGTGGATTAGGAGAGACCTATGTCCAGCAGTGGACGACTGTGGGCTGTTGATGATGATAATGATAATCTCAATGTCGACTCACACCGACCGCAGGATTAGAGTTGTATATCATCGGCAACATGTCCCGGATCTGGCTGTCGGTGATGTTGGGCATGTCTTTGCGCAGCATGGCCGCCACCGCGTACGCCAGCTGCTGCTGTTGCGCCAGTAGTCCCGGCACTGGAATTAAAATTGTATGATTATTGTGGCGGGTAGCCATCATAGATAATAATAATAATAATAATAGCAGCTATACTAAATACATGCAGAATAGTGAGAAAGTTCCTACAGCTTGAAGAAAACCAAACTAATTACATGTAATAAAAACTAGCCTAATAACTCATAGCTACTGTATATTACTTGGCCAAAAGCCCGTATATAAAGTTCTACCGGCTCTGTCGATAGACTAAACTGAGAAAGGGGAAACCTATGAACATAATAATAATAATAAAGCCTTTATTCAGACAAAATACATTTTTTTTTTACATATACAATTATTATTTCATTTTATTAGTTTTTAATATGTTTCAGCCGGTTAGCCATCATAGAACACAAGATATTTGACAGAAGCCTGAATCTCGGTTACGACATTTACAAGATAAGCTTACATATATACAAGTTCCGAACAAAATTTATTTTGGACCGTCTGTTCACCGAGCAATATCACCTGCTTGGTGGAAGATCTTCCCTTTGTCGTATATCTCCCCACATTATGATAACTTGAATTCTTTTAGTATATAATGGTGTTACTATTATATGGTGCAATGACTAGATTAAATTACTAAGAGCCGTGTCACTTGGTACAGCCGCTTCAAACGGAATTATGACTAAGAATGTTGTAGATATTTTGAAAAAAAAAACTGTCATCATTTTGTTGTCATTTTGTCACCACGCCGACTTGAATTCATGCGCTATTCAAAATATGTATAATGATTTAAAAAGGCAGCACTCACTCATTCCATTGTGCATGGGCCAGGCGGAGGGGAAGGGCGCGGGAGGCGGTCTGTTCTTTTCGTTCTCGAAGTCCTCCCAGGCGGCTTTACGTTCCTCCTCGGTTAAAGTCTCCTCTTCTTTGTTCTCCAATAGTGAGTCATGCTCATGATATTTGTAAATCTATATTTAAAAACTCAAATCAGTAATGAGAACTTTTTTGTTTTTATTGCTTAGTTGGATGGACGAACACACAGCCCACCTGGTGTTAAGTGGTTACTGGAGCTCATAGACATCTACAATGTAAATGCGCCACTCACATCGAGATATAAGTTCTAAGGTCTCTTTTTTTTTTCTTTTTCTTACCTAAGCTGTAGCCTGGAGCGGCTATTCCAGCGTAACCGTAACTAGTAGGTGAGCTCACGGGGCTCAAACCTGACGACGATGCTAACACGAATCCTAGCAAGAGTCGTGCTTCGCGGAATCTACCACCAGAAAGGTCTCAAGTACGGTTACAACGGCTGCCCCACCCTTCAAGCCGAAACGCATTACTGCTTCACGGCAGAAATAAGCAGGGTGGTGGTACCTACCGGTGCAGACTCACTCATACCACCAGTAATCACGCAAATTAAAATTTGCGGGTTTTTTTTGTTTTTTATTACACGATGTTATTCATTCACCGTGGAAGTCAATAGTGAACATTTGTTGAGTACGTATTTCATTAGAAAAACTGGTACCCGCCTGGGATTCGAACACTCAGTGCATCGCTCGACACGAATGCTCCGGACGTCTTATCCTTAAGGCCATGACAACTTTAAAAGGTGTCGGCTGTACCTGCAGCTCGTGCTCCCGCAGCATCTCAGCGAACAGCCGGTCCTTGGGCAGCGCGGGGAGCTCGCGGGGCGCGGGCGGGGCGGGCTCGAACTTGTAGAGCTCGGCGAGGTCGTTCTCGGCGTAGTGCCGGTCTATCTGCTGCTCGTCGATCACGCGCTTCGAGATGGCTTGTTTGGTTACTTGCCGCTCGTAGATTTTTTCTTCCATTGTGCCCTAGATATAATATTTATGTTTTCAATAGGTCTATATATGAATTCAGTAGTTCCGAACCAAAATATTTATTTAACTTTAAGATATTCAAACTTCACTTTCAATTTACTGAGTCCGCGTGGGTAGGTACCAGCACCGCACCTATTTCTGCCATGAAGCATTAATGCGTTTCGGTTTGAAGGGTGGGACAGCCGTTGTAACTATACTGAGACCTTAGAACTTATATCTCAAGGTGGGTGGCGCATTTACGTCGCAGATGTCTATGGGCTGCAGTAACCACTTAACACCAGGTGGGTTGTTAGCTTGTCCACCCATAATTATTTACTGTCCATTTTTAAGGATTGTACATAATATATATCGCACCTTTAGAATTATAGAGACCAAGCCCAAAAGATGTCTTTTTTGGAATAAAGAATAGTTTCCAAACCGAAAAGACGCAGAGGAAGGGGAGGATGGGACGGAGTGAAAGAGACCAATGGATAAGTTTATAAAGGGATAAGCTACTTTTGGTCATTTAACTATTAAGAGTCGATTCAATTTCAATCGAGAGTCAATTTTTAATAATAATAAACAATGATATTTCAAGTATTATCAATACATAAAATTGACACTAATACTCACCATGGCCAAAAACCTGTACACATAACAAGGTTTCTTCTGTCCAAATCGGTAGACTCTGAAGATACTCTGCACGTCGTGTGAAGGGTTCCAAGACACATCAAATATGACCACGCGATTGGCCGCCACCAAGTTAATTCCGAGGCCACCCGCCCGAGTAGAGATCAAGAATAATCTAAAAGACATAAAATAAAACCATGACTTAAACTGAATTCAATAACACAATTTTGTAACTCATTAATGTATACTTTCCAACCGAATCTTTAATCTATGAACGTGAGATTAAACAGTTAATTTTTTTTTTAATGAAGTTCACGCTTAGGGACAAATTAGATGCGGAGAAAAAAAACAGTAACTATGAAGTTTTCACCTTGCTCTTGGATTATCTTCTCTGTTGAAATTCTTACACCAGATGGAGCGGTTCTCGCACGACGTAGAGCCATCTAAACGAAAATAATCTATACCGGGAGACCATGAACCTAAAAACATATTTATTTATTAATCATCATAAATACAAATTTTTCATACTCATTGTGTGCATAGAAAGTTTTATATTATGTAGAAAATATGAAATGAACGATTACTGTGAAAATGTTTTGATGATGTAGTTTAAAAGGAAATTTTAGCGTTTCATTCTTAAAAGCTATGTATAACATACCCATGTGTCCGCCCAGTTTCTCATCGATCCGGCCTGCCTGAGTCGCGTCGTCTACTTTACCTAGGAAATGTTCTATGAGGTCCAATGAATACAGAGATTGTGAGAACACCAATCTGGAACAAAACAAAATTTAACATAAAAACTATTGTTTACAGTGCATGTTTGATCGCCTCATATTGGTCCAGCACTCAGTGTCGCTACCCACACTCAGTGTATCACACGTATTTTCATTAGTTCCCGATAGATGGACTTATCCACTGCTGAATAATTTTCTACCGAATTTTGAAGCCAGTGTACACTTTCCTGCTCGCCTCACACAGGTATTGCAGCCGCCGCATGCGTTGTCTCCGCAGGACGACGCAGCCCGGATTCAGTTATCCGTCAAAAATGCAATCGTATTTATTTTTTCTGACATGTTTTTATTGTACACAAACATTAACTATGTTTTGTTACATATTTGATGTTAGTATCGACGCTTGAAAGGCAAACGTAACTACGCGACAATAACTGCTTTATACATAAACTAGCGACCCGCCCTCGCTTCGCTTCGGAAACATTAAAACACACATGAAACAAAAAAAAAAATTAAAAAAAAATTAAAAAAGTAGCCTATGTTCATCAGGGACAATGTCGGCTTCTAATGGAAAAATAATTTTTCAAATCGGTCCAGTAGTTTCGGAGCCTATTCGAAACAAACAAACAAACAAATCTTTCCTCTTTATAATATTAGTATAGATGTTAGGCAATAACCATGTTCGATGCGCAAAAAAAATAAAATATATTTCTAGGTCTATTAAAATCATTTCAATACTACAGCTAGATTGGTTAAAATATAAATTTTTTCATGTATTTCAACTTTAAATTAGTCTACTGTACAGTTCACGCTTTTTTTTTATAGCTTAGATGGGTGGACGAGCTCACAGCCCACCTGGTGTTAAGTGGTTACTGGAGCCCATAGACATCTACAAAATAAATGCGCCACCCACCTTGAGATATAAGTTCTAAGGTATCAGTATAGTTACTTAGTTTGTCGCTTAGTCACGATTGCCTTTCAAGCGTCGGTATATAGTAGTAATATGTTTCGTATATAATTATGTTAGTATCCACTACTCACAGTTTATCTCCGATGGCTTCGCACTGCCTCAATATGTCGAAGAGCAGAACAAGTTTGTGCGAGTGCCGCATGTCTTCCAGCTCGTCCTCGGTGACAAGTTTGATCCACCACTCAGTCGGATTTTCATTTTTTACCTCAACCACTTCCTCGATGTCAGAATGATGATCTTCTTGTTCCACTAAAAAATCAGTTTAGGATATTTACTATCTCTAAATATTACAATATAAAGTAGCTGTACGCCTCTGTTTCTCTGCTTACTTCGTCTTAAGCTAACCGATCTTGACATATTACTCACTAATAGAAAGAGCGATAACAATATATATTCTAAATTTTATGGGCAAAATACAGTGACTCTAACACTTATGTAAAAAAAAGTTTTCATATGTTTAATGAAGCTAACGCTGTTCTAACGTTATTCGCTCTAGTATGCTCCGCTGAAGCAAAGCTGCAAGCTGACAGCAATTTTTTTATATAAAGGCGTCAACTATTTGCTTTACTGAATGTCAAAATGTCAGCACTCCCAAGTACTCAGAATTAACAACTTATAATTATTATAGCTAATTGACTTGCTCATCTAAGTTAAACGAATAGAAACAAAACATTCTTACTTCATAAAGTTTTCGCTTACAATCTTACAGGACTAAATCAGTAATTATCTTGCAACTACATAAAATAGAATATTTGAAAAATAAAAAGTTGGATGAAGCCACAAGAATGTTTTAATTTTAAATCTATTAGGTTAAAAGTTCAGAAATAATTTCCATTTACCTGGATTGGCCCTGGTCCCCCGACGCGTCGAAGCTTTAGAGTCTTTTGCCTTGCTCTTCTTAGCTGCCTTCTTCTTCTTACTCTTTTTTTGACTGTCGTCACTCACATCTGATGAGTCATCGGAAGACTCCTCTGTTGAAGTTTCCTGTAAAATATTTCTTTAAACTTGATGGATTGACTTTATCCAGTGATAGGATACATTTAAAAGTTAATGCTGATTAGTCACCCGTTGTATTTCGCGAGTGGACATTGGGACTATATCGCGATCATGTTTATTCCACATTTTTATTACAAATCCGCAAAAAAAATTATTAATTTGCATAATGACTGGATTGGACGCATCTTGTGAGCCTTCACTGGTAGGTACTACCACCCTACCTATTTATGTCTTAAGGTAGTAGTGCGTTTCGGTTTGAAGGGCGAGGCAGCCGTTGTACTGTAACTGACAGTTAGAACTAATGTTCCAAAGATGGGTGGCGGCATTAACGTTAGTAGGGGACCGTGAGCACGTCCGCCGACCTAAACAATAAGCGGAAAGAGGTCGACACCACACATGCAAATGGAAAAATCCTATGCCATCAGTTTCTTCCATTTATATAATACTAGCGACCCGCTACTCTACTCACTTCGGAAACTGTAAGATTTCTCAACTATTTAATGGATGTTATTATACATATAAACATTCCTCTTCAATCACTCTATCTATTAAAAAAAACGCATCAAAATCCGTTGCGTAGTTTTAAAGATTTAAGCATACACAGGGATATGGGGACAGAGAAAGCGACTATGTAGTGATACTTACAATAATTTAAACATATATTGTTGTCGTTGTTTCTCTGTTAGTATCTAAAATCTAATCACGGGCATACCTCAGGCGTGGAGTCGTCGTCAATGAAGTCCACAAGTGATCCTTCGGAGTCTTCTTCTTCTCTTTCTCTCTGTAAATAGTAAAATACAACTTGTTTGATTCTTGTTTCTTTTGTCACTACGTAGAAGTTTGTTGTAGATGTTATTAAGTTTTACTTTAAAGCATGACCAGCCACTTGGGAACGGAACCAATTATTTTAAAAGGCTCTTTAACAACCTAAGACATACAAAAAAATGTCCTGCTGTTTTATAAAAATATAATTGTGTCAATGTGTATGTAACTTATTACAGTACACCAAACTCTGCGAGTTTCTGGTCGTGTGACAAATTTTATTGATATATAAAACTTGTTAAATATTTGATAATCGATTTATTGTGGATTTCAATAACATCGACTCTCAACTCAATTAAATCAAATACTAAATACCTAGTTTATACATTGAAGACAGGGTGCCCTGAAGTAATATTCCAATTTGAACTGACCTACACTAAATACATATTAAAAAAATCTTGATATAGTCTTAAGTCACTAAAACTAAGCAGAATATCACATAAGTACTTTTTAGTACTATGAAGTACTTTTTATCAAATCGTGTAACCCCAGAATGGATCAGGGAGCCAGATGTTGTTGCATCAACACTGAGCTGCTTTAAGTACAGGCTCGACTGAGTCTCCACAGCTGAAGACACATCAGCTTATTAAGCGCCAGTGTTTAAAAACTATATATATAAAAATGAATTGCTGTTCGTTAGTCTCGCTAAAACTCGAGAACGGCCGGACCGACTTGGCAAATTTTGGTATTGAATTATTTGTGGAAGTCCAGAGACGGTTTAAAAGGTAGATAAATATGAAGATGCTCGGAATTAAATAAAAATAACAATTTTGTTTTCACTTTGATGTNCAGCTTATTAAGCGCCAGTGTTTAAAAACTATATATATAAAAATGAATTGCTGTTCGTTAGTCTCGCTAAAACTCGAGAACGGCCGGACCGACTTGGCAAATTTTGGTATTGAATTATTTGTGGAAGTCCAGAGACGGTTTAAAAGGTAGATAAATATGAAGATGCTCGGAATTAAATAAAAATAACAATTTTGTTTTCACTTTGATGTCTCCCCCGTCGGACGGATTTATTTTGTTTGTTTTAAGTTTATTTTATACAGAAGTTCAGGTTTTTTATTTATCGATTGAGGCACTACGAAGTCTACCGAGTCAGCTAGTGATAAATAAGTATATAGTTACTTTCTTTTGCTGCATAATCTCGTAGCGTTCAGAGTTGTACTTGAGAACGAGCGGATGCGTCCATATCCTCTGCAGCGACTGGAAGTCGGGGAACAGGAATCCTGATGATTTCCCTGGCATCGGCCTGTAAACCACAGCACATTCAGTATGAAGATGCACGGCACCACCGACAACATTTGCTTATATATTTCGATCAAGTCAGAATTGACAACTGAACACTGAACTATATTTTCAATATATTTTTGGAACGAAGTTTCTTATGGGACGATGCGGTGGGGTACCCTAACCGGGAAAAAACATCCGTAACGTAAGATTTTTATTAGTAATGCACACAGTGTACGACTTAACTTGTAAAAACGTACAAAAAATTACATATTTTTTTATCATTCATTGACCACGATCTCAGAGCGTTTGTTTGCGAAATACACTAACTCTTATGCAAACAACCGTGAACGAAGTGTACCACAATAAGTTCGACACGTTACCGAATGACCGTGGGTTGTTGCGAAACCTCCATTTTTATTTTCTTTATACCTCGAATGAAACTTTATATTAATATTTTTATAGTAAGGAACTTCGTTCTTATCCGGTACCCACGACACCACACATCTTTTTTGTATAGGTACTGTATGTAATGTGAGTCATGTCCACAGAAGCTGTATTGTATGATAACTCTAACTAACGGTACGGATAACGGTTGCATCTCGTCAGCAAGGCCTGGTGCGAAGTTTCAGCAATAAAAATTAAGTAAACACTTTTAAACTATAGATTTATACTATAGATTTACCTTCGTGAATAGTTTTCCAAATAATGTTGGTACAGTTTGACTTGTACTTCGCTGAGAGTAATGAAGAGTACGTATTCGTGCTTCGGAGGCAGGAAAGGCGCTAGCACTCCGTAATCCCTCCTCTAAAACATAAATACATTTAGTAAATATTAAAGAATAACTTCTCGTCAATTATTATGAATATACTGAACAAAATTATTCCTACTGAATTCAATCGACATAAAGAATCAATTTTGGAGGCAAAAATTTAAAGTATCTATAAACTTTTTAAGCTGAATTTTGTTTAAGCGGTTTTTTTTCAGTTTTTCGTTCTTAAATAGCGTTAGTGCAACAAGTATGGATTATATACATTGATCTAGATCATACATTCATGTCTGAAGTTAGAGTTGACCTTATCTTTGGGAGAAGTAGTAGTAAGCCTTGATTGACAAATCGAGATTGAAATTAGTACAATGGTTAGGTTAGAAAATACCCTGAAAATATTAACATATTACTTGATGTGTGAAGTAACTTATCAGAATTGGCCTTTGTAAGTTTTTAACAACGACCAAAGCTATAAACAAACATACAAAAATTTAAATGACTGTTCTAGGCAGAGATGAGAAAGCCACAGCCCAAAAATGAGCAATTTTTATTATGTATAGACACTTTAGTTACAGTTGTAGTATAGATATCAAATCAAATAAATAAATAAATTATTCAACATAAATGAAAGTACATACTTGTTGAACGTCAAAAGAACTACCGCCAATTCACAAAAACTAGCCTCCGTCCTGAGAAAAGCTGGCAAAAACTCAGCGGGCATGTCTTTTTTTTTAAATATTAGATTTTTTTAAATATTCATTTTTACAAGATGTATTATAACGTAACAATTATTGCAAAATTGAAGTGCCCGGAGCGAGCAACTCATTCCCACTTTGTGCAATCTTCTAGATAATCATATACTTTATAGTAAGCTTTATTGCACAGATATTCTTTAATAGTTTTCTTAAACCTATGTATATGTAGGTTCTGAACATCTTGTGGGATTTTGTTGTACAGGCGCACAGACAAACACCCGAATGAATTTCGTATCTTATGTAACCTACACATCGGCACAACAAGCTTGTGTTTGTATGCTGTATAAGATACCTGCACTGCTCCGTCCAACATCTTGTGCAGGACGTGCGAGCGCCTCTTCATGACGCGGATGTCGTGCTCGGTGGAGTCCGTGTACTGCCCGTTGGTGATCGGGTTCACGAAACGGTTCAGGTACTCGTTGTACTTGCCCAGCAGGTTCGGCTTCACGAACTGCACCATGCAGTAGTCTGGCGGGACAATAAAGCAGTAGGTATCAATGAACACATCTTGTTTTTTAAACTTTACTAGCTTTTGCCCGCGACTTTATTTATTTATTTAAAAAAAAGTACTGCCACATCACAAACAATTAACATTGAAAATAAAACTATTTAATTTATGGCCTGATGCATGTGACAATAATGGCGATTGGCAATTCATCGGCCCGAAGATGGAATACAATAATAAAAATAAAAAGGATACCTAACGAAAACGTACTTTGAAATTCAAATTTAACAAGTAAAAAGAAAAAAAAGAAATGTCAATATAATATCAAGTTAAAAAACGTTATAGTGAGCAAACCTTAATATACAGACATATGCTGTCGCGGACTTTTTTTGGATCTTTTAAAGGGGAACATTCTGTCATACATTATTTTAGCGAAACTTTAACCGTTTCTGCAGCGCACGCAGCGGAAGCTCTCAAAAAGGGAAAATAACCCGATTTTCAAACATTCTTTATTGCTGCTCCGCTTGTATTGGTCTTAGCGTGATGTTATATAGCCTATAGCCTTCCTCGATAAATGGGCTATCTAACACTGATTTTTTTAAATCGATCCAGTAGTTCCTGAGATTAGCGCGTTCAAACAAATAAACTCTTCAGCTTTATAATATTAGTGCAGATATGACCAATCTTTATAGGATTCTATTATTGGATGTGCTTTGCTGAGATCATAAAATCGTTGTTTCAAAAGGTATCGAAATTCATTTTGTATTATTGTATTTATATTTTAAAGATAGATGGGAAAATAAAAAATAAGCTTGCAGAGGGTCAATGCGATAAGATCAACTAAAACTATCCAATAACTTTTTTTGCTTCTTTTTTATTGCCTGTGTAGGCAGAGGAGCACATGGCTCACCTGATGATAAACTAGTTACCGGCGGTCATGGACACCAGCATTACCATGGGCAAAGCCAAGTCGCTGCCTACCAATAAAATACTTCATATTTTACGTGAGAATTCAAAAATTGTATCCAAGCCTTACATTCTTTCAGATTATTCTGTAGGGGCGTCCCAGTAAGTACGATGCGACGTAGCGTCTTCACTTTGTTCATGGACTGCGAGAGGCTTGTCTTTTCGTTTTTCAGAAGATGACCCTCGTCACATACTACTAGATCTGGACCTGTTGAGATAAATATTTAAAACACATATTCAATGTACGTCAATTTTGGGACAAAAATTTCTGTTTTAAAATCCTCTTCATCTTCAAGAATCCTCTTATGGATTTCTATTAGAGAAGTTTCAAAGCATACTGTTACAATCTTAAGGTTCAGACGTTGCGTCACTAACCGGGGTCAACCAAGCTCTCCTGGAAGTTCTTGAGCATCTTCTTCTTAAATTTCTTAGTGTTGTCGGCTGAGAGATTCCGGAACATTTCGTAGCCGAGAACGCAAACACCTCCGCTTTTGTACCACTGACTCAATTGGAATGCGCGTTCTGAATTTTGTTTGAACCTACGAAAACAATATTTTGATAAGCGGGTGGATTCGTGGCACATTTCATGTAAATAAGGCTAATAACTTAATTTTACTTTTTCTAATAACAAAAATGAAACATTAATTAGCATTCAAGAAATTTTTATCATCATCTTCATCATAATGTCAATGAAAGATACACCAATTATGTCTCAATAATACTGTCTGGGGTGTGATGGCAAGATACAATATTAGTGAAATCCAAACCATAGGTCGTATTCTCATTGCTTGTACTTTCATAACGACTTTCTTGGGATGATAACATGCAGTGGTTCCCCCTTGCCTTCTGTCCCAGTTCTTTTGGAGATTATTTAGATCTCCAGGCTGCTGAAGCCTCTTCTGGTAGGTTACCCAGCCAGATGTTAGTGGTTATACCGCCACAGCTCACCACAAACCGCGAGGAGTGGCGATTGCTCGTGAGGCGCATAACCTCTCTGACAAGAGTGATACGACATACGAAACCATAGATCAGTGAATACCTGGAGAGTTCGTACACGTCGACTTCAAAGTTGTTCTCGGCGTGTTTCAACCACATGCGGAACTCGTTGACCCAGTTGAGGACCGTGGACAGCGGGCACACCACCAGCACCCTGCTCACGCCGGTCAGCGACCCGTGCGTCAGCAGCGTGTGCGTCAGCGATATCACCTGGACACGTCAGACATATGTAGGACGACGGAAATCGACAATATATATTTTTTTAAACCATTCTAGTTTACTTTTCTTTCCTGAGAACGTTTAATATGGTAATAATAGGGGTGCACCGAAATCTGTTTACAATTATTTTAGTTGAGCCTTGTTGTGGCATGTACCTACAATCTAATTGAATCAAGTTACTCGGACCATGATGGTAGTCCTTGTTGAATCCTTACAATAGAAAATTGAGACAAGTACACTCGTTAAAACACTAATAACTTCAGCAGCTAAGGTTTTGGACAGAGAAAGTAGTAGTGTAGTAAGTTAAGGCTGCATTTTTTTACAAATATAAGAATTACTTACTTGTAACGTTTTTCCCAGGCCCATACAATGTGCCAAAATACATCCAGAGCCCTTGTCCTTTTTTATACGTTTCACACTTTCAAAGCACGCATCCCACATGAACTTTATTCCGTTTGCCTAAAATATGTATTACGTTTATAAGAATCATAACCAAAACTTATATCATGAAAAATATTAGGGTAACAATGTCACTCCAATGTGAGGACAGAAACACCAATTTCCTTGCTGACCCAAAAACAAGGCAGTAAATGACATCAGCTTTCTATGGTGTAGTAACTTGTCCAGAACGACTGTAAGCGTTATTATTTTTATTTACAGATAAACGTAACTTATAGTTTGAAGCCATACCTGATGTGGCTTTAGTTTTTTGACAAGGCCTCTGTCAACTTGTATGAGCGGCTCCTTGGTCTCGGGGTCGAAATCAAGAACAACCTTCTCCAAGACAACTTCATCAGGTTTTCCAGATTCATCAAATTCCAGATTGTTGTACTGCAATTACAAGCTTATTAACAGACACATTCTAGTTTAAAAAAATATGCCGCTAGCAAATTATAGCATACAAAAATAACTTACCAATTTCTGTCTTTCAGCGATTCTAGCAATCCTCTCCTTCTCCTGGCGCGCCGCTTTTTTGGTAGCCTCTTCCAGCTGGTCTTTACCCATGACCTTATGAAATCATTACAAAATTCAGTCATATAATATTATGTCTATAATATTTTCAATAAAACAATCTATTTAACATGGATATCTTACTTTACATGTTATATCTATCTCCCTTTGCAGTGAATTTTATTAATATATTTTACTTTTGGAATCTAAATTGTTTTTTTTTCCAAATTACTGTTCAAAAACACACTCGAATATTTTTTATTGCATTCATGGTTGAATGAGTTTACCGAGCACCTCCATGTGATGTCCGGAGTCCAGTAGCATCGTAACATCTTGAGGCATGAGGTCGAAGTCGATAAATGTGCAGGATGGTGGTACCTGTCTGTGCGTAGTTATAATTGAGGGGACTTCCCTTTCTCGTAGATTTCTTCCTATTCGTAAACTCTTGACAGAGTGGTCGTGGTCATGCATCAGTCGGATCCTGCGATACCGATGCTCTCGCGATGCGACGCCATGTGGCACGATGTTTCGCAGAGTGAGAGCAAACATTTATGTTGGAGTGAGTCACAGATTTTATGAGGTCAGTCCATCGTGTTGGAGATCGTCCGCGAGATCTTTTGCCCTCGACTTTCCCTTGCACCACCAACCGCTCAATGGAGTCCTCATTACGAGTGATGTGCCCGAAGAACTTGAGGATTCGTAATTGGACTGTTGACGATAGTCTCTCCTTGATGTTGAGCTCTTTTAGGATCGAAATGTTGGTATGATGCGCGGTCCACGGAATTCTGAGGAGACGTAGATTACAGGGCGAAAAAGTAAGTAAATATTTTACCTTACGTATATTTTTCCTTCCATGTTTATTCCTACCCTCAGTCTCTTCTTCCGAATCTGAACAATCGCTCTCATTAATCTGTTTGATTCTACGCCGTTTTTTCTTACTGAAAACAATTTAAACCTCAGTTTCCAGTCAAATTACCTAGTCCAAGTTATTTCAAAGCCGTTTAAATACATATTTAATATGTATCACGCACTGAATGCTTAGTATTTAGATATTATTAGTGTCCTGCTGCGGATACCGGAGTAAATGAACAAATGAAATATGATTGAAACATTTACTTGTAATTTCTTACCATTTACTGGTGGAGTACCTCTTCTGGGTCCGCACGGATACGTACTACCACTCTGCTTATTTCTGCCGTGAAGCAGTAATGCGTTTCGGTTTGAAGACTGGGGCAGCCGTTGTAACTATACTGAGACCTTAGAACTTATATCTCAAGGTGGGTGGCGCATTTACGTTTTAGATGTCCATGGGGTCCAATAACCACTTAACACCAGGCGGGCTGTGAGCTCGTCCACCCATCTTAGCAATAAAAAAGTCCTTTCTACCATTAAAACCACAAAGGCTTACGGATCGTTTGGAACCTCTGGGTCTGCGGAGGGACTTCGGTTCCCTCTGTATTCTGTACCGTATGTTCCATGGGGAGTGCTCTGAGAAATTGTTCGAGATAATACCGACATCTCGCTTTTACCATCGCACCGCCCGCCACCGGAGTAGAGTTCATCCATACTACCTGGAGCCACTGCGGTCATCCACAGTGCGTTTCCAGAGGTCTTTTTTGCCACGTACCATCCGGCTATGGAATGAGCTCCCCTCCACGGTGTTTCCCGAGCCCTATGACATGTCCTTCTTCAAACGAAGCTTGTGGAGAGTATTAAACGGTAGGCAGCGGCTTGGCTCTGCCCCTGGCATTGCTGACGTCCATGAGCGACGGTAACCACTCACCATCAGGTGGGCCGTATGCTCGTCTGCCTATACGGCAATAAAAAAAATAAAAGGCTTGAATCCTCCAACTACTAAGTATGTCCCTAGTACACAATATTAACACAACAAAGGCGGCTTACTTTCCATCGGAACAAGACCCGGACGCGTCACTTTCACTTCCCTTCTTCTTCCGTTTGCTCTTCTTGTTGGATTCAGAGCTCTCTTCCGAGTCCTCGAAGTCGCTCAGCTTGACTTCTCGGTCCTCCTTCTTGCGAGACGAGCCGGCTTCAGAGTCCGACGAGATGGCGTTCGCCTTACGTCGTTTTGATTTTAAACTGAAAATAATAATCAATTATCTTATTTTGTTCCTATTTTTTTATTTATTAAAATTTGTATTAAGGTGTATACTGTATAGTGACAATGTGATTCCATGACTAATAATAGACAATGCATAAATTGTCCAACTACCAGGTGCTTGCTAGTAACTTTTCAAGGATTAACTGGTCGTTGACTGATGGGCTTATAACCAAGCTCCATCTAACGCTTAGTCTAAGCGTTAGACCTTTAGAGGAGTCATTAATAATTGCAGCCCATTATCTGTATATAGTTTTTATTATTTCAATATATTTTAAAAACAAAGATTAGCACATTAGTTGAACTACAATTAAAAAATATCGTTATCATGATAATCCTGCTCAGGAAATTAGGCCGAAGTAATAAAATTATTGTATTATATCACCGGTACTGCATACGTGTGCAACTTTCAAGTTAATCGGACTCATTGAAGTTTGTAAAAATTGCGTCATACAGATCAAGCTAATAAAAGCGTGTAAAAAACTATTTATTCGTTAAGTGAATAATGTTTTACGTATAGCACGACAACGACGGTAGATATTACATAGATATTTAGAAGCTGTGTTCAAAAATTGATCTTATTAAAGCTTATAATCAAATTCCCGTAAATCCCTCCGACATACCCAAGACAGCTATCACACACACTTCATCATCAGCGCATCAAGAACTTCGGCTACCACAATTACCTCATTCTTAAGGTTAAAAATTAGTCAACGACAGTCGTCCCACAGCAAGCCAGCATCGTAGCCTCAACAGGTAAAAATTTTTTGTATGCGTTTTAGGTGTCGCCTTGGATGGTTTAGATTCACAAACCAGCCCGACAAATGACGCTGCAGTCGGTATCTAGATTATTTATCTATACTGCAACTAAACGACTGGATCGACTTGAATGAATTTTTGTGTAAGCATTCACAGGACAACGTCTATCGGGTCCGCTATTTCACATATATATTCTATTACTATTCCTCAATCATCCGTTTCTGACTTAACCTTATATTGAATTAAAAATGCAAGGACTTTTTTTGCGCTGGCAACCAAGAACACCGCTTTTAGTAGAATCAAATCCGGAATAAAAATCCCCCTTGCTCTTTCCACACATTCGAGGATTTTCAGGATTCGCAGATGGTCAAGCTTTAGTATTCTCCAAACATAGAATTAATTTAATACATATTAGCCATTACTTAGCAGATTAAAAAATCATTCTACAATAATTCAAAACTTTATGAAAGATCACATCTTTCTGTTATTTACTAAATAAAAATGGAATAACAATTCACAAAAACTATTCGAATACTTACTTGTCATCTTCAGATTCGTCCACTGTCGGTGTGTTCTGTGAAATTATTTATTAAAATTAATGACGATGGTACAAAGTTGCCGAACATGAAAATAAAACTTATGAATAATTGATTTCCATTTTTGATTTGTCAAACATATTTTGCTATGAAGAAACAAACATCTTTTTTTCATTGATTGTATGTTTAATTTTTTTTTTATTTAACTATATTTATGTATATATAATATATAGATAATAGTAAGTACTTGTTGGTAAGTGAGGTAAGTAATAATTATTCGAAGGAATGAACATAATATTATGTCCTATGGCCTATGAAAAAAGAGCTAATCTCATTGAAAGAACCAGTGTTCTACATAAATACTTTATTATTTACTTTGCAAATTAAATAAGTGAGACTAATAATATATCCAAAAATAGGAACTGAAAAAACCGTAAAATATCATTTACTCTTTTGTTTGGGAATCAATTTTCTTTTTCATTTTTTACAGTAGCTATTGGATGAGCTTTTTAATGTTAGCAAATTATTATATATATACTTTTTTTTAAATGTTATTTTTCAAAATGAGCATAGTAAAAAAATAAAGATATTAGTGATTACGGTTGATATTGAAATTCACTATATAGTACGGTAAATTCAATAATTACCTCTGAACTTTTTTCTTTTTCATTTGAAATCGACGAGTCACTTTCTCCCAGCAGTTCACTTTTACTGAGATGCTCAATACCATTGTTAAATGTTACCGGTGGTATTTCTGAAAAACGAAAAAAAGGAACGGTTTTATTACAAAGGTTTTTCAAAAATCTTACAATGAAATCATAACTATAGAATTTAAAATAATCACTGACACACGTGTTCATAGTCTGCCCACTTGGCGTATCAGCACGGACCGATAATGCCAAACATTACTCCATTCTCTCATTCTCTGCTAACGCAGTAGCGATGAATGAATGAATGAATGATTTATTTTATTTCAGACAACAATAAGTCCATATGTGTACATAGTATCATTGAAACATACTTAAAATTAACAAAGCCAATCAAATAAAAAATATACATTTATTAAGCGATGGCCGAGACCGGGTGACCGAACGCTGGTTAACCGACGCTAAGTTGTTAACGATGATGCTTCAAAGATTAGGGACTAGGAACACTATATTGATGCATAAAAATCATGACAGAATTTTTAGGAAACATCATTAATCATCACTTCATCACAAATGACATTAGAAACCTAGAAAATGGACGTGTCTGTCTGGGAATTCGCTACGAGCTACGAAACACTATCCTATCGCCTCAACTAGGCAATAGGATAGTATGAATGCATTGAAAGAACGCTTTGAACTGGGAAAATGTAGAAAAAAAAAAAACTGGGAAACTGGCTGACGATGAGCTACTAGAGCGTGGGAAATAGATAACTCAACTTGAAAGGAAAGTGACGGGCGTCCTCGCTCGTTCTAATTAAAAATGTAAAAAAAAGCTTACAAATACTTTTTGCGAGATAGATAGCAGAATTACATTTCCGGTTTAAACTATGATTTTATTAGGAGTACAAATAACATTCCGCCGCTTTTTGTCGAAAAAATAATATTTATTATGAAAGAACGGTAATTTAAATTTAATCGAAGTATTGTCCATCAGCAGCTACTTTTTCCCATCTCTCAGGCAGAGTTCGGATTCCACGTCTGAAGAACTCGTCTTTTGAGGCTATCCACGAATCAACCCAATTTTTGGTATCTTCATATGATGTAAACCGCTGCTCCGACAGAGCATGTGCTATTGACCGGAACAGGTGATAGTCAGATGGGGCAATGTCTGGTGAATACGGCGGGTGAGGTAGGTAGTACTTCTCAATTAAGTGTTTTTAAATAAATTTTCACCGGTACCGCTACATGCGGACGAGCATCATCATGGAGCAGAATAATTTTGTCATGTCTGCAGTAGTATTGAGGGCAGTAGTAGTTTTTCCTTCAGAGCTCGACTCAATCTTATCAATTGCGTTTGGTAGAGAGCTCCAGTGATTGTTTCGCCTGGATTAAGCAGCTCGTAATACACCACACCCAGCTGATCCCACCAAATAGACAGCATGAGTTTTTTTCCATGAATATTCGGTTTTGCTGTGGATGTTGACGCGTGGCCAGGTAGTCCCCATGATTTTCTTCTTTTTGGATTATCATAATGTACCCACTTTTCATCACCAGTGACGATTCGATGTAAAAAAACTTTTTTTTTTGTGCCTCGCTAGCAGCATTTCACTCATGCATTATCGGCGTTCAGCATCTCTCGGCTTTAATTCGTATGGAACCCAATTACCTTGTTTATGAATCATTCCTAACGATTTTAAACGATGTGAGACTGCTTGCTGAGTGACTTCTAAAGTAAGTGCAAGTTCTTTTTGTGTTTGAGACAAATCTTCCTCCAATAATTCCGTCAATTCTGCATCCTCATAAATTTTTGGCCTTCCACTGCGATCTTTGTCTTCTACGTCAAAATCACCGTTTTATTATGAATACGGAGTTAATAATACGATAGAGTTAAGTTGTTCTTAAATGATCAACTTCATTTTCAAGCCGATTATCATCTGTGAAATCGAACGTAAACCTCGTGCCACACCATCTTTCTCAAAACGGCGGAAACTTATTTGTACACCTTTATAATTTTACTAAAACTTGCTTTCCGACAGACAGTGAAAAAGATTGGCCTGGGCAAAAGTATAACACAAAGAGCATTTATTTATAGATGAAAATAGTTTGGGTGATTTTACTAAACGTTACGTTTTGATGAGCAAATGTAATATTTCGTGTTTGATCAACTACCAAATTTAAAATATCGTTAAGGGCAATGCAGCCCGCACTAGGAACGTATCCCCTATATATAATTATGTTAATCACAATTCCATATTCACGGTTTCTGTATTCGCGGCATATTTACAGAACATAACCCCGCGAATAAAGAGCTTTTACTGTACTATTATCAGGATAAATACCTTCACAAACATCGCTCC
This sequence comes from Bombyx mandarina, assembly GCF_003987935.1. The sequence continues at coordinate 4,288,183 of NW_021011476.1, read as the reverse complement.
CGGCTTCTGAAGCAACATCAGAACTAGTGTCCGGCTCGAGCATCTGTTCACCGATTATTTCGTTTGCTTTAGATCTTGCTCTGTTATTTGTTCTACTCCTCTTATCTTCAGTTTCACGTCGACGAGGTTTCTCTAACGCATCCAAGTTTGTAAGCCTACAAACGAAAAACTCAACTAAAGACTGTACAGACTGGACTGTTACAATTGTACTATTAAAAGTGAGACCTTAGAACTCATGTCTCAAGACGGGTTTCGGTATTTACGTTGTGGATGTCTATGGACTCCGGTAACCACTTAACACCAGGTAGGCCGTGAGCTCGTCTACCCATCTAAGTACAAAAAAAAGATACGTTGCTGAGTGTATTAAATATGACGTTTTTAATATAAACAATTAAGCTGTTTTTGTAGTGTCTTAAATCAAAATACTTCATATTTCATTCATAAAATCAATATTTGTATGAAAGTTTGTTCGTAATTGATGAGCATATGGTTGATGAGTATATGGAATATATGGTACAGATACTCTAATAGTAGTACGTATATTAAAAGAGTTATGGAACATAAGGTCAAATACTGAGGCAACAAATTTGGAGCTCACAGCACGTAGTACTTGAAATGTATACTACTACTAACCTAGATTAGTACCTATTTCCGTGGATGTTATAAAAAGCGACTCAGGAATTATTTGAATAAGTAGCATTATATCTGAGCCAGCTGATACCATCATATTATGGTGACGACCCGCATTTACTGACTATAGGGCGTATTGTAAACTCGCACGTGTAAGTACTACTGTCTTTCCTTATATCTTCCCTAAAAGCTGTTATGTATTTCGTTTAACTCTATGATATAATTTAGATTTCGACTCATGTATCAGGGCGGGAAGTGTCATTGATATCTGTGGCCTACAGTAAACACTCAACACTAAAAGAACTGTGATTTTTTTTTCTTTTTATTATTGAAGGATTACTGGTGGCCCTGAGGCCTTTCCAGTTTCACCAAGACAGGTGGGCAAGCAAAGGCTCAGCCAGGAGGGATGGCATTAGCTAACAGCTACCCGAGCGCCTCCAAAGGAGACCTAACAACTTCAAGAGCAGCTGCTTTGCAAATGAATCCACTGCCGGATTGGAATCGCGACCCGCTGATAAAATCCGGCGAGAAACTCAGCTGGCTGATGCATGGGTTAAGGATAAACTGTGGCGTTGTTTATATTTATAACAAAAAAGTTTAAGATTGTATTAAGATGTTGTGAATATTAATTTAAAAAATGGCAACAAATCACAACCTATCACTATGAATTTATCATGATATTCAAACTTTCTTTTTTTGTACCATAGAATAAATAACCACTTCAATATTTGTCTTAATTGATAATTCAAATTCAAATTCAAAATCATTTATTTCAACTTGGATGTCATCAAAAACACACTTGTTGAATGTCAAAATGTAAAAGAAAATGTTAACTCTACCACCGGTTCCAAAAAAGCCACAGTCCTGAGAAGAACCGGCGAAACAAACTCAGCGGGCTTTTTTTTTTTTTATATTTTCTCAAATATTTTTTTTTTTTTTAAACAAGAAAACATATTTACAGTATACGAAAAAACAATTCAAAAAAATACAATTCAAATAAATAATAATAATAATGAAAAATGAAAAGGCCAGGAGCGAACGCCTCATTCCCACGTAGTGCCATCTAGTAAAAAATCCTTAACTTTATAATATCCCTTGTTGCACAAACGTTCCTTGACAGTTTTCTTAAATCTATGAACAGGTAGTAGTCGAACGTAATATGTAGCATGTTTGCAATTAAAATTACCCACGATTTTATGTTATAAAACTGCAAGGTATACTTATGTTTTAAAACATCCAGTTAGTGCAACATTGAGTACAGTCAGCCATTGGTCTACAATTTTAAAATTCAATGATTCAACTCCCAGGTAGAAATACTTATATTTTGAAGTGTAATGATGTAGTTTTTGTTTCTATAAAACAAGACCCACGTTTCATAAATTCTTATATTAGCATGGAGGGGTCCATTGCTTTGGACACTCAACTAACTTATATTTATATTCTAAATCCAGCCCCAACAAGTGTAATTTGGTATATTAGAACATAAATTGCTACTTGAATTTTATAGTCAACTAGCAATTTTATTAGTAAAGTTTGAGTCATTTACAGGCATATCACTTTTAATTTTCATTTTCTTAATCAATATTTACCTATCAACATCTTTGTCATCCTGAGTGTCTGAATTTTGGCTGATGCTGCTCCCAGGCTTCGTCTTAGATCGGACCATCTGTAATTAGTTTGCTTAATTACTAAACTGCCTTGGGCTTTGACTCAAACTTCCCAGTTTATAATGCTGTGTTAATAAAGAAACACATGTTAACAGTATTAATTAACTAGAAAATGAAAATACAAAATACATCACCAACATTTAATTACTGACATGCCATTTTTGAAAACATATTTTCAACCTTAAGCCTAAATCTGCATACATCTTCAACATATCATTCAGTATATTTAATATAATACAATAAAATTTTGAATTATTGTATTAATTGAATACATGCTTACTTTAGTTTACAAATTCTCAAAATTGAAATATAATTTAGAAATGTACATAATTGTACTCTCTACTCAATGACAACTGCAATTAGTAACATAATATAATATTAATAATTTACTTCGTTTTCCTAACCTTGCTTCTATGGGAGTCCTCATTGTTTATTTTCTCTTTCTCTGCTTTATGGTTTTTGGAATTACCCTTTTTATTTGATATATCCAATTTTGAATCTTGCTTTTTCTTTCGTTCAGATGAGGATGATGAAATTTCTGAACTATTCTGCTTTTCCTTGTTCTTTTGATGATTTGAGTTACTCTCATCATCTGAACTTTCATCGAGCAATGCTCGTTTGATTTTTTTAAACCTTGTTTTCTGCTGTATTTCCTCATCAGAACTAGAATACGACAAGAGCATTTTCTTTGCTTTCATGCTCTCCATTATTCGTTTCCTTTTGGATTGAGGAGTTAATTTTTTCTCATTATTATGAAGAGTTTCACATGAGTTATCATTAGACTTAACTGGAGTTTTTGAACTATTATCACTATTTTCATCACCTGTATGATTTTTTATAGTTTCTAGATTTAATGTTGAAGTATTTTTGTCTTTACTAGCACTATCGGAAGCATTTCTGTTTTCATTACATTCACTATATTTTGAAGTATCATCTTCTTTAGAATCATCATTAGAATTAAAACAGTTCTCTTTTGTTCTACTAATCACTAAGGTTTTCTTACTGGAGTTGGAATCAGAATCTTCTAATAAAGAAGTTTTCACTGATTCCGTTCTACTGTTTTGAATGTTTGAAGTGTCATAAGATTTTTTCTCTTCATCATTTTCAGAACTTTTAATACCTTCTGAATCATTAATTTTGTCTATCTCTATAGACTTGAGATCTTTGTTTTTTCTTTTGGATTTATGTTTATGGACCTCTTTTTGAGATTCACAATTTTTTGAACTATAATTCTCACTTGCTGAATGTTTACCTCCTGCATCACTTTCAGACTCAATCAGTAAGGAATCTTTGATTTTTTCAGTAACTGCAGATAAAGTTTTAGGTGTTCCTGCAGTAAAACCATCAGAATCTGACTCATTCAAGAGGGCTGACTTTATTTCTCTTGAGATGTCTTTAGTTGTTTTATCTATTTCTGGATTAATTTTACAAACAGTTAATCCATTTTGAACAATTCTTTTTAATTTATTGGCATGTAGAAATGCGATAGTTAATTTAGGTAGTCTATTTATTGAAATTACGAATTGTTTTGATTTAAATGCTTTAGCTTCTTCTCTTTTTTTCTTCCAGTAGTTATCTTCTGTATCATATATTGTAGTTTTTCCTGTTTCAGAAACAACTCTTGTGGATTTCTGAACACTATCTTGCTTCCTGTTTGTGTTCAGTAACTCGCTATGTTCATTCTCATTTTCTCCTGTCTTTTTGGATCCTTTATTGGCATCTTGGTATAGATCAGGTTTCAATAGTTTATTTAAATTCACACATTTAATGAAAGGTTTCTTTTGTTCTTCTTTTTCGCTTAGAATTACGTCATTTGGTTTTTCTGTTTCTGTTTCAAATAGAGTCTCCAGTAGCATTTCTGTTGTAATAACAAGATCTTTATTTACATCAGGTCCATCAATACTTTTGTCTTCTGTTTCTCTAGAACAATTATTGACACCTATCATATTACTTGAGTTGTCTGCTACTTCAGTAGTTCTACTACACTCCTGTATACTTTCAGAAACTGCATTTTTATGTTTCTTTAAACTATCTTTTTCTGCTTGTTCACATTCAGATTTTTCTGATCCTGGGGTATATTGCTTCGCAGTTTCATTATGACTGTCTTCATCAACATTATTGCCTAAATTGCAGGTGTCAATTTGGCAATGTAATGAATCTACATTTAATGTTGTTTCTTCTTCATTTTCTATATTTGGTCCAGATTTATCTAACACATGAGATGTTTCTAAAGATGTGTCTGGAAATTGACCTTGCTCAGAAGCATCAGTAACTTGTGGTTGGTCTGTATCATTGTGTATTGTTTCTTTTTCTGAATTAACCGAACTATCACTTGTTCTCCTACCTTTCTCTGATGTGGTCAGAATTTTCTTTTTCCTTATTCTGTATAATTTACAATCGTAATTTATTGGATATTTTTCGAGCATAGATAAGGGCATTCTTCTTGCGTGTACTTTTACCGACAAATAATGTTTTAATGGCACACTTTTGCGAACTCTTAACTTTTGGGATTTATACTCAAAAAATTTATAAAAACTTTCATCTTTTTCTTTCATTGAGTGGTTACTTTTCCCGCCATCGTTGTAGGATGCTTGTGATTTGTCGACAATGGATAGTACTTTACGAACACCTATCTCAACGTTATCAAGTGATTTTTTTGACAATTCACATATAAGAAGCACTTTGTTGGCTGCTTTTTGTAGTGCATGAGAATTTCTTAATTTGTCTTTTCTGATTTTTTTCTCTTTTAGTTTCTCCGATCGAGTTCGTAAATTCAGTCCCAGTTTAGACAAATATTCCATCGCTTCACATAACACATCGCTTACGGGTACCTCCGCCGCCATTTCACGCTATTGCGACTATTACCGGCACAGTCGTATTTTCATTTAAAACAATATGCTTTTTATATTATCACTTGACTTGATCAAAGTAAAACAGCTAAAATGCACTTCGTACAAATAATGCGAAAACGGCAAAGTTAATTAAACGTAACCCAGCAAAACGAAATTACAAATAAAAAAACCATAGACACCACGATTTTTTCGGATGTGTCAAATTCACGAAAACTCAAAACATTTACGTTTGTAGAATCTTTAGTGTCGAAATACTACGAATCATTATGACCTACCTATACTTTAAATGACACTTTCATGTGATTTTTTTGCTTTCAAGAATATCTGAAATCAATATCACGTACTTNAACCCAGCAAAACGAAATTACAAATAAAAAAACCATAGACACCACGATTTTTTCGGATGTGTCAAATTCACGAAAACTCAAAACATTTACGTTTGTAGAATCTTTAGTGTCGAAATACTACGAATCATTATGACCTACCTATACTTTAAATGACACTTTCATGTGATTTTTTTGCTTTCAAGAATATCTGAAATCAATATCACGTACTTCATCTCACACGAAACATACAAACTACGTGGAAGATTACTTATAATGGAACGTAATAGAGAAGTAATACCCATTCAACTTGTCCGGGTTATCACTCTATATACATACATAACTTTAACAGTACAAAATAGCGGCAAACAGGTATATATACGAACTATATCTTAGGATGTTGAATACATTTATTATGGCCCTTAACTACTACATTATTCATGTTTTCCATAAAATACTTTTGTAATGTAATAAATACCTTAACCTCTACACCAGATTAAACAGTATAATTACAAAAAAATGTTGAGGTACCAATTTTTTGTACTCACCTTTCATGTAAATGGCTGAGCGGATCGTTTTAAGCAATTATATGACCGAAACTGTTACTGAACACAACTGCAACACATTATTACATATTAGTACATTTATAATAAATAAAAACAATCCACATAATGCCCTTTCCGTCAGAAAAATCGGCAATTTAGACAAGGTAGTTAAACAATCCAAAACAGTCGTGAAAAAGAACCATAGACATAGACAATACAGAATCAATGTACCACGGAAGTAAAAAGTTCTCGTTGCATATTAAGTATTACCGTGAGAATGTCTGTTTATGCCTACATTTTTCTTTTATATAAACTTTTTTTTAAATAAATTGATTATTATTCTTTTATTAAGAATTCCTGTATTACTTTTTTTACGATGAGTATAATTTGTTCACCCGATTTAGTTCAACATTTCAGAGGCAAATGTGTATATTGTAAAGTTTCATAGAATGATTATAAACAGTCCAATAAATGATAAGACTCAATGTAGACAGTTATTTTATAATGCAGCGGAGCAGCCGTTTTATAATAGATACTTAAACTGATCATAGGTAAATTGTAGTGCTGCATTTATTTATCTCTTGATTTCATGTCGATAGATTTTTTGACCTCTTTTTTAAAGAACATTTGAATTCTGATATTCTCATGTCACATCCTCCTTTGTCGAGGTCTTTCTTATTTATTTTCGGTATCCATAAGATAAAAAAATCTACCTTGAGACTGTTGAATGTGCAACGTAAGGCATTATTCATTATGAGCTTTTACCACCAGGCAGGACCATCGATCCTGAACTCTACTGCGAACAACTGATGAGATTATAGCAAGAAGTTGAGAGACAGCGGCCGGAATTAATCAACAGAAGGGGTGTGGTCTTTCATCATGATAACGCTAGACCTCACACATCTTTAGCCACTCAGCAAAAATTGAGAGCACTTGGCTGGGAGGTGTTAATGCATCCGCCGTATAGTTCTGACCTTGCACCTTCAGATTTTCACCTGTTTCGGTCTCTTCAGAATTCTTTAAATGGTAACTACATACTTTAATTAAATGTAAATAAACTATATGAAAAAATGTTGTGAATTTTCTCAAAAAATGCGAAGAAACTTTCCCCAACCTATTATGTACTTTAATACTTTAGTTATTATTTCGTTATCTTTTTAATATTTTTTTTGTGGAATTGATTTCCATTTAGCTATGCCTTTCAATCACCAAATTAGTGGAATCGAATGGTGAACATATTTTTCGTGAGTTGAAGTGCATATTAAAGTGATTTTAAAGCCTAATGCCGATTAGAGCAGTCCATCCTCTGGACTGGACCCACACACATTTCAGTCTAAATCAAAGTCCTCTATAGTCAGAGAGTTTTGACAGTTGACATTTGGGACAGTACTTACTATATTGAAATTTACTTCGAAGTCCATGGTGATTAATCTATGATTCAAAATTGGAGAAGTAAAAGCTATGATTCGATTGTGTAATAAAATGAATAGATTCGGGGTGCTGAAGAGCAATACGCTCCGCATTGCAACTCGATTTTACAGTGAAGGCTCCACACAAAACGAAAGTCCTAGTTTTTCTTCGCCTCCAACAAATTCGACGATTCCTGAAGTCAATGGATTGAGTAGCGCCGTCATTCATCCAGCTTCGCAACCTGTGGGCCCCGGTGTGGATCCAAAAAAAACCGGAGCGTACAAAGTTCCAGAATATTTCTGTTATGATAATGTGAGCTTCTTCGAAGCTGAAATTGAGATGGCGAAGTACCGATTGCCACAACCTTCGGCCCTCAAAAAGTAAATTTTAATTTGCTTGATATTAGATGTAATGTAGTAATTTAATAAATACAGTTTTACTAAGTTATTTGTCTTTTTTTTTTTAACAAAATAAAGAATATAATAAAATACTGAGCCACTGTGTTTTACTAAATTATTGCAATACTAAAGCTTAAATTACTGTGTTAAATCAAGGAACATGGCCTCCTCAAGATGTCTTGGTACATAATCTAACCAGCCAATCTGTAAATATCAAATCAGTTTTTTTTTTTTTTTATTGCTTAGATGTGTGGACGAGCTCACAGCCCACCTGATGTTAAGTGGTTACTGGAGCCCATAGACATCTACAACGTAAATGCGCCACACACCTTGAGATATAGTTCTAAGCTCTCAGTATAGTCGCAACGGCTGCCGTTAAGCAGTAATGCGTTTCAAACCGAAACGCATTACTGCTTCACGGCAGAAATAGGCGGGGCGGTGGCACCTACCCGTGCGGACTCACAAGAGGTCCTACCACCAGTAAATTGATTAAAGATTCTAATTGGCATTGTAAATCTATATATTTTATGAATCCTTTTAAGTTCAAATTATAGCGTAGTTCCTGTTTGGATCCAAACTTAATAGTAATAAACAAATTACTGAATCACTCAACTGTAATTTCAATTACTCAGTTTGAGAATCAAGTTATCAATTAATTTGACTGTTTGACTGAAAATAATAAGCCAGACAATATTGTATTTTGTACAATGATATTTTTTTATTTTAAAATCTTATGTAAACAAAGTCAAACAATTGAAAATATTTTAATTCAAGTTATAGTTATCAATAAAGAATAATCACTTGAGTTTTGAAATCTTTATTGACATTTTTTGTTTCCCATACATACTATTAATCCTACAAAACTAAATAACTTAAAATGCAAAGATTAAATTGTTTGAATTGTGATTTGCTGAACAACCCAAATACTAAACAGCAACTGAAGCAGCACCACTGATTATGACTGTAATTTCGTCTTTTAGAGTGGCGGCTGGCTTCAGATTCTCAGCGCACACACTCTCAGCCTCATGTTACTTCTTTTTAGTGAGTTTCTCAGACAAATCATCAAAAGTAGGATCTTGAAGATTGATCATCAGACTGTTTCCAGGGAGGAAGACACGGTTCTGAGATTGAGCAATCATTCTCGAAATACTTTGAGCAGCACGAATTTTCCTAAGTTTTAAATAACCAGGGTTCATGCCCATGGCTTTACCCAACATCTCAGCAGCTTCAGCTTCTCCCTCTGCTTGCACAATTTTCTGTTGACGCTCTTGCTTTGCCCTTTCAACTACAAAAGCTGCACGCTGAGCCTCCTGTTGTGCAACTTGTTTAGCTTCTACTGCAGCTGTGTATTCCTTACCAAAGCTTAGTTCAGTGAGGGATACATCATCAAGGATAATATTAAAATCAGCAGCACGCTCAACCAACTCTCTTCTGATTAGTAGAGACACCTGCTGACGCTGTGTGATCAGCNGACGCTCTTGCTTTGCCCTTTCAACTACAAAAGCTGCACGCTGAGCCTCCTGTTGTGCAACTTGTTTAGCTTCTACTGCAGCTGTGTATTCCTTACCAAAGCTTAGTTCAGTGAGGGATACATCATCAAGGATAATATTAAAATCAGCAGCACGCTCAACCAACTCTCTTCTGATTAGTAGAGACACCTGCTGACGCTGCGTGATCAGCTGGGAGGCATTGAATTTAGCAACAACCGATTTTAGGACTTCATTGCATATAGATGGCAAAACCTTTTCATCATAATCTGTTCCAAGTTGTCTGTACATTGTTGCTAGCATATTGGCATCTGGTCGAGAAAGTACTCGGAGGGAAATGTTTACCATCTGTAAATCTTTTGAACCAGTCGGGGAAGATATCTTGCGAGGTCGGGATCTGATATCATAAATGATGGGGTATTGAAACCACGGTATACGGAAGTGCATACCTTCGGTGAATACGTGCTGTTGTACTCCTCCTATTCTGTTGAACATAATGGCACGATGACCTCCTTCCACGGTAAACACCGATTGGGAGACGCCATAAGCCGCAGCGCCGACAACGGCTACCACTTTGAGACCGATGCCAAGACCAGGTGGCCCACCTTTAGCGAACTTCCCTGCCATGTCATTTATCTTACTTTGTGCCATGACAAGAATATGTTTAACGTATAATAAGGTATTTTAATAGTAATTTATTTATAAAATACTTTTACGTTCTAACCTATCCGGCAACTAATTCCAAATTGTGCAATGACCATAGACACGCTTATTTCGAGATATGACCATAAACAATTTTTCTTTCCATTAACTCATCATAATCATAGACCTATTTAAGTTTCCTACTTCAGTGATCATAATATGTTGGGATAAGAACACCTCTGTTGATTTTTTTTTAAAGAAGTCAAGCACATAATATTACATGTTGATTTTTGTATAATTTGCTTTACGTTATGATTGATATGGAAAACGTTGACTAATTTTTTTTATTTTTTTTTATTGCTTAGATGTGTGGACGAGCTCACAGCCCACCTGGTGTTAAGTGGTTACTGGAGCCCATAGACATCTACAACGTAAATGCGCCACACACCTTGAGATATAAATTCTAAGGTCTCAATATAGTTACAACGGCTGCCCCACCCTTCAAACCGAAATGCATTACTGCTTCACGGCAGAAATAGGCGGTCGCGATGGTACCTACTCGTGTGGACTCACAAGAGGTCCTACCACCAGTAATTACGCAAATTATAATTTTGCGGGTTTGATTTTTATTACACGATATTATTTCTTCACCGTGGAAGTCAATCGTGAGCATTTGTTAAGTACGTATTTCATTAGAAAAATTGGTACCTGTAATAACCTTTACTGAATATAAGGTTTTAATAAGCTAAAATTAACAGTAAAATTTGCTTTGATTACATTAGATACATTGACAAATAACGAATAAAACAGATTGACAATGACGTCAACTTATGGCTGATAATTACAACTAAGAAGTTTACATCAGTACCCACCTGCAGGATTGTAACACCGGTGCATCGCTAGATACGAATGCACCGGACGTCTTANTACATTGACAAATAACGAATAAAACAGATTGACAATGACGTCAACTTATGGCTGATAATTACAACTAAGAAGTTTACATCAGTACCCACCTGCAGGATTGTAACACCGGTGCATCGCTAGATACGAATGCACCGGACGTCTTATCCTTTAGGCCACGACGACTTCAAAATTAATAATAATGGTCTATTCATTAACTGTTTTACATATTTGCGAAAAATGAGACAAAGCTGCTGCACTAGATATAATCTCTCTGGTTTTTCTATAAAGTCCACTCCAAAATTTCGTTTCATTTAATTTCATCCCACTTGATGCTTAAATTAATCAAATTCATCTCATTTCGCTTCATGTCATTTTTCATAAAACAATATTAGAAAAATAGGTCTTGGACTTGTTACCAGATCATTAAATTAAAAAAAAAAACGGAAATGACAAACGTTCACATTGTCAGTTGAGAGTTGAGAGAAAATGTTTTTAGTCTGCTATCATTAAATTTGTATATTATTGCAAATTTTCAGAGTATACCTTTTGAAAATATTTGGTAAAGTCATACGTAGTTCTTTGTTATAATACAATAAGGCGTCGTTTTTTGAAAAACACTAGGGACTGGAATCTTGAAAAACAATGGATTCCTGTATTGGGGTTGAGCAGGATTTAGACAAAGCAATTACAAAATTTACAAATTTAAATGAACATACCGATGAAGTATTGCAAGATATTATTAACAAAGTAGAGGAGCTGCGGCGGGAAATAGCCCAACGTAAGTTATTACACAGTACATGCTTACTACATTTTGGTTTAGTCATTCCCAACACAGACAATGCAAAAATGAAAAACAAACTAGCCACATATACATGCTTCATCAAAGAAAGGAAATAATTAAAAGACAGATATAAAGAAAATTACAAATTATTCTTCCAATTAAAAAAAAAGATGGTATGGTGATTTTTGCTGGTGTAGTGTATAAAGTAGTCTATGCTGGTCAGAAGGAATTGCCCTTTTTAAAGCTATTTTAATATAATAGCCCTTTTTATTGAAGTTATACTTCTTTAGGCGCGTTATGAAAAATTTATGAGAGTAAAATTTTATGATGCGCGCGTACTGTGACACAAAATTAACAGAATGAAGTTGCTCACTAAATCGCTTATTACAATACGACCGACGTAACTTGGCGAGTCTGAATATAGCCGCAGGTGAACTTTCCGAACCATACCGAGAATTACCGAATTAATACGATGTCGATAAAAGGGATGTCCAATGTTTGAGGATGTTGGTTAATCGATTTTTTTTCAAATTGATTAAAATTTAAATAAAAAAAAAAAATTAATAAAAATAAAGTATAACTTCTTACGCGTGTACATAAGTATACGCACCCTTTTTATTATTTAGTATAATTATCCCAAGTAAATCCAGCATGCACATGAGAGATTATTTCCAAAGATATCATACTAAGGTAAATTACAAAATTTAAAACTTATATTTTATTTACAAGAATACTTTATTTACTACTATTTATATACTTTATTTACAAGAAAGAAAGTGTATGTTATAAATAAAATAAAATCAAAAACATTTACTACTATCAAGTGAAATTCATTTTGCTACAAAAATGTGCCTGAGTTGCTGGGAGGCAGTGGTACGAAAACATGAAGAGCACTAAGGGTTAATATAACATTTTCTTAAAAGTGTTAACCTCTTTTGTTGTATATTTAAGTATTGTGAGTGTATTCATATATCAAGAGTATGATGTTTGGTAAGCTTGCAATATCATGTGATATATCATTGTGTTAAATTGTTTTTGTTGCTAAGATCTTCAAACAGCTATTCAAATATATGAAACTCTACAGGAGGCCGACTTAAAAATGGGTTATTGAAATTCTCATATAAATAATATATCAACCCTTCTTTATAGCTAACATTAATTAATGATAATGCTCATATCTTTAACATGGTTTAATGTCCCATTAATGCATTTATTGATCTGCATTTTTATTAAAATAAGTTACAACAAACAGTTACATTATTTGATAAATACTTATAAAAAAATGGAAAATTTCTTCTTGTTCATTCAGTAATTGTATTGTTTATTCAGTTCATATTATTAGTCCTCTTACAATCTAAAAGTTGGAGTTCCAATTGGATTCAAAAGTTTTGTGAAATATCCTCATGGGATATATTCGAGGATTAGTTTATCAGTACGACAGGGAGTATAAGACAATGGTTTGACAATGTGCTTAGTCTGCAAACCTCTCCCTTGGTACTAAAAATGTTTAATGAGTTTCATAGTTTCATTGGTTGGTGAAACCTAATTTTCTTAATGTAAAATGAGGGCTCATCCCCCTCATAGAGATAATAAAGTATATTATTTCTTTTCAGAACCACCAAATACACCATTAACACCTGAACAAGCCCAGGTCGTGAGCGAATTAGCCTCTACCATCAAACAGAATGCATTTCAATTGTCAACAGGTAAAAAAAAACTCATATAAAGTATACTATTGAAAGTTCAACCTCCGGTCTAATGATGGGATGCGGGGGTCAGCATTGGTATTCATGCTATGATGGCTACCGAGTATATGCCAGAATATGAATATTACTACACTCCTTGAGACACCTACATTTGTGGTGGAAATGTGCAGGACTGTGGTATCAATCTGTGCATCATATCATGGCTCATATTAACTCCTACAATCAGTAGCTAAGTGAAGTGCAATGAATATAGAAGAGTAGAGTTTGGTATAATTATTACAATGTAATGCATATTATATTACATATAGAAGGATATAATGAATAAGCTAATTTATGTTTTTAGATCACAGAGAACTCCATGCTACAGTGTCAAGAGTGGGCAAGTCTATAGATAGGCATTTCGTGGCCGATTATGCAGCAGTTGCTCCAAAGGCGGAAATGTTCTGTTCTGATGAAAATCGACCTATTATGGAACAAGCCATTGCACAACATTTGTACAGACAGGTAGCTAAGATATTAAACTATAGTTGAGTGAAATCAGTTGTTCTTTTGCCAAACTATGGCATATTTATAAGTGCGCAGAGTATGTGGAACGACCAAGATAGGACTGGTGACTAGTTAACATCACGCAGCTGCCCCAAGAATCTTAGATTAATGAAGTCAACGTTTGAAAATGAATCGAAGTCGGCCGCCACTGTTAGCGCCTGTGAGACTGCCCAGGTGTCTTCTGGTGTTCCGGGATACCGATGAACTAGAATTAGTCTGTAGAGTAAAAACAGGATATACTTCTAATCGATGACGTGGTTCTTCTATTTAATTCTAACCGGCGCAGTGGGGCTCTAGTTCCATGCCATGTGGGGCATCATCGCCGTTGAACTCGATCATTTGTACACACTCTTTGACTTGCTGTGTCGAAATACATTATATATTAAACAGTATCTTACATTTATATGGAAATTCATAGATATTCTTGATGGGAAAAGAGTTTGTGTCTTTTTTATACACAGGGCCTAGAGGACGTCGGTGATACGTTTGTAGCCGAAGCCGAAATCAGTGGCGTTGAGCGAACCTGTACGTTTGCGTCGGTACAGCGTTGTGCGACTGCATTGGCCGAGGGCGACCCCACTCCTGCCCTGCAGTGGGCTGAGCAGCACATGCAGGAACTACAGCATTCACCGCTGCCGTTCACTTTGCACAGGATGTACGCTTTGAAGGTGACTATAATCAAACTAATAAATTTATCATAGAAAAGCATCCGAATTTTCAAATATTGTAGTTTTCGTGGTCACCGATGAATACAAAATTAATTTTATTTATGTCTGCGACTCGCAAAAAACCATGAAGACTTATAAATTATATATGTACACAGATAGACAGTGATATTATAATGTCGAGGATTTTTAATTTGGAGTTTTTATTTATTTATTTCAGACACTATATTTTAAGTAAATAACTTAAACTAATTTAACATTTCTTCAAAAATGCCTTTAAGCAATAAAAAAGTATTAAAATGTGCAGTTTGCACAGAATTGTATACATTATAAATACTAGTGCTTGGTATTAGTCTACACGGATAGATTCCACCAAACTGTATAATCACTGAGTGGAACTTGGGCTCCAATAAAAAGTAAAGCATTGTACTTTTTTTTTTGCTTATATGGGTGGACGAGCTCACAGCCCACCAGGTGTTAAGTGGCTACTGGGGCCCATAGACATTTACAACGTAAATGCGCCACCCACCTTGAGATATAAGTTATAAGATCTCAGTATAGTTATAACGGCTGCCCCTACCTTTTAAACCGAAACGCACTACTGCTTCACGGCAGAAATAGGCAGGGCGGTGGTACCTACCCACGCGGACTCATAAGGTCCTACCATCAGTAATTACGCAAATTATAATGGTGCGGGCTTGATTTTTATTACACGACGTTATTCCTTCACCGTGGAAGTCAATCGTGAACATTTGTTGAGTACGTATTTCATTAGAAAAATTGGTACCCGCTTGAGATTCGAACACCGGTGCATCGCTTAACACGAATGCACCGGACGTCTTATCCGTTAGGCCACGACGACTTCAAAATAGTTTATAGAATGAGGTATGTGTGTGTATGACAGCTGGCGCGCGAGGTGGGCGTGGGTGCGGCCATAGAGTACGCGCGCAGCACGTTCCCGCGACACGCGGCGCGGCACGAGCGCGCGCTGCAGGCGGCCGTGTGCGCGCTGGCGTGGTGCGCGCGCCCGCCCGCCNCGGAGGACGAGCTGCCCTTCGAGGTGGACCTCGGTGACGAAGGCGGCGGCTACCACTCGGTGTTCGCTTGCCCGATCCTCCGCCAGCAGGCTTCCGACCAGAACCCGCCGATGCGCCTCCTCTGCGGTCACGTCATATCGCGAGACGCTCTCAACAAACTCGCTACGGCAGCCAAGTATGTCTTTTTTGCACAAATAAAATGATATATTATGATAAAATTAAATGTTATAACAAAACCATACAAACGGAAAAGGCTATACGTACAGGATGTCAAGGGACCCCTGACAGTATAGCACCGTACCGTATACAGAATACCATACCATTTCTCTTACGTCAATCATTATTGGTACTAAATCCCCATTTGATCATTTCTTTATGTAAAAGGACATCATCATCAAAATTTACAATCATTGATATTTGATGGTAATTATCTAAAGTCAAGTTTCATTTCACTCCTGATGTATAACATATTAATTCGTCCCCCTTTATCTTTCAGATTGAAGTGTCCATACTGTCCAATGGAACAATCACCCGCAGAAGCGAGGCAGATATTTTTCTCGTAGTTTTACAATTTTACGGTTGATAAATTTAAACCGTCTCAGTTCTACAAAATGTTCACGTGAAAAGTAAACGACCTGTGTTTTTTTTTTGATAGAGTAGAGAATGTCGTAATGCCCGCTCGTCTAGATAAATTGTAATTTTACAATAATATTAAAAATATTGGTGTAAAAAAAATATATTAGATGTGTAATCTTGAGGCTTTGACCGCACGCCTCAAGGTGGGTGTCGACGTTCATGTTGTCCACGGGCTCCCTCGTGATCGCGCTACTGTGGATGCGGCAATTGAAACTTAGACGTTAGTACTAGACATGTAATATGATATACCTCTTATTGAGATTTTGTTTATAATAAAATCTCATGCGCCAACTGAATCCTGAGCTTTTTGTAATTGCGAAAGTGTCTTTGGAAATAAGTTCTAAATAATAAAACAGGTGTATGGTTACAGCAGCTCAGGTCACACTGTAAAAAAAATGATGGATTGCAGTAGCGTTCTTGCAAATAAATTTTTATCCTCGAAATTAGGCAGCAAATCATTGTGACTATTGTACAAAAGGAATAAAAACTGAAAATATTTAAGACTAAAACGTCTCAAAAACCATCAATTGTAATGGCGTTTATTTATGTTTACATCGTTTGAGACCAATGGGCATTGATAAAAAAAAGTCGGTGTATGTAGTTGTTTTGTAATGATTGGTAGAAAAGGTAATCGCTTTTCAAGGTGCTGACATCATCAGTCGCCGTTGCCTCAAAAATCTTAACCTGGGAAATGGTACTCATACTTCTATCAATGTCTCCTGTTCATTTAATAAATCATCTATTATTTTTTATCGCAATAAGTGACAAGATTGGTGTGCTTGGTGAGAGTTTTTTAACGTTCTCGATAGCGTAAAAGTTAACTTAAATTTGTATACAGTTGGAACAGCGGCAAACGTTTCGACTTATGGAGTCAGAACGTTTGAAATAAAAAATCTGAGTCACATTTGAGTTAAGTTTTACGTTATCGAAAACGTTAAAAAACTCGCACCAAGCACACAGTAGGTACAATAGGCGCGCGAGTTCATGTACATCCTGAGGAATGCCGTTGTGCTGTGACCTAGTTAATTATGGTAATGTTAATAATTACCGATTTAGTCAACAGCTGTCAATTTGGTTTAATGTAACTTAAGATAATTTTACCAATTATGAAATAAAATAAATGTGATAAGTAATTACTTATTTATTTCTAATAGAGAAAAATATTTTTTAAATTCCAATTCAATCACTATCAAATGAAAAGACAACCGACAGATCAGAGTCGGAATCAGTATGTATCTTTTTTCAGTAGGTTTTTTTTACCTGAACTTGTTGGAAGCGGAGTAGTCATGGTTAAATAACACAATAGCGTTAGCGCAAATTTTCGACATCGATAAGCGCGCGTCACAACCGCCAAGGACAACACTCAGCGTCAGGTAAATGCGGGGAGGTGGGCGAAGGTGGGGCGAACTGTCCCTCGCGCCTCGCCTCTGGCCCCGATGGACATGAACTCGCGCGCATACTGTAGGTAGTATGTTGTAACTCTGGTACTGAACTCAGTCAGTTCACAAACGGAACTAAATTGAAGTGCCGATTTAAGTTTAGTTAAGCCACTAAACATGTAATACATCGACAATGCAATGAATCGCTTTTGGAGGCTTCGATTAGGTTATGACGAATTTAATTAAATGCCTGTCTGAAATTATGACGAAAAGTGTTTTCTTTACATATTTTTTTCTGATCTTAGATTTGTAAGGTACAGAAATCATTGATACGATAGATTAACCTTAGATGTACATAGAGCGAAGTTAATGTAACTTTAATTTGTAACGGTGGTACATTTTGTAAAAATAAATTATTAAACTGATTTGTTGCTTTATTTTTTTAATGTCTTTTTGACAGATCTCTACAAGATATTCAGTACTGGTGGTGTTCAAAAACTCCGCTGTTAAGTCACTCTATTCTAGAAGTTGGCGTTAGGTTTATTTATTTTATTATGATTGAAAGATTACTGGTGATCCGAAGGCCTTTCCAGTGTCACCAGGACAGGTGGGCGAGCAAAGGCTCAGCCAAGAGTGGTGGGATTTGCTAACAGCTACCCGAGCGCCTCCGAAGGAGACCTAACAACTCAAGAGCAATTGCTTCGCGAATGAATCTACTACCGGGTCGGAATCGCGACCCGCTGAGAAGATCCGGCGAGAAACTCAGCGAGCTGATGCATGGGTTAGGTTGCACGTCGGCCTCTTTGTCGAGTTTGACGAGTACAGTTACCGGGGTTCCTAAGCCTGCTCCTAGTATTAGAGCTGAAGGCGTCTAATGCAAAGGTTATTGGATCTGATGGATCCGTAAGGACGTGTCTAGGGCGTCGACGGTGACTGGCTCCTGCATGATCAGGATTCGGGGAGTAGTCAGCGGCGGCAACGATAAGGTGATTATCATGACGAAAACCTTATCGAAGTACCGTTCCGACGCTGACTTCATGTATTACCGAATTGATTCGAGGCCTAGGTCGACGTGTAGGTTGCTCACGAACCACGGAGCTCCGACGGCTAACCTGCAAAAGCGGGATTGTAGGGATTGGAGTGTCTATATGTGTGCGGGCCGCGTGAGCGAACACCACACTCGCGTAAGTCATGACGGGTGGCGTTAGGTTACGGACTGTCTGTTTAGTTATTCTTTATATACTAAATACACGAATACTAGTGAACCGTGAAGTTATCCCGATAATTTTTTTTTTCTTATATTATTATTATTATTAATACTTTATTTGTTTTTTTTTAAAACCATAACATTTGGTAGTAGTAATTACTTATAATCTATGTTAGTAACTTAAAAAATCTAACATATAACTATCATTATATACATTTTATACCATTACATTTTTTTTTATTATATTTTTTTTATTATACGCTGGTAACCTCGAAGGGTTATGCCAGTTCAACCGAGCAAGTGATCTCACGGGACTCTCGACGTTGCTAACACTAACCCTATCGAAAGCAGTGCTTTGCAGGATCTACCGCGGGAACGGAAACGCGACACACTGAAAACATTCAGCAAGACAATCAGTGGGCTATGTCTGACGGTTAATTTTCGGGTTCGACGAGAATGGTGACCGGTGCTTGAGGTAGGTACCTAAAAGCACCGATAGTGGGTCGGGAGGATCCGAAATGACGTGTTTAGGGCAACGGCGACTATTTATAGTTCAGTCCGCAGGATCGAGTATGTAGTTGCCGTCGGCCACGATAATTAGGCTATTGTGTAATTTAAGCCGCACTCACTAAGCAAAAAGTCGCTATTTGGGATCATTGCCGCTGTAGACAGACGAACACAGGTACTGTCTCCAGTCGACCATAAACTATACAATAAAGGGCACAGTCAATTCATGCGTAAAAAGTTTACGTCATCTCTGTCAAGTCTGAAAGAACATAAGTCTAGCGAATGCGCCTACTTCAGGCTATTAACAAGTACCCCCTTTAACCCCTTTTGTCTCAACGTAATACTGAATTACTTATGCTTGGAAGTTCCTTGCTGCATTTTGACTCATAGGCACTTTTCCGCAAGGGGTGTGGAATAAAACAACTGATTACTCTCGGTACATAATTTATTAATGGATATGTACAAAGACAAAAGATTTTTAGGACAAATAAAAATTTGGCAATAACTCTCAACAATAGCAATAATATTAATTAATAATAAAGTAGGGTGTCGTTCAAAAGCATGCAAAATATCAACAACAACAATATTATCACTTAAAATACTTAAATTTATGAGTCAGACTAATGTACTTCTAAAATACCACGTAATGCGACGTCACCAATACATTAAGTTTCATAATTTTAATATCCACACTATCATCTCGAAGAAAAAAAAAATTTGGTTCGCTAAAAATTATACAAAATTATTTTTCCCCTCGTAACAAACTCGCGCCCACATTTTAATTAAGCTGGCATTGTAATGAAAGTTAATTTTTGGAAATTACTTCTTTCGATTTCGTTTAAAGCAGTCGGTACGGATATTTGATGGGTAGTAAAATCGAGCGTCGGAGAAATCTTTACTTTTTAATTCAAATATGGTAATAGACTTTATCCACCAACACATAAACATCAATGTATTGTATCCAATCGCGTGGTATCTATCAGGCGTCAGGATGAAAATGCATAACTTCTTTTAATGGCAATCGGTAGTTTTCATACACATCTATAAGCATAAAAAAAAAGCATTCACGAGATGAAGGTAGTAGTATCAGCATCTTCCTTTAAAAATTTAGGTAGCGTTATTAATATGTAGTAATATTAAATGTTTCATTCGTAATAATTGACTTTTATTTTTTTTATAATACCAATTCGTTAATGTGTTATCTGATGACATAAAACGCCAACTGTGGATATTGTTAATCTGTGCAGTGGTGACGTCATAATACAGTAGCTCGTAAAAGATAAATCCATAAATACAAAACAAAATTGGCGAAGACATTTAATCCGAATCCCGTTTCACAAACGAATCTAAAAAATAATATTAACAAAATTACTAGAACCTAAATAAATTAGTTTTATTTTATTTTAAATATTACTTCATTACCGACGTTACAACCAAGTACCGTAACAATTTTAATATCATATCGATATAACTTTTAAGAAGGCATCTCATACACGTAAAACAAATAAAATCAATAAATAAAGCGGTCGTTGAACCGCTTACCCTCAATCGTTTTTGAAAAGTTACTTCATTTAATATGAGAATAAAATTTGATTTAAACACATACAGCACTTATAAAATAAATCGCAATTTATCACACATTTACAACGTATCCAATATCCGTAGCATCTACCAGCGAAAAACTACTAAGGTACTAATTATTGCTGTAAAATTTTCATCTACATTTAATATTATTTATAAATAACCCCGAAAGAAAGGCTAGTGCTCTCGAACGAAGATAAAAGTCCATACGATACGATATATACACGCTGGTGCAACAATGTTTTTTTTTAAACAATTTAACAAAATGCAAACAATTTACTTGATCTTTCCACGAACGATACTTTAAATTCTTAAATATTTTTTATTCTGTCTCTGTTTTGATGTTAAGAGCAGATGTTAACTCGAAACTATATAGTGCCAATTAAGAATTAAAAAATTACACATTTTTCAGCCTAAATTTGGCAACACTGAACCATCGCCAACAATGTTGCCAACTTTAAACATTAACTAAAGTGTATTTTTCCGCTTCTCATAAACACATTGGTGCCACCCTGAACCAGTTTTGTATCATCAGCGTTTTAGAATACAATATACCATTAATAATTGAAAGTTAATTATGTTACGTAACGTAAGCCCGTCCAGCGTTAAACACTTCTGTAGCTAATGTTACATTGATGGACTTTCCTCCTCGCTACTGTTTACCTAATAGAAACTATTACGAGTAAGATGGAAGACGCTCCTAAATACAGCAAAAACTTTAATTAGCAATCAAATTATTTTTAACATCACTTATAATCTAATTATCTATGCTTCAATTATAGCATTCGATTGAAATATATGTAAAACAAATTTATTTATGTTATTCGCTTTTATAATATTAAATATCTTTTTTTTTTTTTGGCACTCAATATTAACTGTCTAGACTATAACAGCTAAAATTAATTAGAAACGTGGCTGTTCGTAAATAACTAACGTTAGGCAACGTTGTACATTTTCATTGCGAAGCTTTTTAATATATTATTTTATATTTCCATGAGAACATTATATTAATTTTTTTTTTATAAACGTGCTCGCTAAACGAATTTCATTTCCACTAATAAATAATATTGCTCAGAAATCAGTCATTATACTTCAGTCTAGTTAAAACCTACGGCGTAAATTTAAATATTCTCACGACCAAACATTAAATTGTTCTAAAGAAAGCCGTATTTTAATATTATTATACTAGTATATTATTACGGCAACGCACGCGCCATTAAACACACGATATCATGGGTCTATTTTATTTTCGTACAATACATATATATTTTTTCCATCGACATTGCAAATACATTCAATCAATTGTGTTCTTTTCGAGTACTGAAATGAAGATAACAGAAACGCAATTAATATTACGTACTTTATTCTACTTGGTGTAATTTTTTTTCAAGGCTTTTTTTAAAGTGAACATCGAATTAACTGTAAATAGATTGCTTGAAATGTACTTTATCGAAAGCTATAAGTAGGCACTTGAGAGAACATTTGAATATTTTTTTACTAGAATTTGTACAAGTACTTTCATGGAAATGGAAGGTTGCTAAATTTCTGAAGCATTTGTTATTTCACTAAAATGAACCACGAGTGAGAAGAGATATTTTACTATTAATTTATCGTCGCTAAGCACCCGAACCTAGTGATGTGCTGATTAATATACCAGAAGCCGTGTCAGCTCCGCTGTATATTATACCATTATTATGTTTGTTGATTCTTAGAAGATCACAAATTCATGAACACAAAACATTTACTTGCTTATGGCTAAATTTATTTACTCGCTAATAAAATACGTCATATCACCTCGAAATAAAAGTAAATACGTAGAATACAATATGTTAAACGCTTGAATCGCCCCTGTATAAGGTTTTTTTTTTGTATATTGTGTAAATATTTTTTTGCGTGCAGATCACATTTATTTTTAAGCTATACGTTACGTTATTGCTTATATGCTTAGTTTAGAATAATTTAATACATTATCGTTGAAATCAATTCTTATAAACAATAATGCTTAAAATGTATCCGAAACCGAGCATTGAATAAATAAATAAAATTTATATTATTGAACTTAAAACGCTAAACACCACGTTTTAGGGTTAGTCAATTTGCACAGCAGTAAACGTTTAACTGGCAACAAACCGCAAAGAACGCACCAAAACGTGGCAACACTTTTTTTAAATACTTAAAATCGTAAATATTATTTTATCTGTATTATTATGATTGATTTGACTATTCGTAAACGGTAAGAACCTAAATGCGCGTGAAAAGAGAATTAATTAACTATTTTCATTTAGATTTATTTTTTAATAGATATATTTCATATTAAGTAGTATCACATCTATCACTAGTAGTCACTACTATCTCGTAAAAGTGTAATTATTCTAGACATCCGTATTCTGTTCGAAATCGCCGAATAAGTACGGAAGGATTTCGATTTTTCCCGGTCATTCAGCGAATGTTTAGTAACGACACACAATGTCGAAACAACAAAAATAATAATGATTACTCCATCAAATGTGATGTTTTACTCAGTTGGAAATCACATTTCGAACATAAAGATATATACAGCGTGTTACAAAATACCCCGTAAAATTTTTAATTAATTATCAAAGCTTAAAATTTTGTCAACCCTAATAAGCTGTCATGCTAGGGAACCAGATTATTTAACAGAAAGGCCTACGTACCTATTTTACCTAATAATTGTGTACTTTAATGGCTTTTCTGTTTTTCATTCGTAAATGCTTGATACCTCAATACAAGGTTGTCATTATACTCAAGTACTGGCTTCAAAAAATGTCAAGTTCGAAAAAAAATTATGTCCATTTCAAATCTTCTAATCGATACAACAACTGTTTCAAGTAGAAATGTAGGTACATTCTGCGGAATTTACTATTTAATTTTACTGAAATAGGGTTTGCACATCAGTGAAAATAATAATATTTTTTTATTTTTTTGGGCTATGTTATTACGGTTATAGCGTTACTACGGTTTTTAAATATTATGAATAGACTCGATAAAAGGCCCCATTTAACCTCCTTACGGCTTTACGGGTAGTTTTGTAACACCCTGTATATAATGAAACATCATTTAGCACAACTGTCCGAAATACATATATATTGATTATAATATGTAATATATTGATTATAATACCAGTTGCGTGCGTGCAATCGAAACAAATAAAAACAGATTGTCTTTATTGGACTAGATAATGGTAATCATATATTCCGTTGCGACAACAGACGCCGAGTTCAGATATTATTTTTCGACTAACGTTCTAAGAACTAACGCGCTAACAGTGAACCACCTCAGCGAGAGCTTTGCTCCGTTTCGAGAAAATTCTAAAAGACGAAGATAAAATATAATATATATTATTATAGTATTTTTCACTTACGAAATAAACCGATCGCGTACGTAGCTTACATCGGCCCGAACACGCACGAGCCAATATTTAATAATTTGTTTAAAAAATAGATGAAACACAAGAATAGTCTTTGTCGCAAAACAAATTGATATAACACGTAGACTACAGGACGTCGTCGCCCGCGGGCAACACCAACGGCGTCGTCCAACAGAACCTCGCACGCTAAACGTGGTGGGTTGCATTGCATCACTACGCAACTCGCGTCTACGGCAATAAACTATAAAACCATCCCGAAGCAACCGTAGACGCGTGCTGTGTGGGCGATGCACTGAGAAACAGGACATTGACAATCTTACTACATTAAAGGAACTGTCATTAGTTTAAAGACAAAACGATTTGAAATGAAAAATTTTTTTTTATACCGAACATGATTCCAAAATGGCTCCAAATACAATCATTAGATGCTGCTCTTGCTAGGGCCAGTGTTAGCAAACCCTCCGGTTTGAACCCCGAGAGCTCACCCACACACTAGGGTAACGCTGGCCGTCAGCGCAAAAGTGGCCTAAGCTTATCATAGTTAGTATGGAGATAACTAGATTTGAATTTACTTTTACACATGTTTACAAAGCCATTTGTTATCTATGGCTGAAACTATGGATAGGGCAGTTTTGCATAAAAAAATATTATGTTTTAAATATATTACAATTTAAATAAGCACGAATGTGAAAAACTGTGGGTTAAGCCACTTTTGCGCTGACGGCCTCAATTATATCAAGGCTATCAGCATTGGAAGCAAAAAAAATTAGTAGATTTTAAACAATGTATGTTCATCTGTAAATTAAGGACAGTTCCAACTTGTCAAGAACCCCAGTTTCTAATAAGAACAAGGGTGGAGGATGATCGAGAGTGGCTGGCGACGCGGGCGCAGACAGTCGGAGGTAGGCTGCACTAGCGCGGGGGCGGGGGGCGCTAGCTGGGCGCGAGGGCCGGGGAGGGGGGCAGGCCGGCGAGGTGCAGCAGCGCCTCCGCCGTGCGCCGCTCCTCGCCCCCCCCGCCGCTGTACGAGTGCTCGTCGCGCGTGCACCGCGAGATCACCAGCGACGCGGCCGGCGGCAACTGCCGTCGGAACAAATACGGAGCTGAGCACACAGCGGGCTCGGAACGTGACACTTCCAATTGTAAGCTCGCGAGATAGAAAACAGAACGTTTAGAGTGAAAGAGACGAATGTATGGGTAAGAAACGGACGGTTGAGATTGTAACGATGGCGATTGGGCATTATAAAGGTGAACAACTACGGCGTGAGCTAAAATAAGTTACTTTTCCAAAATGCTGTGTTATTTTACTTCGAGCTACTCCCACATATATTCTCCACAGTTTGGCTCTTTTTTATTGGTACTAAAATTTGATTTTAATTGGAGCTCTTTCATTACTTAGATAAGTGAACGATCTCACGGGTATATTGTGTCCGCAATGGAGGTGTCACGATCCTGCCCATTTTTACCATTAAGCAATTATGGTTACCATTTTGAAAGACGTTACAGCCGTCGTACTATACAACGTATAGGTAGGTACTACCATCCTGATTATTTCTGCCGTGAAGCAATAATGCGTTTCGGATTGAAGGGTGGGGCAGCCGTTATAACCATACTGAGATCTTCATTTTTATTACACGATGTTATTCCTTCACCGTGGAAATCAATCGCGAACATTTGTTGAGTACGTATTTCATTAGAAAAATTGGTACCCGCCTGAGATTCGAACACCGGTGCATCGCTCAACACGAATGCACCGGACGTCTTATCCATTAGGCCACGACGACTTAAAACGACCGAATCTTATAAGAGCGTATTAAAAATACAAAGGCGCGTTTGAAGTTACCTGTTCGAGTACCGAGGGTCCGTACTTCATGGCGAGCACGGTGGCGGCGGCCAGGTACTCGTCGGCCCCGGGCTCCGCCGCGAGCCGCCGCGCCAGGTATGGGAACAGCGTCGGATCCGGCGAGTTCTTGCCGCCGCTCGGCTCCGCCGCGCCCGCCGGGGTCGGAGCCGGCTGACGACCGAACGCCTGTCGGGGGGAAACCAGAAACACAAAAATAAATCCACATGCTTTTGTATTAAAGCTTAAATTAATCTAACAAAAGATGGAGTTGCAAAAAAAAAATGTTTTTTATTTATTTTTGACTGGTGGTAGGACCTCGTGTGAGTCCGCACGAATAGGTACCACCACTGTGTCTATTTCTGTCGTCAAGCAATAATGCGTTTCGGTTTTAAGGGTGGGGCAGCTGTTGTAACTATATTGAGGCCTTAGAACTCATGTCTCAGGGTGGGTGGCGGCATTTATGTTGTAGATGTCTATAGGCTCCAGTAACCGCTTAACTCCAGGTGGGCTGTGAGCTCGTCCAACCATCTAAACAATAAAAAAAAAACTTAAAGGTCTTAGTTACCAGGTCATAAAAGCCCTTAAAAAAAAAGTAGGAAAATGATATATTATCGACATACCTGTATTAAGGAAGCGCGGTGCTGGGGGTCGACCGTCCACAGCGATCCTTTCCCGAGACCAGGCGCTGCTGCCACCTGAATAATAATTAAATACTTAGTTAAAACATTAAGACGGAGCATTTGTATTGGGATTTTGCAGAAATTATCATGTAATTATACCTACTATTTACATTTCTTTATTTTCTCGATGACAGTTTTAATTCGATAGTTGTAGTGTTGTGACCAAATAAGTAATGATATCGATCGCATATATTTATTACAAAATATAATTTGACATAAGGGCAAAAAATTTTCAATCAATGCGAGTCTTAATCTTAAGTCTTACGGTACGACGCGCTGTTGACTGATAATCGAAGAGTTTGCATATAAAAATTCATTCAAAAAAGTTGTATATTTAATTTCCAACTAATGATAGACTTTGACGATCATTGGACTTTAAACTGGCAAATAGAATATCGACATAATGTTAAAATTTATAGCAGCATTTTTAATATACAAAAAAAATAAAAGAAAAAAATTCGTAATGCAATTTATGAACGACTCATTAACGGAGTGGTAGCGTTCAATGCAATTATTTACTAATCCGTAACAATGGAAAAACATTTCTTTTATGTATACAAAAAAATTATTCATGACGTATCTTCACGAAAACCATTAGTCGATGGAATGTATTTCTGAAAGGAAAAGTATCCAATATCAAAAATATATCGTGGGTGAAAGGCTATTTATTACATTTAAGCGACATTTATCTTCGTAATTAAAGGCGCGTTTTAATTTGTGTTAGTATCAACATTTCGATGTTTTTAGTTGCACTCCAAATAAGTTTACTCCATTGAAATAGGTAGCTGAAGATGTTTTTTGTTAAGATATCTTTTCCAAATTTTAAGCTTTAAAATGGCTCGCTTAAAACAAATAGGCTTTCAATCCTCGATTACAATGTTAACCTTGCTACTACTACTGACCTTGTGGAAACATTTATTCAGCGACAAATTGTGTCGCACGCTGTTCTTCCAGCCCTGGGGAGCGTGCTTGAAGTACGGGAAGTGCTTGATGATCCACGCGTAGATCTCCTTGACCGGCAGGGCCCGCGCGGGCGCCGCCTCGATCGCCATGAATATGAGGCACGAGAACGAATACGGGGGCTTCGTGTGCGTGACCGCCGGGGGCGAGGGGGGAGCCTTTACCGGAGTACGCGGGGGCGAGGGGGGCCGAACTACGGGCGGCGGAGTTTTCGATTCTGTCTGTCGAGGAAATAAAACTTATTAAAAAAAGAAAACTGTAAAACAAACAAAAAATTTATCTTTTCAAAAATCATGTCGATTATGAGAAATTGCGTTCGTGAGTTAATAGTTTCTTCTACCTATTCTATTAGCCTCTAGGGGTCATACTAGATTCGCAGGATTTGTAGATGAGCTCACGGGGCTCTAGCCTGACGACGTTGCTAACACTAACCCTAGCAAGAGATCTATCACCGGATCGGAACGCGACCCACTCAAAAGATCCGGTGAGAATCTCAGTGGGTTGTGCCTGTGGGTTAATTTACTTGCCGAGCCCTTCGTCACAAGCGACGAGTTCGAAGAGAGAATACAGTAGCGCAACGTGTTCTTCCGACGTAAGGTACAAGTTTTCTTTTCCTACCTATTCTACTGACCTCGAGGGGGCATGCTAGATTCACCGAACGAGTAAGTGAGCTCACGGGGCTCTAACCTAACGACGATGCTAACACTAGCCCTAGCAAGAGCAGTGCTTCGCAGAATCTACCACCGGATCGGAACTGCGACCCACTGAGAAGATCCAACGAGTGGGCTGTGTCTGTGGGTGTACAAGTCAAATGACTTTAATTGGTCGAAGCCACAACACAGCTGTGTAAATATACATTAAAACTTACACTATTATAAAATGTATCCGTGCATCGTAAAAGTACCCGGATAGATTATGGTGTGCTACACGTAAAATGTGGTTCAATATTATTACAATTTACATTACGTCACGTTGAATAAGGTCGATTCGGGTCATAGGTCAAAGATGAGTAGGCAAAGGGCTTAAATGCATAAAATACCATAGACGAGTTCTTTTTTTTTCTAAACAAAATTTAGGATTTCAATTATGGATATTCATTATTGCCTAGTACGCGTTTCCGGTGCTCACGACACGGTAGTTTATCTTAGCTAGAGAACGAAATGAAGTGACTGAATATTTGTAATTTTTTTTGTCTATCTATTGCTAGTACTCTCGAGAGGTTATGTTTGCTTCACCGAACGTATATTAACTATGAATTAGTACTTTTGTTAGTGTTAAAGATAGGCGAAGACCGTGAGCCATACTTGCATAATTTGTTTAGTTAAAATTGTTACTAGGTGCATATGTTAGTCGCACGCCATCATTGGTTCGCATCTTTTTTTTTTTTTATGATTGAAAGTTTACTGGTGGCCCGAAGGCTTTTCCAGTTTCACCAGGACAGGTGGTTCGCATCACACCTGTGCTATATAGAAATCTGTTTGTTAATTATACCTTATTAAACCTAATAAAAGTCTTGAATAAACGTTCGTCTGTGTTTCGATTCACGTCACAATAGTTAGCCAATCTATTCAACAAATATATATATATATATATATATAAATATATAAATGAATTGCTGTTCGTTAGTCTCGCTAAAACTCGAGAACGGCCGGACCGATTTGGCTAATTTTGGTCTTGAATTATTTGTGGAAGTCCAGAGAAGGTTTAAAAGGTAGATAAATATGAAAATGCTCGGAATTAAATATAAATAACAAAATCAAAATTGATGTGTCCCCCGTCGGACGGATTTATTTTGTTTGTTTTAAATTTATTTTATACAAAAGTTTAGGTCTTTTATTTATCGATTGAGGCACTACGAAGTCTGCCGGGTCAGCTAGTACCTTATATCTATTTGACAAAACAAATTTAGAGGGCTCTTTGTTAAATTATAAAACAAATATAACGTCTGAAGTAAATACTAACAAAAAAAAACCTCATGTCCACCAACTATGTCTCAACGCCTGAGGTAAATTTCACGTAAAACTTTTTTTTGGCTAACACTTTTTGTCATGCCCAATTGTCCAATTGCTAAGCGAAAGCAATCTCTGTATTTATACGCATAAAGTTCCGTATATTAAAGACTAGAACCGTCTCGCGTCGCTTTTCGGCGTGAACGTCGTCAATTGAACACCATGGCCCCTGACACGATTACAAAACTCGAGTCGAGCCACTAATTTCACTACACTGATTCCTCAATTTATTTAAGTTTATTTTGCGTCGAGACTTTTTTTTACTTCTTGAATTATCTCAATTCTCTTGCGGTATTTCGGTAGTTCGCGGCAGAAATGAGAAATGAGCTCTTTTTTTCCCCTACCTATGCTGATAGCCTTGAGAGCTCACGGGGCTCAAACCGGGAGTGTTGCTAACACTGGCCCTAGCTAGAGCAGTGCTTCGTAGAATCTATCACCGGATCGGAACGCGACCCACAGAGAAGATCCGGCGAGAAACTCAGTGGGCTACGACGGCTCTGTTTACCAACATTAGCATCATAGCAGGATTTTTTCAGAGAATAAGGTATTTAAAAGGAATGTTTAACGACATATGGACGTGCGGTCTATGTAGGTACGATCGAATAATTGACTTACTAATTTTATACAACTATATACATATTTATTGTATTCTCTTCGAATTTCGCGAGTCGTATGTACAATTCAAACTACTTTTTACGGTTTAATGTTTAATGCCTTTTATATTATTATTGTCCTTCAATTATTTTCAACGTTTCGAATAATTTACAGTTTTCGTGGTCACGGAGGACTCTTTGTATTTTTTTTTTTGCTTAGATGTGTGGACGAGCTCACAATCCACCTGGTGTTAAGTGGTTACTGAAGCCCATAGACATCTACATCGTAAATGCGCCACACACCTTGAAATATTTATTGTCTATGATATCTTGTGTGTCTGCCTATCAGTGTATTCACGAATTGACGTCATATTATGACATGATTAAAAGTGGTCCGTTACATATACAAAAAAACATTGACTGTTTTTTAATGAAGTCTAATTATTTACACGTATAAAAAAATCACGCGTTTTATTCGTAATAGAATTAATAATAAATCCAAATCTTAGGTAAGTAAGTAGAAATGTTTCACGTCATCTCGGATCCTCCCGATCCACTAACGGTGCTTTTAGGTACTTCAAGCACCGGTCACCGTTCTTGTCGAACCCATCGCTTGCGACGAAGGGCTCGACGAGTAAATTAACTCTCAGACACAAGCCACTGAGTTTCTCGCCGGATCTTCTCAGTGGGTCGCGTTTCCGATCCGGTGGTAGATTCTGCGAAGCACGGCTCTTGCTAGGGTTCGTGTTAGCAACGTCATCAGGTTTGAGCCCCGTGAGCTCACCTACAAACGTTAGGGTTACGCTGAAATAGCCCCTAAAGCTACCAGCTTAGGTAGGAAGAAGAAAAAAAAAAATGTTTTTAAAATTGATTGAAAGCGCATCGCATCGTTTTAGGTTAAGAGAATTTGCGTGTAAGAAACAATGATTTGTCAATATTTCGGACCTCAAACCTGCAAAGCAATTTCATTCAGTTTATCCTCGTGAGTTTCAACAAATCAATGTAGTAAGTACTCAATCGAGTAACAACACAACTTAAATACACACAAGAGAGCATAAAACCGGGGAATAGTAATAATTTCGTTATTTGCTTCACAAATTTTTTTTCTTGCTTAGATGTGTGAACAAGCTCACAAACCACCTGGTGTTAAGTGGTTACTGGAGCCCATAGGCATATACGACGTATATGCGCCACCCACCTTGAGATATAAGTTCTAAGGTCTCAGTATAGTTACAACGGCTGCCCCACCCTTCAAACCGAAACGCATTACTGCTTCACGGCAGAAATAGGCGGGGCGGTGGTACCTACCCGCGCGGACTCACAAGAGATCCTACCACCAGTAATATTATTTTTATTTATTTTTTATTTACCTTTAGAATGATTTGACTGCCCATCGTTTTCGTGTCTTCAATGTCGCTTTTTGTTAAGTTTATACCTGTAACATAGTTTTTACGCATTATGTTTACATTCAAAAGTTTAATTACATTAGATCTGTACTGTATAACAATTTCGTAATATAAATTATAAGAACACGAAGAGACGTTTCAAAGTTACTGATTTGTGACCTTAAGCTTTTTTTTTCGTTTCATATCAAGATTAGATTATCTAGTGATTTCCAAGGCTGAGATGTTTAAATAATCGAATGTACGGAATCGATGGAAAAATACGATCGAATACGATTTATATCGAGTGAGTGCACAATATTTTTTTGCGATTTTTCTTCGATCGATTAATTCGCCCGTCGTGATCCAACTTCCATTGTTTTGGTCGTCTACAAATCGCGAACTTTTATTTTAATCCATGAGAGGGTTAGCTTAGCAGGGCACGTCTTGCGTGTGTTTCGAGTATAATTCATGAGGTGAAGTATTTGCTAAATATCGGTCAATAGAAGTGCGAGGTACTTTGGAACGGTGATGGCCACGCCTCATTTTCTAAGAAGTATTTTGTTACTTGTGTTCAAATAGTTTGAAGCCTAGTAAGACTTCGACTAAATGTCTCAATGTGAGGTCAATCACATCGTGAAGTCTATGGGCTCCGGTACTCATTTAACGCTAGTACAGCGATTAGCTCATCTATAAGTCTATAAACATAAGACAGATATGGTAACTTTAGAAAAGAAAAGATATATAATTGTGATACTGTGTTGCCAACTATGAAAGAAGATATTGATCTCATTAAAAACAGTATAGTATTGGTTTATTTAGATTTTTTTTGTAGGGAAAATGAACCGAATCTTGTTACCTCTGAGAAGGTTCTTGTCTTGTAGCCAGCTGAGGCTGGTGAGATCGTCGTCGTTGTCCGCTGGAGGCAAGTTACCGGCATTCCCTCCACATGCAACCCTATTACAATACAGTTTAGAAATATAACAATACATTTAATATAAGAAATGGGTATACAAGGTGGAGTCTGAAAGTAGTAACGGAGAAAATAAAGAGCGGAAGGTTATAGTGGTATGGGCATGTAATGCGCAGAGAGGATGATTATGTGGCCCAAAAGACCCTAGGTATGAAAGTGGACGGTAATATGAGGATGGGCCGTGTTAAAAAGACTGGGATGGACTTTGGGAAAGAGGATATTCGTGAGGATGTGAGACAGATGACTTATGATAGGCCTGAATGGAAAAAGAAGACATGCTGCGCTGACCCTACGTGACGGCAAGAAGAAAAATAACATTTATATCTATAACAATACGTTTGTAGCGAGTGTGGTACGTAAGTCTTTCTGAAGGCACATTTGCTCGTGTATCTCGTGCTCTAGAAAGAGACAATCGAGTTAACTGCGCGTTGTCTCTTTCTTACTCTGCCCATGATGAGTTTCCAGCAATGCTCTCCACTAATATAGTAAAAAATTTGACAATACGTTTTAACATTCTGCCCAGCGACGGTGCACATTGAATGACCGCAACTATACCACGCGCGATAATGCCGCATGGACGAGAAACGGGAAGTTTCCGAGATATCGTTGTGGTGTTGTCGGTCAGCCGAAAAACATCACGCTGGATGTACATGCTAGTCGAGACACCACGAGGCAGGCCGAGGATGCGTATGTACACGTTATAATACTGATTGTAAGAATGAATATTAAAAAAAAAAGACATGCCCGCCGAGTTTCTTGCCAATTCTTCTCAGGACGGAGGCTAGTTTTTGTGAATTGGCGGTAGTTCTTTTGACGTTCAACAAGTATGTACCTTCATTTATGTTGAATAATTTTTATTTTTATTTGATTTGATTTGGCACCCTCGTCTCGTCACGTGGCTTAGTTCGGTCTCGGAAGCGTATCGGTTTTTTACGCTCGAGTCAAAGGTTCTCGGGGAGTCTCGTGAAGAAAACGAGAACGCGCCTGTACACACTAGTTCGTTTATTTGTCCGCCAACTGCGTCAGTTTCTTCTAGGTCCATCGCAACGGGCATACGAGCTTACGAAGTTCAATTAATACAACGAGTGTGTATGTGAAATGCTTAACGACAAAGGGAAGATCTTCCGGCGAGCAGGTGATATTGCTCGGTAGACCGACGGTCCGAATGTTGTTGTTCGGATCTTGTTTATATGCAAGCTTATCTTGAAAATATCGTAAGCGAGATTCAGGCATCTGTCAAATATCTTGCTTTGCATGAGGGCTATCGCCACATGTTTATGGTGTGGTCTCGTGTCGAGCCTTTACGCGACTAGAGCAGACGAGAGGCACATGAGAAAACGATACGAGCATGTACAGCCGGCATCACATACATTTCTGCTTGCCCGGTTACCGGACGAGTGGCGTTAAACCCGTTTAATGACTAGAGCATTATGTAATAATCGCCGCGTACTTCACTTGACATTGAGTGTGCTCAGAACATGTGGATATCTATACTAGTCTATACTAATATTATAAAGAGGAAAGATTTGTTTGTTTGTTTGTATTGAATATGCTCCGAAACTACTGAACCGATTTGAAAAATTCTTTCACTGTTTAGAAGCTACACTATTCCCGAGTGACATAGGCTATAATTTTTATTGAAAAAAATTAGGGGTCCTTACTAAAATTCCAATAGTGTAAAAAAATTACCTAAAATATTATTTTCATCGCGTGCCCTGCGAAAACTATTGATGAAAGAATAAAATAATGTACGACTTTGCAGAACACATTATTATTTACAAAAAGTGTCGCGACAGCATATGTTTAACTATTATAGTTATGCCGCAATAAGTGTTCTTTTATTTAAAAAAATAAAACAACGTCAAATATCGTTAAAATTTTTGTTAAAGACCCGAGCGGAGCCGGGGCGGGCCGCTAGTCACTAATAATTTCCTGATAGATAACTTTCAATATGAAGACGTCTTCAAAGTTACGCTAGTTAAAATGGACGGCCAAAAGTACATTTTTTAGTATCATAACATCCGTTTTTATCTATCTATTATCTATTTGTTCTATATTAAGTTTGGCGTCTTAGTATCGAATAGGACATATATCTATTAGGTTATGTAATTTTGTACGCGCGTCTTCGTTAATCCCTGAACTACCCTTAAGCGGAACGGCTTAGCCTGAAATCGCGGCTGGCATTGCAGCTCTCACTAACCCACTACAACGATTCGTAGGTCTTTGAAAGTATGTAGTTGCCGTTTTATAATACTGGCCATTTGAAATGTAATTTCTGTATGGCTGGCAATAAATTCGAAAAACATATGAATTTTAATTTAAGAATGTGAAGCTATATTTTCAGATTCAGTCGTTTGTTTACTGATCAGTGTTTTGTTTTCAGTACATTTGCATCTTTTCCGTTAATATGGACACGATAAAAACATGAGTTCTATCGCGGTGGCAATACCACATAAAAACGGCTCACAACGTTAATGACGTGTATATAGGGAACACTATACTCGTATAGGAGCGGACGACTCGTTATTGGTTTGAACACTTCCTACATGGACACTTTGTACCTTGAACACTTCCTAAATTTTGATCTAAAAACTGAGTTCCGTGGTCGCCCATAAACTAAAGTCAACAACGACGAATTAAAGACTAAAGTGAAGCTGTTGATATTCTATCTATAGCTATCTCTATCTAAAAGAAGAGAGAAGAGAGAGAAGAGAGAGAGAGCGCACTTTATTGCACACCAAAACACAATTTACATTCAAAAAACAGTAAAAAGCAGATACATCTGTACAATAGGCGGTCTTGTTGCTAAAAGCGATCTCTTCCAGACAACCGTTTAATTTACAGAAATTCAGGAAAATATAAAAATATAGTAGATATGTTGCGGTGTACTAAAGACAATACATTATTATAGAAAATATATAATACATACAATAAACAGATATATACCGTTTACATATAATTTGAAATATATAGCTAGAAGAATAGAGAATATAGAAAAGAAGCTTTTAACAATAGCATCAAAACAATATTGGTCCATTTGATGCCTCACAAACTGAACGATCGCGTGATACACAGAAACGAAGCGATTTTGAACCGTATTGTCTGGCGCTGAAAAATGGATTTTCGATAATCATAAGCGGTCATCGTGTTGTTTAGATCTTGGTTTAGCTCCCGACCCATGTGCCAAACCAAAACTAACCCCTAAAAAAGTCATGGCCACAGTTTGGTATTCTAGTGCCGGTATAATTTATCAAAGCCCTTTATCAATTTATAAAATTATAATATTAAAAAATAATTCGAATAATTTACTTTTTTTTGGATTAAACATTTCTAGACTTAAATAAAAATTTAATTCGTACTATTGGGGCTGTACCGATAACATTTAATCCAAGCAATCGACCATAAAGCTGCTTTCAGACTACGCCATAATATAATAGCATATAGTATTTAGCTCATAGCACAACAATATCGTGCACCATACATTGTTATAGACACGTTCACACTGTACCTATTGTAATATATATTATTGGCTTTGTATACGGCTTACTATGCTATTGCTATATGGCACTATAGTATAGCGTAGTCTGAAAACAGCTTAATGCATCTATAGTTCAGTTGTATCACGTATAATGAGGTTGAGTTATTAATATCAGTTAAACTAATAATAATAACGTAATGAGCAGTCTCTATTACATTTTCTAAAACAAAAACAAAATCTTAAACATCGCTCTAGATTCCTTATCGTTATCACGTGTGTACTGTTCCCGATTCTTAGCATCTCTAATTTAAAATAAATTTTTAAGTGCACGTGTACCGAACAATGCAAAAATATGTAGTTTCAAATGAGCTGTGTTTGCATTTAATTTATATAGTTGTTGTTTGGCACTTTAGGGAAAGTTTCGTGGGTATTTTAACTTATTTTCCTACCTATGTTGACGTGTAGGTGAGCTCACGGGGCCCAAACCGGGAGTGTCGCTAAAACTGGCCCTGAGTTTCTATTCTCTTTTTCTCTTTCTATCGAGCTTAATTCTCATTATAGAGCAGGTAGCAGGGAAGCAGACCGGATCCCTGCCAGTACCGGCCCACGCAGTAGTTAGGTCCGCTAAAACTGGCCCTAGCTAGAGGAGTGCTTCGCAGAATCTACCACCGGATCGGAAACGCGACTCACCGACAAGATCTGGCGAGAAACTCAGTAGGGTTTTAAATATAATTAACGGTCGACAAGTGGCGTTTGTATACTGATCGCAAATCAATTATGGCTAAAATCAGGTCAGCCTCGTTCCTGACTATCGCACATTATAACAGAACAATAAAATAAAATAGTAACAAATACACATTAAAACAATTGAAATCTTTATTTTAAGATATTATTATACTCCAAAATAATCATAGCCAAACGTGACCATGTAACTGTGGTCCATAATAGCGATAAAAGATTTTATGTAACGGAGACGATATATTTCGAGGTGAATCCAAAATCAGGTCGATACATTGAAAGGATTATTTTCTTTATCTAAAAGAACAGTACATTTCGCGTATGGTTACGCACGTTCATCAATCAACGACAACTTCAAGTAAAACAGATAGCGTGCAGTATATTATAAGTAAATACATTTCGCTAGGTTAGTGGGTAAAAACGTATGCTCGATAAAAATAATACAGTTGCTCGGTTGATAAAACAATAAAACGTTGATTAAGAAACTGCTGTGTAATATGCCAGTATTGCTAGCGTAGTCGAAACATTCGACGACTATTATCGAAGTAAACGATACATGTATTTATCATTCCTACCTTTCGTAACGCGATGTGTTTATTACACAACACCTATCACTGCCGTGTCCGAGTCAAAAGTTACTTTATCGATGTTTCCAAATGTCAACCACTTGTAATTGAAGTGAATGGCAATAAAGGGACTGTTTTTTCTTTTTTAATTGCTTCCGTTATAACACATGATGTATTTATCTCGTAAAATAACGATTCGTAATTACACGCTGTGAACAGGTATATAAATAACCGCTAGGTTATTTGAGTCGTCTATTATCAAAGGTGGCAATCTGTGCATTTGGACAAAAATTTTTTATTGATATGTCAATACAGATTAATTTGAATATAATCGTCTCCTTCAAAGAATACGGTTCAAAACCTGCATTAAATAAAGGTTAATAGTTAACCTGTTATTTATCTAAGATGTCGTTCCGAAGAGTTTTGTGACTGCCAATGGAATACAAAGTCAATAATTCGTTTTTCTGATTTACCAATCATTGTCCAAAAGTCAGATTGCCGGCTTTGATAATAGTCGACTCATTTGTTGATACAGCATATTAAGTAACTTGGTTTTAGCCGCGACTCCGTCCGCGTGGAAATTAGTTACTTTGGCATAACGCTAAATTTTACCCCCCCCTTCATTTACGTAGAAAGTGAAAATATTTTTGAAATATAGAATGTTAAGGAGCTATTTAAACCCCTATTTTGAAACATTATTTATTGGTGCTCCACTTGTATTGGCCTTACCGTGATGTTATATAGCCTATAGCCTTCCTCAATAAATGGGTTATCTAACACTGAAATAATTTTTCAAATTGGACCCTTTGACTACCATGTAGGTCACCGGTTCCCTACGTGGCGCACTGAAGTAATTATTTCGATTTCAGTGTGCTTGGTTCGAGTGAGCGTTAACATCTCTCGACAGCGTAAAAGTTAACTCTAATTCGTATGGAGTTGGATCGTTTGCCTACGTTTGCCGCTATGGACGCTGTTCCAAATGCATGACAGCTTAAAAGACTAAAACGTATATTAAAAACAAAAGTAGGCAAAGTTAGGCAATCCAGACGCTTAGTAACAGAAATCGACATAATTACTTCAGTGCGCCGGTGACCTATATGTCAGTCAAAGGGTTAATAACGGCCGTGAACACATATCGTTTAACGTCTTTTCGCATTAAAAGTGTACAATTTCTAAAAATATTCGAAATTGAGTTAATATGCGGAATCATTTGGTATCGCCGCCTGTATTTTTCTCATAAAGACTGGCAAAAAGCGTAGTTTAGTTTAGTTTTTTTTTTAATTTACTTATCTTTTGACAACCATTAACAAAATTAATACATAAATAATTTTAACTTACGTTAAAAGACGTAACTAGTAAAAAAAAAACGAATGTTGCAAAGATGATTAATATTAAAAATATGATTATACAGTTTTAATGCGAGAAGACGATATTATTATATTAAAAACAAAAGTAGGCAAAGTTAGACAATCCAGACGCTTAGTACCAGAAATCGACATAATTACTTCAGTGCTGCAGTACATAACGACGCTTGAAAGGCAAAAGTGACTAAGCGACAATAACTGCTTTGTACATAAATGATAGGCAATAACCATATTCGATGCGCAAAAAAAATATATTTCTAGGTCTATTAAAATCATTTAAATCCTACAGCTACTAGCTAGATTCTACTACAGCTAGATTCGTTAAAATAAATTTTGTTTTCAGGTATTTCAACTTTAAGTTAGTCTACACCTTAGAACTGATATCTCAAAGTAAGTGGCGCATTTAAGTCGTAGATGTGCCGCGTAGGGCGCCGGTGACATACATGGCAGTCAAAGGGTTAATAGCGGTCGTAAACATGTCATGTTGTCTGTAAACTCACGCGGGTTGCGATGTTTCCATGTCCGAGTCATCGGAAGCGCCCTCGATGTCGTCGAAGTTGTCGATGACCCGCCCGGAGACCTCGAGGCGCCTGAGCGAGCGGCCGCTGGAGGCGACGTGCCTCGCGATCTGCCTGATGAGCCGGCGGGGCAGCGGCAGTGACGCGCGAACGCCTCGGGCCGGCGACCCGCCACGTTCGCCGCGCATTGGCGCCATCTGATTCGCATAAATACACAACGACTATTATAAACCGCACCCACTTCGATAAAGCGGCACGACACGAGAACCCTCTCATCGTGGCCGCCGGTAACTACATTCCCGATCCTGCGGACAGAATGGAAAGCAGTCGACGTCGCCCCAAACACGTCATTTCCGATCCTCCCGATCCACTAACGGTGTTTTTAGGTACCTCAAGCACCGGTCATAGTCTCGTCGAACCCGTCGCTTGCGACGAAGGGCTCGACGCAAAAATTACCCCACAGACAAAGCCCACTGAGTTTCTCGCCGGATCTTCTCAGCGGGTCGCGTTTCCGATCCGGTGGTAGATTCTGCGAAGCACGGCTCTTGCTAGGGTTCGTGTTAGCAACGTCGTCAGGTTTGAGCCCCGTGAGCTCACCTACTAGTTAAGGTTACGCTGAAATGGTCTCTCAAGGCTCTCAGATTAGGTAGAAAAAAAAACTGCAACGGCACAAGAGCCTTGATCTGTTATTCTGCTTAAAAACTGAAGACCGAAGATATGTTTTTATTTATTCGCATAATCGTTAGTTTTTTTTTTGTTATTGCTTAGATGGGTGGACGAGCTCACAGCCCGCCTGGTGTTAAGCGGTTACTGGAGCTAATAGAAATCTACAACGTAAGTGCGCTACCCATCGAGATATAAGTTCTAACGTCTCAGTATAGTTACAACGGCTGCCCCACTCTTCAAACCGAAACGCATTATTGGTTCACGGCAGAAATAGGCGGGGTACCTACCTCTGCGGACTCACAAGATGTTGTTCCTTTTTTTTTTATTGCCCTAGCAGGCAGACGAGCATACGGGCCACCTGATGGTAAGTGGTTACCGTCGCTCATGGACGTCAGCAATGTCAGAGGCAGAGCCAAGCCGCTGCCTACCAATTACATACAAATAAATACATATAATTATATTTCCGATTGGCTATTAAATTATAATACATATCTATACTCTCTATATATAAATCTAGTGGATTTTACGGATGTTCCGTTATAACGACTGAACCATCCATCCGATTGACTTGAAACTTGGTATCTATGTAAAAAATACATGTACTTAATGGATAGGCTAATATTTATATGAGTGTTGGACTCCCTACACCAGTTGCGGGGGCGTTAATGATGAGAATCTTTGTGGGGATGAGAAATAATAATGTTAATTTTAAATGCCCAGCGAAGCGGACGGCTACAGCTAGTTATACTATAAATACAGCTAAATTAAGTTCGTTAAGGTTCAAATTGGGTGGCTGTATATCCCGCATACTGCGATCATCCAACGGTATTTCCTGAAGAATGCATTGCAGGTCCACGCGGGCAGGTACCGTCTCCCTGCCTATTTTCAAGGGGAACCAATTATGCGTTTTGGTTCTAAGCATGGAACAACCATTATGCATTACAATTGAGACTTCGATTTCATGTCTCAGGGTTTGATTGTTAATTTCCAACGTCGAAAGAATAAACAACTTGATATCTTTGGTAGGCAGCGGCTTGGCTCTGCCCCTGGCATTGCTGAAGTCCATGGGCGACGGTAACCACTCACCATCAGGTGGGCCGTAGGCTCGTCTGGCTACAAGGGCAATAAAAAATAAATAAATAAAACACTATACAATGAATAATACCATCGGGGTTTCTCGATCACATAATGATTAAGTAAGTTGTAGTAATATATGGGCGATTAGCTTGAATATAGACTATACCTAAATTATAGAATACAAAGCATCAAAACCCCGATTTATTGAGCTTTCCATTGACAAACAAATCATTTTATATCGTTTGTCCAACAAATGCAAGAAGAGAATGAATTGCGATTTACATTTGTACGTTAATCAGATCACTTAGTTTTTCAGGTCGATATAACCTACATCGAATTGAAACTATTATCTCTTTTTTTTTTTTGGTTAATGAATTAAGGCACATAACATGTTTCGTAGAACTTCTAAGTGTATTATAAAAATATGTACATCCAAAATATTATTTTAATTTTATTCTTTCTCGGGAAATTAAAAAGATAGATAACACACGTATGGTAGGTACGTGAACAAAAAACTTTATTTAATTTTGATATGCACAATCTGATTTTAAAAATAAAATAAAAATGGCATTTAAAATATTATCGATTAGGATGAATAATGTGATATAATAATATAGTTTTACTTAGTGGATAAAACAATATTTATTATACATTTAGTATAATATATGACATATTATAACTAAATGTAAATGTAAGTTTTAATTCGTTAATAAATTCTGCTATTGGAGTGCTTGGGAAACCCACATTAAATTGTGTTAGCTATGCATTACATTAAAATATGTGGATACTTAATAGTCAAGAATAAATGGCGCATTTACGTTGTGGATGTCTATGGGCTCCAGTAACCACTTAACACCAGGTGGGCTGTGAGCTCGTCCA
This sequence comes from Bombyx mandarina, assembly GCF_003987935.1. Next base: position 4,246,164 of record NW_021011476.1, on the reverse strand, counting down.
CCCATCTAAGCAATAAAAAAAAAAAAAAACTAATAGTCAAAATAGACAAACAACTTCAATAAGATCGATCGGATTGATGCCTCAAGTCTTACATAAACAATAGCAGAGTCAATATACACACACAAAAGACAATATCGCCACCCTTATTAAAATTTATAACAATAATTATGAAGCTTTTATTTTTAACCTTCGCCAATAATAATAAACAGTTTTAAATGTTTAGTGTGATCAGAATAAAATTATTTTTGAATACTGTTAGTTTGTTAATAGTTATCTTCGGTGCAAGATTCGCCTCTGGCGATAAAAGCCTCGACAAATTTTCTCCAATTCTCTATTTTTTTATTGTTGTTCTCGACGAAAGATTTCCCGCCCCCTTTATGATGTAATTACACCATCTCTAATAGTGGTTTAGTTTACGCTTTTGTTCTAGGGGTATTCAATTGATTACAGTTTGAGCTCATTTATTAGCTTCCAAGCTCTGTAAATGTCCTGCCCATTTAAATTTTAGTTTTAGAATATATTTTATGACATCTCTTACTCTTATTCTCTTTCCGGTAACCAGATTACAGACTCGCATCTTATTAAAATTTAAATGTAATCTATATATTAATACGTGAAGCAAAAACTTTGTATCCCTTTTTACGAAAATTGCGCGGACGGAGGAGTATGAAATTTTCCACACTTATAGAGAATATAGAGAAGAAGTGTACAATGCTATTTTTTTTTTAAATAATGCATAGATGATACATTAAATCAATAAAGAAAACATTACACACACTACATACCATGTATTTGACGCACACACGCATGCATATTATTCATTGTCAAACTTTTGTTCTTGACGTCTGTTGTCAAATTGAGAATAGATTAAATATTGTTTGTCTTTGTTAATATTTTTTATAGTGTAGTCTTGGCGAAATTTGTGATTATAGAAGTATGAAATACAATCATAATAGTGTACAAACTTACAATTCCAATTAATTATAGTCGAATTTCGACTACTGCGGGACCTCTAGTGTGTAATTAAATGATTAATTTGTTTATACCCGTTATTCCAGGAAAGTTTAAGCGTGATTAAACTGAATATGACATGACATACGCGGCAAAAGTAATAATAATCTTCGTAATTTAATTTATCGCTGAGACGCGGTGACAAGATCACATAATATCGCTTCGGCCTTGGCATAGTAACAAACAAAACGAAATGTACGAAGTACGACCGTAGCGTCGTGTGGCGTCACCGTGCGCCACCGAACACACCGCTACATAGTAAATAACTCGCTTACGTTATCTAACTCGCGATTTTTCGAAGATGCTTAAAGCGTATTAGTTACGCTGTCCTTTTATGGTTCCGTAAGTGTATAACACCCGGTGGGCTGTGAGCGCGTCCACCTATCTGAGCAATAAAAAAATTAACTTACATTTTGAAATATACAATACCAACCTGCAGCTAGCAGTCTTTGTCATCAAGAAGGCTTTCAGTTTGAGCGTAGAATTCGGTGTTAGCAGATAGCACGACCTTTAGCATTTCCGCCTCACAGAACAGTTTCATTTATTTAACATGTCTTTTCACATTTAAAAGTGTACAATTCCCAAAAATATTCGAAACTGAGTTAATACGCGGAATCGTTTTGATATCACCAGTATTTTTTTCTCATAAATACTGTCAAAAGAGCGTTTTTTAGTTTTCGTTTTTTTTTTTTTAGTATATCTATATTTTGACTACTACATATTAACAAAATTAATACATAATTTTCTCTTACTTTAAAATACAGATAATGTATCTGGTAAAAAACAAAAAAAAAAAAAATGTTTCAAAGATGATTAATATTAAAAATATCACATGTTAAAACACTCTCCTGTAAAATAAGTATGTTTTGAGATTATACAGTTTTAATGCGAGAAGACCATGTCATCGTTTGTAATTAACGAAAACGTTCAAAGGAATTTCTTATGTTAACACATGAAGCGGTGGTTCGTTGGAATACAAATTATTCGTTATCAAACCTAATTTCAATAATAATTCTCTTGTTGTACAATAAATTAATTGTTTTTTTTTTCTGTATTGCGAAACGAGAAGAGATCGCGAACGCTCCGTGCGATCGTGAATGAGATTGTTCTTCAAGAGTTGCTATTAACTAACAGGAAAATTATTTCATTATTGTAGAAAAGGGATCGCAGCGCATAAAATAGAACCTCCACTGTTTCAAAATCTTCTATTATAATAATAATTTATAATTAATACTTTTATTACGTTTTNTTTTTTTTTTCTGTATTGCGAAACGAGAAGAGATCGCGAACGCTCCGTGCGATCGTGAATGAGATTGTTCTTCAAGAGTTGCTATTAACTAACAGGAAAATTATTTCATTATTGTAGAAAAGGGATCGCAGCGCATAAAATAGAACCTCCACTGTTTCAAAATCTTCTATTATAATAATAATTTATAATTAATACTTTTATTACGTTTTGCTCAATTCGCCATCTTCCTTTTCTCTGTCATTCTCTTCTCTCTTTCTTTCCGTTTTCTCTCACTCACATCTTAACGCTCCGTTCCACACACTTTTCATACGCTCCGTTCTTACCAATCCTACATTATTGACGATTCCATTTACATACTTTTTTTACTGTTTAACCAAAAGAAGCAAGTACATTTTAGAACTCATGATTTTATAGTATTTATTTAGTAAACGAAAATATTTGTATGTTTTAATGTGGACGCGTATTATGGCTTGTTTTTTTTTTAGAATGTTTACATTGGCAATATTTATTTTATTTATTATGCCGAGTTATTTCGAATCTAAGTTCGCGACATTTTTATCATTATGGGACAGACAAACTGTAGATAACAACGACTTCGCCTTAAATAAAGCAGTTTGATTTTAATTTACTTTTTTATTTATAGCATAGAGGTATTATCGAATTGGCCGCGTATCTGGAGTTAAGTTGTTCCCGGAGCCCATAGACATCTACAACGTAAATGCCGCCACCTACTTTGAGATATAAGTTCTAAGTTCTCAGTATAGTTACAACGGCTGCCCCACCCCTCAAACCGAAACGCATTACTGCTTCACGGCAGAAATAGGCAGAGTGGTGGTGCCTACCCGTGCAGATTCACAAGAGTAAGTCATACCCAACACCAGTAATTCCTACGATTGTAGCAACCCTCCAAAACGGAAAACAGGAGTACTTAATGCAATAAACAGATAGCGGTACCTACTCCTACAAACAATACACATCCCACCAGTAATTACAGAACTTTTTTTTGTGGCTTTGATTTTTATTACTTCTGAAGCCATAGTGCATAAATAGAGACAAAAGACTAGTAACGTTTTGTTAACATCTGTTATCAACTTGCCGAAAAGTCGATTAAAAAAGATGGCACAGTTATTTTGAACGAAGACTATTATATAATGCAAATTACTAATTTAATTAACCAATTGGCTTAGCTTCCGTACCAACGACGTGCTGATGTAGAACCACGATTTTCAATTAATACGAAATTAATTTATAATTGAAATAGTTCTTTCTTTAAAAGACTTGAGAAAAAAAAATGTTTTGTAATTTAAAAAATAAAATTTCGAATGTTATCACGTTACGCATGCCGTAAAATTTGTTTTGTAAGAACGTTCGTCTAATGCCGAATGTATTTTAATGTATTATTACCGCGTTTTGTCATTAAACTAATTGCAGCTGCAAATTAATTGATTGTGTCGGATTTATTATGCAATAATATTTTTGTTGACGTTTATAATGAAGGGTATATTGAATCAGCCAGTGCGAGCCCGGGGCAAGGAAGGCGAGGCTGTATGTAGTTTACGAGCTAGACTGATTAAATTGATTATGATTAAATGTTTTTTTCTTTCTTCTAGCTCCATAATAGTAAAGGTGTTTGTAATAGGTTGCTAATACAGTTTGCACGAGGAAATGTGTGAGGATATTTACATGATTAACTGATAGCGTTTAGAATTTCATATAAGTAATAATAGATAAATTTATTATCTATCTTCTATCTATATATATATAAAAATGAATTGCTGTTCGTTAGTCTCGCTAAAACTCGAGAACGGCTTGACCGATTTGACTAATTTTGGTCTTGAATTATTTGTGGAAGTCCAGAGAAGGTTTAATAGGTAGATAAATATGAAAAAGCTCGGAATTAAATAAAAAACAACAATTTTGTTTTCCCTTTGATGTGTCCCCCGTCGGACGGATTCCTTTTGTTTGTTTTAAGTTTATTTTATACAAAAGTTTAGGTCTTTTATTTATAGATTGAGGCACTGCGAAGTCTGCCGGGTCAGCTAGTCTTTGATATTTCGTCTTACTTGACGAAGAAAATGTAAAATTCGCGAAAAGCTGTAGAAGTAATCGCACGCCACCTCTTGTCCGTTGATGGTACTATAACAGAAGCATTCCATGGAGGGCGATCATGATCGAAAGATCTCACGAAGTTTCATGATAAGCAATTGTTTTAGAGGAAATACTTAAAAAAATATAATCTCCTTTAATTATATTTTTCACTAAATTTTATAAGTTTTAACACCCAATTACATGCTTCTTACTTATAAAATGATTAATTTCCAAACAATCTTCTTCATTTATTAAACCACCTAAGGGGTTGAAACTTATAGAAATACATCCATAGTGAATTCCTATGACATAAAGAGGTACCAACATTTCAAGCCTCTATTCTGATATAAGATTTGTAAAAAACTATTTTTACTTAACCCTCTAAGGTAAAGAGACAGATAATTTCCAATATCCAATACCAATACAGATAATTTCAACTTTATTCTTTTGTGAATGCACTAAAATCACGCACACTGCAAATTTATATATTTTTTTGGATGTGTAGAAGAAATCACAATCATTTTTTATTTCTATTGATAAACAGGCAGTTATCAACCACTTTATATCACATTCTGAAATACAAAAAAATGTTTGATAACATAAATAGCCGTTTCTGTACTCAATTGGTTTACTATATTATGTCATTCTTAGTTTTTCTTTCTTTTAAAATAATTTGAAAACTCTCAAAATGCTGTCCAATTTTCTTATATGCATTTTAATGATTTAATTTTGAAAAATGATAAATTGATATTAAAGCCATTTAATAATATCACAATAATAATGTATGTAATCAATGAGTTTGAAACAAAAAATATATTATATATGTAGATTACAGAATTATGCAACATATTGTTCTGGGTAATTTTTCCAATATATATTTACATGTTCATACAGTAAATGTAGCTTGAAAAAAAATACAATTTCAGAATCACTTCTACCTGTAAATCTGGAAGTGGAGCATTGTCTTGTCATTCATGAAAAGCCAAAATTAGAAATCCTACAGGAAGTGATAATTGTAATCTAGGTTACACAAAGGTCTGCTAATACTATTTTTGTTACAGACAATTTTCTTGGACATGTTGAATACAGTTCAAAGTATCAATTTATGTTTTTTTTGGTACTTTATAAGGTCAAGGTTCAGTAGTCTGTTAGCAAAACACAACTAAATGATATAATACTCACATTAGTCACAACAGGAAAGTTGTAATTCGAATGTGGTTGTGTTGCAATCAATGTAATCAAACAGTTGTGTTATGAGTAGGAGGCGCCCTAACAACGTGGATTAAATCAAACCTATAGTAACTATTCTACCAATTGTGTGATGTAACACTTAGTAACCATGTGTATTTGTGTTGATGAGGTGAAGAACAGCGTCAACAACATGTTGCTAGGAAACTGGTGCGATGGATAGCGCGGCGGACCGCGTGCGTCGCTGCGTCGTGCTCATGCATTACGCTACCGACGTGGAACCGCGTGTGCTTCGTCCTGCACGTGCCAGACTCCAAGGGCTGTTACGTAACTACAGGGACGACCACACTGGGACACCACCGACCTACACTAACACCCGTTCCATATTTAGATGGAGCGCCGCAGATGCGCCCCGTCGTTATTCATGCGTCTAGACATTTTTAGAACCGCATGTAAACGATATCTGCACACTTCACGCATTTTGACGTTTCCAAGTGGTACAACACTTTAAGAGTCACGTTGTGATGTACAAAATCCGAAATGCGCAATTTAAAAAACACACTAACAGTCGNACCTACACTAACACCCGTTCCATATTTAGATGGAGCGCCGCAGATGCGCCCCGTCGTTATTCATGCGTCTAGACATTTTTAGAACCGCATGTAAACGATATCTGCACACTTCACGCATTTTGACGTTTCCAAGTGGTACAACACTTTAAGAGTCACGTTGTGATGTACAAAATCCGAAATGCGCAATTTAAAAAACACAATAACAGTCGCAATCATTACGCTACAAATGATTATTTTCTGAGAGATGTAACATAAAAGTACTATGGATACAGAAGTAAACTTACTTTGTGTTGTATTATTTTGTTAGACGCACTGAACAGGATTTAATAACTGTAAATAAACAGCATTCCGCGACCTCCGTACTTGTGATCAACACTCAACAAAACACCTTCCGCAACACCCAATCAAACCACAAATTACAGAGGAACCTACATAAATAAACATATGGTTTTTGTAGTTCTATGCACACTTCCTTTTCCGCTTAGGGTAGGCCTTTTACTTTTAGTCGATTTTTTAGTTTAGTTGTCAAGAACGCCGAGAAGAAAAATAAAGTTTATTAAATGTCTTAAAACACATTTTGGCGATGCATCATTTTTTAATGGACTGAGTCGAAGTTCTTTCTTTTTTTTTATTTCAAGAGTGCTCTAAGCTAAAAAATATATAGAAAAAACAATCTCTGTATGCTGGCAACAAAGTGAATGCCGAATGGCCATAAAGAAGAAAACACGTTAAACTTGACGTGGACTAAGGTAGCTGGCTCGATATATCGAAGTAAAATAGAAATTATTTCAATAATTTCTTTAAATTATATGAGGACGGCTACTCTGTAACACCTGTCTAGATGGTAACTTGTTAATACAAGATGACCATATTTCCAGTAAGTATATACTTTCATATAAAAACAGGAGTTTTGTCTAGACAACCTACATTCCGGGACTATGTGATAAATGTGTAATAATTCAACGAGTTTTCACTTTTTATTACAGAAAATGTATAGTGTGTTGTGTGTGGTGTTATTGCCGATACTTTTAAGCCAACAAGTCGATGCGGCGGCAGTAATTTCCATTGATTTTGGATCAGAATGGATGAAGGTTGGCATAGTGTCACCGGGTGTTCCTATGGAAATCGTGTTGAACAAGGAGTCTAAGAGGAAGACACCAGCTGTCGTTGCCTTCAGAGATGATGTTCGGACATTCGGGGAAGATGCTGTGACAGTTGGAGTCAGATTCCCTAAAAATTCTTACAAATATTTACTTGAACTTCTTGGCAAGACATATGACCACCCTCTTGTACAATTATTCAGGTATGTAATACTTACTTAATGTTGAGAATTTAGCAATTTTTAAATAACAAAACTAAAACACTCAATTGTCTTAATTAATGAAGTGCTAGCAAGTTGAATCAAAATTTAATGATGAATTGGAATTTAATAATGGGTACCTATTAAATGGCCACCAGAATAAGTGGTATTGAAACATTACCTGATAGTGAAAGTGATAGAATTTGTGCTTCTTTATTAAGAATTAATCTTTAAAAGAATATGGTAACATTAAAAAATCACAATTGAGAGACATATTTATTAAAAATGCAATGTAATAATAAAAAATTGACTTGCTTGTCGGAACTTGCATAAATTTATGAGCATAAAGATTGCTTTCTGATTTTGTTGCTGCTTCAGTAACAAAAAGTAATTATAATTTATGTTTGTTTCAGCTTACTTCAATAATGTGTTTTATTTTTTCATCAATTTTTTTTAAGTGTGAGACATTTTATTTCAGAAAGAGGTTCCCTTATTATGAAATTGTGGAATCGGACCGAGGCACAATTGAATTTGTGCATGATGACAAGACAAAATTTACACCTGAAGAGCTAGTTGCACAGATTCTAGCCAAAGCCAAAGATTTTGCTGAAATTAATCATGGTAAAATATACTTACTTGGAATTACTAAAATACTGAAAGTCTAAGAATAAGCTAAGTTGTACCTTAAAAAAGAAACTAACTTAATAATATTTTATTTCTTGCAGTGACTTCTTCATCAGTATTAGTTGTAAATTAAAGTTTATAGATAATTAAAAATATCTTAAAACTATCTTATTATTGTTTTACAAAAATGTCATCTTTGATAAATGCAAAATTCGTCTTTACATGTCATTGCATTGTAAGTTATAAGTAATTATTAACTAATAATGTATTATTACAGGCCAACAGATTAGCGAGTGTGTGATTACAGTTCCTGGTTACTTTAATCAGGCTGAGCGTAGAGCACTCAAAGAAGCTGCTTCATTAGCAGGCTTGAATGTTTTGCAGTTAATTAATGATTATACTGCTATTGCTATAAACTATGGCATATTTAGGAGAAAGGTATGTGTATTTAAAATTTTAATATAAAATCCATAAAATCCTATGATTAATATTTTCAGATTGTCAAGGTTTAACTTGCTGATGTAATTCAAATCATGTTGCGTTTTTAATTGGAATTTTTTGTAATTTGTGGCATAGAATATTGATTAGTATACTTTATTAGTTTTTGACAAGAAATGCTTCTCCTATAATATTGAAATTGACAATAATACAATTTTTTTATAAATAGTTTCATCAACTTTTAAATATATTTTTTATTGCTTAGGTGAGTGGACGAGCTACCAGCCCACCTGGTGTTAAGTGGTTCCTGGAGCCCATAGACATCTACAACGTAAATGCGCCACCCACCTTGAGATATAAGTTCTAAGGTCTCAGTATAGTTACAACGGCTGCCCCACCCTTCAAACCGAAACGCATTACTGCTTCACGGCAGAAATAGGCAGGGTGGTGGTACCTACCCATGTGGACTCACAAGAGGTCCTACCACCAGTAATGTAAAATATAGTGGTTCTGAGTTATTTCTAATAGGTATTTTTAAATATTCAATAATATTATTTTATTATTATTGCCTAGATGGGTGTATGAGCTAACTTTCCACCTTGTTTTAAGTGATCACCGAATTGCATAGGCAGCTGAATGCTACCCTAAATCTTGAGACATGTGTAGAAATAGATGGTATTATAAAGTACTTACAAGTACAGGCTCGTAAAACAGACGCCTTACCAACAGTAAAATAAGATTAAGAATAAATTAAAGTTTTGCAAAGTATTAGAAGGTAGAGATTTAACAATACTGTTTTCAATTTCAAGGAAATCAATGAAACGGCATGGTACACTTTGTTCTTTGATATGGGAGCATCTTCGACTAAAGCCGCATTAGTTGAATACAAAACTGTCAAAATTAAGGACAAGGGTTATGTTGAAACTGTGCCACAACTGCAGGTCTTAGGTGTTGGTTTCGACAGGTAATACGTTTTGTAATGTTGAAAAAATGTCTTTAATGATGAAATTGTTTTCCCTTCTCTATGACATGCCTTAATGAAAATTTCATTCTGATTTGTTTCTCACTTCATTGTTTAACACTAAACATTCCATAATGCGTCAAATGACCCATTTTTAACTTTTGCATTGAAAATGCACGTATCATCTTATTACTTTTGCACATTTGACTTCATGACTTTTTCTTACCAATTAATCTACAGTTATTATACTATTATTTTTTGTTTTGTTTTGTTTATTTCGAGTAACACTTGTCATACAAATAAGTGCATAGAAATAAGTACCAGTAAGTGTTGGTATGATTAGTGTCAAAATCCTAGTATACATTTAGGAGTCACACATAAATTTCAGAGGCATTACTATGCCTCTAGTACTACTTCAGTATGACTTTCAGAGGTATTACTATGTGTCTACATTATAGTATAAAAAAAAAAGTCTTATATGAGAGGTATCAGAGACACAGATGTCAAGACAGAAGGTGTCATTGCCGAAATGTTTTTATAAGCCAAATGTCCCATTATTTGTGCTTTCATCTCTTTGTCCTTAAATACTCATCCGATTCTCAGGCATTACACACTCGGTCTTTCGAATTTCTTTACCATTAAAACCAAATTTGGTTTGGTTTACCATTGTAAACCATTATCATATTCCAGAAATAAAATAAACTAATAAAATAAATAAACACACACTCATCACTTTTGATTATTATTCTCATAATCCTCTCGCAGGTCTGCTGGAAGAGATTTCTTAAAGAAATAAGCAGTGCCTTTGTACATAATAAAATTTTCCTATTACTCTGTACTATGTCTTCTTTTTTGTGAGTACATAAATAAATAAATAAAATTTAAGTTTTAACTTTACATTGTCTCCTTGTTTTTAGAACACTTGGAGGTTTAGAAATGACGCTTCGTCTCCGCGAGCATCTGATTAAAGCCTGGGAGGCTAACGGTGGAGGAGATGTGCGAGCGTCACCTCGTGCTATGGAGAAACTGTTCCGTGAGGCGGAAAGGCTAAAGGTCGTGCTCTCTGCTAACACCGAGTTCTACGCTCAAATTGAAAGCCTTCTTGATGACAAAGACTTCAAGCTGCAGGTTAGTATTGTATATTTCAAAATGTAAGTTAATTTTTTTATTGCTTAGATAGGTGGACGAGCTCACAGGCCACCTGGTGTTAAGTGGATACTGGAGCCCATAGACATCCACAATGTAAATGCCCCACCCACCTTAAGTTCTAAGGTCTCAAGTATAGTTATAATAATTTATGTTTCGACATTATATACACAGGTGAGCAGGGCTGAGCTGGAAGAGTTATGTGCTGACCTCTGGGAGCGGGTGGGGGCGGTGGTGCGGCGCGCGGTGTCGGCGGCGGGGGGCGCGGGGGCGGGCGCGCGGCTGGTGGTGGCGGGGGGCGGGTCGCGCGTGCCCGCCGTGCTGGCCGTGCTCGCCGACGCGGTGCAGCACGAGCCCGCGCGGTCCATCAACGCGGACGAGGCTGCCACTCTCGGAGCTGTCTACAGGTAACACGCATTACACTGGGAAATTTTTATTTGATCCTTTGTCATATAGTTACTACGGCTGCCCCCCATCCTACAAACCGAAACGCATTACAGCTAAGAAATAGTGAGGGCGGTGGTACCCACTCGCGCGGACTCACAAGAGGTCCTACCACCAGTAATTACCCAAATTATAATGTTGCGGGTTTGATTTTTATTACACGATGTTATTCCTTCACCGTGGAAGTCAATCGTGAACATTTGTTAAGTACGTATTTCATTAGAAAAATTAGTACCCGCCTGCGGGATTCGAACACCGGTGCATCGCTTCATACGAATGGGTCTTATCCTTTAGGCCACGACGACTTCAACTGGAACTGGACTCACACTGGAAATTTCTAGTTTGGGGTTTAACTTAATGTGGAACTTTGTTTTTGATAGATATTAATAATTGAAACAATTTCATTTTATTCTAATATACTAATATCAACAGAAATACAAGAATTTTGCATAGTTTCTTTAATATTGTTGATCTTTATTTTTGTTTAAACAAAAATTTAAAATTTAGGTTGATATTACAAGAAAAGCTAAAATGATTATTGCAAAAATTATACCGAGCAGCATTTATTACAAAATTCGAAAACTACTAAACCTAATATGAAATATAAAACATTTTTTGTCTTCCAATGTGAGGGCAGATATTAAACCTTTTTTTTTTACAACTGTCACAGAGCGGCATCATTAGCAACAGGATACAAAGTGGCCCCTCTGAATGTACGAGATGCTGTGTTGCTTCCAATACAAGTTGTCTTCACAAGACACGCCGATGGCGTCGACAAGCTGGTAAGTTTTTCATACAAATGAATGCCGCATACTTTGAAACAGATTTCTGTGCTCTGGAATATGATAATACTGTAAATTAAATTCAACTTATTTCCCAGGTTAAGAGAACTCTCTTTGGGCCTATGAATCCCTACCCACAGAAGAAGGTGATCACTTTCAATAAGCACACAGAGGATTTCTCCTTCAATGTGAACTATGCAGAACTTGATCACATCCCATCCACTGAATTGCAGTACATTGGTGCTCTCAACTTGAGTGAGGTTTCGTTGAGTGGAGTTTCCGCGGCTTTGGGTAAACATGTTGGCGAAAATGTCGAACATAAAGGTATTAAAGCACATTTCAATATGGACGACTCTGGCATACTAAACTTGGTTAACGTTGAATTTGTTGCTGAGAAGACCGTCACAGAAGACGAAGACAAAGATAGCACTCTGTCTAAGATCGGAAGTACTATTAGTAAATTATTTGGTTCGGATTCAGAAACTCCGGAAAAAACTGAAGAACAACCCCAGGGAGAAGCTAAGAACGACACACAGAAACTCAATGAGACGACCACTGATAAGCAGAATTCAACAGAAACTGACAGCAACCCTAAACCGAAAATCGTTATTCTGAAAGAACCAATTAAATCCGAAGAATTAGTCCTCAACTTGCAACCTCTGTCAACCGACCAGTTCAAGAATTCGAAAGCAAAGATAAATGAACTAAACACGATCGACAAGAAGCGTGTCCAAAGAGAAACGGCGTTGAATAATCTCGAAGCGTTCGTTGTTGACGCTCAAATGAAGATCGACATGGAGGAGTATGCTGAATGTGGAACTGAGGAGGAAATTGAGGAGATCCGTAAACTGTGCAGCGAGACTTCCGAATGGTTATACGATGATGGATACGATGCAGACACTGAACTGTTCGAACAAAAACTTAACGCTCTCAAAGAAAAAACTCACCCTATATTCTACAAGCATTGGGAACACAGGGAAAGGGCAGATGCGGTTTCAGCTATTCGAAACTTATTGAATAGTTCCAAGGAATTCCTTAAAATGTCAAAGAACTTCACCAAAGAGTCGAATGAAGAGAAAGATGTCTTTACCGAAGTTGAGATTGGCGTTTTAGAAAAGAAGATCGAGGAAACTGAGACTTGGCTAGAGAAGGCCATCAAAGAACAAAAGGCACTGAAAAAGAACGAAGACGTTAAATTGACAGTTGACAGCATTCGAGAAAAAATGGCAAATCTCGACAGAGAAGTAAAGTATTTGTTGAACAAAATGAAGATTTGGCGACCCAAGAAACCAGTCAAGAAAGATGCAGATAATAAAACCGAGGAAGTTGTGATAGAGCCTACGGAGAATCCCGAGACTCAGGAGGAGGCTCCTCAAGATGATAGCGGTGCTGATGATAAACCAGAAGAAGAGGTTAAAGAGATGGATACTAAAGAAGAATCAACAGAGCCACCCCTACAGCTCTCTGACGGTCAAGCTGAACATTCCGAGTTATAATAGGAACAAGGTAACTTAATATTATTAATCTAATTTATTTTTTAATTGAAAGCCGGTGTGGCTTGTTCGTTTTTCACTAAATAAATAATAATCTTAATATTTATAGGGCCTTGTATCTAGCTATATTAAACATTATATAGTTCCATAGAACAATAGGGAATAGGTAATATGCGTGATAGTTGACCGTTAAAAGCGAACAAGTCATTATTATTTAAATCTCAATAATTCTGACCGCCTTTCTTTGATTCGACGATTGAATTTTAAAATATGTTTATTGTTATGGTTCAGTTATAATTTTTTTATATTTTGTAAAAATATAGTATGGCTATACTACTATCTGTTGATTCATTTTGCAATGGCCCCAGATAAACTAGGACGATGAGGATGCTTGGTATTTATTGTAATTTATGTGATAAAACAAAGGCTTAATAATGTTTGTGAGAGTATTATTTAGTTTTTCTAACATGGACATAAGATTAGAAGAATGGACCTACATCGTACAAATGATAATAAAAAATGCGATTACACAGATGAATTAAGTATCTTGTGTATACGTTCACTTCACTTGAAGATACATTCACTTTGTAGAATGCTACAGTTAATTGTTTAGTAGTCTCATTGGTTTGGTCAACAAACTGGTTTGTTGGTTTTGTTTTTTAGTGAAAGACAATTGTTTTTCAGAATACTGTTAATTTTTTTATATTTTTAGTTTAAAATAAGATATGTGCATGTGAGAAAAACGGTGCGTCGACTGAGCCGAATACTTTTAGTGAGATATGTTCAACACCCAGTCGCAAATGAAAATAAATTATACAATGGAGAAATATATTGTTTTATTTTCGTTATAATTCGAGGGGTGAAAGCCTGGTTTAAGCGACATTTTTACAACTTTACAGGCACGAGAACTATTAGTAGTTTAAAATTTGGAAAAGATATCATAGCAAAAAAAACTAAGAATGTTGTAAACTTAATTTTAGTTCAATTGAAAAACATCAAACCATAGATTATACACTTAATATATTAGAGAATCAAACTGTTGATGCTAATACCAAACAAAACGCACCTCTAATTACAAAGATAAATGTCGCGTATTAGGTATGCGAAATGTCGATTAAATCAATTAGCCTTTCACCCCTGTATATAGACGTTCAAATTTATTCTATATCCTCGCTACTTAATGTGTCGTGCATCGTTGTTACGTCAGAATCTTTCAGTGTAATTCGGCTAACTGAAATAAAACGTATGTATATATTAGGAGATAACTCTGGGGACTTTCACGAGTTTCTTACTGGTGGTAGCACCTCTTGTGAGTCCGGCGGGTGGGTACCACCGCCCTGCCTGTTTCTGCCGTGAAGCAGTAATGCGTTTCGGTTTGAAGGGTGGGGCAGCCGTTGTAACTATACTGAGATCTTAGAACTTATATATCTCAAGGTGGGTGGCGCATTTACATTGTAGATGTCTAAGGGCTCCAGTAACTACTTAATACCAGGTGGGCTGTAAGCTCATCCACCCATCTAAGCAATAAAAAAAAAACATTCGTGCATCGTACTAGTACCTTTGCTTTTCTTAGTTATAAGGGGACGGGCTTCTAATTCCAACGTGAGGTGGTAGTAGTGAGTATCATCGTCAGTTTCTGCTGCTAAGTAACAGTGAGTTTTATTTTGAAGAATGACTGCGACTGTTTGTATTCAAATCAATGCAAAAAAGTTAAAAATTAACTTTTGATTTCAATTGAATTTGATGTAATTTATGTGGTTTTTTTAAATCTTTTATTTATTCGTCTCGCCAATCATGACTTTGGTTTTTTAATTTATAGATTGATCACATTGATACATAATAGGTATGTGGAACCGGTGACTTTGCCGACACTGCGTATCCACAATTTTTGAATGAGCTTCCCTCCACGGTGTTTTGACGCGCTATGACATGTCATTTTTAAAATGAGGCTTGCAGAGTAATATGCAGGTAGATAGGTAGTGACTTGGCTGCGCTCCTGGTATCGCCGACGTCCTAGAGCAGTGGTAACCACTCACTATCAGGCCGATGGACCGTCTCTTCGGCTACCTACAAGGGCCATACGAAAACGTAGAATTAGAAGTGTTCATCTCCTTGAAGGCCTTTTAACTAATTTTTTTTCATCGTCATTATATTAACCGTATTATTGTCGTAATATTTTGCTTAAAGAACGATAGATCGCAGTGTGGAGAAAAGCCGCGAAATATAGATAGCTGCAAGTGCAATACCTTCATTTTTGTTGGTGTCATTCCATTGAGAGCGCTCTGAGAAATTGCAGTTACCATTCCACTGTTGTAATATTTGTTATAACTTTGGCACGAGGCTTGAAAAGCGTTGCCTTGAATTTCATTGGTATTATCTAGCATTAACGATGACCACGGGGGAGCACGAACCGCAATATCATCACCTTTAATCGAAGGCAATTTATTTCTCCTAAATTGCCAAAGTCCGATCTTGTACCTGCTATCTCTCGCAGGTATTAAAGGCAGGATATTGCTAGCTTACCATTGCAATGAGTAAACGTAATGAGTTATTGTCATCGTCGAAGACGTACACTAAATGTGGCGTTCACAAATTACATCATTTAAGTACATAATTAATCTATTGGAAGCTTTCTCGTATAATTTTTGATATTTAGAGGCTGTAATTCCGATTCACGTGGACATATCGTAGTAAAGCATTTAAAATAAAATTTCCAGCTAAAGTCCAGCAGTAACTGGTTAGCTTTTCGTAGTCGGCTATTCTTGATAACTGATAATGTGCTTGCCAAGCAGTGAATATACTTTACTGTAGTCACACAGTTTGTAAGGCATTTCTTTGTATCCCACATTATCCGAATTCTAGCATATGCAAGTGTCCGTTCAACTTAGTGTACCATTAAGGCCCTTATTAAATTTCTTATCATATCGCGACTTAAGTATAAAATATACTGGATGATATACGAGTATGTATGAAAGTCAAAATCAAGGAAGTTTTTTTAGTAATATCATTAATTTTTTAACAGTGCGCACGTCTTGCCTCATATAAAGCATCTTCCAAAGCCCATAGAGATCATAATGTGAAAATTTCATTAGGACAGCGGTTTTCCCGTCTGTTCTATTTGGAAATGGAGGTATGATTGCTGGATATATCGACGAGCACAGACGGTTAGAAAATATTTTGAAGAACTAGTACAGGAGCGAACTAAACACGTTAAATTCGCTAGTCAAACACACAAATGCACGTGAGATTTTTTTTTTGCTTAGATAGCTGGACGAGCTCATAGCCCACCAGACGTGGAGCCCATAGACATCTACAACGTAAATACGCCACCCACCTTGAGATATAAGTTCTAAGGTTTCAGTATAGTTAGAACGGCTGCCCAACCCATCGTACCGAAACGCATTACTGCTTCACGGTAGAAATAAGCAGGGTGGTGGACTCACAAGAAGTCCTACCACCAGTAATTACGCAAATTCTAATTTTACTGGTTTGATTTTTACTACACGATGTTATTCCTTCATCGTGGAAGCTGATCGTGAACATTTGTTAAGTACCTACGTATTTCATTAGAAAAATTTGTAACCTCCTGCGGGATTCGAACACTGTTGCATCACGAGATACGAATGCATCGGAAGTTATTATCCTTTAGACCACGACGACCTCAAAATAAAATGGTCCTAAATTTGGATTTGTCTTCTAAATCTGAGTCTTAACTTTTTTTTTCTTAAAAGACAGTTCATGTCAAGAACCTAAAGCTCAATTACCCGGAACGTGTCTCAAAGGTTTTGTTTTTTACATCCCAGAGGAAGAATACGGCGCCCGCGCTGTATTGTGGCGCCTTTCTCTGCAAGAAAGAGACAGATATACGTGGAGACGAAGTGCGGAACAGAGAGAAAAAGCACAGCGAGTTACAGCACACAGACCAAACGATGAAATAAATCTAGTTTGGCTGTTTTAGCTTGTGCTTTCGGTCGTCTGTGTTGTTCTCCTCACTGTTTTACAGTCAGTGATGTAAACAACTTATCATTTCACGTGTTTATGATCATATTTATAACTGAATTGTGTGTGAGAAATGTGCTAGTTTTGTATGTGGCGGCTAAGAGCACAGTTTCGGTAACATTTATGAGTGAAACGGTAAGAATAACCAAGAATGCATTTCGTATTTCGTTCCCTCTCGCGTCCCTCTTTGTGGAATGCACCTCACACTTCACTGTGCCCGGGCGCACCTTGCTGCACTATCCAATTTTATTTATTGACCGATCAATATTACAATAGTTGTAACTGTTGGCGTTGACCGTAGTTCCAAACGATGGTCTGTGAGATAATTGACTGTAAATTGAATCTTCGCGTTTCTCAGAATCATACTTCGAATGTTGGTCCTTTTGTTTTGTTGTACCAAACTACCAACTGAAAAGGTTCGGGATTAAAACTCGATATTTAAATTAATGTTAAAAAGTATGTATTTTTGTAAATTAATATTGTTTTTTTCAAAACATTTTTCGATGAAAAGTTTGGTCGGATGGAAAAAATATAATTACTTAGTTATTTAATTACGGAGATGCATATCTTCTGTAGCATTTTTACTTACGAAGGGTCAGGAATATATTATTTTAATTTATTTATATAGTATTGGTATTATTTTTTATTAGCTATGATAGATAGAAGAGCTTAATGCTCCAGATCTTAGATTCTTCCAGCGAATATTTTTGTTTATCCATTTACCCAAAACTTTAATAAACTAATAAAAAAACGAACAAACAATATGCCTGCTTAAAGGCGGATTTAATATAAAAAGTGAGTTACTCAGATTATTCTGACCTATACCTACAAAGTATCATAGAGCTTCAAATAACCCGTTTATTGAAAAAATACGGACGGAGCTCTCAAGGGCTGCCTCCTTTAAAAAAGACTATGCCAAAGTAAAAAAAAACTGTTGATTGGAAATTGCGCTTAAAAATTAAGTGCTTCATAAACTCTTTGATTTTTTTTACTAGCAACAGCTGCAGTTCAGTAGGAGTTCAGTAGTATCCAATAAGGATTATGCTTAGTAGTTACTACCAACACAAAGACTGTATTGTGTGAACTTCAGGCCCGATTGTGTAACGGCTATCTCAAAATTCAAACCGGAATAAATTTGGCTGTTTCGCAACCGAAGTAGAGAGGACGCCGGTACCTCCTAATGCGAACTCACCACTAGTAATTATGCGGACACCAGAAACTTACATCATGCACTACTGCACAGGAATATTTGGATCGCGCAAAAGCTAACTCAAATTTGTATGGAGTTGGAACAGCGCCCTTAGCGGCAAACGTAAGTCAAAACCCACAGCCCACTGAGTTTCCGGTGGTAGATTCTGCGAAGCACTGCTCTTGCTAGGGCCAGTATTAGCAACACTCCGGTTTGAGCCCCGTGAGCTCACCTACACACGTTAGGGTGAAGCTAAAATAGCCTCTCAAGGCTATCAGCATAGGAAGGGAAAAAAAGAGTAAGTTAAAGCATGCAGAAGATTTAGAAGAACCCTAACAAAATCGCATTTCTCGATACGAGTATGCATACTGTCTCACCAACGGACATTTTAAAACCAAGAAGGCAAAATGGAACATCCCAAAGCATGTACATGACATTAACATTGTTTACATATAGACTCTGTAAACAACGTCATCAGATATGCCCGAGAACTGTGTGTAAATATAACAATTATGTATATATCTACGGGTTAAAAGTAGAGATAACTTCTCACTGTTAATAGGAAAGTCTTGACAGCGGCATTTAAATAAAATGTACCTTGGGCGTATTGTAGAGGTTTTTTGAGGTGTAATTTTAAGGTAACTTTCGTACCCCACGTTCAAGAAGTCACGACTTGGAGTACGTAATACCACAATTTTTAGTTTTTCTATATTTAATCGCAATTATGTAAATTACGTTTTCATTCGCGTTATCTTGTTTCATTTACTTTGAAGAGTACATTAAAATTTGAGAAATGGCACAATTAACACATTCACTTAATGAATGTTTGTTCATACAAAATTTACTATCCACTCAGGGATGGAATCAAATGAAATTGTTAAGAAACACACTAAGGCATTTAAACCAGTATTACTAAATATCAAATCTCAAAGTTGACCGGCTGAAGCTGTACCTTATAATAATATAACGGTTATTATTCTGATAATTATGTAAAATGCACACGATAAAAATGATTACTATTCTAAAATGTTCATGATGCGCTTTATGAATTCAAAAAGCCGCGAGTAATGCTTGCATTAATATACTAGAACATATTTTTTATATATACACACACACAACATATCATTCTATTCAGTAATGTGTAAGAATTGTGATGTAATAGATAATATAGAAAAATATAGCATTCGGTATTTATGACGATTGGCTATATAAATTAACTAGCTGTACCCGTCCGCTTCACTGGGCATTTAAAATTAACATTATTATTTCTCACCCCCACAAAGATTCTCATCATTAACGCCCCCGCAACTGGTGTGGGGAGTCCAACACTCATATAAATATTAGCCTGTCCATTAAGTATTTTCTACACAGATACCAAGTTTCAAATCAATCGGATGCATGGTTCAGTAGTTATAACAGAACATCCGTAAAAACCGCTGTAGATTTATATATCAGTATAGATTTGGATACGTTCGTTCGCAATTTACACC
Organism: Bombyx mandarina; assembly: GCF_003987935.1. The sequence goes on along the minus strand of NW_021011476.1, from coordinate 4,226,190 downwards.
TTTTGATTAATATAATTTAAGGCATAGCCCATGCCATTAGCAGTGTCAAACCATTCCTGCATTCAATGTCGCATGGGTGGATGTTTCGTTTAAAACATCTCAGCTCATCTGCGAGCGTAAGCTAATAACAAAATACAGCGGTATGACTGAACATAGAATATGTTAATTTCCGGCATAATTTCGTATCAAAGAACACTTGACAACCTTTGGAATCCTTTGATAATATCAGCATATTTTAATGTTACGTTAAAAGTCGAGTTTTGTTGGCAGTAGCCTGGCTTTTCCTTTATCGCTGTCGATGTTCTTGAGCGAGGGTAGATATTTATGAAAGTGATAATAATGGTACAAAGTATTTAGAAAATACAATGACTTAACTGAATGAATGACTGAGTTTGATTAACTTATTGCACATTGTTCCGGTCATCGTTCTCATCGAACCCGTCGCTTGTGACAAAGGGCTCGGCGAGTAAATTAACCCACAGGCCACAGACACAGACAGCCCACTGAGTTTCTCGCCGGATCTTCTCAGAGGGGTCGCGTTTCCGATCCGGTGGTAGTTTCCGTGAAGCACTGCTCTTGCTAGGGTTAGTGCTAGCATCGACGTCTGGTTTGAGCTCCGAGAGCTAGCCTACTAGTTAAGGTTACGCTGAAATGGTCTCTCAAGACCATCGGCTTAGGTTGAAAAAAAAAAGCACAGGTATCGTTAATAAGTCCAGACACCAGTGTCCACAGAAATATCTGTACATTTAATCTGCCAGTGCGTCTAGAAATCCCATAGATTTTCTTACTTACCCCTCAATCGTATAAACTTCCAGGAGAATCTGGTAAAAGCCTTAAGCTTGACAAACAAATGCCTCTGAACGTTTTCGTTGTTTTTAAACATACCAAATGAATTCCCATTTTTCCGTTACCAAAAACAATAGAAATATCTAAGACGAACTCACAAACCAATTAGGTAAGCTATAATTCATTGAATGGCCTGTAATTGCGGACGCCGTGATTCGTGTGGGATGTTAAATAATTGATATTGTGTTTCGTAACTGTTTCCATGCTCATGTCGTTTGAGATCAGATTAAAGTTGTGGTTAGTGAGACTATTTTATACGTAAGGAGATATTTTTGACGATTTTTTTTTAATTCAGGATTTTTTTATTATCGTATGTGTTTCATAAGAACTGAATTGGTATCGGTGGTAGAAGCAAGATCTCGAAAGTAGTAATTTCAATCAGTAGTGTATCTTCTTTTACTTTTTTCATGTTTAAAAATTTCGAAGTGTGAGTATTAAAAGTATGTATGAGAGAAAATTGAAATTACCTAATACTTAATACGTGGAAACTTTGTAGTTATGGTCGTTTCGAATTCCTTTAGAACTTGTTGAGCATTTACAGTAATGTAGGTACAACAATGGCGCCCGTTTGTTTAACAAACCGCAGTCCTCCTTTCAATAAACTGGTTGAACCAGATTAGACTCACTCTACTTATCTTTTAAAATACTTTAGGGCCAAAAGTAGATTTTATAGCAGTCGACGGTACACACAAGTACCGTGTTATTCCTAGAAACTATTTATATGAGAAAATTTATATTGTAATGTAGGAATTCTATGAAAGGTTTGAAAATATCACTTGAGTACTCTCATCCATTAACGAATAGTGTACCGAATGAGCAGAATGAATTGGAGCGTGAGTTAAGATGGTTTTTCTACATCAGCTGGTTTCTTTTCCTAAGATCTTTCTCTTTGGAATGCTTCGAAATATTTATGTTGATATATAAGTTAAAGTTTAAAAAGAAACCATTTTATGTAAGTAGGTAACATTTAAGTTTAAAAAGGTAAGGGATTTACCGGATAATAGGCAGCAGATTTCTTTGTGTATTTTACTATACTGCGTATGGCCAACGTTAAGCCTACATGGGCAGGTATCACAGTCAGAACTTGGCATTCTGCCTCCTTTTTTGATTTGTATTGGTAATCATAGATTGACATTTGACAATTGACGTCTTGACCTCATGATTCAAGATGGCCAGCACGTCCGCACATATAAACATTTATAATTTTATATCTCAGTTTTCTTTCTCTTGCACTATAATCTCCATGTTATAGATTGATTATGTCCAATGTTTTACGACCAAGCATACGGCGTTTTAATCATACGTTTTGATGGAATAAACGAATTTATTAAAACCAAAAAAACAATACACTAAATACAGACACGAAAATAATTTTATTAATAACAACAACAACAAAAAATTAAAAGGTATACACAACTTTTTTGTTGTTAAGCTCTTGTCATTGTTGCGTACATTCGAACTAAGCCTAAATTATACTAAAACTAGCTGACCCGACAGACTTCGTAGTGCTTCAATCGACAAATAAAAGACCTAAACTTTTGTATATAAAATAAACTTAAAACAAACAAAGGAATCCGTCCCACTGGGGACACATCAAAAGAAAAACAAAATTGTTATTTTTATTTAATTTCGAGTGTTTTCATATTTATTTACCTTTTAAACCTGCTCTGGACTTCCACAAATAATTCAAACAGCAATTCATTTTTATATATAAGATTTGAAAATCTGCAAAATTTCCTCTTCGTTGGTGGTCCTAAAGCTGTAATGTCAGAACCCTCTTCATTCAACAGCTCCTTATGTCGTTATCGGCTTCCACGTGCTTCTAGGACCACCATGTGTGCAATGAGTATGTTTCGATGATAGCTCGTGCTCAAGTATGGAGTATTCCGTGTTGATTGATCAAGTTAAGAGGAGAAGTCCATAAAAATGTGGAATGATTTTCAAATGTTATTTCTTTTCATCAGTTTTTGATGTGTGTAAATGGCAGTGATATGTCATTTTTCGAATTAAGTGGGAAAAGAGTCATAGACGAGGGCTCGCCTGTGCCGTGGGCATTGTTGATGTCCATGGGTGATGGTGATAGCTCAACAATCAGTTGGGTCGTATGCCTTCGAAGGCAACGAAAATATTAACTTACCATGGTATAGTTTAATAATGAGAGATCGCCATTTTGTGTCATGCTTTTTACAATTGTCAAATCTACGAATCTGTCCATTCAAATGAAGAAAACTAAAGTGCTTTTGTAACATAAAAAAAAACATATTTTTACCATATGCGTTTGATATACCGTACTTAAGAAGGTGTAAGTATAGGGTATATCAAAAACTTTAAAAAAATAATATATGCGTTAGTTCCGGCTAATCTCCGAAACGGCTGGATTGATTATCACAGGGCTTTCACTAGCAGATAGCTAATATTATAAGAAGTAACTTATGCTACGTTCCTTTTCGAAAAAGAAGGTTTTCGCGCCAAAAAATTAAAAACCCATGAAATTGTGAACAAAAGTCATGATCACCGGGTGGGTGTAGCTAGTTCATGATAAAGTAAATTGCCTATATGCAGCTATAATGCAGCAATAATCGAAAGCAATTTCACAGATCGATAATTTATAATTAAGATTCATAAATTGTATTTGTTAAAAAGTTCAATATTCAATTTTAAAAAAGCGTATTACCATTCCCGCTGAAATGATTTTGTTAAATGAAAACTGCAACCATTTATTGTGTATGGCCCGTCAGTATCTGTTGTACCCTTTTCAATTTCTATACTTTTACCTGGAGCTTTTCTTGAAGGAACCTGAAACGTGTAGTCCAACTAAAACTTCTGGGAAAAAGACCATAATACATTAATTTAAAACACAAATCACCCCAACGGTTCTGAACTATATTTCATATCAGCCATTCTGTATCGCCTCGACTAAATTTGTGTGATCCATAAATCGATTGTCGAAAAGCAGCACTTTATTGTGTAATTAGATCTCATGTCATTGATATGCGTTTACCCCTTGTGAGACCACACATGGTTCAGTTCCGGACACCCTTATTTCCAAACTTCTATAAAGTTTGAGCACTTTTTTAAAATTAATATAGCATGGCTGTTCCCAAATTTGAGCCTTTAAAGCTTTACTCTGGAGAGATTAGTTTCGGCCAGACTTTAATCTTTCATTATTTGGTCGATTTTGTTTTAATTATATAAGTTATTTTATATGATGTTAATTATAGCAACGACATCGAGGCTTACAGTGAAAACTTCGCCCTTGCTTGCCGGAAGCCAACTAGTTTATTTCCAGATATCAACAAATTATAGCCCAAGACTTTTTGAATATTCTGTATAAAAGTTCTAAATGAGATACAAAATTTCTCTTACGCATTTGTAGAATTCTCCACGTCGTAACGTTTACAGTTCAATAAATACCTGTTTGCTGTAGTTGATAAGTGTTCAAGACCATGTTTGAGAATCTAACGGTAATAGTGGTTCTTCAAGCTTCATGTAATTTATTTTCCTATCGATTAATACGCACTTTTCTGCGTTAGTTAAAGTAGAAGGTATTTCATGTTCTTCTTTGATTCTCGGTAAATATGGATGTTATTGTTGATGTAATATACTTTTAAAATATTACTTAAATGAAACCCGGTCAGGTTTTGCTTTTGCTAAATGGACATATGTAAAGCATCATTTGTTGTTAAGACAATTTTCAATCTGTTTTATACCATAAGATAATTGCTATGGCAAATACTTTTCCTTAAGTGGTAAGAGTAACTGTACGAAGGCGTATCATTTGGATAAACGATGCGTATATAATATAAAAAAAAAAAATCAGTATACGTGTTAAAAACATCCACATTTTATGGTAAAATTTAATAATTGTCTCAAAGTATTACCGAAAGGTGAAAGGCTTAGGTTTAAGCGACTTATTTCACTTAATACGCGATATTTATCTTTGTAATTAAAGATTTTATTTGGTATCAGCATAAACAGTTCGATGCTTTTAATTTAACTTCAATTAAGCTTACTCCGTTGAAATAGCTTAAGAAGTTGTTTAGGGTATTTTCTCAAAATTTTTAACTTTAAATGTTTCTCCAGTAACGTTGCAAAAATGACGCTTAAGCCAAACGGCTTTCCACCCCTCGTTATAGGTATAGAATATACCCCTGATGCTATTTAAGTCGACGTTTGAACTTGTCTGCTTATAAATTAAAAGCTTCTTAGACTACTAAGATAATCCAGCTACTTATGTAGCCGGTGTATTTCATTCATACTAGAGTTCAAATATTCTTTTTAATGTTAAAGAGTTATCTGAAGACGCATTTTCATTGAACCGCTGCCCTCTGATGTCATACACGAATTTGTACTAGGCATTATCATTTTGTAATCAGCACCGACTATCTATATAATATAAAGAGCATTACAATTATTATGTATTATATATGTACAGTTTATTCTGTGAAATTTTGTCTTTCGACTTTCTTATTGGTCTTATGTGTTGGTTTTAGTGTTTTTACTGTTGTTTAGGGTTTATTTCTTCTGTTTTTACTTTTTATTATGAATACCTAGTAGATGTGACCAGACCCAGGGCCGACGTTTCCTGGCTATTCTGAGGCAAAGTGAAAATTGTCACCCTGTTACATAAATTAAGTATATTAATCTAATACATGAAACGTCCAGATGTCTTGCCTTTCATACGCGCCCTTACCATACGTGAGTTGTTTAAATTGAAGCACATATATATACTCGGATATTATATACAACATACAACTATAGTATACTACTAACTAACTATACTACATAAAAGTACTTATTGTAGAACTTAATATTATTAGCTTTTTATTGCGAAATTATAAGTCAAATAAAAAAAAGTAAGTTGTCAAACAAAATCTTTTTAGACGAGAGTAACGGATATTACCATTAAGATACGCAATATTTGAATAATGCTTTGAAAACGATCACCACATTTTGAAGTACTTGACAATTTCGTCGCCCTAGACATCAGCCCTAATATCCTTAGTGCAAGCCGGAACCTTCAGACCGGAATGCGTGTTTGTGTCACGGCAGAAATAACGTCGTATTACGCCATTACTAAGATATACCAAAGTGCTCTATAGTACACCAATAAGGGTAAAGCCGGAAGGCTTTGTAGAAATTAACTAAGATATTTGCTTGGGGCCTTTACAGGGCGCTTTGGGATTGTGGACTACCTACGTAATATAAACTTGATTGATGACACAACAAACAGATTGTATATAGAGGTGGTGTGAACTGTGCATCACATATTTTGCTAGTGTGACGACCTACTAAAAGGAGTTAATATCTTAGGCTATGGTTACTATATATGGCAGTAGGATATATATAGGTTTTGACCTCCAAATTTTATCACAAGATTCATGCGGACAGTGTAAGGAGATGAGAAATAAATGGCGCTGGCATGGGAATAAAGATCTCAAGTATCGAAACGTCTGGTGGTTGCCTGCCCAGGCCTTGAGAGACACTAAATAATACTCACTATTAATATGGAGGGACGATGGAGAAGTTGCAATGAGATTTGGTCATATATTCAAGAGTTTCTCACGGTCTTGTATTTCTCACACAATTTAATTTACAGTGAAGTACGCGTCCAATGAAATAGCACAATATATTTCTTACCCGTCTGATATTTAAGAACGGAACGAAAGCATATAATTTTTATAGACTCGCGAGGCGTGTGGCATGCGGGCCTTTCACAATTGTTTTACGTTTCGTTTTTTTTGTTTTCCGTTTTTTATTATTATTAAAAACTGCTTTTTTATAACCTCGTTCATAAACTCGATTCTTCTTGTGCGTATGCGACGCTTCGAATTCGTAAATGGCTGCGGGCGATCTCACACGTGAGAGTATTCTTATTGTGTTTTGGGTATATTACTAATGCAGTTTGTAACGACGAATTAAATTTATTTTTGGAACGAAGTTCCTTATGGGACGATGCGGAGGGGTACCCTAACCGGGAAAAAACGTCCGTAACGTAAGATTTTTACTAGTAATGCACACAGTGTACGACTTAAATTTGTAATAACGTACAAAAAATACCATATTTTTTTATCATTCATTGACCACGATGTCAGAGCGTTCGTTTGCGCAATACACTAACTCTTATGCAAACAACCGTGAATGAAGTGTACCACAATAAGTTCGCATGTTACCGAATGACCGTGGGTTGTTGCGAAACCTCCAGTTTTATTTTCTTTACACCTCGAATAGAACTTAAAATTAATATTTTTATAATACGGAACTTCGTTCCTATCCGGTGTCCCACGACACCACACATCTTTTTTATGACTTATTTTCCGGTTTTCGATAGAAGGTTTCAATGTGCAACGATAGATTGTTTCGCGACGTAAATAGGTAGATGGTGCAGTTGGAAATAAATGTAGATTGTCGTGAGTTCATTACCAGTGCAAAATAAAGATATGATGCATAAGTGAGTCGACTATTATCAAACCCGGCAATCTGACTTTTGGACAATTATTGGTAAATCAGAAAAACGAATTATTGACTTTGTATTCCATTGGCAGTCACAAAACTCTTCGGAACGACATCTTAGATAAATAACAGGTTAACTATTAACCTTAATTTAATGCAGGTTTTGAACCGTAGGAGTTTGAAGGAGACGATTATATTCAAATCAATTTGTATTGACATATCAATAACATTTTTTTGTCCAAATGCACAGATTGCCACCTTTGATAATAGACGACTCAAGTATGATAAACAACGTGAAATCTATATATATAAAAATGAATTGCTGTTCGTTAGTCTCGCTAAAACTCGAGAACGGCTGGACGGATTTGGCTAATTTTGGTCTTGAATTATTTGTGGAATTCCAGAGAAGGTTTAAAACATATGAAAATGTTCGGAATTAAATAAAAATAACAATTTTGTTTGCCCTTTGATGTGTCCCCCGTCGCGGCGTCGGACGGATTCCTTTTGTTTGTTTTAAGCTTCTATTATGCAAAAGTTTAGATCTTTTTGAGGCATTGAGGCACTACGAAGTCTACCAGATCAGTTAGTAAATAAATAAAAATAATGGAACCTATTGCGTACATAAAAACTCCTATTAAGTATAATAGTTTACTTCCAAACGATGCTTATTTTAAATATCAATCATCAATTTTCAATTATTATTCTTAGGGCCCTACCTTATTACCTTTGAGCTCACAAAGACGAACATTCTAAGAGCTATCGAATTATAAAACATTCATGCTTTCGATGTCAAATCATAAATTCATTTCGCTTCACCGTTAAGCGTCACTCAACCACGACACCTATGTGCAGGGCTAATCTCGAATGCGTAGCGCGGGCCTGTCAAGGAAGCATTAAACTGTACTGAATTATTTGAATTCGGCAAGGAAACGTCAATATCAACTGCCAAAGCGAATCCTTAATGGAATAACACTTTAATGGAATGAATCCTGGACAGTGATCCTTCGCGTTGATGTCTCGCAGTATCAGATGGCTGGTTGATAGGACAATACGTTTTGATTTTTATTGAAAATTATTATTTTATTTAATTTTACTTTGATTGTTAATGTTCAGTTTTTAGATTATCTGTATTATTCGTCTACTTTTCAAACAGTGAAAAAAAACGACAATATTTGAAATTTTTGAATAAAGAAATGCGTAGAGTCGAAAACAACTACATAGTTAAATAACAACATAATTATTGTTATGATTTGGTAAGTAGTTATTGTACTATTTTTAATAAAGAGCCCGTTAATAAGCGTTGTTCGTAATATGCTATTTTATTTATAGCACTTGAAACGTTTTGTTTATGTGGTGAAATTCCTAAACGTATTTTTCACTGACTTTAAGACTGCCGATTAAGTTGAAAACTTTTCACACGTCTTGATAACTGACCAATGACTACAACATTCTTATATCCTTCGCTCTGGTATCCTGACCAGTATGAATAGGATACAACTTAATGAGTTTCTCGCTGGATCTTCTCAGTGGGTCAAGATTGTGATCCAGTAGTAGATTCAGAAATTGGAATAGCCCCTTAGGCTACCAACGATTAGGGAAGGAAATTCAAATTAGGATACAAAGATTTTTTTTTATGAAATAATTAATAGTAGTTCGGTTTTTTTTTTGCTTAGATGGGTTGAGCTCACTGCCCACCTGGTGTTAATTGGTTACTGGAGCCCATAGACATCTACAACGTAAATGCGCTACCCATCTTGAGATATATATTTTTTAAATTTTTTATTGCTTAGATGGGTGGACGAGCTTACAGCCCACCTGATGTTAAATGGTTACTGGAGCCCATAGACATCTACAACGTAAATGCGCCATCCACCTTGAGATATAAGTTCTAAGGTCTCAAGTATAGTTACAACGGCTGCCCCACCCTTCAAACCGAAACGCATTACTGCTTCACGACAGAAATAGGCGGGGTGGTGGTACCTACCCGTGCGGACTCACAAGAGGTGCTACCACCAGTATTTAAGCGTGTTTTTTTTATTAATTTTTCAAACTACATTTATATAATATAATATTATTTTCATAATGCGTACATTATTTGATAGCACGCATATTTTATTGTTGATGTTTTGGCGTCGTGATTACGTGTCCGTCCTCGTCTGGATACACTAGTCGAATACCAATGCCCCATGCCTGTGTCAACTGTAATTACATGTTAATAGCGTTTATCTACATATTTAATCGGAAGCTTATGCAGATGTGCCGAGATCGATACGATAAAACTTCGTGGTGCATCAGTATTTATTTAATACGTTTTAAGGAATTACCTTCGTTATTTATAGCTGACTAGCGGATCGCTCCGGCTCCGCTCGGGTGTTTAACAAAAATTTCAACGATATTTGACGTTGTTTTATTTTTTTAAATAAAAGAACACTTATTGCGGCGTAACTATAATAGTTAGACATATGCTGTCGCGACACTTTTTGTAAATAATAATGTGCTCTACAAAGTCGTAGTACATTATTTTATTCTATCATCAATAGTTTTCGCAGGGCACGCGATATAAAGAATATTTTAGGTAATTTTTTTACACTTTGGGTTACATTATTGGAGTTTTAGCAAGGATTCCTATTTTTTTTCAAAAAAGATTATAGCCTGTCACTCGGGAATAGTTTAACTTCCAAACAGTGAAAGAATTTTTCAAATCGGTTCAGCAGTTTCGAAGCCTATTCAATACAAACAAACAAACAAATCTTTCCTCTTTATAATATTAGTATAGAAGTATAGATAACGATAATTAGCGCATTTTTTACATATTTTTTTTTATAAAAAAGATACAAAAAAGTGTTAAAAGTCGTTAACGGGAATAATATGTTCCTTTTTTCAACTGTTTACTTGCAAAATGTTGTATATATATTTGGATCACACTTTAATTTTGTCGGCAAGAAAAAATACAGATGCCATATTTAATTATGAAACCGTAGCTTAATCTTTACCTTGAACTTTCAAGCCAGAGCTTATGAGCTGTTCACAAAAACACATCTTGTAAACTTACAATGTTGATATGTGAACACTTGAATGGTCATGGATGAGTAAAAAATATCGCAATGTGGTCTAACAGGCTACCACGGAGTGGGGCAGGGTCGTCAAATGCATTATTTTAGGTTCACATTTTGCTTAAGAAATAAATTGCAATATTATAATTTTTTCGTAGATCGTAAGGATCCGTAATGTTTTTTCCAAGAAGGGATGCCATAAGAACCCCGACTGGTAGTAACTGTAGCTCAATTCAGACCTATCGTAAAATTAACATATTTTCATAAGGGATAGTGTGACAGCCCTATTACAGGAAATACCTAGTCTGCATCAAGAGCAGTATCAACGGACTCTTTGAGAACGGATACGATCAGATAAAAAATCTGACCATCGGAATGCCGATCGGATGATGTAATGCATGATGGATGCTGGACTTCTCAATGGGTAAATGGAATTATGAAATGTACGAAGTAATCCGCTGAGATACAATACGAGATGAGGAATGTTAACGATTCACTTTTTTTGTCTTCGTAATTTTTTTTTCTCCTTTTGTATCACTAAGACACGTTTAGTGTTTTTCGAACCTCGGAAACTAATGAGTATTAATAATTGTATGTACCGTTGGATTATTGTAACGAAAACCTTTTACTAAGTATTTTTTTGATTCAAACAAGTAAGAGAGCAGATGATGATTAATTTTCGCTAAAAATGAAGAAATTCTGTTGTCGATTATGATGTTCTGAGGTCACTTTGATAATTTGCGTCGTGAATACTCCTCATGCTAGTGGACTGGGTAGGGCTCTCAGTTATACCCTACGTTAGAAGGTACGAGAAGCTGCGTGTGTGTGTGTGTGTGTGGTTTTTACGATCTTTTGTTAAGTGTTAAGCGAAATGTCGCTTCAACCAAATAGCCTTCAATATGTACATCCAGTACATGATTTTAATTTTATGAATTCTTGGGAAATTAAAAACGTAGATAACACATGGTATGTAGGTAAATGAACGAAAAATTTAATTTCATTTCAATGTGCACAATATGATTATAAAAATAAAAATAATAATTAAGTATAGCATATCTGAAACATCGATTAGGATGATTAATGTGATATTTAGTTTTACTTGTTGAATAAAACAAGTTTTATTATATACACGATATATTGTAATAAATGTATAAGTAAAATATCAGTTTTTATTTGTTTTAATTAATAAATTCTGAGTAAAATATTTGAGCGCTTGCTTGCTTGCCTATTGTATATTATATCGATATAGTATAGGGATTAATCTTTTTCATACCAATACAATCCTATAAGCATTTGACGGGATATGAGTCGTCTATTATCAAAGGTGGCAATCTGTGCATTTGGACAAAAAAATCTTATTGATATGTCAATACAGATTGATTTGAATATAATCGTCTCCTTCAAAGAATACGGTTCAAAACCTGCATTAAATAAAGGTTAATACTTAACCTGTTATTTATCTAATATGTCGTTCAGAAGAGTTTTGTGATTGCCAATGGAATACAAAGTCAATAATTCGTTTTTCTGATTTACGAATAATTGTCCAAAAGTCACATTGGCGGCTTTGATAATAGTCGACTCATATATCGCATTATAAAATCCGTGCACGCCATCCGTGTCACCGTTTCATGGGCAAGTAGTAAATAAGAAAATGAGAATGACGTTTTATATCGAGTGACTAATCCGCCATTAAAAGGCAACATGAAAACTACCGACGGACTTAGAGTCGATTATATTTACGGTCCTTTTAATTAGTCAGACAATTATGAGATTCATTTTAATTAACGAATGAGTTTATTATTGATTCATATTAACGAATGAATTTTTACTGGTGGTAGGACCTCTTGTGAGTCCGCGCGGGTGGGTACCACCACCCTGCCTATTTCGGCCGTGAAGCAGTAATGCGTTTCGGTTTGAAGGGTGGGGCAGCCGTTGTAACTATGCTTGAGACCTTAGAACTTGTATCTCAAGGTGGGTGGCGCATTTACGTTGTTGATGTCTATGGGCTCCAGTAACCACTTAACACCAGGTGGGCTGTGAGCTCGTCCACCCATCTAAGCAATAAAAAAAAAAGATGAAGTTAGTGTTAAAACACGGTTAGTATTCTGTAAATTTGTTTTTGATATAAAAAGCAAACGTGACTGGTAGTTTTTTCTTCCTATGATATGGCTATGACTGGCATATCTTACGGATCCATCAGATACCTTGCGTTAGATACCTTCAGCTCTAACACTAGGAGCAGGCTTAGGGATCCCGGTAACCGTACTCGTCGAACTCGGCAAAGAGTTCGACGTGCAACCTAACCCATGCATCAGCCCGCTGAGTTTCTCCCCTCCTGGCTGAGCCTTGCTCACCCACATGTCTTGGTGACACTGGAAAGGCTTCCGGGCTACCAGTAATACTTCAATCATAAAAAAAAGAAGTATTACTTATATCATAAATAGCGTAAATACACTGCTGATACGCTTCTAAAGTTGAGCATACGTGAGCACGCACGGATAGATACCACTATCCTGCCTAATTTAGCAACGAAGCAGTCGTGCGTACCGATTTGATAGGTTAGGACTCGTAATACAAATGACACTTCAATTTTATCTTGCGATAGTTATCGGTATAACCCTTATGTCTCGTTTCACTCTTGATAGAATAGTCGTTAACGTTATATGGAGGGGGCTGATCTGATGCGTTACGATGCCCTGCTATCTCCCTCTACCCTAGACCACTCTACTGCACTCATTTAAGGGTCCTTCCACCATAGTCCTGGCTTGGTCGGTCCACCGCATTGGAGACTACTAACCAGTTAACACTAAGCGGTTCGTGAGGTCGTTGGCTCATCTAGAAAAAAAACAAGAAAAAAAAACACCAAAGTGCAGTCAATGAACTATACAAAACTTCGATACAAATATTGTCTAAATAGTACGAAATATGCGCAAAACTATCGAAGAATGTAGAAGGGAAGAAAATATTGACTTGCCATTTAAATTCGAATATCTGTACGTAGGTAATTATTTCCAGTGTAACAGCAACAGCAATAACGTGTTATCTTTATAATAAAATTTATAACGGTCAAGGGGTCATCACTATTAACACAATAATTGTGTAACAAGAAATTACCCTAAACATAATTTACGGTATCTAAACTTAATTTAGACGAATTGACTGTTTATTTAAAAATAAAACAACACTTTATTGCATTAAAATTCTAAGAATTGCGTTAAAAAAAATTGCTTACTTTTTGTTCTATTCAAATCAAGTTTCAAAATTCTATTGAAGTCAGTCATTGTTGCATTGTAGCAAAAAGTTTCGCATTCCAAACTATAAGCGATACATTGAACCTCATTTTCAGTTTATAAATAACAGTAAACACTGGCAGTCAATAAAGAAATAGTTTGGTTTATAAGCACGTGTCGGTTTTCGATTTCAGTACCGTTCTAAATTTGAAACAATGTTTATGTTTTCCACGTGCCTCCGAACGTACCCAACTTAAATAATTATGACAAAAATATACATAATAATCGCGAGTTTAAAAATAGCTTTCCCAAAATCAAGACAAAAAAAGCACTGGAGGATTGGGTATATGATTTTTTTAGTATATACTTATTCTTTTAATTGGTACGCTGAAATGAGTTTTATTATGTGTGAATTTGCTTCAGTGACTGAGGTGTTTGACAAATTGATGGTTTTGTTATTTCCTGTAACAGATTTAAATTCAGAAAAAAATGAATACAGTATTTTTATATTTCAACTTTAAAGCATGCATGTTCAGAATATATGATATATAATTTTTATTCTCAAAGCAAATATATTATATTTAATAAATGAATACACAAAACATGAAAGAAAACTCGTTGTTAGCAAAATAATAAAAAATATAACAAAAATTTCTAACAAAAAATACCTAGATTATGTAAATTCTTGGATGCGGTATTTTACTCGGCTTCAATTTTTAATTCTCGCTCTTTTATATTCAGTCGAAGTTAAACCTTTGGTTATTTATCGCTGTTTGTCTTTGATCAGAGCCGGTCGGTCTCAGTTATCTGGGATCCGAAGCTCTTTTTATTTTCATTCATAAATCTTTAAAACGTTTTAAATGAAAGTTGATGTAGCAACACGGCCGCCATTAAAAGATCGGCCAATGGAATTGTATCCAGTTTATTAACAAGAAAAGGGGAACAAAATGGGATTGTTATATTGTAATATTAATAACCACTAATTTTTAATATTAGCAGTCATATAAATTAGAATGGAAACATTCATTTACGTTTATGTAAATTAAGATCTGAATAATCTGTACAATATTCTTGTACACAAAGATTTTAAAAGGCAATCATTAATATATAAAAAAAAGAAATATTTCGAGTATACATCAAGTTCCTACTTGGAGGACAGATTGGTTACATGTACCGGACACGGTGGGATCGTGCACCAGTTCCCGGTCTTGCGTGGTGTTACACAGGGGTCGGTGCTCGGCCCTCTTTTATGGAATATCGGGTATAGCTAGGTGCTGAGGGGTGCCCTCCTCCCGGGCCTGAGTGTAATCTGTTACGTAGACGACACGTTGGCCGTGGCCCGGAGATGGGGTTTTCCTTGGTCTGCTCGTCTTGCCACCGCTGGGGTGGCGCATGTCGTCGGCAAAATCAGGAGATTGGGCCTTGACTTGGCACTCAGTAAATCTGAGGCCTGTGGAACGGAATGTGGCCTCGGATTTACAGGCCTCGGAGAGTGCCACCTGTCGATACCCATATCGTGGTTGGAGGCGTCTGTATTGGGGTCGGGGTGCAGTTGAAGTACCTCGGCCTCATTCTGGACAGTCGTTGGACCTACCGTGCTCATTTTCAAATCCTGGTCCCTCGTTTGTTGTGGGTGGCCGGCGCGTTAAACCGGCTTCTACCCAACGTCGGGGGGCCTGACCAGGTGACGCGCCGTCTTTATACAGGGGTGGTGCGATCAATGGCCCTATATGAGGCGCCCGTGTGGGTCACTCCCTGGTCGTGGGGGTGGCGAAGCTGCTGCAGCGGTCGCAATACACCATTGCGGTCAGGGTCATCCGTGGTTATCGTACCATCTCCTTCGAAGTGGCGTGTATACTGGCTGGGGCGCCGCCTTGAGTCCTGGAGGCGGAGGCGCTCGCCGCTGAATATCAGTGGCGGGCTGACCTTCGTGCGCGGGGGTGGCGCGTCCCAGCCCTAGTGTGTTTAGAGTGCAGAAGGTCCTATCTCGGCGGTCCGTGCTGGAGTCATGGTCCAGGCGGCTGGCCGGTCCTTCCTGACCAAAAAAAAGATTTGATCTTTTTTTTTTGGTCAATTTTTGATTTGTCAATTTTAATTTAAGTCTTGAATAAATAAAAATCACTGTGCTTACATCTCATAGCAATGACTAAATGCAGTACAATATTTTGTAGGTACCCCACGATGTCTTTGCCGATAAGCATCCCGTTGCTGTTGGCGGCGACCGCGGTTTTGGCCGGTAAGTTCGTTTTGAAGTATATTTTGTATAATGTTTGCGGTGGTAAACTTAGCAAAAGTCAAAGGTCTGTCGTGCGAGAAGTCAACGGCTTGAGACGTTGTTTTTTTGTCTTGTTCTGTTTTAAAACGTCATATCCGTCACGGCACATCACTTCACGTCACGTACATTAGCAATGGTAGTCGAGCCGATGTCTCCCTAGTTACCAAATAACTTATAAAACGTGTTTTCATGTTAATTAGAGGCCAAAATGAACTTTGGAAGCGTACTGTGAAACAGAGCAACGGTTCAAGGCAATAGTTTGAACCGTCGATAGATCGACTCTCTATTAATGCGTATAAAGCGCGGAACGTTGGAATATCGACTATCTGCTCCGGCTCCGCTCGAGTCTTTAACAAAAATTTCAACGACATTTAAGGTTGTTTTATTTTTTTAAATAAAAGAACACTTATTGCGGCATAACTATAATTCTTAGAAATATGCTGACGGGACACTTTTTGTGAATAATAATGTGTTCTACAAAGTCGTAGTGCATTATTTTATACTATCATCAATAGTTTTCACAGGGCACGCAACGTAAAGAATATTTTAAGTATTTTTTTTACACCTTGGGTTACATTATTGGAGTTTTAGCAAGGATCCCGAATTTTTTTTCAAAAAAGATATAGCTTATGTCACTCGGGAATAGTGTAGCTTTCAAACAGTGAAAGAATTTTTCAAATCGGTTCAGTAGTTTCGGAGCATATTCAATACAAACAAACAAATCTTTCCTCTTTATAATATTAGTATAGAAGTATAGATGTATATGGAATAAAACGGAGTCACGATCCTCAGTAACGAGGGGCCGATTGTAGAAAGAGAGAAAGAGATAACATATGTTATCTCTTTCTCTTTTTGTTGTGTAGTTTGATAACAGAACGATTCGAAACGAGCGAAAATCCATCTATATTTGAGGAAAAAAATTAAGAGTCTGTGCACGCTTATTTATTAAGATAGTTACTTTTTCAAAAATACTTTAGTAGTTTCTGCAATATACGTCTATATGAAAATAAGCTGAGCACTAAAAGGGTTAAGATTCTGCAACGGATTGCTGAAAGCAGTTAAGTACACAAGTATAGTAGAAAACAAAATGAAAAATAAACTGTCTCCATCATTTGGTGTTTTTCTGTCTTCTGTCTGAACTAGAAATTTAGCAGATTAATGTTTACTAGAGGTCCCGCAGTGACCGTAATAAAAAACTTTTTTATTTTATTTATTTTTTATTGCCCTTGTAGGCAGACGAGCATACGGCCCACCTGATGGTGAGTGGTTGCCGTCGCCCATGGACTTCGGCAATGCCAGGGGCAGAGCCAAGCCGCTGCCTACCGCTTAATACTCTCCACAAGCCTCGTTTGAAGAAGGACATATCATAGCGCTCGGGAAAAACCGTGGAGGGGAGCTCTTTCCATAGCCGGATGGTACGTGGCAAAAATACCTCTGGAAACGCACTGTGGATGACCGCAGTGGCTCCAAGTAGTATGGATGAACTCTACTTCGGTGGCGGGCGGCGCGATGGTAAAAACGAGATGCCAGTATCATCTCGAACAATTCCTCAGAGCACTCCCAATTTAAATTAGATCAAAATATATTTTTATTTTGAGTGTACATTGATAAGCGCTTTTAGCACTTACGGAATGCAGTCTTACTGAATTGTCAAGAAGGTTGATAAGAGCTTGTTAAGTATTTTACAAATAAATTTTAATGGCAAGAGAGTAAGTAAGCGTTTCGGTTCGAAGGGTGGGGTAGCCGTTGTCGCTGTACTGGGGCCTTAGAACTTATATCTCAAGGTGGGTGGCGCATTTACGTTGTGGATGTCGGGCTCCAGTAACCACTTAACACCGGGTGGGCTGTAAGCTCGTCCATCCATCTAAGCAATATAAAAAAAAAAAAAAAGTCGACTATAATTAATTGGAATTGTAAGTTTGTACACACATACTATAATCAAAAATTTCGCCAAAGCTACACTATAAAAAAATAATTATGACAAACAATATTTAATCTATTCTCAACTTGACCACAGACGTCAAGAACAAAAGTTTGACAATAAATAGTACGGTATGCATGTGCGTGTGCGTCAAATATATGGTATGTGGTGTGTGTAATGTTTTTTTTAGTGATTTAATGTATCTTTTATGCATTATTTTAAAAAAATATTAGCATTGTTCACTTCTCTATATTCTCTATAAGTGTGGAAAATTTCATGCTCCTCCGTCCGCGCGATCTTCGTAAAAAGGGATACAAAGTTTTTGCTTCACGTATTAATATATAGATTTAGAACACTTATACAAAAAATCCCTATCGAATATATTTGAAAACTTCTAGACCTATATTATTTTTTTCGAGTTTCACGAGTCGTTAACATACCTGAAAAGTGCGTTTGCGGTTTATACTCGCGTTTTTTATTGTCGCTCATATCATTTCCGGCGCTTGGAATACTTTACCAATTTTCGTGGTCACGGACGACTAACGTGCTTGCTATTCGACGAAATTTAAATATTGTTGTCAGACACGTGAAACTAAATATAATAAATAATTCAGATTTTTGCAAAGCTGTATCTTCTTTAGAATTTTTTTTTATTGCTTAGGTGTGTGGGCGAGCTCACAGCCCATCTGGTGTTAAGTGGTTACTGGAGCCCATAGACATCCACAACGTAAATGCGCCACCCACCTTGAGATATAAGTTCTAAGGTCTCAGTATAGTTACAACGGCTGCCCCACCCTTCAAACCGAAACGCATTACTGCTTCACGGCAGAGATAGGCAGGGCGGTGGTACCCACCCGGGCGGACTCACAAGAGGTCCTACCACCAGTAATTACGCAAACTATAATTTTGCGGGTTTATTTCGTAGAAAGATACAACAAGCACACAGCTGATGTTAAGTTTGTATCAGTCTATAGCAGGGGTGGCCAACTTGATTAAAACCAAGATCTACTGTTTACTGACGAAACAGTCTACGATCTACCAATGCCCTTTCTTGAAATTTAATGAAACAATGTAGTTCAGTATACAAATGAGTAGTATATTTTCTTTTATTAAAAAAATTAACATAAAGCTGAAATTATATAATAAAAGAGAACTATTATGTGTGACGTAATGTTCATTAACAAATGGTACAAGCTGAAGATTATGCGTGCAGCAATTGGAGATTACGTTGCGCAGTCTGTTCTATGTATTTATGCCTTTTTGGTCTTGGCACGATCGACTGAACTAATATCCACGATCGACCGGTCGATCGCGATCTACCGATTGGCCACCCCTGGTCTATAGAAATCTAAACGGGAATACAATATAAGATAAGCCTTGAGACATGAGGTCAGTGTCTCAGTTGTATTGTGTAGCAACAGTCCCACCATTCAAATATTTTTTTATGCCCAAAGCCTTTTTTTTATTACCTTTGTAGGCGGACGAGCATACAGCCCACCTGATGGTGAGTGGTTACCGTCGCCCATAGACTTCAGCAATGCCAGGGGCAGAACCAAGCCGCTGCCTGTCGTTAAATGCATGTTTATTAAAATATTCAACGAAACTATTCAGCATGATAAAAAAAAACAAAATTACTTTGTTTTTACAATGGTGCTTTATCCATTGCTTATCATATAAGGTGTGACAGAATACGATATGTAAATCGGCCGTCAATGAATTAGGTGTAAAATAGATGGTCGTCGGGCGGGATAGAATGTTTTTTTCTTTATTTTGGAATTGTAACAGGCGTGACTGGCAAGCTCCCGGATACCGCAGGTAGCGACGCACACATTGACACAGTAACTTTGTGTTTACAACACAAACAGAGTTTTAAACTGTTCGAATATTGCGGGTTCTGTTGAGAAATTAATCTATAATTTGTAACAAAAAAAGTTTTTTTTTTAAATATCTCATCAAAAAAAATCAGTTTTATCTTAGTCTTAAAGTTACGTTGTACTATTAAACAATCGATACCGATAATTTTAAGTCTCCGGATGTTAGAAAATTCCTCTTATACATGAGTCGTCTATTATCAAAGGTGGCAATCTGTGCATTTGGATAAAAAAAAATTTTTGATATGTCAATACAGATTTATTTGAATATAATCGTCTCCTTCAAAGAATACGGTTCAAAACCTGCATTAAATAAAGGTTANGTTACGTTGTACTATTAAACAATCGATACCGATAATTTTAAGTCTCCGGATGTTAGAAAATTCCTCTTATACATGAGTCGTCTATTATCAAAGGTGGCAATCTGTGCATTTGGATAAAAAAAAATTTTTGATATGTCAATACAGATTTATTTGAATATAATCGTCTCCTTCAAAGAATACGGTTCAAAACCTGCATTAAATAAAGGTTAATAGTTAACCTGTTATTTACCTAAGATGTCGTTCCGAAGAGTTTTGTGACTGCCAATGGAATACAAAGTCAATAATTCGTTTTTCTGATTTACCAATCATTGTCCAAAAGTCAGATTGCCGGCTTTGATAATAGTCGACTCACATTACGTCTCATTATAAAACATCTGTGAAAAACGATTATCATTATATCAACAAATGTGATAATTGAGAACTTTGATTGGTTGACTTGTTTAATACTTACCTTTAAAAAAAGCATCTAAGCACTCGGTAGTTTTTCACAGGTTACTTACTTAACAAGGAGACTCGTTAATAAGAAGCTCTAATCACTTTTGCTCACAAAAGAAACTGGGATGATGTACGGGACCCTAAGCGATACAATGCATCAAGTTTTCTTGTGAGTGCGTGTGTGTGTATGTGTGTCTGTGTGCTGTAAGTACATAACAAATTTTACGCTTACTCGTCATTATGGGGTCCAAGTATTTGTATGAACTCATTAGTAACTACCTACAGGAGGATTTGTAGTTTTTTTCCCTCCTATCCTCACCGCCCTCAGTCCTTTTTTGATTACAATAGGATTTAAGGAATTGTTTGGGCAAATAAGCGCGTAGGTACTTAGTTTTTTTTGTAGTTAGAAAATTTAAAGTGCTTCTGAGATTTATCTCAAAGAAGACGGAATATAACTATTATATTTAGGTTGAAGTGTGAGATGAGGATGCTACGTAAAATCAATTTTGTTTACAAGTTATTAACAAGGGTACCAAAAATGGATGTAGGTATTTGAGTTTTAATGTACAATAAAAATTGTTCGGAATAATGGCCTCAAATCAGATCAAAATAATATGTGCGTAAAAGACGTTGTTATAATCATACCAGATACTACAGATACTAAGACTAAAAGATGCTACGATGCATCTTCAAATTAATGGTTGGGACCACACCACGCCCCGTTGCTATAGCTAGATCTCTCAGATTTACAATGTCTGGTCTTCAAATTGTCGTGAATGGTATTAGAACAAAAAAGCTTCCTACTGTGTCGGCAACAATATTGTTACACGCTGGGTTTCGGGATAAATAAAACTTCCACGGAGCTACAAATTAAAACTCTGTTTAACACTTAGAACACTTACAGAACACTTTACAATTCGTAATTCACTTCTTCCGCTTGGCTTCAAGTGATCCGTTCGCTGTTTCGCTTCGAGTAGATCCGATTACTAACTGCCTCCGTGTTATCTCTGCAACGCTTTTATAGCCAATACGACATGCCTAGAATTATCAAGAACATTCTCGGGAAGGCCAGGCTTCTCGATATGTGCTCCCGCTATTTGATAATAGATGGCGTTGCACTGCTCGAGCGTTCTCGATTTTACTAGTTCTTTTGATATTTTTTTCTGCTATTCGACGACAGATGGCGTAACTCTTCCCAGCGTAACACTATCTTAAAGATTTAACGATCGCGAACGTACATAGGTAGATCACGAACGAATATACAAACACGCAAACATTCAGATTTAATTGTCTCCAATAATTCCTATGTCTAGTCTGGAAATGGGTTACAAAAAATGAGAATACTACTACTACTTACTACTACTACACAATATGGGGAACTAGTAAAAGGGTTCACGCTTCTTTATTATTTGACTGGTGGTTTGGCGTCTTATGTGCCAACAAGGGTAAAAAACCACCTTGCCTTTTCCTGCTATGAACCAGTAATGCGATGCGGTTTGAATTCCGAATGTCTTAATTTTCTCTGCCTACCTACTGTTAGTCATCTTAGTGTAGGGAAAGCTTACCTGAGCTCACAGCCTGAGGAATTTTACAAACTTTTCTCTTCTTACAACGTTTGACACTAGATATCAAAAGCACAGGAAAGATATTTCATAATAACACGCCGTTTTGTGTACATTCAGCTTGGAAGATTAGAACATCATGTTTTTTTTCTATTGTCGACTGTCTCTCATTGAAATCACACGTAGCTCCTACAGACAGAGACCATGGCGGTCACCACACGAAAACACCGAATATAGTTTGATGTAGCGGGCGCTAATTTTTTTTACGTAATTTTGTAATTAAACTGTTCAACTGAGTTTGAAATAAATATAATGAAATGTAAAATAAAAATTAAATGCCTGTAAAATTTTTGTATAAAGAAAAAACCAGATAGCAGATTTACTTTAAATCAGAAACTATGTTTATGAACAAGTCATCGTCGTCGGAGCTCAAATCACATAAATAGTGTCCAGAAAAACGAACAAAACGTCCTGGTACATCTCAATTAAAGGACTATAAATAATTTCAACTTTACCTGCTTCAGAATAAGGTTGTTATTCTAACAGGCTTAGCTCACACACAGCATTGTTGCATGCGTCACACAAGATCGAAGTGTGGGTAACAAGGTATCAAGGACATCAGGATTTCTTTTTTTTTCTCGTTTCGGTCTGGCTCTCGGTATGCAAATAAAAAGTGATTCTGATTACAACTCCTTTCGGTCGGAATCGCATTGCGTCACTTTTTCGTTTAAGCGTTCTACGATAAGGCGAACATCGTTATGCTTAAAATATATATGGCAGCATTTTTTGTTCGTGCAACAAGAATAAAAAAAAACGTGGACAGGTTTCTTAATCGTAATACATTGAAATTCCTGTAATATCCTTGCTAATATGCTTCATGCGAGGGTGAGTCAGTTCAGTGTTGACGCTGTCTAAGCCCGATGGTTTGTTAATAGAGAACATTAGTGAAGATATGAAATATAAGACAATAGAAATGTGGTATCGACGACATCAAATGGATCTCTGATCTACCGACTCTACGTAATATCTTGACTCGCGAAAGCCCAAGAAAACTCTGTAGTACCGTCAGGTTTTTTTTCCGAAGAGGGAATTCTCGCAGCATTTCATATTCACACTCACGCATTGAATGTAGCCAGCTGGATACGTTAGAGTTGAATAAAGCAAAGCCCCAAAACCAGTATAGTGTAGAGTTTTTTCTATCACTTCACCCCAACGGATGACGATCCTCTGGGTATAATGCTGCTAAGTGTTGACCGCCAAATCTCCTTTACCTCGGGTTCTATGAGGGTCAGGAATTAGTCGAGAATGCAGAGGGGTCGTTTATTGCGTAGGCCTCTAAAATCTTCGGCCACCGAGTCCCACATATTAGGCGCGAGAGCCTCGAAAGAGGTCTGGACGGCGCGGTCCAAAAATAAAGGTATAATACGGCTAGCTATTATAATTAATATTTGAATTCTCTCTGCATGTTTTACAGAAATCGACATGAACTTCATAAAGTATCCAGAATCCGTAACGGCTCCTGTCGGTGACTCGGTAACCTTCGAGTGTGAAGTGGACGTACCGGCTGAGAAGTTGATTTGGCGAACGCGACCCGTTGACGGCCCTGAAGGTATCTGGGAAAAAGTGGTGACAGGAAAGGAAAAATCCACTGAAGTCTCAAGTCGTCTGGCGGTCGAAGTGAAAGACGATACACAAACTGCTTTTTATCAGGTACCAAATTTTGGTTCTGTTAATTTTTAAGTACCTATTACGTATTTTATTATCGCTTTTATTATCTGAATATTTATATAGCAACTTTTTACTTTATCCAAAGTCAAAGTTGAACGAATTCACATAAATTGTTAACCGAATATTTACACCGGGAATTTTTTGAATGTTCGAAATTTTACGGCCTCCAAATGTAAAAGCTATCTAGATGAAATTTTAATATCCAAAATATTTTCTGGACTTTACGGTAAATCGTTTGATAGCCTAAAATTTTTTTTGGGTTGTTAAAATTTAGTGTTCCCTTTTTCAGTACTAATGAGTTTGGTAATGTTTTCGGTTTTATGATGTAGAATACTTTTTATTTCAGTGCGTAGTATTGTACGGTTCAGTGATATTGGTATCGGTACCAGCAAAGCTGAGTGTAGCGAGCCTGGATTTAAGCAGGAACAGTCTTGAGAAACGCGTCATCACTGCACCATTGCATAATACTGTGGTTCTTCACTGCAAACAACCGCTGTCCGATCCACCCGCTGACCTGACCTGGTGGAAAGAGAGTACAAAAGTGCGTATTAATGTATTTAAATTTGATCTATTCTGGGTTCACAGTGACGTAATCAAGTATGATCATTAGGTACTTACCTAGGTCTATTTATGTCGCATTACTTCATGTGTTTACTACTCGTCGTGGCCTCGTATAAGACATCCTAAGGATAAGACGTCCGGTGCATTCGTATGTGCGACGGTGTTCGAGTTCTGCAGGCGGGTACCTATTTTTATAATGAAATACAATACTTAACAAATGTTCACGATTGACTTCTACGGTGAAGCAATAACATCGTGTAATAAAAATCAAACCCGTAAAATTATAATTTGCGCAATTACTGGTGGTAGGACGTCATGTCAGTCCGTACGGGTAGGTACCACCACCCCACCTATTTCTGCCGTGAAGCAGTAATGAGTTTCGGTTTGAAAGGTGGGGCAGCCGTTGTAACTATACTCAGACCTTAGAACTTATATCTCAAGGTGTGTGGCGCATTTACGTTGTAGATGTCTATGGGCTCCAGTAATCACTTAACACCAGGTAGGCTGTGAGCTCGTTCACCCATATAAGCAACAAAAAAAAAATGCGTGTGATGGAAGTCACTACTGTCCCGAAGTAGATTTTATATCTTTAATAAGAAAATAAATTATTATTCAATTAGGTGATCGAGTTAGTTAAATGTGAAACGAATGCTTTAAAAGCACAGGTATATCGCAACGGTATATTGGTTTTGTCGAAAACCAATTAATATTTTAAAGTTAAGTGTGTTGTTTTATTTTTAGGGTTCTAAGAAACCGATAGAAACTCCTCATGGTGTACTGGTGATCCACAATACGTCGTTATCTGACAGCGGTACATACGGCTGCAAGGCCACGAACAAACTCAGCTTGAAAGCTGCGGATCTACCCGAGAAGACTGTGCTGAAGATACAACGTGACGATACCGGAGAAGTCAGGTCAGTTAAGACGCATTTTAACACGCTTTTGTTTAAACTAGAGGTCCCGCAGTAGTCGAAATTCGACTATAATTAATTGGAATTGTAAGTTTGTACACTATTATGATTGTATTTTATACTTCTATAATCACAAATTTCGCCAAGACTACACTATAAAAAATATTAACAAAGACAAACAATATTTAATCTATTCTTAATTTGACAACAGACGTCAAGTACAAAAGTTTGACAATAAATAGTATGCATGCGTGTGCGTCAAATACATGGTATGTAGTGTGTGTAATGTTTTCTTTATTGATTTAATGTATCTTTTATGCATTATTTAAAAAAAATATTAGCATTGTGCACTTCTTCTCTATATTCTCTATAAGTGTAGAAAATTTCATACTCCTCCGTCCGCGCAATTTTCGTAAAAAGGGATACAAAGTTTTTGCTTCACGTATTAATATATAGATTAAAACTAATTTTGGCGTTATATTAATATTTTTTATTATCGTTATATTATTTTAAATGTTTCGAATACATACCGGTCGTCGTTCTCGTAAAACTCGTCGATTGCGGCGAGTGAACTAACCCATAGACACAGCCCACTGAGTTTCTCACCAGATCTTCTCAATTGGCCGCGATTCCGATCGGGTGGTAGATTCTGCGAAGCACTGCTCTTGCTAGGGCCAGTTTTAGCGAATTCTCTCAGGTAGAGTACGTGAGCTTACCTACCCGTCTGGGGGTAGATGGAATAGCCCTCTAAGCTACCAGTGAATTGGTAAGGGAAAAATCGGATACTTCAAGGTTTTCGTGGTCATAGACAGTTGGTCGTATCGTGACATTAGGAAAAGATAAACCCGTAGCGTGGTTTCAGTTACGTCTAAGTATTGGGGAAATCGAAGGAAACTCTATAGTACCGTAAGGATCTGTTTCCGGACAAGAGGGGGCAAATCTGCCGCATCTCATACTCATATTCGCACATTTAATGCGGCTAGATGGGTATGCTGGAGTTGAATAAACCAAAGTCATTCATTTATGTAACTGGATCATTCAACGAGAAACAAGAACCAATGGAAATCTGACTTAAAGGGTTACTTCAATATTGTATCGCTGAGTTCGCCGACATTGAGAAAATCGGGGCTGATGTCTAAACTGTATTGAATTAACCGCTATTGTGTGAATTCAAAAGGATCGTTAATAGATAGCAATACGTAGGAATATAGTATCCGTGTATATTTTCAAAAATCCCTTTTACCGAATACGCTGAAATTTTTTATTTAAAAAAAAAGTGTGAAACCTGTACCCTGGTATTGGAATTGTTCACGAAGCCGAAACGCCGATAAACTATTCGGCTATGGTAAACAGAAAACATTGTTCATTTACTAAACTGAGCTTGAATTGCCTTTTAGAATGCTCGCTGTCCAAGAACGTCAGTTGATGTTCAATTGTGTTCCATTGCGCGTAATGTTAACAAGCAATAAACACATTATGATGATCAATGTTTACGTTTCGGGAAAGGTCCCACTACACCCACCATTGCATCAAACATGAAGTAGAACAATTTCTAATTTCATTCAGTGTGCTTAGTGCGAGTTTTTTTAACGTTTTCGATAGCGTAAAAGTTAGCCCAATTTTATATGCAGTTGGAACAGCGCCCCTAACGGCAAACGTAGGCAAACGATCCCATTCCATACAAATATGAGCTAACTTTTACGCAATCGAGAACGTTAAAAAACTCGCACACTGATGACGAAATGTTTTTTTTTTTTTTTATTGCTTAGATGGGTGGACGAGCTCACAGCCCACCTGGTGTTAAGTGGTTACTGGAGCCCATAGACGTCCATAACGTAAATGCGCCACCCACCTTGAGATATAAGTTCTAAGGTCTCAGTATAGTTACAACGGCTGCCCCACCCTTCAAACCGAAACGCATTACTGCTTCACGGCAGAAATAGGCAGGGCGGTGGTACCCACCCGCGCGGACTCACAAGAGGTCCTACCACCAGTAAAATATAAAGGCATTTATTTATATTACAGGTTCGTGGAGTCCGAAGATTATGTAGGGGTCAAAGATAATGACGTGCTAACGATGCCAGTAAAGCCGAGAGGAACTTTAAGGTTGTATTGCGGAGCGGTCGGAGTTCCTCCTCCGAAGATCAC
The DNA here is from genome assembly GCF_003987935.1 of Bombyx mandarina. The sequence continues at coordinate 4,198,873 of NW_021011476.1, read as the reverse complement.
TTGGACCAGGGAAGGAAGAACGCCATTGCCAAAAAGACACGATCATGCGATACTTACTATTGCGAACTTTACCGCTGCCGATGAAGTAAGTTCAAAGAAAACATATTTATTTTTCAAGTGAAAGATCTTTGGACTCTATTAGTGTGCAATTTTTAGGTCAATGTTTCAGTGTTGTCACAAACGACGGATGGAAGTTCCTCACTGTTAAGAGCATATAGTTCATTAATAGATTCGAGCACGCATTGTACTTATATTTAAGTCTATTCCCAATAAGGTTGAGGACGAATAATGTACACACATACACACAATGTCGTTCATGCTATTAACATGTCTTCATCGTTAGCGGTCATATTTGTAGTATACAATTTCTTATGCTTTTATATCAATTGCGTGTACTCATAGCGCAAGAATCTGTACTGTTAATATAAATCAGAAGGTTTGTATGTTTATTAGTGAAGTCGTCGTGGCCTAAAGGATAAGTCGTCCGGTGCATTCGTTGTTGCGATGCACCGGTGTTCGAATCCCGCAGGTGGGTACCAATTTTTGTAATGAAATACGTACTTAACAAATGTTCACGATTGACTTCCACGGTGAAGGAATAACATCGTGTAATAAAAGTAAAAAATCCGCAAAATTATAATTTGCGTAATCACTGGTGGCAGGACCTCTTGCGAGTCCGCACGGGTAGGTACCACCGCCCTGCCTATTTCTGCCGTGAAGCAGTAATGCGTTTCGGTTTGAAGGGTGGGGTAGCCGCTGTAACTATACTGAGACCTTAGAACTTATACCTCAAGATGGGTGGCGCATTTACGTTGTAGATGTCTATGGGCTCCAGTAACCGCTTAACACCAGGTGGGCTGTGAGCTCGTCCACCCATCTAAGCAATAAAAAAATAAAAAATACTTAGTCACGAAAAAGTGGTGGTATGGTGAGTTTTGGTAATAAAATCGTGTATGTCTTGTGCATTTTCGTTTATCAATTCAAGTGGTTGATGTTGTGCATAAACACTTTCGCAGGGTATTTATTCGTGTTCAGCAAACGGCATACGTAGGTCTTGGAAGGTGGTGGTGTTGCAGCCGCCCCGGTGGGAGGGCGTCGCCGCCAACGCCAATGACACGGAGGGCAAGGGGGTCAGTATTAGCTGCGGCAACGCCGTCGGGTACCCCCAGCCCGAGGTCTACTGGGTGTTGAACGGAGAACGCGTCAGCACCGGTACCGGAGTCACCGCTACAGGTAAACGATTCGTTACCAATATTAATATTCGTATTCGTATCTCGTTTCACTCTTGGCAGAGCGGTCGTGGTCGTCATCCAGCATCATTGTTGTGGGCAGATGCTATGCGTCTCACGAGCAATCGCTACTGCTTCCGGTTTGTGGTGAGCCTGGTACACTCATGCAAACAGCCGTCAAATGCCGACTTGATCTGGTGGGTCCATCGCATGGGCACTCTGTCACGCGGTCTGGTGCCTTCTAAAATTAGTATATTAACAACAAAAAAAATCGTTTTACCATAGGACATTTTGTGAGTCCGCACGGGTAGGTACCACCGCCCCGCCTATTTCTGCCGTGAAGCAGTATTGCGTTTCGGTTTGAAGGGTGGGGCAGCCGTTGTAACTATACTGAGACCTCAGAACTTACATCTCAAAGTGGGTGGCGTATTTACGTTGTAGATGTCTGTGGGCTCCAGTAACCACTTAACAAGCAGGTGGGCTGTGAGTTCGTCCACCCATCTAGGCAATAAAAAAAAGAGTCTAATATAGATAATACACCATTAATATTTATTCAAAGAGTATTTTTTTTTATTTAAGCTTAGCTTTAGTAAGATACGTTATTATAGAACTAAGTCTCCTCCTTGCATAGGTTTCCTCATTACTGAGGGTCGTGGTCATGGCCTTGAAACAGTTTGTTTTTTATAGTGCACCGCCATCTGTTCCTATCTGCAGCTGAGTGCAGAGCATCGTGCACTGTGGTATCCAGGGCTGCACGAATCTGGTCCGTCCAAGGGGTCGGGTTCCTGCCATAACAATTAAATACGGGAACATTTCGGCGGAAAAGTCGTAGAGGAGGAGAGTCAAGAAGTCGCGGGATGTCGACCACTAGGGTGTTTAAGCTAGGGTATATGACTTAAAGTAATTGTTTTTGCAGATTCAGACCTGAATATCGAGCACCTAGAGAAGAAGCACGCCGGGATAGTTCAGTGCTTCGCGTGCAACAAGCTCGGCTGTTCGTTCCTGGCGGCCATGCTCACTGTCGTTCCGCTGCAGATATCGGACCAGGTACTAAACTAGTGGGGAGTAAATGAACGATAATCTGGGTAGGTCTCTCACAAGGTTGGTTTACTGGTGGTAGGAGCTCTTGTGAGTCCGCGCGGGTGGGTACCACCACCCTGCCTATTTCTGCCGTGAAGCAGTGATGCATTTCGGTTTGAAGGGTGGGGCCGTTGTAGCTATAATTGAGACCTTAGAACCTATATCTCAAGGTGGGTGGCGTATTTACGTTGTGGATGTCTATGGGCTCCAGTAACTACTTAACACCAGGTGGGCTGTGAGCTCGCCCACCCATCTAACCAACAAAAGAAAAAAATTGATCAACGACATATTGAGGCTCGCGGGGATCCGCTGAATATAGACAGCGTAGGATTGGTCGTTATGCCAAGGCTTGGGGGAAGCCTATGTCCAACACTGGAAACTATGGGACTAAAAGATAAGAATGAACGATTTGGACAGAGAAATGAACGAGCTCAATAATTCAACTGTTTTCTTCTATGTACTATGTACTTCTGGATTTGTATTAATTTAGCATAATTTTGTGCAGGATTATTCAATGGAAACGCCGAAAACTTTGCAATCATCATCGCAACTTCCTAAACGTCATAACAGGAAGAATTCAAGGAAGCAGAAAGGTGAATTTGTCATAAATTAGTTTGATATTATACTTAAAGATATGCCTTGACATTAATAATTATAATTGAAGATGGATCTTCAACATATTCTTGAATCGATTGAAAGAGTTTTCAAGGCAGCGCATAAATTTTTACTCGTTGCGTTTCATGATTTATGACGTCATTATTGTTACAGTGCGGGTGTGTGAGAGAGACAGACATATATCGCGTATTAACAATCTGGAGCTATTGGCCTCTTCTGCCTGCAAAATTTTAATTGCTGCCTCCTTGAAATTAATTTCGATTCCTTTTCGTAAAAAGTATTCTTTTAAAAGATATTGAGTGCTGTGAACAAAATTATGTTTAGAATCAAACAAGAAATATAAGATATTTTTTATTGTTAATTGTCTGCCAAACACGGGTGTATGTTTAGACGTGTGGGTCGCGAACAAAAGTTTGACTATAAGAAAACGAAGAGTAAATCGCCAAGGGTATCCACTGAGTTTCTCACCGGATCTTCTCAGTGGGTCGAATTTCCAATCCGGTGGTAGATTCTGCGTAACACTGCTCTTGCTTGGGTTAGTGTTATCAAACTCTCTCAGGTTGAGCCCGTGAGCTCATCTATCAGTTCGCCCTCTTAGGCTACTAACGATTACTAACGACAGGACGAGAAAGTCTGATGTCTGAAATAAACAAAAAGTTGGAGTTTTACATTTTAAGGTATTTTATGTTTTTAAATACCTATTTGATTTAGTTGTACCAGTGATGGTGCCACCATCGCGTCCCAACGTGACCCGCCTGTCCGACCAGAGTGTGATGCTGTCCTGGACCCAGCCAAGGGAAGGACTTCCCATACTGTTTTTTAAGGTAAGGTGTTAAAGCTTATATACATATCTATATTATTATGAAGTCGTCGTGGCCTAAATGATAAGACGTCCGGTGCATTCGTATGTAGCGATGCACCGGTGTTCGAATCCCGCAGGCAGGTAATATTTTTTCTAGTGAAATACGTTCTTAAAAAATGTTCACAATTGACTTCCACAGTCAAGGAATAACATCTCGTAATAAAAAAACAAAACCCGCAAAATTATAATTTGCGTAATTAGTGGTGGCAGGACTTCTTGTGAGCTCTCACGGGTAAGTGGTGGTACCCCGTCTATTTCTGCCGTGAAGCAGTAATGCGTTTCGGTTTGAAAGCGGGGCAGCTGCTGTAACTATACTGAGACCTTAGAACTCATGTCTTAAGGTGGGTGGCGCATTTACAGTATAGACATCTATGAGCTCCGGTAACCACTTAACACTAGGTGGGCTGTGAGCTTGTACACCCATACCTGCAATAAAAAAAACACGTGTGGCACTCGGGGACTGCCGCGGTAAAGCTATTACATAGCATTTTTTATTAACTTATGCAATTATAATTAGACAATAATAATTTAATATTAAAACAATAATAAAATACATTTATACGCTATATTTATAAACATTAACAAAAGTAAAGCATTAATTGTCCCGTTCACACTCATATGTTAGATCGGGGTGTTAGGTTTTATTTTTGTTATGGAATTTCTTGATTAGGTCGCCGCGCTCAAAGCTCGCGATAAAAACTATAGAATAGCTTAAAAATATCTCACCTATAAAATCGGTACTCATAAGTGGTTTGCCACGGAAATGTGACGCCAGGCAGTATACATTGCGGGCTCACAACTATACATATTTACTTAGACGATTCGACTAGCTCGCGGTCCGTATGTCGTGTTGTCGTGAAGTGCTTATCAGAGCCCACGGACATCAACAATGTAAATGCCGTAAATATTTATAACATGTATGTCGTCAATGCATGGTTTGCAGTAATAAAATAAAGTATTGTATAAATCACTCCCTCACTCATCATAGACTCTTCTCTCCTTTCGTACTTAAACTTAAACTTACTTTCCTTTCTTTAAACATTTTATCAAAATTTGGTGCTTCTAGGTATCTCCTAGATATCGGTCATCGTTTTCGTCGAACCTATCGCTTGCCGCGAAGGGCTCGACGAGTAAATTAACCCATAGACACAGCTTACTGAGTTTCTCGCCGGACCTTCTCAGTGATTCGCGTTTCCGATGCGGTGGTAGATTCTGTGAAGCACTGCTCTTGCTAGGGCCAGTGTTAGCAACACTCCCGGTTTGAGCCCCGTGAACTCACCTACACCTCAAGGCGAAGCTGAAATAGCCTCTTAAGGCTGTCCGCACAGGTAGAATAAAAAAAAATCTAAATTTTTGGTTAAAATAAAAGTTTAAGTTAAAAATGATCTTTTATGTAAAATTTTAGATTTTTCGCCAATTTTCTGAATTATATTTAAGTGCAAGTAGCCGCCCTTGTCGTCAGTAAATGATTACGAATAATTTTTTTTACTTTTCAAAGCCCCCGTCCACACGGTACCGCGAAATAATAATTTACATTCGCAAAACTCGAAAGTAATAAAAGTCGAGTCGTAAACAAAGCGTAAGAAATATAACTTTCGTGTATTTATTTTTTGTTTTATAAAGTTGCCCTTTGTAAAGAAGACAACGTTTTAATGTCAGCAAAAAAAGTGTTCGTCAAACATCAAAGAACGTCAAAGAAATAAATGACAATATGATACTTCAACGTAAATATATAAATATAGAAAATTCTATATTCGTATTGTTCGGTGAAATAATTGAAAACGATGTATTTCAATATCGACAAAGGATCTCAAAATTATCTCATACTAGTCTTTAACCAATGTGTCCCTCGCGTTAAGGTAGAAAGAAAACCAATCATGATGAAGTTTTTTTTCTGGATAAAATTTCCCTGTCCTTTCTGTAAATTCCACGATGTTCGGTTGAGTGGTTATAGGCATGGCGGTGGTAGCTGGAGTCGTTTGGTCGGTAGGACTCTAAAAGTATCTTTGGGCCCGCGGTCTGTCTCTAACATCAAGCTATCAAAACCATCATACCACGCCCGATAAAAAAAGACAGTGGAACCTACCCGTGCGGGCTCACAAGTCGCCCTACCATCAGCAGGACATAATATTTTGAGCATATGGTTCACCAAGATGAAATTGCGAACCAATTTACCGACAGTAATCAAACACGTAATACAGTACCCGGCGATAAATATTGGACATCGACCGTGGAAAAGAGACGGTTAATTTTTGTTTCGTAGAGCGTTATATCTGTCGCACATTACCTAATTGACATTTAGTCTCCATAGATACCGAATCGTTAGTGTTTCGTCGCACACAGGTAACGCTCTACAACGAAAACAAAATTAGACGGCTGTCTCATTCTAAGTATCGATGTGCAATATTTATTGCCTGGTACTGTACGTACGTAGTGCTTAAGTTTCAGATAATCTCCTTAAACTTATTTATGCTGTAACTTGCAAAACGCGCCAACTCCGGACAAAGGTTATCCCCCCGTTGACATTGGACCAGACTAGTTTCTGGAAATTACAGTCCACCGATCGCATCCATCTGTTTTGTAGTGTCATTGATATATTCACCATGCAAAGAACTCATCCGTTTCCAGAAGCTCATAGCACTTAGAGCAGATTGGTAAACGATCTCACGTGCTACTCACTTCGTGCCTCTGTCGGTGAGTTTCTCTGTGTATGGGTCAAGAAGTAGCCGAGCTGAAGTAACGGAATCAATGGCACGAATGGCGAACTACACATGCCTTATACAACTGCCATATTTTGGAATTTGGTCACTGCACGTCACGACGAGCAAATCGAATTGCCTTATTTAGGATTTTTTTAATTGAAGTGAATGTTGAAAAAACAGACCAGACTTTATTGTCTGTTCAGGTGCAGTACAAAGAAGCGACGAATACGAGCAAAGAGTGGAATACATTGACGCAAGAAATCCCTCCACACATACATTCTTATGAAGTCGACGGTCTCACACCGGACAAGTACTATAGGTATGTTTAACCATTTCAGGTATTCGGTAAGATACACACTACACGATGCCTGATTAGTTTATTATACACATGTTTTACAAGTTTTACTACATAATTGTACGCAATAGAGTAAAAAATCATTTTCTAAAGATTTTATAGATGAACCACTCAGTAGCATTGAGTAAAGGGTACATAAGAAAATAACTGAGTTACATAATTAGTTAAGTCGCATTAAAGTTCACATGATTAATTTGATACTAAATAAGAAAATATCGGCTTTAAAAAAAACAAGCTTATGTAGAAAGCCGAGCCTTTCTATTTAAATGAAAGTTTTTACCCTGATTAAGGATGTTAGGCCAAAATTATAAAATTTATTGTCAGCTGTCCTTGATACGTGTGCAAATTTTCAAGCTAACCAGTTAAATTATATACGAAGTTATTATAATAAAACAGTTTTCAAAATAAGTCATAGCGTTAAATGTCTGTTAATTTTTTCACGAAATTTTTATACTTTCTAGTTTTACACATTTTTAAATTGGATAGCGACCCGCCCTCGCTTCGCTTCAGAAACATTAAATTTTATTATTGATAGGCGAGTCCCGCCATGTTGCGCGCGGTACGACAATAACTGCGGGTGACGCCGCGGGGCGAAGCTAGTCAAAAAAAGTAGCCTAAGTTACTCCTTATATCATCAGCTACCTATTAGTGAAAGTCTCATCAAAATCGGTCCAACCGTTCCAGAGACTAGCCGGAACAAACAGACAGACAGACAGATAGACAAAAAAAATTGATTTTTTATTTATTTTGGTGTATGTACCGTATATATATTCATATGAATGTAGTAAAAAGCGGTTATTTCAATATTACAAACAGACACTCTAATTTTATTTATATGTATAGATTAACTTTAAGTACATACTTAAATACACTACCGCAAATTCTTGACCAGATTTCGAATAGCAGCGGTGTACTCGAACCAAGACAACAATCAGGGTCGGAGCAGTACGCGTTTCTTCCTGCAGAGCGGCGAGTACAAAGGGCCCAGTGCACCTGTACTCACCAAAGTTGAAGCCACCTCGCCTCACAGCCTACAGTCAGATTGGACGGTACGAATACAACTTAATCTATATATTGAAGTAAAACCTTTTTACCACTTTTTACGAAAATTGCGCGGATGGAGGAGTATTAAACTTCCCACACTTATAGAGAATATAGAGAAGGAGTGCAGAATGTTAAAATTGTTTTTAATTATGCATTAATAATACATTAAATTAATTAAAAAAAACATTACGCACACTACCATGTATATGACACACACACGCTTATACTCTTTGTGTATTGTCAAAGTTTTCTTATTGTTTATAGTCTGTGGTCAAATTGAGAATAGATTAATATAGTTTGTCTTTAATATTATTTGTTTATAGTGTAGTCTTTGCGAAATTTGTGATTATAGAAGTTTAAAAGTCTGACAGCAATAGAGCCATAATAATGTACAAACTTATAATTTCAATTTGGTAATTATAGTCGAATTTCGACTACTGTGGGACCACTAGTCTTACATAATCCTTAATACTCTTAATCTTAATAGCTCTTATGCTTCCTTCTCCAAACTCCAATAGCAATCATATAGTGCCTTTTCTAAACTCCAAGAGCTCTACGTGTACCCGCGATATGGAAAAGCAAAGGAGTCTAGGCGAATGCGGCTAAAAAGATCACAAGACTTTGTGCTGAATCACACACAAAAAAAGTAGTGCCCTCTCTTAGCTTCACTCCAATAGCTCTACGTGTACCTGCGATATGGAAAAGCAGAGGACTGTAGGCAAACGCGCCTAAAAAGATCACAAGACTTTGTGCTGAATTACACACAAAAAAAAAGTGGTGTCTTCTTTAAACTCCACTCCAATAGCTCTACGTGTACCCGCGATATGTAAAGGCAAAGGACTCTAGGCGAACGCGTCTAAAGAGACCACAAGAAGACTTCGTGCTGAATTACACACAAAAAAAAAGTAGTGCCTTCTCTAAACTCCACTCCAATAGCTCTACGTGTACCTGCGATATGGAAAAGCAGAGGGCTGTAGGCAAACGCGTCTAAAGAGACCACAAGAAGACTTCGTGCTGAATTACACACAAAAAAAAAAGTGGTGCCTTCTCTAAGCTTCAGTAGCTCTACGTGTACCCGCGCGCGATAAGGAAAGGCAAAATACTCTAGGCAAACGCGCCTAAAAAGATCACAAGACTTTATGCTGAATTACAAACAAATAAAAAAAGTTCCAAAAAGGAAACTGAAACAATTTATAATTTTTTCATAAACGTAAAATTGGCTTTACGGTCATACGCTTTTTATATAATACATGCTTTCATTATATTTGTATAATTCTGACTACTTTAATGTTTCGAAATATTTTAATATAGACGTACTTACACATAATATTTTATTCTAACATTACGTGATTAAATTATAAGCTTTGATTGGACATGAGTTTTATCACAACTACTTCTTCAACTAAATATCATAGATTACATTGTCTTCACCTACGGTTGCTTGACTTCAACTCTCCTCGAGAAATACGATGGCCATGGATTAGTTAATCATGGAATCAGTTGGACTGTTATGTTATTTTTTGATTGCTCTAAAGGAATTCACGAATGGCTCCGTGTTTAATGGTTAATGGAGCTTACGGACGTCAAAACGAGAATTCTTCCACCAGATGCTTAGTGGGCTTTTTTTTTTGCGTGGACGAGCTCACATCGCACCTGGTGTTAAGTGGTTACTGGAGCCCATAGATATCTACAAAGTAAATGCGCCACCCAACTTGAGATATAAGTTCTAAGGTCTCAGTATAGTCACAACGGCTGTCCCACCCTTCAAACCGAAACGCATTATTGCTTCACGGCAGAAACAGGTGGGGTGGTGGTACCTACCCGTGCGGACTCACAAGAGGTCCTACCACCAGTAAGTCACAAGAGGTCCTACCATCAGTAACCTCCACCTTGGGCTTACCTTGTTGTAGTGGTCTCGTGGTGATGGTGTCGAGACAGAAGGGTTCTATCTCTGTGTGCGTGCGGTGTCCTCTGCGGGAGCTTACGAGTGCGTGAGAGCTCCTGCATCAGCTCGTTCATTAGAGCTGCACCACTTCTCACCCGATACTCAATATGAGTTGAAGCTCAGGGCGTACACATTACAGGCCCCTTCTGAATTCAGCGCTATTAAGGTCAGTTTGAAAATCAAGTCAGTTTTTTTTATTGCTTATATTGTTGGACGAGTTCACAGCCCACCTAGTGTTAAGTGGTTACTGGAGCCCATGGACATCTACAACGTAAATGCGCCACACACCTTGAGATATAAGTTCTAAGATCTCAGTATAGTTACAACGGCTGCCCCGCCCTTCAGACCGAAACGCATTACGGCTTCACGGCAGAAATAGGCAGGGCGGTGGTACTTACCCGCGCGGACTCACAAGAGGTCCTACCACCAGTTTGAAAGTCATCAACGTTAGATTGTTCACGTATGTGATGGATGTGCCATCTGTAACAGCATCATCAATCAAGCACCAATCGACTGCTATCTGAATTTAAGTGAGCGGCAGATTGCTCTTTGTTATGACGAAATTTTAATTTTCAGATTTTTTACTGGCTTAAAATATTAAGACATTTCGCGCTACAAAAACCCCTGGTGTAGACAGTACTATGAATCGAATGAATTAATGGAACTGGTTTATAAAAATGAAATAATACAGGTGGCAAAGACCCAGAAGCTATCCAACGCGCCGACATCGACGAGTCCAGCGCCGGTGTCGGAGGCGGGCGCGACGGGTGCGGGGGGCGCGGGGGGCGCGGGCGTGGCGTTGGGCGCGGCGCTGGGCGCGGGCGGCGTGCTGGTCGCCGCGCTGTTCGCCGCGCTCATGTGTCGGCGAGCCAGGAGACTGCCTAAACACAGTGAGCATTCCACTTAATTTTTCAACACCTGCAAAAAAAATAGCCGAAGAAAATGGCCTTGTTTAAACTGGGAACTTGGAAACAGCTGTATCATCAGCAATGGTAAGCAATTGGCTTAAGGAGAACTGTACTCCTCCGACGTCAATCAAAATATCCTCAACCACCAGTCACCGTCCTCGTCGATTACGACGAAGACTTCGACGACCCACAGACACAGCCCACTGAGTTTCTCGCCGGATCTTCTCAGTGGGTCGCGATTCCGAGCCGATGGTACAATTTTCGAAGCGCTGCTCTTCCTAGGGCTAGTATTAGTAAATTCTCTCAGGTTTAACCCGTGAACTCACCTACCCTTCCGCGCGAAGACAGAGGAAAATCTAAATATCTAAATGTATCGATATCAATAAATGTCTGGATCTGGGAGGAAGGGCGGTTATATGAGGCAGCGCACTGAAAGGCGGCATGTTGGAGATTGCGCTACTCGCCAATTAACAGTCGATTGTCAAGAAGACTAATTAAATCGAATCGTTTTTCACAAATAACTTGCAGCAACGAATTTCTAAGAAAACTCATTAAGTCGATTTCTCATTAAAACCCAGCTCAGACAACAAACGTTAGATGTGATTTGTATCGGTAAATAATCGATAAGTGAGCTATTTATATTAGAAACGAATAGTATACCAATTACGTTCAATTAAAATGGTTACGCCCACGAACACGAATTCAGAGTAGAACTAATCACCGAAGTAAGGTTCGACTTTCAAAATGTACCGCGTATATCTATCTATACTATCTATCTACGTATCTATACTAATATTATAAAGAGGAAAGATTTGTTTGTTTGTCTGTATTGAATAGGCCCCGAAACTACTGAACCGATTTGAAAAATTCTTTCACTTTTTGGAAGCTACACTATTCCCGAGTGACATAGGCTATAATCTTTTTTGAAAAAAAAAGGGATTCTTACTAAAATTCCAATAATGTAATCCAAGGTGTAAAAAAAATACCTAAAATATTCTTTACATCGCGCGCCCTGCGAAAACTATTCATGATTTCTAAAATATTTGATTTGAAATTGATTTCTTAAAATAATATACTACAAATTTGTAGAACACATTATTATTTACAAAAAGTGTCGCGACAGCATATGTTTAACTATTATAGTTATGCCGCAATAAGTGTTTTTTTTATTAAAAAAAATAAAACAACGTCATATATCGTTGAAATTTTTGTTAAAGACCCGAGCGGAGCCGGAGCGGGCTGCTAGTAAATTATATGCTTTGTCAAGGTACCAGCAATATATGAAAAGTGGCGTGCGAGTAGTTAACAAAAGGGGTTTTGTTGTACATTACGCGATAGTCGCATGCAGTGTATTGCTTGTTTTGCTAGTTAAATATTAAAATACATATAATTATTATTTACTCCGTCATCAATAGCAATAGCAATCAATGCCTATTATTGCACGCAATGAAACACAAATTAAGATTTAACTCACACGGGGAGTTAAAGCCTTAGTGCGAAAGTGGGTTTACTAGCCGGTGTCAAAAGAAGATCTACTGTGTAATCAAGAACTGCCGTCGAAAAAGAAAAAAGTTATTTTAAAAGAAATAGCTTTAAAAATATTGGCATGTGGATAGTACAATATTCAGATGATATGATCTACTCTTCAATTACTCACTTCATCATCCTAAAGTAAATTAGGCGTCCTAATAATTTATGTTTGCGAATAAAAGGCCACTTATTCCCAAAGAGCGTTGAGGTCAGGCGCGAGGCTGATCCTAATATGTTTTGAATCAAATTGTAACATTGTTAATTGGCGATTAAGCCCAGTTGGTTAGTGCAAGAAGAAGTATATTGACTTCTTCTATATTTCGTTTTGTTTTTAAGTATATTTACTTCTTCTTAGTCAATTTATTAAATAAAGAAATAAAGTTGACCATTATTGGGAAGCAAAAACCGATAATTTCGAAAATCTCTTATGATTCTCTCCCATTTTATAAATAAAATTACCGATTTCGTTTGATAGTGAAGCTACGGGTCACGGATGTTTCGTCTTTAATGAAAACCGTATAAAAGACGACTTTAATTAAAAAAGAAGAAAAAAAAAAAACACGGAACCTGTCGTGCATAAAAGTGTCGTTTTAGACCGTTCTATTTTTAGTGTCACAAGATCGTTATCCAATATACACTTTGTCTATTGTGCCGAATTAAATGAGAGACTTATTACGTTTTCATTAAAATACAATAAAAAAAATATTGCAAGATATATAGGAATAGAAGAATAATTTGTGTTTTGAAGTCGTATATAATAAAAAGCCCTCATATAAACATTATTCATTTACCAAGGCGAGTTTTATTTTAGTATTTTCATTCGCTTCTTACCTGTAATGCGAAGCGTTTCAGCCGGATCTTCTCAGTAGGTCGCGATTCCGATCCGATGGTAGGTTCTGCGAAGCCCTGGTCTTGCTAGGGCTAGTGTTAGCGAATTCTCTCAGGTTGAGCCCGTGAGCCCACCTAACTGAGCGAGAGAAGCTAGAATAGTTCATAGGCTATGAACGAATAGGGAGAAAATAAAAAAAACAAATGGCCCGAAAGGGTGGCCGTATTACGGTCGGGTTTTCTTCTCGATCACTAACTACTTCCAGTTTGAAAAATAATAATCTTAGGTAGCTTGTTTTATTGTATTCGTTAATATTGTATTGTATAAAAGTTGTAAATTTTTTTTTTGCAGAAGAGAACGCTTCATCATTGGAAGGCGGTGGGGCTAATGCTTACATTCCCGCCAAAGTTCCGATCACTATAACGTCAAACCCTATGCATTCAGAGGTTGGTATCAAATTAAAAAAAAGAAATGCCCAGGATTTCACCAAAAATTGACAATAGGCCAGATTTTTTTCTGGGAATAAAACTTAATAATAAAATAACAAGTATAGATACTTGTAATAATTTTAAAAACTCTTATATTATTATTGCCTTTGCTTTTCAGGGATCAGACCCTGGAGTAGAAATGTCATTTCTACACAACAATAACACCGGGAACAATGATGACACACTACCGCATTCGAGGAAAAACGGACCGGCACCGCGGCAATACGTATGAGCAATAAAATTGACATTATTATAAGTGTTGCTATTGATAAGAATATCTACTATAATAGTAGTGATGACGATAAATGTGAAACAAATCGCAGTTTTAGTAAATGGAGTACCGGGGTTGCAACAGTACAAAAATATATACATATTTATATTTAATTTTCGGTTACATTTTTACGGGATAAATAACTGTGAAAATTACTGTTTAAAGACTTGGTTATTAAATTTAGTACTAACGCTAAGATTTTAATTTATTTAGAAAAGAACTAGTTAAACATGTTNTACGTCTCATTATAAAACATCTGTGAAAAACGATTATCATTATATCAACAAATGTGATAATTGAGAACTTTGATTGGTTGACTTGTTTAATACTTACCTTTAAAAAAAAACATCTAAGCACTCGGTAGTTTTTCACAGGTTACTTACTTAACAAGGAGACTCGTTAATAAGAAGCTCTAATCACTTTTGCTCACAAAACAAACTGGATGATGTACGGGACCCTAAGCGATACAATGCATCAAGTTTTCTTGTGAGTGCGTGTGCGTGTATGTGTGTCTGTGTGCTGTAAGTACATAACAAATTTTACGCTTACTCGTCATTATGGGGTCCAAGTATTTGTATGAACTCATTAGTAACTACCTACAGGAGGATTTGTAGTTTTTTTCCCTCCTATCCTCACCGCCCTCAGTCCTTTTTTGATTACAATAGGATTTAAGGAATTGTTTGGGCAAATAAGCGCGTAGGTACTTAGTTTTTTTTGTAGTTCGAAAATTTTAAGTGCTTCTGAGATTTATCTCAAAGAAGACGGAATATAACTATTATATTTAGGTTGAAGTGTGAGATGAGGATGCTACGTAAAATCAATTTTATTTGCAAGTGATTAACAAGGGTACCAAAAATGGATGTAGGTATTTGAGTTTTAATGTACAATAAAAATTGTTCGGAATAATAGCCTCAAATCAGATCAAAATAATATGTGCGTAAAAGACGTTGTTGTAATCATACCACATGAAGACTAAAACTAAATGATGCTACGATGCATCTTCAAATTAATTAATGGTTGGGACCACACCACGCCCCGTTGCTATAGCTAGATCTCTCAGATTTACAATGTCTGGTCTTCAAATTGTCGTTAATGGTATTAGAACAAAAAAGCTTCCTACTGTGTCGGCAACAATATTGTTACACGCTGGGGTTCGGGATAAATAAAACTTCCACGGAGCTACAAATTAAAACTCTGTTTAACACTTAGAACACTTACAGAACACTTTACAATTCGTAATTCACTTCTTCCGCTTGGCTTCAAGTGATCCGTTCGCTGTTTCGCTTCGAGTAGATCCGATTACTAACTGCCTCCGTGTTATCTCTGCAACGCTTTTATAGCCAATACGATATGCCTAGAATTATCAAGAACATTCTCGGGAAGGCCAGGCTTCTCGATATGTGCTCCCGCTATTTGATAATAGATGGCGTTGCACTTCTCGAGCGTTCTCGATTTTACTAGTTCTTTTGATATTTTTTTCTGCTATTCGACGACAGATGGCGTAACTCACGTTCACGCGTAACACTATCTTAAAGATTTAACGATCGCGAACATGCATAGGTAGATTACGAACAAATATACAAATACGCAAATATTCAGATTTAATTGACTCCAATAATTCCTAAGTCTAGGCTGGAAATGGGTTACAAAAAATGAGAATACTACTATTACTTACTACTACGACAAAATATGGAGAGCTAGTAACAGAGTTTACGCTTCCCTATTATTTAACTGGTGATTTGGCGTCTTATGTGCCAACAAGGGTAAAGAACCATCTTGCCTTTTCCTGCTATGAACCAGTAATTAGTAAGAATTTCGAATGTCTTAATTTTTTTTGACTACCTACTGTTAGTTATCTTAGTGTAGGAGAGCTTACGGGGTTCAGCCTGAGGGATTTTGCGAACTTCTTTCTTCAAGAAGGTTTGACATTAGATGTTAAAAGTACAGAAAATATATTTCATAATAACATGCCGTTTCGTGTACATTCAGCTGGGAAGATTAAAATATCATGTTTTTTTCTGTTGTTAACTGTTTTTCATTGAAAGCACACGTAGCTTCTGCAGACAGAGACCATGGCGGCGACCACACGAAAACACTGAACATAGTTTTATGTAGCGGGCGCTAATTTTTTTACGTAATTTTTTTATTTTAAATTGTTCAACTGAGTTTGAAATAAATATAATAAAATGTAAAATAAATATTAAATCTTGTCAAATTTTTGTATAAAGAAAAAACAGATAGCAGATTTACTTTAAATCAGAAACTATGTTTATGAACAAGTCATCGTCGTCGGAGCTCAAATCACATAAATAGTGTCCAGAAAAACGAACAAAACGTCCTGATACATCTCAATTAAAGGACTATAAATAATTTCAACTTTACCTGCTTCAGAATAAGGTTGTTATTTTAACGGGCTTAGCTCACACACAGCATTGTTGCATGCGTCACACAAGATCGAAGTGTGGGTAACAAGGTATCAAGGACATCAGGATTTCTTTTTTTTCTCGTTTCGGTCTGGCTCTCGGTATGCAAATAAAAAGTGATTCTGATTACAACTCCTTTCGGTCGGAATCGCATTGCGTCACTTTTTCGTTTAAGCGTTCTACGATAAGGCGAACATCGTTATGCTTAAAATATATATGGCAGCATTTTTTGTTCGTGCAACAAGAATAAAAAAAAACGTGGACAGGTTTCTTAATCGTAATACATTGAAATTCCTGTAATATCCTTGCTAATATGCTTCATGCGAGGGTGAGTCAGTTCAGTGTTGACTCTGTCTAAGCCCGATGGTTTGTTAATAGAGAACATTAGTGAAGATATAAAATATAAGACAATAGAAATGTGGTCATCGACGACATCAAATGGATCTCTGATCTACCGACTCTACATAATATCTTGACTCGCGAAAGCCCAAGAAAACTCTATAGTACCGTCAGGTTTTTTTTTCCGAAGAGGGAATTCTCGCCGCATTTCATATTCACACTCACGCATTGAATGCAGCCAGCTGGATACAGTTGCGGCTGCAGCCAGTTGAACAAAGCAAAGCCCCAAAGCCAGTATAGTGTAGAGTTTTTTCTATCACTTCACCCCAACGGATGACGATCCTCTGGGTATAATGCTGCTAAGTGTTGACCGCCAAATCTCCCTTACCTCGGGTTCTATGAGGGTTAGGAATTAGTCGAGAATGCAGAGGGGTCGTTTATTGGGTAGGCCTCTAAAATCTTTGGCCTCCGAGTCCCACATATAAGGCGCGGAAGCCTCAAAGGGGTTTGGCCGGCGCGGTCCAAAAATAAAGGTTTATTACGGCTAGCTTTTATAATTAATATTCGAATTCTCTCTGCATGTTTTACAGAAATCGACATGAACTTCATAAAGTATCCAGAATCCGTAACGGCTCCTGTCGGTGACTCGGTAACCTTCGAGTGTGAAGTGGACGTACCGGCTGAGAAGCTGATTTGGCGAACGCGACCCGTTGACGGCCCTGAAGGTATCTGGGAGAAAGTAGTGACAGGAAAGGAAAAATCCACTGAAGTCTCAAGTCGTCTGGCCGTCGAAGTGAAAGACGATACACAAACTGCTTTTTATCAGGTACCAAATTTTGGTTCTGTTAATTTTTAAGTACCTATTACGTATTTTATTATCGCTTTTATTATCTGAATATTTATATAGAAACTTTTTACTTTATTCAAAGTCAAAGTTGAACGAATTCACATAAATTGTTAACCGAATATTTACACCGGGCATTTTTTGAATGTTCGAAATTTTACGGCCTCCAAATGTAAAAGCTATCTAGATGAAATTTTAATATCCAAAAAAATATTTTCTGGACTTTACGTAAATCGTTTGATAGCCTAAAATTTTTTTTGGGTTGTTAAAATTTAGTGTTCCCTTTTTCAGTACTAATGAGTTTGGTAATGTTTTCGGTTTTATGATGATGTAGAATACTTTTTATTTCAGTGCGTAGTATTGTACGGTTCAGTGATATTGGTATCGGTACCAGCAAAGCTGAGTGTAGCGAGCCTGGATTTAAGCAGGAACAGTCTTGAGAAACGCGTCATCACTGCACCATTGCATAATACTGTGGTTCTTCACTGCAAACAACCGCTGTCCGATCCACCCGCTGACCTGACCTGGTGGAAAGAGAGTACAAAAGTGCGTATTAATGTATTTAAATTTGATCTATTCTGGGTTCACAGTGACGTAATCAATTATGATCATTAGGTACTTACCTAGGTCTATTTATGTCGCATTACTTCATGCGTTTACTACTCGTCGTGGCCTCGTATAAGACATCCTAAGGATAAGACGTCCGGTGCATTCGTATGTGCGACGGTGTTCGAGTTCCGCAGGCGGGTACCAATTTTTATAATGAAATACAATACTTAACAAATGTTCACGATTGACTTCTACGGTGAAGCAATAACATCGTGTAATAAAAATCAAACCCGTAAAATTATAATTTGCGCAATTACTGGTGGTAGGACGTCATGTCAGTCCGTACGGGTAGGTACCACCACCCCACCTATTTCTGCCGTGAAGCAGTAATGAGTTTCGGTTTGAAAGGTGGGGCAGCCGTTGTAACTATACTCAGACCTTAGAACTTATATCTCAAGGTGTGTGGCGCATTTACGTTGTAGATGTCTATGGGCTCCAGTAACCACTTAACACCAGGTAGGCTGTGAGCTCGTTCACCCATATAAGCAACAAAAAAAAATGCGTGTGACGGAAGTCACTACTGTCCCGAAGTAGATTTTATATCTTTAATAAGAAAATAAATTATTATTCAATTAGGTGATCGAGTTAGTTAAATGAGAAACGAATGCTTTAAAACTATACTGAGACCCTTAGAACTTATATCTCAAGGTGGGTGGCGCATTTACGTTGTAGATGTCTATGGGCTCCAGTAACCACTTAACACCAGGTGGACTGTGAGCTCGTCCACCCATCTAAGCAATAAAAAATAAAAAAAGCACAGGTATATCGCAACGGTATATTGGTTTTGTCGAAAACCAATTAAAATTTTAAAGTTAAGTGTGTTGTTTTATTTTTAGGGTTCTAAGAAGCCAATAGAAACTCCTCACGGTGTACTGGTGATCCACAATACGTCGTTATCTGACAGCGGCACATACGGCTGCAAGGCCACGAACAAACTCAGCTTGAAAGCTGCGGATCTACCTGAGAAGACTGTGCTGAAGATACAACGTGACGATACCGGAGAAGTCAGGTCAGTCAAGACGCATTTTAACACGCTTTTGTTTAAACTAGAGGTCCCGCAGTAGTCGAAATTCGACTATAATTAATTGGAATTGTAAGTTTGTATACTATTATGATTGTATTTTATACTTCTATAATCACAAATTTCGCCAAGACTACACTAAAAATATTAACAAAGACAGACAATATTTAATCTATTCTCAATTTGACAATAGACGTCAAGAACAAAAGTTTGACAATAAATAAATAGTATGCATGCGTGTGTGCATCAAATACATGGCAGTGTGTGTAATGTTTTCTTTATTGATTTAATGTATCTTTTATGCATTATTTTAAAAAAATATTAGCATAGTGCACTTCTTCTCTATATTCTCTATAAGTGTGGAAAACTTCATACTCCTCCGTCCGCGCAATTTTCCTAAAAAGGGATACAAAGTTTTTGCTTCACGTATTAATATATAGATTAAAACTTATTTTGGCGTTATATTAATATTTTTTAATATAGTTATGTTATTTCAAAGGTTTCGAATACTTACCGGTCGTCGTTCTCATAAAACTCGTCGATTGCGGCGAGTGAACTAACCCATAGACACAGCCCACTGAGTTTCTCATCGGCTTTTCTCGATGGGCCGCGATTCCGATCGGGTGGTAGATTCTGCGAAGCACTGCTCTTGCTAGGGCCAGTTTTAGCGAATTCTCTCAGGTAGAGTACGTGAGCTTACCTACCCGTCTGGGGGTAGATGGAATAGCCCTCTAAGCTACCAGTGAATAGGTGGGGAAAAAATCGAATACATAAAGGTTTTCGTGGTCATAGACAGTTGGTCGTATCGTGACATTAGGAAAAGATAAACCCGTAGCGTGGTTTCAGTTACGTCTAAGTCTTGGGGAAATCGAAGGAAACTCTATAGTACCGTAAGGATCTGTTTCCGGACAGGAGGGGGGAAATCTGCCGCATCTCATACTCATATTCGCACATTTAATGCGGCTAGCTGGGTATGCTGGAGTTGAATAAACCAAAGTCATTCATTTATGTATCTGGATCATTCAACGAGAAACAAGAACCAATGGATCCGACTTAAAGCGTTACTTCAATGTTGTATCGCTGAGTTCGCCGACATTGAGAAAATCGGGGCTGATGTCTAAATTGTATTGAATTAACCGCTATTGTGTGAATTCAAAAGGCTCGTTAATAGATAGCAATACGTAGGAATATAGTATCCGTGTATATTCCCAAAAATCGCTTTTACCGAATACGCTGAAATTTTTTATTAAAAAAAAAAGTGAAACGTGTACCCTGGTATTGGAATTGTTCACGAAGCCGAAACGCCGATAAACTGTTCGGCCATGGTAAACAGAAAACATTGTTCATTTACTAAACTGAGCTTGAATTGCCTTTTAGAATGCTCGCTGTCCAAGAACGTCAGTTGATGTTCAATTGTGTTCCATTGCGCGTAATGTTAACAAGCAATAAACACATTATGATGATAAATGTTTACGTTTCGGGAAAGGTCCCACTACACCCACCATTGCATCATATATATCAAGTAGAACAATTTCTGATTTCATTTAGTGTGTTTAGTGCGAGTTTTTTTAACGTTCTCCATAGCGTAAAATTTAGCCCAATTTTGTATGCAGTTGGAACAGCGCCCCTAACGGCAAACGTAGGCAAACGATCCCATTCCATACAAATATGAGCTAACTTTTACGCTATCGAGAACGTTAAAAAACTCGCACACTGATGATGAAATGTTTTTTTTATATTTTTTTTATTGCTTAGATGGGTGGACGAGCTCACAGCCCACCTGGTGTTAAGTGGTTACTGGAGCCCATAGACATCCACAACGTAAATGCGCCACCCACCTTGAGATATAAGTTCTAAGGTCTCAGTATAGTTACAACGGCTGCCCTACCCTTCAAACCGAAACGCATTACTGCTTCACGGCAGAAATAGGCAGGGCGGTGGTACCCACCCGCGCGGACTCACAAGAGGTCCTACCACCAGTAAAATATAAAGGCATTTATTTATATTACAGATTCGTGGAATCGGAAGATTATGTAGGGGTCAAAGATAATGATGTGCTAACGATGCCAATAAAGCCGAGAGGAACTTTAAGGTTGTATTGCGGAGTGGTCGGAGTTCCTCCTCCGAAGATCACTTGGACCAGGGAAGGAAGAACGCCGCTGCCAAAAAGACACGATCATGCGATACTTACTATTGCGAACATTACCGCTGCCGATGAAGTAAGTTCAAAGAAAACATATTTATTTTTCAAGTGAAAGATCTTTGGACTCTATTAGTGTGCAATTTTTAGGTCAATGTTTCAGTGTTGTCACAAACGACGGATGGAAGTTCCTCACTGTTAAGAACATATAGTTCATTAATAGATTCGAGCACGCATTGTACTTATATATAAGTCTATTCACAATAAGGTTGAGGACGAATAATGTACACACATACACACAATGTCGTTCATGCTATTAACATGTCTTCATCGTTCGCAGTCATATTTGAGTCGACTATTATCAAAGGCGGCAATGTGACTTTTGGACAATTATTGGTAAGTCAGAAAAACGAATTATTGACTTTGTATTCCATTGGCAGTCACAAAACTCTTCTGAACGACATCTTAGATAAATAACAGGTTAAGTATTAACCTTTATTTAATGCAGGTTTTGAACCGTGTTCTTTGAAGGAGACGATTATATTCAAATCAATCTGTATTGACATATCAATAATTTTTTTTTGTCCAAATGCACAGATTGCCATCTTTGATAATAGACGACTTATTTGTAGTATACAATTTCTTGTGCTTTTATATCCATTGCGTGTACTCATAGTGCAAGAATCTGTACTGTTAATATAAATCAGAAGGTTTGTATGTTTATTACTTAGTCACGAAAAAGTAGTGGAATGGTGAGTTTTGGTAATAAAATCGTGTATGTCTTGTGCATTTTCGTATCTAATTTTAAGAGGTTGAAGTTGTGCATAAACACTTTCGCAGGGTATTTATTCGTGTTCAGCAAACGGCATACGTAGGTCTTGGAAGGTGGTGGTGTTGCAGCCGCCCCGGTGGGAGGGCGTCGCCGCCAACGCCAATGACACGGAGGGCAAGGGGGACAGTATTAGCTGCGGCAACGCCGTCGGGTACCCCCAGCCCGAGGTCTACTGGGTGTTGAACGGAGAACGCGTCAGCACCGGTACCGGAGTCACCGCTACAGGTAAACGATTCGTTACCAAAATTAGTATTCGTATTCGTATCTCGTTTCACTCTTGTCAGAGCGGTCGTGGTCGTCATCCAGCATCATTGTTGTGGGCAGATGTTATGCGTCTCACCACTCCTCCCGGTTTGTGGTGAGCCTGGTACACTCATGCAAACAGCCGCCAACTGCCGACTTGATCTGGTGGGTCCATCGCATGGGCACACTTTCACGCGGTCTGGTGCCTTCTAAAATTAGTATAATTAACAACAACAAAAGTCGTTATAGCATAGGACGTTTTGTGAGTCCGCATGGGTAGGTGCTACCACCCTGCTTATTTCTGCCGTGAAGCAGTAATGCGTTTCGGTTTGAAGGGTGGGGCAGC
Source organism: Bombyx mandarina (assembly GCF_003987935.1). Next base: position 4,176,218 of record NW_021011476.1, on the reverse strand, counting down.
CGTTGTAACTATACTGAGACCTTAGAACTTATATCTCAATATGGGTGGCGCATTTACGTTGTAGATGTCTGTGGGCTCCAGTAACCACTTAACAAGCAGGTGGGCTGTGAGTTCGTCCACCCATCTAGGCAATAAAAAAAAGCCAAATATAGATAATACACCATTAATATTTATTCAAAGAGTATTTTTTTTATTTAAGCTTAGCTTTAGTAAGATACGTTATTATAGAACTAAGTCTCCTCCTTGCATAGGTTTCCTCATTACTGAGGATCGTGGTCATGGCCTTGAAACTGTTTGTTTTTTATAGTGCACCGCCATCTGTTCCTATCTGCAGCTGAGTGCAGAGCATCGTGCACTGTGGTATCCAGGGCTGCACGAATCTGGTCCGTCCAACGGGTCGGGTTCCTGCCATAACAATTAAATACGGGAACATTTCGGCGGAAAAGTCGTAGAGGAGGAGAGTCAAGAAGTCGCGGGATGTCGACCACTAGGGTGTTTAAGCTAGGGTATATGACTTAAAGTAATTGTTTTTGCAGATTCAGACCTGAATATCGAGCACCTAGAGAAGAAGCACGCCGGGATAGTTCAGTGCTTCGCGTGCAACAAGCTCGGGTGTTCGTTCCTGGCGGCCATGCTCACTGTCGTTCCGCTGCAGATATCGGACCAGGTACTAAACTAGTGGGGAGTAAATGAACGATAATCTGGGTAGGTCTCTCACAAGGTTGGTTTACTGGTGGTAGGAGCTCTTGTGAGTCCGCGCGGGTGGGTACCACCACCCTGCCTATTTCTGCCGTGAAGCAGTGATGCATTTCGGTTTGAAGGGTGGAGCAGCCGTTGTAACTATACTTGAGACCTTAGAACTTATATCTCAAGGTGGGTGGCGCATTTACGTTGTGGATGTCTATGGGCTCCAGTAACCACTTAACACCAGGTGGGCTGTGAGCTCGCCCACCCATCTAACCAATAAAAGAAAAAAGTTGATCAACGACATATTGAGGCTCGCGGGGATCCGCTGAATATAGACAGCGTAGGATTGGTCGTTATGCCAAGGCTTGGGGGAAGCCTATGTCCAACACTGGAAACTATGGGACTAAAAGATAAGAATGAACGATTTGGACAGAGAAATGAACGAACGAAATGAACGAGCTCAATAATTCAACTGTTTTCAAAAGCCGAGGGAACAGATTTAAATCAAAACAAATACAGACTATGTATTTCTGGATTTGTATTAATTTAGCATAATTTTGTGCAGGATTATTCAATGGAAACGCCGAAAACTTTGCAATCATCATCGCAACTTCCTAAACGTCATAACAGGAAGAATTCAAGGAAGCAGAAAGGTGAATTTGTCATAAATCAACGATTTTCATAATATAAAATTTAGTATACAGGGGATTTCGGGGGCGATAAATCGATCTAGCTACGATTTATTTTCAGAAAATGTTGTTCTATTCGTGTTTTCAATAATCAACTCTTCCCGATGTTTATTGGCGAATAATGATACTATTTTTCTTAATTGAGGGCAACTAACCGCTTTAAAGACACAACAAGATGGCCTTATAAAAAAAAAAATCATCTAGTTAATATAGATATAGTTTGACATTAATAATTATAATTGAAGATGGATCTTCAACATATTCTTGAATCGATTGAAAGAGTTTTCAAGGCATACAGTTTTTTCAATAATAATTATCTAGCGAACTCGATGAGTTTCATGATTTATGACGTCATTATTGTTACAGTGCGGCTGTGAGAGACAGACATATATCGCGTATTAACAATGTAGAGCTATTGTTCTCTTCTGCCTGTAAAATTTTAATTGCTGTCTCTCTAAAACTGATTTCGATTCTTTTAAAATATATTGGGTGCTGTGAACAAAATTATGTTTACAATCAAACGATAAGAGTAAGATATGTTTCATTGTTAATTGTCTGCCAAACACAGGTTTATGTTTAGACGTGTGGGTCGCGAGGAAAATGTTAACTATAAGAAAACGAAGAGTTAAACGCTAAGAGTTTCTCGCCGGATCTTCTCAGTGGGTCGAGTTCCCGATCCGGTGGTAGATTCTGCGTAACACTGCTCTTGCTTGGGTTAGTGTTATCAAACTCTCTCAGGTTGAGCCCGTGAGCTCATCTATCAGTTCGCCCTCTTAGGCTACTAACGATTACTAACGACAGGACGAGAAAGTCTGATGTCTGAAATAAACAAAAAGTTGGAGCTTTACATTTTAAGGTATATTATGTTTTTAAATACCTATTTGATTTAGTTGTACCAGTGATGGTGCCACCATCGCGTCCTAACGTGACCCGCCTGTCCGACCAGAGTGTGATGCTGTCCTGGACACAGCCACGAGAAGGACTTCCCATATTATTTTTTAAGGTAAGGTGTTAAAGCCTATATCTATATTATGAAGTCGTCGTGGCCTAAATGATAAGACGTGCGGTGCATTCGCAATACCGTCTTTACCATAAGGGCACACGGGGCCCGTGCCCAGGGCCCCCATTCTCGAGGGGCCCCGAAAGACCGACAATTTCTCTCACACGTTTATTTTCAAAACATTTTTGTCGGGCGCATTACACTTTTTTCACAAATCAGTAATCAAAAGGTATTTACAAGGTATTACTATGCCTATAATAGAAGATTTTGCTCAACAGAAATCCCGAAAGAAACCGTTATCGAAATCGTAACCAAAAAACCAGCAGCATTCTAATATCATTAATGACATATTATATCATACTGTATTTGATTACCTATAATAAATTATGATCTCGTACTCAGTAAAAAAATGTTATTATAATTCGCTTTTTTTACTTTCCAAAAGGGCCTCAAATTCTTGTGTGCCCAAGGGCCCCATCCTAGCTTAAGACGTCCGGTGCATTCGTATGTAGCGATGCACCGATGTTCGAATCCCGCAGGCGGGTACCAATTTTTCTAGTGAAATACGTACTTAACAGAGATGTTCACGATTGACTTCCACGGTGAATCGTGTAATAAAAAATCAAACCCACAAAATTATAATTTCCGTAATTACTGGTGGCAGGACTTCTTGTGAGCCCTCACGGGTAAGCGTACCACCGCTTAGCTGCCTATTTCTGCCGTGAAGCAGTAATGCGTTTCCGTTTGAAGGGTGAGGCAGCCGATGTAACTAAACTTGAGACCTTAGAACTTATATCTCAAGGTGGGTGGCGCATTTACGTTGTAGATGTCTATGGGCTCCAGTAACCACTTAATACCAGGTGGGCTGTGAGCTCGTCCAACCATCCAAGCAATAAAAAAATAAATAAAAATGAGGCAATTCGATTTGCTCGTCGTGAAATGCAGTGACCAAACTACAAAATTTGGCAGTTGCACAAATAACTATAAAACCTACAGTTAGATTGGACGGTAACCGGAGCCCATGGACATCAACAACGTAAATGCCGTAAATATTTGTAATACGTATCATATGTATGTCGTCAATGCATAGATTGAAGTAATAAAATAAAACATTGTATAAATCACTATTACCTTGCACTCACTCATCATATACTCTTCTCTCCTTTCGTACTAAAGCTTTTATCAAATTTTGGTGCTTCTAGGTACCTCCTAGATACCGGTCATCGTTTTCGTCGAACCTATCGCTTGCCGCGAAGGGCTCGACGAGTAAATTAACCCATAGACACAGCCCACTGAGTTTCACGCCGGATCTTCTCAGTGATTCGCGTTTCCGATGCGGTGGTAGATTCTGCGAATCACTGCTCTTGCTAGGGTCAGTGTTAGCAACACTCCGGTTTGAGCCCCGTGAGCTCACCTATACGTCAAGACGAAGCTTAAATAGCCTCTTAAGGCTGTCTGCACAGTAAGAATAAAAAAAAATCTAAATTTTTGGTTAAAATAAAAGTTTAAGTTGAAAATGATATAATTTTATGTAAAATTTTAGATTTTTCACCAATTTTCTGGACAATATTTATTTTTTATTTTTTTATTGCTTAGATATGTGGACGAGCTCACAGCCCACCTGGTGTTAAGTGGTTACTGGAGCCCATAGACATCTACAACGTAAATACGCCACACACCTTGAGATATAAGTTCTAAGGTCTCAGTATAGTTACAACGGCTGCCCCACCCTTCAAACCGAAACGCATTACTGCTTCACGGCAGAAATAGGCGGGGCGGTGGTAACTACTCGTGCGACTCACAAGAGGTCCTACCACCAGTAAATACGTAATATTTATATTGTAATATGTAATATTTAAGTGCAAGTAGCCGCCCTTGTCGTCAGTAAATGATTACGAATAATTTTTTTTTACTTTTCAAAGCCCCCGTCCACACGGTACCGCGAAATAATAATTTACATTCGCAAAACTCGAAAGTAATAAAACTCGAGTCGTAAACAAAGCGTAAGAAATATAACTTTCGTGTATTTATTTTTTGTTTTATAAAGTTGCCCTTTGTAAAGAAGACAACGTTTTAATGTCAGCAAAAAAAGTGTTCGTCAAACATCAAAGAACGTCAAAGAAATAAATGACAATATGATACTTCAACGTAAATATACAAATATAGAAACTTATATATTCGTATTGTTCGGTGAAATAATTGAAAACGATGTATTCAATATAAACAAAGGATCTCAAAATTGTCTTATACTAGTCTTTAACCAATGTGTCCCTCGCTTTAAGGTAGAAAGAAAACCAATCATGATGAAGTTTTTTTTCTGGATAAAATTTCCCTGTCCTTTCGGTAAATTCCACGATGTTCGGTTGAGTGGTTATAGGCATGGCGGTGGTAGCTGGAGTCGTTTGGTCGGTAGGAGTCTAAAAGCATCTTTGGACCCGCGGTCTGTCGCTAACATCAGACTGTCAAGACCCACATACCTCGCCCGATAAAAAAAGACAGTGGAACCTACCCGTGCGGGCTCACAAGTCGCCCTACCATCAGCAAGATATATTATTTTGAGCATTGAACCATCACCTTGGAAATTGCGAACCAATTTACCGACAGTAATCAAACACGTAATACAGTACCCGGCGATAAATATTGGACATCGACCGTGGAAAAGAGACGGTTAATTTTTGCTTCGTAGAGCGTTATATCTGTCGCACGTTACCTAATTGACATTCAGTCTCCATAGATACCGAATCGTTAGTGTATCGTCGCACACAGGAAACGCGCTACAACAAAAACAAAATTAGACGGCTGTCTCTTTCTAAGTATCGATGTGCATTATTTATTGCCTGGTACTGTAACGTACGTAGTGCTTAAGTTTCAGATAATATCCTTAAACTTATTTATGCTGTAACTTGCAAAGCGCACCAACCCCGGACAAAGGTTATCCCCCCGTTGACATTGGACCAGACTAGTTTCTGGAAATTACAGTCCACCGATCGCATCCATCTGTTTTGTAGTGTCATTGATATATTCACCATGCAAAGAACTCATCCGTTACCGGAAGCTCATTGCACTTAGAGCAGATTGGTAAACGATCTCACGTGCTACTCACTTCGTGCCTCTGTCGATGAGTTTCTCTGTGTATGGGTCAAGACGTAACCGAGCTGAAGTAACGGAATCAATGGCACGAATGGCGAATTACACATGCCTTATACAACTGCCATATTTTGGAATTTGGTCACTGCACGTCACGACGAGCAAATCGAATTGCTTTATTTAGGATTTTTTTAATTGAAGTGAATGTTGAAAAAACAGACCAGACTTTATTGTCTGTTCAGGTGCAGTACAAAGAAGCGACGAATACGAGCAAAGAGTGGAATACATTGACGCAAGAAATCCCTCCACACATACATTCTTATGAAGTCGACGGTCTCACACCGGACAAGTACTATAGGTATGTTTGACCATTTTAGGTATTCGGTAAGATACACAATACACTATATCTGCTTAGTAAACACATGTTTAACTACATAATTGTAAGTAATAACCCATAGACACAGCCCACTGAGTTTCTCGCCGGATCTTCTCAGTGGGTCGCGATTCCGATCCGGTGGTAGATTCTATGAAGCACTGCTCTTGCTAGGGTCAGTGTTAGCAACTCTCCGACTTGAGCCCCGTGAGCTCACCTACAAACGTTAGGGTGAAGCTGAAATAGCCTCTCAAGGCTATCAGCATAGGTAGGAAAAAAAAGTAAGTAATAGAGTAAAAAGTAATTTTCCGAAAATTTCATACATGACTCAGTAGCATTGAGCAAAGGGTACGTAAGAAAATAACTGAGTTACATAATTAGTTAAGTCGCATTAAAGTTCAAATGATTAATTTGATGCTAAATAATAAAATATCGGCTTTAAAAAAAACAAGCTTATATAGAAAGCCGAGCCTTTCTATTTAAATGAAAGTTTTTACCCTGATTAAGGATGTTAGGCCAAAATTATAAAATTTATTGTCAGCTGTCCTTGATACGTGTGCAAATTTTCAAGCTAACCAGTTAAATTATATACGAAGTTATTATAATAAAACAGTTTTCAAAACAAGTCATAGCGTTAAATGTCTGTTAATTTTTGCACGTAATTTTTATACTTTCTAGTTTTACACATTTTTAAATTAGATAGCGACCCGCCCTCGCTTCGCTTCGGAAACATTAAATTTTATTATTGATAGGCGAGTCCCGCCATGTTGCGCGCGGTACGACAATAACTGCGGGTGACGCCGCGGGGCGAAGCTAGTCAAAAAAAGTAGCCTAAGTTACTCCTTATATCATCAGCTACCTATTAGTGAAAGTCTCATCAAAATCGGTCCAACCGTTCCAGAGACTAGCCGGAACAAACAGACAGACAGACAGATAGACAAAAAAAATTGATTTTTTATTTATTTTGGTGTATGTACCGTATATATATGAATGTAGTAAAAAGCGGTTATTTCAATATTACAAACAGACACTCTAATTTTATTTATATGTATAGATTAACTTTAAGTACATACTTAAATACACTACCGCAAATTCTTGACCAGATTTCGAATAGCAGCGGTGTACTCGAACCAAGACAACAATCAGGGTCGGAGCAGTACGCGTTTCTTCCTGCAGAGCGGCGACTACAAAGGGCCCAGTGCACCTGTACTCACCAAAGTTGAAGCCACCTCGCCTCACAGCCTACAGTCAGATTGGACGGTACGAATACACCTTAATCTATATATTAATACGTGAAGCAAAACCTTTGTACCACTTTTTACGAAAATTGCGCGGATGGAGGAGTATTAAACTTCCCACACTTATAGAGAATATAGAGAAGGAGTGCAGAATGTTAAAATTGTTTTTAATTATGCATTAATAATACATCAAATTAATTAAAAAAAAAACATTACGCACACTACCATGTATTTGACACACACACGCTTATACTCTTTGTTTATTGTCAAAGTTTTCTTATTGTTTATAGTCTGTGGTCAAATTGAGAATAGATTAATATAGGACTTTTTGGCGGGAACGCGAGGAGTGAAGTTGTGTGATTTGTTTTATTTTGTCTATTTAGTGTTTCTTCAGGTTTAAATGTGTAATAATGGTGGTTTATTAACTGTTTAATATCTGTGAAAGTGCACAAATGTGGGAAAATGAAACAAAGCTGCTAGACGTAACTTCTCGGGTTCCTCCAAAAAGTCCACTGAAAAAATCTCAGTAAATGACCACCATTTTACTGCGATTATATTTCATCCCATATCATTTCATTTCATTAAATTTCATCCCAGTTGATTAATGTCTCAAATTAATCATCTTCATTTCATTTCACTCCATATTATCATTTTTCATAAAATTAAGAATATAAAGTAAAATNTTACGCACACTACCATGTATATGACACACACACGCTTATACTCTTTGTGTATTGTCAAAGTTTTCTTATTGTTTATAGTCTGTGGTCAAATTGAGAATAGATTAATATAGTTTGTCTTTAATATTATTTGTTTATAGTGTAGTCTTTGCGAAATATGTGATTATAGAAGTTTAAAAGTCTGACAGCAATAGAGCCATAATAATGTACAAACTTATAATTTCAATTTATATTTTTTTCAAAAATACATATTTATATTTTTTTCATAAACGTAATTAATGGCTTTACGATCATACGCTTTTTATTATAATACATATTTTCATTATATTTCTATAATTCTGACTACTTTAGTGTTTCTAAATATTTTAATATAGACGTACTTACACATAATATTTTATTCTAACATTACGTGATTAAATTATAAGCTTTGATTGGACATGAGTTTTATCACAACTACTTCTTCAACTAAATACCACAGATTACATCGTCTTCACCTACGGTTGCTTCACGTCAACTCTCCTCGAGAAATACGATGGCCATGGATTAGTTAATCATGGAATCAGTTGGACTGTTATGCTATTTTTTGATTGCTTTAAAGAAATTCACGAATGGCTCCGTGTTTAATAGTTAATGGAGCTTACGGACGTCAAAACGAGAATTCTTCCACCAGATGCTTAGTGGGCTTTTATTTGCGTGGACGAGCTCACATCGCACCTGGTGTTAAGTGGTTACTGGAGCCCATAGACATCTACAAAGTAAATGCGCCACCCAACTTGAGATATAAGTTCTAAGGTCTCAGTATAGTCACAACGGCTGTCCCACCCTTCAAACCGAAACGCATTACTGCTTCACGGCAGAAATAGGTGGGGTGGTGGTACCTACCCGTGCGGACTCACAAGAGGTCCTACCACCAGTAAGTCACAAGAGGTCCTACCACCAGTAACCTCCACCTTGGGCTTACCTTGTTGTAGTGGTCTCGTGGTGATGGTGCGGAGACAGAAGGGTTCTATCTCTGTGTGCGTGCGGTGTCCTCTGCGGGAGCTTACGAGTGCGTGAGAGCTCCTGCATCAGCTCGTTCGTTAGAGCTGCACCACTTCTCACCCGATACTCAATATGAGTTGAAGCTCAGGGCGTACACATTACAGGCCCCTTCTGAATTCAGCGCTATTAAGGTCAGTTTGAAAATAAAGTCAGTTTTTTTTTATTGCTTATATTGTTGGACGAGTTCACAGCCCACCTAGTGTTAAGTGGTTACTGGAGCCCATGGACATCTACAACGTAAATGCGCCACACACCTTGAGATATAAGTACTAAGATCTCAGTATAGTTACAACGGCTGCCCCGCCCTTCAGACCGAAACGCATTACGGCTTCACGGCAGAAATAGGCAGGGCGGTGGTACTTACCCGCGCGGACTCACAAGAGGTCCTACCACCAGTTTGAAAGTCATCAACGTTAGATTGTTCACGTATGTGATGGATGTGCCATCTGTAACAGCATCATCAATCAAGCACCAATCGACTGCTATCTGAATTTAAGTGAGCGGCAGATTGCTCTTTGTTATGACGAAATTTTAATTTTCCGATTTTTTACTGGCTTAAAATATTAAGACATTTCGCGCTACAAAAACCCCTGGTGTAGACAGTACTATGAATCGAATGAATTAATGGAAGTGGTTTATAAAAATGAAATAATACAGGTGGCAAAGACCCAGAAGCTATCCAACGCGCCGACATCGACGAGTCCAGCGCCGGTGTCGGAGGCGGGCGCGACGAGTGCGGGGGGCGCGGGGGGCGCGGGCGTGGCTCTGGGCGCGGCGCTGGGCGCGGGCGGCGTGCTGGTCGCCGCGCTGTTCGCCGCGCTCATGTGTCGGCGAGCCAGGAGACTGCCTAAACACAGTGAGTATTCCACTTAATTTTTCAACACCTGCAAAATATAACCGAAGAAAATGTCCAACACAGTGAGCATTCCACTTAAGTTTTCAACACCTGCAAAAAAATAGCCGAAGAAAATGTCCAACACAGTGAGCATTCCACTTAATTTTTCAACACCTGCAAAGAATAACCGTAGAAAATGTCCAACACAGTGAGCATTCTACTTAATTTTTCAACACCTGCAAAAAATTTGCGAAGAAAATGTCCAACACAGTGAGCATTGCCTTAAGGAGAGCTGTACTCCTCCAATGCCAATCAAAATACCCTCAAGCACCGGTCATCGTCCTTGTCGATTACGACGAAGACTTCGACAACCCACAGACACAGCCCACTGTGTTTCTCGCCGGATCTTCTCAGTGGGTCGCGATTCCGAACCGATGGTAGATTTTTCGAAGCGCTGCTCTTCTTAGGGCTAGTATTAGCAAATTCTTTCAGGCTTAACCCGTGAACTCACCTACCCTTCCGCGCGAAGACAGAGGAAGATCAAAATATCTAAATACAGGAATTGTTCGAGATGATACCGGCATCTCGTTTTTACCATCGCACCGCCCGCCACCGGAGTAGAGTTCATCCATACTACCTGGAGCCACTGCGGTCATCCACAGTGCGTTTCCAGAGGTATTTTTTTGCCACGTACCATCCGGTTATGGAATGAGCTCCCCTCCACGATGTTTCCCGAGCGCTATGACATGTCCTTGTTCAAACGAGGCTTGTGGAGAGTATTAAACGGTAGGCAGCGGCTTGGGTCTGCCCCTGGAATTGCTGAAGTCCATGGGCGACGGTAACCACTCACCATCAGGTGGGCCGTATGCTCGTCTGCCTACAAAGGCAATAAAAAAAATATGTATCGACATCAATAAATGTCTGGATCTAAGAGGAAGGGCGGCTATATGAGGCAGCGCACTGAAAGGCGGCATGTTGGAGATTGCACTACTCGCCAATTAACAGTCGATTGTCAAGAAGACTAATTAAATCGAATCGTTTTTCACAAATAACTTGCAGCAACGAATTTCTAAGAAAACTCATTAAGTCAATTTCTCATTAAAACCCAGCTCGGACAACAAACGCTAGATGTGATTTGTATCGGTAAATAATCGATAAGTGAGCTATTTATATTAGAAACGAATAGTATACCAATTACGTTCAATTAAAATGGTTACGTCCACGAACACGAATTCAGAGTAGAACTAATCACCGAAGTAAGGTTCGACTTTCAAGATGAACCACGTATATCTATCTATACTATCTATCTACGTATCTATACTAATATTATAAAGAGGAAAGATTTGTTTGTTTGTCTGTATTGAATAGGCCCCGAAACTACTGAACCGATTTGAAAAATTCTTTCACTTTTTGGAAGCTACACTATTCCCGAGTGACATAGGCTATAATCATTTTTGAAAAAAAAAGGGATTCTTACTAAAATTCCAACAATGTAATCCAAGGTGTAAAAAAATAACCTAAAATATTCTTTACATCGCGTGCCCTGCGAAAAATATTCATGATTTCTAAAATATTTGATTTGAAATTGATTTCTTAAAATAATATACTACAAATTTGTAGAACACATTATTATTTACAAAAAGTGTCGCGACAGCATATTATGTTTAACTATTATAGTTACGCCGCAATAAGTGTTTTTTTTATTAAAAAAAATAAAACAACGTCATATATCGTTGAAATTTTTGTTAAAGACCCGAGCGGAGCCGGAGCGGGCTGCTAGTAAATTATATGCTTTGTCAAGGTACCAGCAATATATGAAAAGTGGCGTGCGAGTAGTTAACAAAAGGGGTTTTGTTGTACATTACGCGATAGTCGCAGTGCAGTCTATTGCTTGTTTTGCTAGTTAAATATAAAAATACATATAATTATCATTTACTCCGTCATCAATAGCAAATAGCAATCAATGCCTATTTTATTGCACGCAATGTAACACAAATAAAAATTTAACTCACACGGGGAGTCAAAGCCTTAGTGCGTTAGTAGGTTTACTAGCCGGTGTCAAAAGAAGATCTACTGTGTAATCAAGAACTGCCGTCGAAAAAGAAAAAAAAATATTTTAAAAGAAATAGCTTTAAAAATATTGGCATGTGGATAGTACAATATTCAGATGATATGATCTACTCTTCAATTACTCACTTTATCATCCTAAAGTAAATTACGCGTCCTAATAATTTATTTTTGCGAATAAAAGGCCACTTATTCCCAAAGAGCGTTGAGGTCAGGCACGAGGCCGAACCTAATATGTTTTGAATCAAACTGTAACATTGTTAATTGGTAACTAAGCCCAGTTGGTTAGTGCAAGAAGAAGTATATTTACTTCTTCTTAGTCAGTTTATTAAATAAACAAATCAAGTTGACCATTATTGGGAAGCAAAAACCGATAATTTCGAAAATCTCTTATGATTCTCTCCTATTTTATAAATAAAATTACCGATTTCGTTTGGTAGTGAAGCTACGGGTCACGGATGTTTCGTCTTTAATTAAAATCGTATAAAAGACGACTTTAATTAAAAAAGAAAAAAAAAAACACGGAACCTGTCGTGCATAAAAGTGTCGTTTTAGACCGTTCTATTTTTAGTGTCACAAGATCGTTATCCAATACACACTTTGTCTATTGTGCCGAATTAAATGAGAGACTTATTACGTTTTCATTAAAATACAATAAAAAAATATTGCAAGATATATAGGAATAGAAGAATAATATGTGTTTTGAAGTCGTATATAATAAAAAGCCCTCATACAAACATTATTCATTTACCAAGGCGAGTTTTATTTTAGTATTTTCATTCGCTTCTTACCCGTAATGCAAAGCGTTTCAGCCGGATCTTCTCAGTAGGTCGCGATTCCGATCCTATGGTATGTTCTGCGAAGCAATGCTCTTGCTAGGGCTAGTGTCAGCGAATACTCTCAGGTTGAGCCCGTGAGCCCACCTAACTGAGCGAGAGAAGCTGGAATAGTTCATAGGCTATAAACGAATAGGAAGGAAATAAAAAAAAAACAAATGGCCCACAAGGGTGGCTGTATTACGGTCGGGCTTTCTTCTCGATCACTAACTACTTCCAGTTTGAAAAATAATAATCTTAGGTAGCTTGTTTTAGTGTATTAGTGAATATTGTATTGTATAAAAGTTGTAATTATTTTTTTTGCAGAAGAGAACGCTTCATCATTGGAAGGCGGTGGGGCTAATGCTTACATTCCCGCCAAAGTTCCGATCACTATAACGTCAAACCCTATGCATTCAGAGGTTGGTATCAAATTAAAAAAAAGAAATGCCCAGGATTTCACCATAAATTGACAATAGGTCAGATTTTTTTCTGGGAATAAAACTTAATAATAAAATAACAAGTATAGGTAGTTGTAATAATTTTAAAAACTCTTAAATTAATTTTGCCTTTGCTTTTCAGGGATCAGACCCTGGAGTAGAAATGTCATTTCTACACAACAATAACACCGGGAACAATGATGACACACTACCGCATTCGAGGAAAAATGGACCGGCACCGCGGCAATACGTATGAGCAATAAAATTGACATTATTATAAGTGTTGCTATTGATAAGAATATCTACTATAATAGTAGTGATGACGATAAATGTGAAACAAATCGCAGTTTTAGTAAATGGAGTACCGGGGTTGCAACAGTACAAAAATATATACATATTTATATTTAATTTTCGGTTACATTTTTACGGGATAAATAACTGTGAAAATTACTGTTTAAAGACTTGGTTATTAAATTTAGTACTAACGCTAAGATTTTAATTTATTTAGAAAAGAACTAGTTAAACATGTTTTTATAGATCTGAATTAATATTTGTAGCCAGCTCAGAGCTGATTTTGTATGTTAAGGGTTGCCATGATTCGGAGAAAAAATTAAAACGCAAGGAAGGGCAATGTACTTAAGGTAATGTGTTAGAAATATGAAAATAGATATTTACACTGCTAAGTATTTCCTAAATTTATAAATTTTTTGTTGTTATTTTGATTATTATTTTGTATTTCTAAGGTTGTGACTCAAACAGGTATTTACCCAGTGAAACTAATTCAGAATTTTTATTTTAGTCCCATTGGTACCATGGTACTTATTTTTGATGTTTTCATCAAGCAATGAAATAGACGCAATAATTGAGGTCGTCAGCGCAAAAGTAGCTTAAGCTTACCATAGTTGGTATGGAGATAACGAGGCTTGAATTTGCTTGTACACTGCTTCGTAGGCAAAAACAATACGCGCAAAAATAATGTTTACAAATCCATTTGTTGAAAGGCCAGTTTTGCATCAAAATTTATTATGTTTTAAATAATGTAATAAATACGCAAGCCCGAATATGAAAAATTTTGGGTTAAGCCACTTTTCTGCTGACGGCGTCAACTAATATCCTATATTTTTGCATGTCTAATCTTAATTTGAGTATTACATTGTGAGAAATGGACTTATAATAAACATATTATATACATTACAATACATAAAATAAATTTTATGATATAAACAAATTACTGTTAATATTCGAACTAAAATACATAGCCTAATTAATAATAATTTAAAACCTCGAAACAATATTGGTGTGTGCATTTCGGTTAATATATTGCTTTATTCGCAAATATCTATTAGCTTCTAGATATGATGCATTTTTTATTCGCTTATAAGACTGAAACAATTTAAGTCGATTTAAATTGCATTTTATAGCTGTATAGATTTTGTATAGATTTTTTTCAACGCTTAAACCCTTTTGGTAGAAATTATTTCTAGTTATTGGCAAGTCTGGATAAATTAGTGCGAGTATATGAGTACAGTTCTGTGTTTTATTAAATCTATATGAACGTGTATTTAATACTATATGTATGGCCTGCGACTGGCACCATAACTTCATACTTAATTAATGTAGATATTATCTCCTAGGTATAGTTTTTAGGATCTGCGGGAATCTCAGGCACTAAAATACACTTATAGTATAATTTCGGTTAAAATTTGAATTAGAAAAATTAAGATTTGATTATTATTATATAATATATCAATCACCTCTTTGTTCGTGACAATGAAGAACTTAAAATATCAAAAATGAAAACGTAAAACCATAGTGTTATTTAATGTTCGAGCAATTATAAATTCTACGAATAAACAGTTTAATACTGTTGCAAATAATTATCATATATTTCTTGTGTTGTGAAACAAGAACAGTCTGTTTTCGATTACGAATCACCAAATTATTTGTTAAGTTAATAATATACAATAAAAGGGATTCATATTGCTTAAACTACTCATTCTCTAGAACTGTATCTGATTTGTTAATTAATACTGGTTCGAGTCTAGATTTTTTCAACTGAATATCAAGTTTTAAGAGTAGAAAAGAAATTAGCTAATTTTCTCTTATTTATTATCTGTGACATTGACAGCAGAAGTAATTCTGATCAATCTTATAACTAATTTTCCTTTATTTAATATGATAAATTAATGTTGCCAAAATACAGGCACTAAGATACTTATTTTTAAAGGTAAATAAAATTTATTAAGAAGAGAATTAATATCATTATAGCCTGTGATTGCGGACTGAAAAGTTAACGATCAAAACAAAAAAATATCAAGATGGTTAATGAGTTATACACTTATTAATAGATTTAATTTAGGATGAAATAAAATGTCTTGGAATGACGATAGTAAATTTTTCAAGAAATGCTTTTTGATCTTTTTATACAGTTTTGAAATGAGTTTTATAGTTTTATTTACCTACACTGTGTAATATCTTTGGAGTGTAGTTGAAAAAACAAAAATAAATATAGATCTGTTGAAAATTGTAATACGGAAATTCATCGACAATTAATAAAACAACATGATGTTTATAGTGTTTTTTCTTGTTTTATTTTTCTCGAAAAGATTAAGAAAGAATATCACGTAATTAAAATCGAATTCTCAAAGTATATGAATTTGAGTAATTACTAATGATAATAGATGGTAACGCGGTATGGTATGAGCGCAGAGATGAAGTCTAGTAGACTTGAATGGAAAAGAAAATATGCCGACTCAACATAGTGGGATAAGGGCATGAATGAGAAATAAAGTAATTATTGATGATATGAAGTGATCACACGGGTGGTTATTAACATCTTGCTAGTCATGCGTATTGATTTAAAGGGCGCCACAACCTATAGACATCATATAGTAATGCTATTAGCCTGTCTCAAGGTAGGTGCCATCACGTACGTAATCATGTTTAGGGGCTTTGTTCATTACTTAACGCTAGCTTGGCCGTGAGCTCATATTCCCATCTAGTTCAACATCTACAATCACTAGTAAAATCTAAGGAAGGCCAAACAATACGTTAGTATTTGTACAGTGATTAATTACAATGCTATGAGCAAGTGTCATGGATGTTTGATGCGGATTAATGTCAGTTTATAGTTTTGTCATTTGTTTATTTCATCTTACCTCCTTTTCTTACTATACAGGATTACTTTGCAATGGATTTGCTTGCTTTGAAATGCATTTGACATAACTTTGAGGCCAGAGCCCTGAAACTGCGGTACTAAAGAGAAATATTTTTTCGTATGGAAACTAGCGACATCTTCTAGCGGATGCCTTAAGCTTATATGTTGTTAAAGTTAAGGCATTTAATTATTGTATAATTAAACCCACAAAAAAAAATCATACAAGTCTTTATTTGTTAGAGACAAATTGATTAAATTTTATAAATTTGTTTTTTTCCGAAAATTTACAAAATCCTTCATTAATAATAAAATCGAGGATAGGTAATAAATATGTTACTGCCATCAACAGGAACAATGAGAAACTAATCGAAGCGTAGCCATCTAGTGGCCGGCGCCCGTAAACATTTTAGTTAAGTGCTTGAGTTGCTATCTATAACTAATTTATGTGTATTATCTATGTTCGGAGCTATGAGCTGTGATGGTTGAACTATAGGATATATTTTACAGTATTTTTTATTTTAAGGATGTCATCCTCACATTCCTCTTGCACTGTTTTAATTCCTAAGTGTTCGGGATTTTCTGATTTTGTTCTCTAGCTTACCGAGTCACACTACTTATTCCGAAGATTACATTTTGCATAATTTTAAATTAAATGATAATTACTTTAGTCGTCCTATAAAACAAACGCTGTGTGAGCCCTCAACACATATTCTAATCGTGATAATACGCCTGCGTTAAAACGTCGTTATTTCGATAGCCTTTGTTCTCCATGTCATGTTTTTTAAACAGCCCTGATTTATGCTAAACGTATTCATAGCAATTAGTCCAGGAAGCTAATTTCCATTAGCTAAGCTCTTGTTTTTAGGGGAAACGTTTTTTTGCAGTTCATAGTGAGCAGTAGGTATGTTAGATTTCATTAAGCCAGAGGCCAGATAAACCGGATAATTTTAACGATAATTCTTTGTAGCCGCAAAGAAAAAAAAATGTTTTGCGCGTAATGAAGCATACAGTATGAAAATCAACTATGTTTCTCATACATTACAGGCTCACAAAGAACATGAAAGCATGAAGTAAGCTTAACTTAGTAATCTATATATTAATACGTGAAGCAAAAACTTTGTATCCCTTTTTACGAAAATTGCGCGGACGGATGAGTATGAAATTTCCCACACTTATAGAGAATATAGAGAAGAAGTGCACTATGCTAATTTTTTTTTTAAATAATGCATAAAACATACATTAAATCAATAAAGAAAACATTACACACACTACATACCTACCATGTATTTAACGCACATACGCATGCATACTTTTTATTGTCAAACTTTTGTTCTTGACGTCTGTTGTCAAATTGAGATTAAATATTGTTTGTCTTTGTTAATATTTTTTATAGTGTAGTCTTGGTGAAATTTGTGATTAAAGAAGTATAAAATACAATCATAATAGTGTACAAACTTACAATTCCAATTAATTATAGTCGAATTTCGACTACTGCGGGACCTCTAGTTCAATATTATTTTTACATTAAGTATATTTCACTACCTCGTCCAAAGTTTTGACTCAGATTGATGACGTGATCTTTACCAAATTTCAATTATACAGTCTAAGAACTGTCCCACCACTCTTAGGGATTCCGTAACTATTTAACCTCACGCGGTACGTCGACTCACAAAAACAAAGAAGGATTTGTTGTTTGTTGAATTTCTAGATCGGTTTGAACTATGTATTTGTTCGATGTAATAGTATACTTAGTGTGCGTTTTGGTCAATTAGTCGTCGGTAGCGACACGTAGTGGCCACTTCTGTAATTAAACGAGGGGAGACGCCGGTCCAATAACTACAAGGAAATAATTAATTTAGCGCTACAATAAACAATTATTGCTTTGTTAGTGTCCGGTCGAAAGATTTCCTATTTCATTGTTACTTGTTGGCTTTATTTTAATTAGAGAATGCTCAGAGTTTTTTTTATTTATTTCCTTAACTTTTGTATTTGTTGAATAGGAAGAACAAAAGTATAATTCATAGTTTTCTGTATGTTTTTGTACAATACAAATAGCTTTTATCTGTATGAAAAAGCTTTTATTATGCTTGGTATCTACATTTGTTTGTAACGGAATCTTTGAACGTAATCTTCATCAATTTCAAAACTTTCGATTAACTTCAAAATTTGCACACGTAATAATAATTTTATCGTGACAATACATTAATTTTTAGTAATAATTATTATATTACATTGTGTATTTGTATGTATAGTTATAGATATATGTAACTAGTCAGGCCATAAGTATTGTCACACAGTAAAAACTTTTCTTTTAGAATGCTGGCCACAAAAAAGTTTATTGAATTCGAATTTCGAATCGTTCATGAAAATAAAAATGTATACTTTTAGAATTTTACTCATTTTTAAATATGGAGTGGACGCTTAAAGAAGACCGTGTTGCAGTTATTGCGTTGCATCGTTGCGGTTACGCGCCAATTCAAATTTTTAACATACTGAAAAATTTGAATATAACCAAAAGATT
Source organism: Bombyx mandarina (assembly GCF_003987935.1). The sequence goes on along the minus strand of NW_021011476.1, from coordinate 4,157,588 downwards.
CGTTTATCGTACCATCAAACGATACAATGAAGACTCTAGTGTAGATGACAGGTCAAGAAGTGGTCGCCCTCGGTCTGTTAGGACTCCAGCAGTGATAAAAGCTGTGAAGGCGCGAATTCAAAGAAATCCCAAACGTAAGCAGAAACTGTTGGCCCTTCAGATGGGGTTAAGCAGAACCACGGTGAAAAGGGTGTTAAATGAAGACTTAGGGCTTCGGGCATATCGAAGAAAAACAGGACATCGTTTGAATGCTCGTCTAATGGACCTGAGACTGAAGAGATGCCGCGCTTTGTTGAAGCGGTACGCGGGAAAAAAATATCGGGAAATTCTTTTTTCGGATGAAAAAATTTTTACCGTAGAAGAGAGCTACAACAAACAAAATGATAAGGTGTACGCACACAGTAGTGAAGAAGCGAGCAACCGTATTCCGCGTGTCCAACGAGGTCATTTTCCATCCTCGCTCATGGTATGGTTGGGAGTTTCTTATTGGGGCTTAACAGAGGTACATTTTTGTGAGAAAGGTGTAAAAACGAATGCAGTTGTGTATCAAAATACAGTCCTGACGAACCTTGTGGAACCTGTTTCTCATACCATGTTCAATAACAGGCACTGGGTATTCCAACAAGATTCGGCGCCAGCTCATAGAGCGAAGAGCACACAAGACTGGCTGGCGGCGCGTGAAGTCGACTTCATCCGGCACGAAGACTGGCCCTCCTCCAGTCCAGATTTGAATCCGTTAGATTACAAGATATGGCAACACTTGGAGGAAAAGGCGTGCTCAAAGCCTCATCCCAATTTGGAGTCACTCAAGACATCCTTGATTAAGGCAGCCACCGATATTGACATGGACCTCGTTCGTGCTGCGATAGACTACTGACCGCGCAGATTGAAGGCCTGTATTCAAAATCACGGAGGTCATTTTGAATAAACTTTAGTGTCATAAGAATCTATGTTTTGTTAAGTTCATTTTGGTATATGAATGGTTACATAATGAATAAAGTTGTTTCAATTATTTTACATTAAACATGTGACAGAATTTATGACATGACTAGGTATGTATGAATATATGCATATGTATGGTATTTGTGTCTGTATATGTGTATATATTTCACTGGATTGGTACACCGCGCGTAATTCGTTTCCAAATGATTCTTGTCCACCTCAGGGTTGTCTGGAAGAGATGGCTCTTAGCGGTAAGGCCGCCAATTGTACTTTTTTGTATTTAATGTATCGCATTATTTATTTTTTTGGTGTAAAAGAAAGAATCTCTCTCCTTCTCTCTCTCCCTCTCTCTGTCCCTCTCTCTCTCTCTCCGTCTCTCTCTTTATAACTTCGCTGTAATATCCGTAAAGCAATGCATAGGCCATTCGGCAATGTCATGCGTTGTGTGTTCTGGAATGATCGATAGTGTTCCTTCGTTGTCTTGATTTAAAGTATACATCACTCATTTCGGAGCAAATTATTGTAGATCATGTATCTAAACGCATTTGAATTGGTAATCCAAACTGTTTCCCTTAGGTACATAAATTAACTTAAATTACGTTGTTGTGATGATCGATAGCAAATGGGTGTTGTGGGATATTGCGGGATTCGTATATAACAATATATTGAATACGTAACTTTTGGACCATTTTGTTATTATGTACCCAGACGTATCCCGCGCCTATACGGATCCTCTAAAGTACGCAAGACATTTCTTTCGACCCGGAGATTCACAAATCCCTAGCAACGACAACAACGGAAACGATCCTATTTTTGTCCTATTCTAATCCGATCTTATCCTTACCAATAAAATCAGTAGCAAGTAAAAGCACTATGAAGATTACCTATTATGTATCACTGCTAAAAGTATTATGTAAAGTAAGTTTTAAGAATTGGAATTTGTATTGGGCATGTAAGCCATGTTTACTGATGATAATTGAAAAAGAACGTGTCAGTGTGTGGTGCGTATTGCTGTTCCGTGAATATCTGGTTACGTTTTGGGAGAAAGGTGTTGCTGGTTATTGACTGGTGGATTGTATTGTGACTCGACAAAGGGCAATACCCGGAATGGCGTATATCGAATTATCGTAAAATGAAAATGCGCTCTCATGTTCATTTTATTTTAGTTTTCAACAGGAGACATTTTAAACGTAATTTAGTTTATAACGCAATGAAAAAAAGGATTGTGTGGTTTTATGAAACCACGGTAAAAGTGAAACTTTTTTTTCACGTTATAGACATTTAACTCTGACAATAAACTTTTACATTAAACACTGACAAAAACAAACAAAATAACGTGGAGCACAGGCACAAATGAGTCTATACACTACACGGTCAGCTGCTGCGAACTATAGGCGCCGCCATATTGGCCTTGGCTGCTCTGATGAGCGCCTTTCACTTTATCCCTACTCCGCGGCCGACCGTCACGCGACATGCAACACACAGACGAAAAAGTTTGAGACGATGTAATGAAAGTTTCACTTTAAAATTTAAAGATTTATTCGAATATATGTATACACATGCACATGATGCACTGGCTGTGAGTTCTACCACAAAAGAACCCGTATCGATTATTGTAACTTAACCCATGCGTCAATTCGCTGTGTTTCTCGTTGGATTTTCCCAGCAGGTCGCGATTCCGATGCCGTGGTAGATTCATTCGCAGAGCAGCTAAATAGGCAACTGGCTCCGGTTTTTTCCGCTAGCTATTCAAGTAGTCTCCAGAGGTTATTCTAGATTCACCGAGCTAGTAGGTGTGCCTGTATATGTAATGTGTCTCTTAATAACACAGTCCGGTCCACAGGCAAAGGTACGTGCGTTCCCGCACTGGGCAACAGCAGTACATCCTAAGTCATGAATTATTGTAATGTGCGCGCAATTGTATGTTTAATCCGTATGCATATTAATGGCAATATCGTTTGCATAGTAATTAGTATAATTTATGATAAATATTACTGTCCGAATATTGTATTTGGAATAACGATGTAGTTCGTTTGAGGAATTCAATTTTGACACGTAATATAATATACATAGGTATAGTTGTAGAAGTGATATGGCAAGTTATCAAGTGTTCAGGACCGATATTAATTCTTAATAGAGCAATTGGATATTTATCACTCACATTATATTAAGATATAATTCAATAGCTTAGTAGATATATACTAACAATTGGATTTAAATAATTTAAATTTTGGACAGATAGTTTTTGATTCGTCTTTGGTAGTACCAAGTTCTAACTGATTCTCACTTATAATTTTCCTGTCTGGGATTATTACATGCCTACAAGTACTGAGTTTATCATTAAAACTTCTTCGGAAACAATTACACGACAACTATCCATCGGAAAACTTCGGAACTACTCCTAAACACCCTCCATTATCGTCGCCTCCGTCCAACGAAAACTTTCAAGAGTCAGAATTATTTAATAACCAGATAACTTGACTTTGGGTTTTATTTCGTAACTTGTGGGTGCCGGGGAATTTCGGCGCAATAAATACTCGTAATGAGTTCGTCTTGTTCAGAATTTGGAACGGGAACCATTCAGAAAGCTGGTCTGTACAGGAAGAACGTATAAATACCGAAAATTCGCCTTTGTATTTATACGCTTTTAAAGTCGCAGTTAGAACGGCAGGTCATCAGAGTCGATATATTATTTCACAATTTGAAGCATTCCTCGAGACATTGAAGTTGCGGATATCCTTTGTCACTCATTTTTTTATTTTTCCTTACCTAATCATTGGTAGCTAAGGGGCTATTTCAACCACTCACAGACAGATAGCTGACCTTACCGGGTCAACCTCAGAGAATGCTAACACTGACTCTAGCAAGAGCAGTGTTTCGCTGAATCTACCACCGGATCGGAATCGCAACCCACATGTCTATTATGTATTTCAAAGTATATTTATTTATCTGCCTATATGACAGCTCTGATCATCGTTTTAAAAAACACCAGTGTCCTCATTTAGGGGACCTCCCACTGTAGTATTAATTTGGTCGGTCCACCGCATTGGAGACCTCCCGCGCGTCTTGTATCATCAACCTTCCCTGCACAACGAGGCGTTCCATGGACCAGCCTTCTCGTCGCGAAACGTGTCCGAAGAAATCCACCATTCGAGACTGTACTATAGCAAGCAGATGCTGCTTGATGCCGAGTTCCATTTTTCCATTTAGCATTAATCGATTGTTGTAATATATCATAATATTTTCATTGGTTTTCGCAAAGTCGCAGACATAAACTACTTTTGATGTTACTAATAAATTTGAAGGTAGTTATCACTATAATGTTCTAATGACAATGTACCTTAGTATTCCGTGACCACGAAAACTGAAATATATACACGAAACGTGAGCTGATAAAATTGAGGATAATAACGCGTTATAAAACTGTTAAAGTAGTTTTAATTATATTAATCAATAAAATTTACTTTACTGGTGGTAGGACCTCTTGTGAGTCCGCGCGGGTAGGTACCACCGCCCTGCCTATTTCTGCCGTGAAGCAGTAATGCGTTTCGGTTTGAAGGGTGGGGCAGCCGTTGTAACTATACTGAGATCTTAGAACTTATATCTCAAAGTGGGTGGCGCATTTACGTTGTAGATGTCCATGGGCTCCAGTAACCACTTAATACCAGGTGGGCTGTGAGGTCGTCCACCCATCTAAGCAATAAAAAAAAACCGCTAGTTCCAGTTAGTCGAGTATTTAACTCGCGACAACTTACAAGTTACAGCTAACTTATAAAATACCGCATTCAAAATCCATTTCTGCGAAGTGGTTTATTCGAAGTGTTTAAAGCTGCTAACTCAACTTCGTTATTATTTACGAACGAAGAAAGTTTCCCGTCATAAATTAAACGAGAAGAGTTGCTCGTAAATCTAATGGTGCCGCCCTCGGCGCTGTCTCTTGTGACAAACCAGCAAGCACCCAGCGTTCGAATAGTTACTGTGACAACGAAGCCCAAAAATTAGTTAAGTTTAGTATTTTTCGGGACCATTTCTTCTTTGTTACAATTTCCATGTTGATAAATCGAACGATGCAAGTTTGAAGAATGTATTTTAAAACATTGAGAGGTATCTACTTTAATGAAAAAAAAAAACTGTAAAAAAAAGAACTGTACACTTCATAGAGTCGGGTTTTTTTGTCACCGTAGAGTCATCGTAATGAATATTACTTCATATTAGGTAACGATAGTCAAAGTAAACCATATCCGTGTTTTTCCTAGTGTTTTTAAAACGTACTAGCTGACCCGGTAGACTTCATAGTGCCTCAATCGATAAATAAAAGATCTAAACTTTTGTATAAAATAAACTTAAAACAAACAAAATGAATCTGTCCGACGGAGGAGACATCAAAGGAAAAACAAAATTGTTTGTTTTTATATAATTCTGAGAATTTTCTTATTTATTCACCTTTTATACCTTCCCTGGACTTCCACGAATAATTCACGACCAAAATTAGCCAAATCGTTCCAGCCGTTTTCGAGTTTTAGCGAGACTAACCAACATCAATTCATTTTTATATATATATATAATATATATAGATAGATTATGAATACGAAATAAAGAGCGTGATTCTAATTACTATTACGTATGTGAACAGTAAGCTATTTCAGTTTATTTTATTTTCGGTTACATCTCCTGCCTTTGACACGTTTTAAACATACTTCTTTTATTTTCGGTATTTTCATCGGGTTTCATCGGGTATTTTCACTCATTTTGGTATTTACAAACAACTCGTCATGATCTAGTTTAATGAATAATTTTTAATTTTGAACCGACCACACAAATTATTGATTTATAAATATTTATATAGAACTGTAAAATATAGTAATAAACGTAAAAAGTGTTATCAACAAAATTCAGTTTCAAATAAATCATGCAGCCCCTACTAAAGAACAAGTTGCGGTGAACTATACAAAACAGTTCGGGATTTAAAGTCGACTCTCCGAATTTGCATCTTACGCAACTATTTGGTTATTTATTGGACTATATTATTGGACGACTTTGCGTGTATGTTTCGTTTCAATTGAGAGAAAATGATTGATAGTACTATAGACGGTGAAGACGCGCCGTCTAAATTTTTTTTTTTATTGCTTCGATGGGTGGACGAGCTCACAGCCCACCTGGTGTTAAGTGGTTACTAGAGCCCATAGACATCTACATCGTAAATGCGCCACCCACCTTGAGATATAAGTTCGAAGGTCTCAAGTATAGTTACAACGGCTGCCCCACCCTTCAAACCGAAACGCATTACTGCTTCACAGCAGAAATAAGCAGGGTGGTGGTACCTACCCGCGCGGACTCAAGAGGTCCTACCACCAGTAAAAAATGCTTTTAGTGTTTCATGATTCACATTTACGAATTGTAATGTGCGGGCTAACGTGTAATTACTTAAAGGGTTATTTAACTTTTTTTTTGTTATGGTTGTCTTATTTAGTTGTTTAAGTATTTCTACTTCGCACTTACCTTATCTGCTTCGATTAATTACGAACTCAATTATCGAAGTGTAAGCAGGATTCACGTTGTACCCACTATCTGGAACTTCATTTTTATACTTGCAAAAATAAACCTTAATCTTTTTGTAATAGAAGATGACCAAGCCGGTAAATTCATAAATAGGCCGGGTGGCACTGCTCCATTATTTTTATCCATTCATTGGATTGCCCGTTAATGCGTTTGAAGTTGTGAGTGGTATTACACAAAATACCTTTAAAGGTAAAATTATTTTGCCACTTGTGATAAAAGTTAAGAGGGATTTCCTAAAAAGTGTTAAAAACTGCTCTCTATTAAATAATGAGATATTGATCTATCTAAAAAGGTCATGTATTTAAATATTGGAAAGAACGAGTGGAATCCGAAATCAATGTATTTCTATACACAAACATAGAATAGACCGTTAATGTTACGAAAACCGATTCCAATTAGAGATTAATTAGATCAAAACGAGTTCAATATTAGTTATGATACCTTTAAGGTCTCATATAGCTTTGATTACATAAATTGTACTGATATTGGAATTTTTGTAGCTACAGACTGAAAAAGTGTTAAATGAATTTTGGAAATGAGTAAGGTAATTAATGAATGAGAAGTTAATTTTATAAATACGAGATAATGTATAAAATGCCGTCGAAAAGAAGTCGTCGCGGCCTAAAGGATAAGACGTCCAGTGCCATCGCATGTAGCGATGCATCCGTGTTCGAATCCCGCCGGCAGGTACCAATTTTTCCTATCAAATACGTACTTAACAAATGTTCACGATTGACTTCCACGGTGAAGGAATAGTATCGTGTAATAAAAGTCAAACGGCGCAAAAATTATAATTTGTGTAATTACTGGTGGTACTGGTGGACGTCTTGTGAGTACGCACGGGTAGGTACCACCACCCTGCCTATTTCTGCCGCGAAGCAGTAATGCGTTTCGGTTTGAAGGGCGGGGCAGCCGTTGTACTGTTAAAAGTGAGACCTTACAGCTCGTATCTCAAGGTGGGTGGCGGCATTTACGTTGTAGATATCTATTGGCTCCTGTAACCACTTAACATCAGGTGGGCCGTGAGTTCGTCCACGAATCAAAGCAATAAATAAATAAAAACTCAATTCTCGTGACTTATTTTTTAATTATTTTAACGAACGAATGCATAAAATATTCTGAATGACAGAGATCGCAGATTGCAAATTACTCATAAAAACCTTTTAAAGTACCAGAATAGCAGCTTTTAAAAAATGAGATAATAAAATAAATTTGAATTTAATATGAATAACAACGATCACGATGAACCTCATGATAAGAACTCGTAAAAAGAACGATTGCGCTCGTGTTTTAAGGTTGACGGGATTAAAAATGGATGGTAAATTCTTATCGCCATAGACCGTAATATGTTTTATGTTTCTGAAACAGCGTTGATCCTGAAATGACGCTGCGCCGGCATTTTTAATGAAGACGTTAAAACAGTGCACGGATGGAAGTTGAATTTATTATCAAGTATCAAGTTTATATCTACGCATCCCGTGTTGATGTGAACGTTGTTTTTAATATACATTTAAATTTTGTTTTATTCAAGCTTTTTATAGTTTTGTTATAGGCTGTCTGATCTGGCATCGGTGTTGTTGTAACGCGGCATAAAATCTACGCAATAATGAACGAATAAAAATACTGTTTCAATTTCCGACAACGACGATGACGAGCAATTAAAGAATAAAGATATGAATAAGAATGTAGGTCTAATATAATAATAATATATTACATTATATTATTACATAATAAAGAGTTATTACCGGTGGTAGGACGTCTTTTGAGTCCGCACGGGTAGGTAGCACCACCCTGTCTATTTCTGCCGTGAAGCCGTTGTAATGTAAAAATTGAACCACAGAATTCATACTTCGAGGTGGGTGGCATTTACGTCATAGATGTCTATGTGCTCCGGTAACCTTTAATACCAGGTGGGCCGTGAGTTCGTCCACCCTAGACGGGCAATAAAAAAAATTTTTTTTTAAAAAAAAACATAGTTAAAATAAAAATAATCTTAATCTCTATATATAAAAATGAATTGCTGTTCGTTAGTCTCGCTAAACCTCGAGAACGGCTGGACCGATTTGGCTAATTTTGGTCTTGAATTATTCGTGGAAGTCCAGAGAAGGTTTAAAAGGTGAAAAGATATGGATGCTCGGAATTATATAAAAACAAACAATTTTGTTTTAACAATTTAAGTTTATTTTATACAAAAGTTTAGGTCTTTTATTTATCGATTGAGGCCCTACGAAGTTTGCCGGGTCAGCTAGTAATAAATAAAAAAAGCATAGTTATGATGAACTATACATAAATACTATTAATTAACTGATACCGAAGAAACGGCTATTTTCTCTAACTATCTGAAAGTCCTGGATTACTGAGTGCACAGGAGCTGAAGCCAGGTGAAGTTAAAGTAGGACAACGTTAAAACGCTGAGAGGACTCGTCGTGAATACATTCCGATTTTTACGGCGTTTTTGTGAGAAAACTCCTCGGAAGAGGAAACTTCGGTATGTATGCAGGTGCTGGCGTTAGTGAATTTAAAAAGCACTTTCATAGAGCATTACATTTTAATGAGGGTACTCTTATTTGCTAACGATTTTGTACTAAAACTGAAGGATTTTTAAGGTCTGAAGGAAAATGCTTTATTCGATTTCCTATTTGTATAGTTTGTCTGCATATCGAGTGGTGAAATTTGGTTTAAGCGAAATTTTTTCAATTTAACAGGAGAGCCATTTAGTGTTTAAAATTTTTAAAATATATCATGAAAAAAAAACTTTTTTGGCTATTTGAACGGTGTAAACATAATTGAAGATCGATTAAAAACATCGAATTGTTAATGCTAATTCCAAATAAAACGCACCTCAAATTACAAAGATAAATTATAATATTTAGCTATATATTTGATATATGATTTAGCGATTTCAACCGTCGATATTTTGCGACGTGTTGTTGTAGGGTCCATTTTTATCCTTTGACTTCAACGATAAACACATATAATAGTATAGTAAAAACAAAATCCTACATTTACTGGTGTAATTATTGGTGTAATTGCGTTACAAATGTCATGCATGAATAAATAATAGATAGTGTTGCCAATGGTAAAATTCAAATCAAAATGACGCTTTAGTATTTTGTTACGTTTTCGCGAATATTATATAGATAATTAAAAATATTTTTGCGGTTTAATCACACCTACTTATTGTCATCACTAGCGAACCCTACAGACGTTTTCTTGTCCTAAATCTGAAAATTTCAATTTTTTTTTCATAAAAATTAATTAGTGCAGCTTTTTTAGTGGATCGAATTGTGAATCTAAACCATTCTCGAATTCACTGGAAGACACACATAAAAAAAAAATCAAAATCGGTCTAAATATTTTTACCGATGTATCGAATACTTTACAGTTTCCGCGGTCACTTGGACGACTAAGGTTGTGTTTCCGGCTTCGATCAACAATAGTTACTATTGTTGATCGAAGGTTTCCGGTCACCGTCCTCGTCACCGGTTCGACGAGCGAATTAATCCATAGACACAGCCCACTGAGTTTGTCGCCGAATCTTCTCAGTGGGTCGCGTTTCCGATCCGGTGGTAGATTCTGCGAAGCACTGTTCTTGCTAAGGTCAGTGTTAGCAACACTCCGGTTTGAGCCCCGTGAGCTCACCTAGACACGTTAGGGTGAAGCTGAAATAGCCTCTCAAGGCTATAAGCAAAGGAAAAAAAGAAAATAAAAGAAGTTGTGTTTATACGTCGACATTTGATTTTTTGTTAATTACCGTCTATTCTTCTTTAAAAATATTTCTTGACTTTACGTTCCAGGTAAATTGGAATTTTAAATGACACTCGCTATAACTACAACATATCTTACATACTTGCATAGAAATTCCGAAAAACAATGTCGAGACCTGTTCTACGGTACAACGATATCCGCTTACTAGAGGATCTTGTTTGTATTATGGAGCACTTCGAACAACAATGTTTCGCAAAGACAGGAAAGAATTCATGTTTTAAGATGGATTTTAGAACTCACATTGTAATTTTTATGACCTATGGCAGATGTTAAAGAAGTCGGTCATATTTACAAAACAGCTTATTAGCTGGGTATACACACAAAGCATAATCCTTTTTGAGACTGGGTATGTATGTGTTCTGTTTGACCGACCCAGAACTCACTCACCCGGGCTAGTGACGCAGTAAAGGCATCCAGTGTGCTTAGTGCGAGTTTTTTAACGTTCTAGACAGTGTAAAAGTTAACCCAATTTTGTATGCAGTTGGAACAGCGCCCCTGGCGGCAAACGTAGGCAAAAGATCCCATTCCATACAAATATGAGCTAACTTTTACGCTATCGAGAACGTTAAAAAATTCGCACTAAGCACACAGGCCAAGGGACATCCGTAAAAAAAAGTTTTCTGTAAAATGAGCTAAAGGCATCCCTCATATGACACGGTACTTATAAAACACGGTTTTACACGGTACAAGAATTGAAAATAATTGTAACACGGTTTTAATATAGCACGATTTAAAAAAAAACGAGTATTCTTTGGAAATTTGAATTTTTCTTTGAATTACGTTCAATAAGGAAATTTTTGAGAAGTGGTAATATGCCTTTTGTAAGTGAAAGTGATAAAGTGTTTGCTTCGCTTGTTTATATCATTACAAATAATATAATAAATAGATATAATTATTTACAAATTAAAATAATTATTTAACATGCTAGATCATAGAGGAGCGTCCCTATTATGTATGTATAATTAACAAGAAATTTTATTTCCTTATCGTGTACGAGATTGTTTTGTCACTTAAAAACGGTTGTCAAAGAGTACCTTAGCACAGAATGAAGCTTAAATGTACATTATAAGCTAGGGTTTTAAACAGGACTTTTTTCTGTCAATCATTCATTTCTTCTCAAATAATATCATGTTAACGATGAGTTTTTTTCAGCATTAATTGTAAGATAATATAACGATTGATAAAAACAACGAAACCTGGACACAGGTATAATATCTAATCTAACTCTTAACTAATCTAATTGTGCTTGTGTATCTATACTAATATTATAAAGAGGAAAGGTTTGTTTGTTTGTTTGTTTCGAATAGGCTTCCAAACTACTGAACCGATTTGAAAAATTCTTTCACTGTTTAGGAGCTACAGTATTTCCGAGTGACATAGGCTATAATATTTTTTGAAAAAGTTAGGGATCCTTACTAAAACTCCAATAATGTAACCCAAGGTGTAAGAAAAACACCTAAAATATTCTTACATCGCGTGCCCTGCGAAAACTATTGACGATAGAATAAAGTAATCTATACTAATATTATAAAGAGGAAAGATTTGTTTTTTTGTTTGCTTCGAATAAGCTTCCAAACAACTGAACCGATTTGAAAAATTCTTTCACTGTTTAGGAGCTACAGTATTTCCGAGTGACATAGGCTATAATATTTTTTGAAAAAGTTAGGGATCCTTACTAAAACTCCAATAATGTAACCCAAGGTGTAAGAAAAACACCTAAAATATTCTTACATCGCGTGCCCTGCGAAAACTATTGATGATAGAATAAAATAATGTACTATAACTTTGTAGAACACATTATTATTTACAAAAAATGTGGCGACAGCGTATGTCCGACTATTATAGCTATGCCACAATAAGTGTTAATTTATTTAAAAAATAAAAAACAACGTCAAATATCGTTCACAGGGTAGCTTTTTTATAATTGTGGGTTTACTGGTGCCCCGGAGGCCTTTCCAGTTTCACAAGGACAGGTGGGCGAGCAAGTGCTCAGAGAAAGCAAGGTCTCAGCCAGNTCTTCAGTCTCAGGTCCATTAGACGAGCATTCAAACGATGTCCTGTTTTTCTTCGATATGCCCGAAGCCCTAAGTCTTCATTTAACACCCTTTTCACCGTGGTTCTGCTTAATCCCATCTGAAGGGCCAACAGTTTCTGCTTACGTTTGGGATTTCTTTGAATTCGCGCCTTCACAGCTTTTATCACTGCTGGAGTCCTAACAGACCGATGGCGACCACTTCTTGATCTGTCATCTACACTAGAGTCTTCATTGTATCGTTTGATGGTACTCTAAACGAATCTTTTGGTTATATTCAAATTTTTCAGTATGTTAAAAATTTGAATTGGCGCGCAACCGCAACGATGCAACGCAATAACTGCAACACGGTCTTCTTTAAGCGTCCACTCCATGTTTAAAAATGAGTAAAATTCTAAAAGTATACATTTTTATTTTCATGAACAATTCGAAATTCGAATTCAATAAACTTTTTTGTGGCCAGCATTCTAAAAGAAAAGTTTTTACTGTGTGACAATACTTATGACCTGACTAGTTATATTATATTATGTATATATTATATGTCTTTTAAAAAAAGTTACCGTATTAGATCTGTGGAATTTTTACTGGCATCACTACATAGTATAAAACAAAGTCGCTTTCTCTGTCCCTATATCCCTATGTATGCTTAATCTTTAAAACTACGCAACGGATTTTGATGCGGTTTTTTTAATAGATAGAGTTATTGAAGAGGAAGGTTTATATGTATAATAACATCCATTAAATAGTGGAGAAATCAATATTAAATTACAGTTTCCGAAGCGAAGCGAGGGCGGGTCGCTAGTCAATAATATTGCTATAATAATAATATTATCGATACACAATATATTACGATATATTACACAATATATTACGATACACAAGCAGAATATTTGTAGATGTGAACTAAAGCCAAACCATCAAAAATATATGATCTAAACAACGCGGAGAAGCTATAAAACGCTTCGTTCTAAGTCGTCATGAAACCGCAGGTTAAAATTATAAATTCGGCAGATGTAGCCAGTTCCATGATGCACACGATAACTCAGCGCTAGATCGATGCGGCGGCGTCATAAAGCACATCGTTAAATCCAATTTTATCGTGTACCCGAGCATGTTTTAGTTTCCCATGAATGGCGAATTTATTTTACAAAGATCTATGTTGAGAAATACTTATTTACTTGAAAGATCTGAGGCTTAATTGGGATGACGATCGGTCTACTGAAAAATCATAATACTTTTATGCTTTAATCTCGCATGCTGTTTTTAAACAATGAAAATCCATAAATTTTTTGAGTTTTAATTGATTTTGTTGATATTTTAATTTAATTTTGTGTATTCGAATAAATGGTAATTTTAATAAAGAGCGGGTAACACTGAATTGAGTTGAGTTTGTTATGGCGGGCGAACGTTGTGTAATTTTTTTCTCTTGTTGACAGCGGTCGCACGTGGTGATCATACACAAACCCATTGGATCTAAATCACTAATTATTATTGTAATCCCTGTTTGTTTAAGCAATTTAAGCATCTGCATAATTAAAATAATGAAGATTCAACATTACAGTCTATATATTTCAACGATCCCTGAAGTTCAACGCCCACGGATTCCTGTGGTAACGGGTCCACAAATATACAACGCTATGCGACAGCCCGACCTACCGACGCCACGATCTACATATTAATTCCGATACTTTACAGTTATCGTGGTCATGATCACATGGTGACCACGGAAACTAGGTTTAATTTTCCGTGGCAAATGGTATGAGTAGTAAAAATAGTTTTGATTATTTCTATAACTGCTAAAAACAAAGTACTATAACCCTATTATAGGCAGCATTTTTGTAGGCACGTTATGGACGCATCAATGGACGAACGGATGAAAGAATCATGTAAAAATCTAATCGCCTAAGCTTGCGCATTTACCATCAGCTCATTTCAAACCACGTGTTTTGGTCCGAGGGGTAGTATTGCTATTGGATCAACAATGGTGTTTTTATCGAAATCGTCCAACGTTTTTTCCCTCTGTGGGCGGCGGCCTTCGCTCTGTGGGGTTTGTGGGTACCGTCATCTCCTTAAGATGAGCCGTGAGATCATCTCACCGTTCAACACAAAAATATCCATTCAAGGTTTGTACAAGGAAAAACAATTAGAAAAAATAATATCTCGCTTTTAAAATAAAGTAGGTATTCATTTATTTTGTTTGAGTCCACGTGTAGATAGCATATAAAGATTTGTCGAATTCAAAACTATGTATTTTAATTTATATGTTATATGAAACTAACATACTATATGAACATATCAGCTTCGAGTTACATGTAGCAATCGCTTTGTTGCTCTAATGATTAGTAGCCGTAACTTGCTTGCTACGCAGTCCGACTTTGGTTCTCGTTTGGAGTCAGAATGTTTATTAATTTATTTGACATTTGGGGCTGGGGTGTTCATGTTTCGAATATATATTATGTTTTAGGAATCTTACGTTCCGGAATATTTGGTTAAAAACAAATAGAAACCGAACCGATCATTCTAGAAATATGCGTGAATGACTCACATTCAAAAGTGGACTTCGAATAATTGTAGCAAATCAAAAAAACGTTTTTAAAAATCAACTGACATGGCTTTCGTGTCTTTCAATGATTTCTTCGTGTTAGTAGCACATAGAATCGTAGTACCTTGCAGGGGATCACCGATCAGTACTTAAGTTAAAAATCAGGGGGAAAGTGAGACAAGAAAAAGACTTGCTATTAAACCAGATATCATATCTGTTTCCATGAAACTTTCCAGCGTTAGATTACACATATGTAATACATATTCTTCTAAATATGTACACATATGTAATACATATGTGTACATATTTAGAAGTACTTTGTAATAACACTTCATCCGATTCTCGTTTAATCAAGGTTTGTGGAGTACATAGTGATAATAGTGTGTGCGTTCAGAATGTGTTTCTGTATTTAGTGTCAAAACTGTCTCACGTGAATCTAGATGAACATGTTTAACTGTAACGAGAAGTTTAACGTGATATTTGTTAGATAATCAGAACGTGAATGCCATTAACGTTGACATATTAGATTGGAGTTTCATTTGTAACGGTTATTCTACCTTTAAAAGTGAAATTCATTAGTGTTTCACAGCAAATATATATAGGGCAATGATATGTACTTCGTCCGAGCTAGGACGTGGGTTGTTCACGTCCTTACGGATCCATCAGATCCAATAACCTTTGCATTAGACGCCTTCAGCTCTAACACTAGGAGCAGGCTTAGGGACCTCGGTAACCGTACTCGTCGAACTCGACAAAGAGTTCGCCGTGCAACCTAACCCATGAATCAGCTCGCTGAGTTTCTCGCCGGATCTTCTCAGCGGGTCGCGATTCCGATCCGGTAGTAGATTCATTCGCGAGGCAGCTACTCTTGAGCTGTTAGGTCTCCTTCGGAGGCGCTCGGGTAGCTGTAAGCAAATTCCACCCCTCCTGGCTGAGCCTTTGCTCGCCCACCTGTCCTGGTGAAACTGGAAAGGCCTCCGGGCCACCAGTAATCTTTCAAACATAAAAAAAGTGGGTTATTTTAGTTTACCGCCCCNACGTCCTTGGGCGACCCAACCGCGGTTTATCTAACGTCGAACCGGTCTCCTCGAACTTAGCAACCCAGTTCTTAATCGTTTGAAGAGTTGGAGTGTCGTCAAAGTTGTGTAAACCTTTGTGTTCTCGAAATTTACGCCGCGCAACGGTTGCCGAATTGTCGTTTTTATAAAACTCGCGCACACAAAACGCACGGTCCGCTCCAGTAAAACGCTCCATCGCGACTAAATTCCCAGAAACGGAAGTTACTCCCCCCGCTTCCCCTGCACCGCTCACGCGCGCCCTGTTCGTTTTATTCAAATTTTACTTTTCAAAGGACTTATGGGCCACCCTGTACTATATGGACATATCAGCTTCGAGTTATATGTAGCAATCGCTTTGTTGCTCTAATGATTAGTAGCCGTAACTTGCTTGCTACGCAGTCCGACTTTGGTTCTCGTTTGGAGTCAGAATGCTTATTAATTTATTTGACATTTGGGGCTTGGGTGTTCATGTTTCGAATATATATTATGTTTTAGGAATCTTACATTCCGGAATATTTGGTTAAAAACAAAATATAGAAACTGAACCGATCATTCTAGAAATATGCGTGAATGACCCACATTCAAGAGTGGGCTTCGAATAATTATAGCAAATCAAAAAAACGTTTCTATAAATCAACTGACATGGCTTTCGTGTCTTTCAATGATTTCTTCGTGTAGTACCATGCAAGGTATTACCGATCAGTACTCAAGTAAAAAATCAGGAGGAAACTGAGACAAGAAAAATACTTGCTATTAAACAAGATATCAAGTGGTTTGTTTCCATGAAACTTTCCAGTATTATATTATACATATGTACATATTTAGAAGTACTTTGTAATGTAGAACTCCACTCCCACAGTCAGGAAATAATACACAGAGTGCAGTAGTTTACTCAATTCTGTATTGCTTTATTTGTAACTCCACTTTTACAATCTTAAGACATCTGCTCACTACCGAATACACTGATTTCTGTTCCGTTTTTTCAGACTACCGCCTTTTTAATTATGTCACGTCCCCAATACTGTAATTGCTCCCACCAACAGTGTTGCTATTTGGCAATCCGAAAATTGCCTTAACATTAACAAAATTAATTATTTTACAACAAACCTTACGGTAATAACACTTCATCTAATTCTCGTTTAATCAAGGTTTGTGGAGCACATAGTGATAATAGTGAGTGCGTTCAAAATGTGTTTCTATATTTAGTGTCAAAACTGTCTCACGTGAATCTAGATGAACATGTTTAACTGTAACGAGAAGTTTAACGTGATATTTGTTGGATCATCACAACGTGAATGCTATCAACGTTGAGATATTAGATTGGAGTTTCATTTGTAACGGTTATTCTACCTTTTAAACTGAAATTCATTAGTGTTTCACAGCCAATATATATAGGGCAATAGGGCAGTGATATGTACTTCGTCCGAGCTAGGACGTGGGTTGTTTTAGTTTACCACCCTAATTTATCAGTACAAATTTAGCGATTTCTTACTGATCTACAAAAATAAGTTGTAGACTAAGTAATCGATTATGTTATTAAAGACATACGTATGTGCCATAGAATTTGATTCAATGGGGACACATATAACGTGAATGCGTTTTTTAGTGGAGGTACGGTAGGCAGCGGCTTGGCTCGGTAGGCAGCGGCTTGGCTCTGCTCCTGGCATTGCTGAAGTCCATAGGCAACGGTAACCACTCACCATCAGGTGGGCCGTATGCTCGTCTGCATACAAGGGCAATAACAAAAAAATCGAATGAAGACGTCCGCGGTGTAGCTTGTGGTCCGGAAATGGACTGAGGATACACTAGAGTCAAAGGATGCGAAATTGAGTACTGTATGTGAACGCGAGCATAATATTTATTATGATCCTTTAATGGTGTTGTTTCTTTATAAACTAATATAAAACAGAAATCGTAGAATACATGATTGATAAAGAGTATCTTCTAAATGATACCCGCGATGTAGGCAGTAAGGAGCAGCTTGGCTCTGCCGCTGGCATTGCTGATATCAATGGGCGATGGTAACCACTCGCGTCATGTGGGTCTCGTATGCCCGTTTGCCTATAAAGACAATAAATAAAAATAATATGACTACTTTTATTCTCTTTTACTTTTCTCACTCTCTCTATCTTACTCACCTTCAAAATAGAGTTAGATTGTTCTGTGTGAAGGTGTGAAACGTAAAAGCGTAGAGATATGTTTTATTACCTAATTTGTAAATAGACGATAGTCAGCAAAATATTCAAATGTCGACGAATAAACACGTTAGGACCACGAAAACTGTAAAATAATTGAAACGTCGGAAAAAATATAATGTCAATAAAAAAACGTGTTAATAAACTGTAAAAGTAATTTTAATTATAATTATGTACTTGTTGCTTTTTATTAAAAATTTGATTGAATTTTTATTATTTTTATGTGTACCGTAATTCATTAACGAAATTTATTCAATATCCGTTGCTGTTCTTTATATAATTAGTTAAAAAGCTTTACACACAGCTTTAAAAGGAAATTGAAATGTCGAATTCGACTTCTAAGGCGTTCAGTCTATGGTTTAATCAGAGTTAAGATTGTCACTTTAGTCGTCACTAACAACGACAGAATTATTAAATACTAAGTTTCATAATTCTCTGACACCAGTGCTTCCTGATAAGAATCAAAGTTTAAGTGTCGTCGCGAAACCAACAAATTGCACTACACTAATTGAACGTTCAAAGTTTGACACTAAAGCTAAAATGGCCAACCTTGTTCTACGATATTCGCGGTAATGTTATTCAGCAAAGACTAAACATTGTTTAGTTAATATTCATGCGCGGTTGTTTTTTTGAGGTTTTGTTGTTTGTGTTTTAATCGAACTAGAGTGTATAACTTAGGAAAGGAGGCTTCAGGACTGGGATTTGGGAGGAAAATTATGGTTGGCTAAACCGTAGCGTACCGTAGCAAGACAGTCACATATGAGGGTACCGTCCCATTCGAGAAGCAAGCAGAAGTGACAGATGTCAACTCGCCGTCAAATCGCGACCCGTTTTGCCGTGGTAAAAACTCAAATACCCACAGATTGGTTTCGAAGATACTTATATTTATTAAATACCGTGCGGAGATTTTAATACTTCAGCGTAGTCGATGTACTATGAGTTAATTTATCCTAAAAAAAATCTAATTTAGTTTTTTTTTTTTTTTTTTTTTTTTTTTTTTTTCTCTATATTTATCTGCAATCGGCTCTATAGCCATAATCAGATGTGTTCCAAGAAGTTCGAGTTGTGGATGACATTACATTAAATGTCATCAATTACAGCAGTAGATTTAGTATCTTTGGTCTAAGTCTAAAATTTGCCATCTTTTTAAACGTTTCACATCTCCAGTTGTGTNAGACCCGGGTGAAATAACTGTTGGGTCAAAGTTTTTGTTGGTTTTTCCACAGACAGCACTACTTTGCCCCCCCCAGAATACGCGGGGCAGCCTGAGCTAAGCTCAGGGACGGATTCTCCGGCATCGCCGGTACCCTCCTGGGGTAATTTCTCTTTAAGTCTTGCTTCCATGTAGTTTAGTTTTTTTTTTTAAGGGTTAACTCCCCTAATTTAGTTAAATATTTTTTATTAAATCTACTAAAGTGTATAATGCCGTGTAGTTAAATACAAATGCGGTTATAGTTTTCATGACCAAATTCCATCTGACAAATTCTTGTTAGTTTACCGACTGATATGATTAAATAGACATTCAACTTATAGCGCGCTTAGCGAGTTTCATTTAGCCTTAACAACCGAGACAACATTCTCTCTGTAAATCCACGTAGAAAATATGAAACTATAGGGTTTCCAAGACGTTGAAGACATGAGCGAGGCGAAGCGGTAATGCGCCTGTTGGCAACAGCTGGCTCGCTTGATTAAGCAATAAATATGCAGCCTGTGTGCGATATATGTATGCAGAACAAACCTTGGTAGCGCTATAGTTTCCTGAGCGGCCATTTTGAATTTATGTATTATTATTTTATCTATATATTAACACGTGAAACAAAACTTTGTACCCCTTTTTACGAAAATTGCGCGGACGGAGGAGTATGAAATTTCCCACACTTATAGAGAATATAGAGAAGGATTGCAGAATGTTAATATTTTTTTAAATTATGCATAAAAATTCATTAAATCAATAAAGAAAACTACACTACGAAATCTGTGATTATATTTAAAAAATCTAATAGTGTTTGACAATAGAACCATAACAATGTTTATAAAGAAAATTTCAATTAATTATAGTCGATTTTCGACTACTGCGGAACTACTAATTTTAGTAAAAGGGCGTTTTTACCTTTTATCCGTACGGTTTATATTTTTTTGCACAGAATACGCAATCAAAATTAAAAATAATAATAATTAAATAACTCAAAAATTTAATCGTCCGTGACCACGAAAACCGTAAGTATTCGAAATATTTGGAAACAACATAACGATAATAAATTTGGGTTTAAACTGTAAAATCAGTTTTAATTATGTCTACGGCTCGTAAAACGATGATAATACTAATTTTAAAGCATCTCGTTTGACTGGTTTCATATAATAATTAATAACTGGAAACAAATCACGAGTCATCATCCGACCCCAATTTAGGATTCCCTGTGTTATAGGTACTAGAAACTGACATATGTATCTACTTATAGAAGTTTACATACATATATAGATAATAAAAACCCAGACAAAGATTCTGTTCATCACACGAATGTTTGCCCGATGTGGTAATCGAACCCACGACCCTCGGCACAACAGTCAGAGGCGCTAACTACTACACCAGTGAGTCATATAAAATTAAAGTTTCATTTTCTTAATGACGTATTGCTATTGAAACATCTTTGCTTAACAAAAATTCAATACAATTCTCTGGTTCATTTACGAACTCAAATTGATCTATCTATCTGCCTTGCAGTAAATTGTTGGGATTAAGGTTTGTGTGAATTTAGAAATTCTATAAAATATTCGAAATAAAATTGTTAGTTAGCTAAATTGAAAATAAATAAAATATCGTATATCATTTTCAATTTAGGGAGAGTGCAAATATTTTTCAGTTCATTAAAAAATAAAACATTTTTCGTTTCGATCGAAAGATATAAAAGTAATTTAATTAATATATTAGAAAACGTCTATCATATGCTGGTTATCTTATTTTATACTTTTAAACGAGCAATTCTTGTAACGATTTTCATAAATTTAGTATACAGGTGATTTCGGGGGCGATAAATCGATCTAGCTACGATTTATTTTCAGAAAATACTGTTTTATTCGTGTTTTCAATAATCAACTCTTCCCGACATCTATTGGCGAATAATAATAATATTTTTCTTAATTGAGGGCAACTAACCAAGATGGCGTTATCAAAAAAAAAACCGGTCATCATCTAGTTACTACAAAACAGTGACTATAGTTTAAAATAGACAATTAAAGTTTCCATTTAAAAAACGGAAAAAAAAGGTTTTTTGGAACGAAGTTCCTTATCGCGCGTTGTGAAAGGGGGCTAGACGGAAAAAATTCTTACGAAAAGTTGTCACGACACTTTTTAGATCCGTCATTCTGACCAATCAACGTGTAGGCGCTTATCGCGTGACATTGCTCGTATCCGATTGGTCCGCGTAAAGAGTACAGTTTCTCGAGATATCGTTTCAACAATAGTAATTTAGTTCATATTATTGTTTTTTTCTTCTTCATAATGCCGTAATTTATTATTATAACTTAAAAAAAAATTACAATTCCTTCACTAATTAATCGAAAGGAATCTCGTTCCATCCGGGTGTCCCTTGATACCTCTGAAGCTTTTTTTTTTTAATTTTAGTAACCCAAAACCCAACTCTTCGCATTCCATGGAATCCTAAAACGTGCTATTATATTCTAGAAGAATTGAAAAAAAATTAAGAGCACACCGACCGACGTATAAACTAATATAATGTAAGCGTACTAACACAGAATTTGAAACCCTAACTAAGTTGCAACGTTTCACATTGTGTTCCCAATATTGTATAGCACTCACTATAATTTGTATTACGCGACCAAAGCATCAGGTTTCAGAGCTGACGTTCGCTGCATTCAAATTGATATGAACATTAGATGCAAATGACATGCTGTTTCGGAAATATATTTGGCCTATTGAAAACAGCGGCCTAGTTTTCAATCTGAATGCATAAAATTGATATGAAAACAGTGCTTTAAAATATTTGACTAATGTAATTTGACGAGTTGTTTATTCAGTGCACTGAAGTAGGAAACCTAATTCAGTGGCAGTTCCATTGGCAGTGGAATGTCAAACGGTGGGTTTTTTTTTAAGGGATTTTATGACCTGGTAACTAAGACCTTTAGGTCATGTATTATTTTAGTTTATATTCTTATTTTTATGAAAATTTATAATATGGAGTGAAATGAGATGAAATAAAATGAAGATGATTAATTTAAGATATTAATCAACTGGGATGAAATTAAATGAAATGAGATGACATGATATGGGATGAAATATAATCTCAGTAAAATGGTGGTCATTTATTGAGATTTTTTCAGTGGACTTTTTGGAGGATATCGAGAAGTTACGTTGGCGGCTTTGTTTCATTTTCCCACATTTGTTTACTTTCACAGATATTAAACAGTTTAACATAAACCACCGTTATTAGACATATAAACCTGAAGAAACATTAAATAGACAAAATAAAACAAATCACACAACTTCACTCCTCACGTTCCCGCCAAAAAGTCCCACGGAGAATAAGGATCTACAATGTGCACTTATTATATAACGCATTTTTAAGGGCCATTAACGAAGCACTGCTTGGTATTAAATTTTAATGCAATTTATAGATATGATAGCGTAGGTTTTCCACCTACCCTCAGACTGAGGTTAAAGTTTCAATTGCTAACAAGACTCTTCTATTTTTCAAGTCTAAACGCATGACTCGCGGCAGAAATGGATCGAACCCAACACAGAGCAAGTTGATAAGTACGCACCGTGCAGGCTCACAGTTCGCCAGTAAAAATAAATAAGATTAAGAATCATTTTGAAAACGGCATCTACGTAAATTAATACTAATTGTGATTTATTGTTTCTTAACTAAAACAAATTGTTTTCTCTCAATTGATTCATTGTATCCATACTATATTACAACGAACTGAAATATTATCTTCAAAATGGAAACAACAGATTATATGGAATTTCGTCATTTTTTGTGTTCGTTCGAATTTTGAATAATTTGTTACAAAAATATTTTTCTTTACTTACTTTCGCTTTGTTCTATTATTGTGATGAAAATATTTCCGTAACATTATTACCTCAAGTATAGACGTTCGTTTTAATATCGTTAATGGCCCAAATGAATACTAAATATGAAATGCTTTTTCAAACAACAAACTTTACTGGTGGTAGGACGTCTTGTGGGTCCGCACGAGTGGTATCACCAACCTGCTTAGTTCTGTCGTGAAGCAGTAATGGGTTTCGGTTTGAAGGGTGGGGCAGCCGTTGTAATGTTGAAACTGAGACTTTAGAACTGTTTTCTCAAGTGGGTGGCGGCATTTACGTTGTAGATGTCTACGGGCTCCGGTAACCACTTAACACCAGGTGGACCGTGAGTTTGTGAAACCACCAGCTCCTTGCGTCGTTAATCTGTCATGACCTCTGTGGGATTTCAGAATTTTCAGCAGACTATATCACGCCACGTGGACCGTCTCACAGACTATGGTGTTCAGTGCGGTACGGATTTGGTTTGACCACCGCTTAGAGAACCTACCCTTCAGTCTTTTGCTTTTCATCTTCTCAGTCAACAACACTTTTTCTATGTTGTGGCCACTCTTGTGAGCTATGTGCTCATAGAAACCATCTAAGCAATAAATAAATAAAAAATATCTTTACGTTTAGCCTAATCAATATTGTCCATTGTATAAATGTCCAGTAGTATCTATTTGACTAAGGAAACTTGTTACTGTTTTGTGAATTGTTTATTTAATGGCACGATATTTACTTTGTGATATCCGCAATGTCCTTTGTGTTCCTGAAGGCAGTTGATACAGCAGGGATATTGGTTTGCCATTAAAAATGTTAGCGGAACGAATTTTCTCGGAATTATAATTATGTATCGAGAACAAAGAAGCCTTTAAAGGTGGCTTTTAAATCCATCCCACGATTTCTCGGTAAAGCTCTGTTATTATAATTGAATTTTATAAGTCGGTAAACTTGTTGCCACTTGAGATATATTATGTTTTAACACATCAATAAAACTGCCGTAATTTTCAGGACCATTACATTACAAGAAGAGACCATTACAAGAAAGAGATGTAAATGGATGGATGAGCTTACGGCCCACCTGATGCTAAGTGGTTACTGGAGCCCATAGACATCTACAACGTAAATGCGCCGCCCACCATGAGATATAACTTGTAAGGTCTCAGTATAGTTACAACGTCTACCTCACTCTTCAAACTGAAACGCATTACTGCTTGACGGCAGAAGTAGGCGGAATGGAGGTACTTAACCGTACGGACTCATAAGAGGTCCTCCTACCACTAGTAAATACGCAAATTATAATTTTGTGGGTTTGATTTTTATTATACGATGTTATTCCTTCCCCTTGGAAGTCAATCGTGAACATTTGTTAAGTACGTATTTCATTAGAAAAATTGGTACCCCCCTGCGGGATTCGAACACCGGTGCATCGCTAGATACGAATGCACCGGACGTCTTATCCTTTAGGCCGCGACGACTTCAAATCAGTATAGTTACAACGGCTGCCCCACCCTTCAAACCGAAACGCATTACTGCTTCACGGCAGAAATAGGCAGGATGGTGGAAGTAAACGACAGTGAATTAGACACTAACAAGACTGCAGCAATAACAAGACATGTATCATTTTTTCTAAGTAATTCTACTTAATAAATTGAAGTAATAAGTATTTGTAACGTATCTTATATATTTATTATTACTAGAGGTCCCGCAGTAGTCGAAATTCGACTATAATTAACTGGAATTGTAAGTTTGTACACTATTATGATTGTATTTTATACTTCTATAATCACAAATTTCGCCAAGACCACACTATAAAAAATATTAACAAAGACAAACAATATTTAATCTATTCTCAATTTGACAACAGGCGTCAAGAACAAAAGTTTGACAATAAATAGTATGCATGCGTGTGTGCGTCAACTACACAGTATGTAGTGTGTGTAATATTTTCTTTATTGATTTAATGTATCTTTTATCCATTATTTAAAAAAAATATTAGCATTGTGCACTTCTTCTCTATATTCTCTATAAGTGTGGAAAATTTCATACTCCTCCGTCCGCGTAATTTTCGTAAAAAGGGATACAAAGTTTTTGCTTCACGTATTAATATGTAGATTATTATAAATAACCGCCAAACATATTTAAATTATAAGTTGTTTTCTACGCTCTCGTCTCACATCAAGATTATACACACCTAAGTTATACATAAGTTATTTATTGTACTACCGCGCTAAGTTCGAAATATGAACTCTTTTGCGTTACCAATATTGTAAAAATTAATAATCGAAAATATAGAAAAACATAAAGGACCAATCATAGCGATCGCTAAAAGAATAATAGAATTTTGTAAACCAACAATTTAATTTCCCACGAAACAGTAAGTAACCCGATATTTTAACGACGCTATCATTCTAAGCTGTTCTTATTTTTCGATTTCCACTCTTATTCCTACGAACACTAAGTTTAAATCATTTATTAGCTACAACACACGTTGAGCTTATGTTTACAAGGTGTAAACACCACTCGTTGCGGATTAGGACTCCATTAGTTCTTGTTTCTAGGAATTTTTGTTAAATATTTTCCAGTTTCCAGCGGGATAACTGCGAAACCGGGACTGGGTAATATTAAAACGTTGTAAATGGAAAGAATAAGCATTTTTTTAATGCGAATAAAGAACGAAACGTTAGTTCTTTCACCGAGCGATGTTATTACTGGCTGCTTGTATGACTTGTAGTTTAATATTCACGATAAGTCTATCATCTGTGAAACTGTATTGGTGGTAGGACCTCTTGTGAGTCCGCGCGGGTAGGTACCACCGCCTTGCCTATTTCTGCCGTGAAGCAGTAATGCGTTTCGGTTTGAAGGGTGGGGCAGCCGTTGTAACTATACTGAGATCGTAGAACTTATATCTCAAGGTGGGTGGCGCATTTACGTTGTAGGTGTCCATGGGCTCCAGAAACCAATTAACACCAGGTGGGCTGTGAGCTCGTCCACTCATCTAAGCAATAAAAAAAAACTGCGCTTCCTTTTTCCTTCTGAGTCGGTCTCTCTATTGCTGAAGGTCGTGTCTAATCTGAAATGTGGACCACTCGATGCACAATGCTTCCCCACGTCTTCCTGTCCTCGGCGGTCTTGATAGCCTCGGTTATTGGCAGGCCGGTGAGTGTTTTAACCAGATCAGACCAGTGGGTAGGTGAGCGTCCGCGTGATCTTCTCCCGTCAACCTGACCAATTACCTACTACTACTACCTACCTACTACTACCTACTACCATCAGCTTCTTCAAGTTATCGTGAAACTACGCAAATGTTGAAAAATCACACAAAATCGCCGGACGAATCTCGGGAGCTTCTGAAAATTCCAAAGCTTATATCAGGTATCTACAGTCAAACCTGGGTAAGTGAGAACTGGATAAGTGAGAAAACTCTATAAGTGAGAGTAATAGCCAGGACCCGTCATTTTTAGCTCCTAAAACCTCTATTAGCGAGAAACGGAAACCTCTATAAGAGAGAGTATTTTTTCCCTCATGAACCTCCGTAAGTGAGACTGCTACTATTCTATACCTCTATAAGCGACAGTCGAGCTTTATTTATTTATATTATTTAGGAGGAACAAATGACAAAACAAATTACAAATTTAAAATCTACTATTTTATGACCCATTCTTAACTTTCGTGGAACTTCTTAACATTGTTTTTGTATTGTTTTCTCGTCAATATTGAACCTATTCTATTTCGTGGAACTAAATAACGTTATTATTTTATGGCATTCTTTTCGAATGGACACGTGTGCCTGTGTACCATCTTGTTTGTCAGACTTACTCAGTTTATCGTTAATCAATTGCTGTCATTAAGTGATAAACTTAAAATAGTGAATTCGTTTGAATCCGTAAAATCTCTAAATGAAATTCAGAGGGAGCATTAGAGAGAAACTCGGGTTAGTGAGAAACCTCTATAAGCGAGAATGAGATTGTGCTCCCTTGAACTCTCGCTTATCCACTGTATATAACTAGTCAGGTCATAAGTATTGTCACACAGTAAAAACTTTTCTTTTAGAATGCTGGCCACAAAAAAGTTTATTGAATTCGAATTTCGAATTGTTCATGAAAATAAAAATGTATACTTTTAGAATTTTACTCATTTTTAAATATATGGAGTGGACGCTTAAAGAAGACCGTGTTGCAGTTATTGCGTTGCATCGTTGCGGTTACGCGCCAATTCAAATTTTTAACATACTGAAAAATTTGAATATAACCAAAAGATTCGTTTATCGTACCATCAAACGATACAATGAAGACTCTAGTGTAGATGACAGGTCAAGAAGTGGTCGCCCTCGGTCTGTTAGGACTCCAGCAGTGATAAAAGCTGTGAAGGCGCGAATTCAAAGAAATCCCAAACGTAAGCAGAAACTGTTGGCCCTTCAGATGGGGTTAAGCAGAACCACGGTGAAAAGGGTGTTAAATGAAGACTTAGGGCTTCGGGCATATCGAAGAAAAACAGGACATCGTTTGAATGCTCGTCTAATGGACCTGAGACTGAAGAGATGCCGCGCTTTGTTGAAGCGGTACGCGGGAAAAAAATATCGGGAAATTCTTTTTTCGGATGAAAAAATTTTTACCGTAGAAGAGAGCTACAACAAACAAAATGATAAGGTGTACGCACACAGTAGTGAAGAAGCGAGCAACCGTATTCCGCGTGTCCAACGAGGTCATTTTCCATCCTCGCTCATGGTATGGTTGGGAGTTTCTTATTGGGGCTTAACAGAGGTACATTTTTGTGAGAAAGGTGTAAAAACGAATGCAGTTGTGTATCAAAATACAGTCCTGACGAACCTTGTGGAACCTGTTTCTCATACCATGTTCAATAACAGGCACTGGGTATTCCAACAAGATTCGGCGCCAGCTCATAGAGCGAAGAGCACACAAGACTGGCTGGCGGCGCGTGAAATCGACTTCATCCGGCACGAAGACTGGCCCTCCTCCAGTCCAGATTTGAATCCGTTAGATTACAAGATATGGCAACACTTGGAGGAAAAGGCGTGCTCAAAGCCTCATCCCAATTTGGAGTCACTCAAGACATCGTTGATTAAGGCAGCCGCCGATATTGACATGAACCTCGTTCGTGCTGCGATAGACGACTGGCCGCGCAGATTGAAGGCATGTATTCAAAATCACGGAGGTCATTTTGAAAAACTTTAGTGTCATAAGAATCTATGTTTTGTTAAGTTCATTTTGGTATATGAATGGTTACATAATGAATAAACTTGTTTCTATTATTTTACATTAAACATGAGGACTCCATTGAGCGGTTGGTGGTGCAAAGGAAAGTCGAGGGAAAAAGATCTCGCGGACGATCTCCAACACGATGGACCGACCTCATAAAATCTGTTACTCACTCCAACATAAATGTTTGCTCTCACTCTGCGAAACATCGTGCCACATGGCGTCGCATCGCGAGAGCATCGGTATCGCAGGATCCGACTGATGCATGACCACGACCACTCTGTCAAGAGTGTACGAATAGGAAGAAGAACATTAAACATGTGACAGAATTTATGACCTGACTAGGTATAATATGTGCGATCAAGATTTAAAGCAAAAATTTGACCTCATAAAAAAATACACTACCTAACTAAAAGTGAAGATTGCAGTTTCATCCGCAGCTTCTACGTTCCTATCCATATATTCATCCATCACACAAATTGGTATTACGAATCCACCGTAAGCCCAGGTCTCTTGGCATTAGCTACCTCCCCCGTGATATGCTTGCACCAGCTTCTAATCGAGCCCACTGAGTTTCTCGCCGGATCTTCTCAGTGGGTCGCGTTTCCGATCCGGTGGTAGATTCTGCGAAGCACTGCTCTTGCTGGGGTCAGTGTTAGCAACTCTCCGGTTTGAGCCCCGTGAGCTCACCTACACACGTTAGGGTGAAGCTGAAATAGCCTCTCAAGGCTATCATAAGCTCAAGGGAAAAAAAAGCTTCTAATCGGCTGCTTGTCCAAACTACTGTGTTGCCACACGTAATTGAGCCAAACGTTAATGTGTGTGTTCTACGTTTTAGATCTGTATCTATTTGGTTAGTATTAAGGTTTTTGTTTTGAGTACTTAATTAATGTTTTTTTTTGGGATTTATTTAATGACGTCGATTAAGCGCCGCTTGTTGTTCTAGTAGTGTTTATGTAAGCTCATTGAGAGTGAATGTAAACTCTGCCTCCACCAAGATAAAGATCATTTTAAGATAAGTATATTAGTAAACTAAGCAATTGTAAATATATCTTTGTGTAAATACTCTTCTTTTATTGTACTACTTCTTATCTTCCCTGAAGTGTCAAGAACAACTGTAAAACCTAAAGCCAAAATAGGTATACAAACATTCATATTTATTGTACTAAACATCCTTGAATTTTTCGTCAATGGTTAAACTTTCAAATAAAAAAATTATTGTTCCAGTACATTCCAAAACAATAATAATACATACATAGTTATTAACTGCCCGAATTGAACGAAGCGGCATTCGAATCTCTTCATCCATTTCAACGAAAACAAGTAATTACTAGACAATAATAACTAACTAGATGATGACCGAGCTTTGCTTGGTTTTTTTTTTTTATAACGTCATCTTGTTGTGTCTTTAAAGCAGTTAGTTGCTCGGAATTAAGAAAAATAGTATTATTATTCGCCAATAGATGTCGGGAAGAGTCATAAAGTTGATTATCGATAAAGTTGATTATTGAAAACACGAATAAAACAACATTTTCTGAAAATAAATCGTAGCTAGATCGATTTATCGCCCCCGAAATCCTCTGTATACTTAATTTTATGAAAATCGTTGGAGCCGTTTCCGAGATTCAGATTATATATATAAGATATATATATACAAGAACTGCTCATTTAAAGGTATAAGATTTTATTAATTAACTAAGAGAAATAACCAATTACATAAATAAAAAACTCGCATAATTTAATTAACTTACTTCATCTAATTGCGCATTTCAAATCAACATTACAGAATCCACTGGAAATTATTAATAAAATTCGAAGAATTCGCAATCGCTAGTTGCCACTACCAATCGGAGAGCGGAATTATTGCTTCTGACAGCGTCGGAAAGCATCTAAGCGAAGGCAGTTAATTAAAAGCCGGCTAACACACAAACGGGAAGTAATTAACAACGTCAACACATAACTTTTGCATGGTTAGGCTTTCTATTCTTTAGGTAGTCATATAACATAATATATTTAACCTTTATAAAGAATTTATGTTCATACATAAGGAGAAGTGGACAAAGGAAGTGAAAAAATTTATATTAAATAACACGCTTTTATTAGCTCGATATTGATCCATGTATGTAAAGGAATCTTTGAACGTCATTTTCACAGACTTCAAGACCTTATTAAATTGAAAATTATCTGACTGACTGAATGAATGACCTAATTAAATTGAAAATTTGCGCTCGTATCAAGGACCTATTATTACCAAGGACGTACCAAGGACAAGACAACAGGATTAACAATATAATAAAACTAATTGTTAGTTCGGTTCGTGATTAAAGTGTTTTTTTTAGTTTATAAATTACTATCTATTGTTTTAGTTTATTTAAAGTCGAGAAAAGCGCGTTTAGTAGTAGGATTAGAACGATAAAGGTTTAAGACAGCATGCGATACGGTTAAATAAAGCTTGTTCTTACCTAATTGATTCTGAAATGAACTCTACACGGTATAGCGGTAGGCAGCGGCTTGGCTCTGCCCCTGGCATTGCTGAAGTCCATGGGCGACGGTAACCACTCACCATCAGGTGGGCCGTATGCTCGTCTGCCTACAAGGGCAATAAAAAAAGTAAAAAAAAACTTATAACCATTCACTTCGGTTTCTGCGATTCAGCACGGTTTCCGTCACAAACGCTCAGCTGGGGATCTTCTTGTATAACTTACTCACAGGTGGGCTGAAGCCTTGGAAAACATGGGCGAGGCTCGCGCTGTAAGCCTTAATATCCCAAAGGCCTTCGACCGGGTTAGGCATAGGGCACTTCAAAATGCTGGGAGACCTCAACAGAGCGAAGCGGTACTGTTCCCATCTCTGGGCCGGGGCTCACAACCAGCCACTTCTATTTGACTCCATACAGAAGAGGGCCGTTCGGATGCCGTAGACATAAATAAAATTACTTTTACGGTTTATTCTCGCGTTGTTAATGTTACGAGTATTACATTATTTCCGAAGCTTCGAATACTTTAAAGTGGTCACGGATGACTAAAGTGCTATTTCAGTGACTGCTTGTGGCACCCTTTTGTCTTCACGTTTGAAGTGTAGGGCGGCTGCTATACCAATATATATCTATAAAATTACAGAACAAAATCTGAACGGTGTTATAAGAAAATAATATTACATTTATTTATTTATAACTTCTTATACTAGAAAGTATAAAGGCGGACTTAATGGCATAGGCATTCTCTACCAATCTACCTTAGGGGAGTGCAGAGATGAAGCTTGGTAGGTGTAGTGTGAAGGTGATATTACTTAAACATATGTGTATATATAACATACATAATATGTATAGATACAAATACTCGTACTTAAATAAATACATATTATTATTCATTTAATGAATGAGGAACTTTTAACTACTTACTAATCAAAACAATCAAAAATTGTTGAATATTTTTACTCATTTCCGACCCGACCGATCTTTATTTCGGTAAAAAATCTGACTAAATACTATCTTTTTGAGTCTTTAACAAAGTACCTGCTGCAAAGACTATTATCAGCAGTCCCACGATCTTGCTCGATATGATGTTCAGAATCTGTAAATCTCCGGGCCAGCATATTGCGTCTTACTGTCAACACCCTACGTTTCCTATAAATATCACATGTCCACATATATCACATTTTGCCGCACATGAAACACTTTCACCGCGTAACCATAGAGGCGCAAATAACATTTTCAGTTCTTTTAATAAAAAATATTTCAGTCACCGCTAAGCTGATTGCGACGCTCTTGACCAATAGGAAATACTCACGAAAATGTTATTTCAACAAAGACAACAGCTGTTTGACAAAATAATAGTGAGGATTCTCAAATTGTGCTTTCGGTTCAAGGACCCTCGCACGAGTCCTCGTTATCCGATGGAAAAGGTTACTTGGGCTCCGGTTAATGGAATGTCAGATATCAAAAAAAAAAATCCTTAAAACCAAAACTTACAGTTTATGACCGGGGATATATTTTATTACACACTAGCTGACCCGACAGACTTCGTAGTGCCTCAATCGATAATTAAAAGACCTACACTTTGGTATAAAATAAACATAAAACAAACAAAATGAATCAGTCCGACAGGGGACACATCAAAGGGAAAACAAAATTGTTATTTTTATTTAATTCCGAGCATTTTCATATTTATCTACATTTTAAACCTTCTCTGGACCTCTACAAATAATTCAAGACCAAAATTAGCCAAATCGGTTCAGCCGTTCTCGAGTTTTAGCGAGACTAACAAACAAAAATAATTTTTTATAGAGATAGAAGATTTTATTACACATTAGTGGAAATACGCTGTGACCATAGCTGAATGTGTGAAATTTTACTTTTGCCGTCCTATCGAAGGTCGGCTATCCTTTTCCTGGTCTTGATACTTTTGACAGAAGAGTTGTGATCTTCATTTTGTAGGCCTTTAATTAGGCACATCCTTATTTTTGAACACGGATATGGTGATCACGTGACCATAATAGTAGTTTTCCTTGGTCTTTCTGCTGGATTAGATCGTATTTATAATGTTGCATAATACATATGAGCTATTGCAGTTTACGGTTTTTGAGATTATTTAAGACCTTGATTTTTTGTTTACTATCTGCAAGGCTCATGTGCATCTGAAATATGTTGCTTAAAATAAAACATGTGTCAAGTATTGTTACTGATTTCTAAAATCATAGATATTTTTCATACTCAATAATTTACATATTTGTGTATATTAACTTCTGATTCAAGATGATGATTCTATTTTGTAGTTCCATCACTGTGTACATAAAATGTATAAAGTCTTTGACCTCTCTCAGTGCGATTACATCTTTTTATTTCAACAGTAATGTTCATCAACTCAAAATGAATGTCGAGTTCAAATTAATTTACCAATCTAGTTCCAGATTCAGAGACAGAAACTCACTTATCAAAAGATTTATATCTATTAATTAAAATTACTTACGAAGGATTACAGAATCTTGTGATGAATCACGTCAAAGTATCTGCTTCATAAGCAGTGCTCGTTGTAAATAGTCTAAATTGAAAAATGAAGGCTATTGAAATCAGAGAACGTTGACCTTTCAAACTCTGAAGCCTGTGAGGATTCGAAGCGAAACTTTATTAATTCACGTAGATGAAAAATTATGCTGACATCTTGTGTAGCGTTTACCGGACCCAACAGTAATAGGAATGCTACTTTCAGATATTGGAGGAAAAGTTTCTTATATATTTGCACTCCATGGGTGGTCGAACTCACCGTGTTAAGCAATTACCGTTGCCCATAGATGTCATAAACATCAATGCCACCGCCCATATTGAGGTATGAGGTTAAAATCTTAATTGTATTATTGAACGATTGACCCACATTTCAAACGTGGGCGCTTTAGTGTTTCGCTACAGAAATAGATCGAATTGCGGTAGTTATATATGTGCGGGTAAAATAACCTACAGGGCCCTGAAACTCCGATACTTTAAGACAAATATTTTGTTTGTATGGAAACTAGCGACATCTTGTAGCGGATGCCCCTAAACTTATATGTTGTTAAAGTTAAGGCATTTAATTATTGTATAACTAAACTAAACAGAGAAAAAAATCATACAATTTACTTTATTTGTTATAGACAAATTGATTAAATTTTACCAACATTTCTGAAAATTTACAATGAGCAATGATACAGTGAGCAATGAGACACTAATCGGAGTGAAGCCATTTAGTGGCCGACGCCTGTAAACATTTCTATTGAGTGCTTGAGTTGTGTATTATCTATGACAACCTATACGTATCAGTAGTGGATGTAGGACGTCTTGTGAGTCTATTTAGAACGTAATGCAGTAGTGCGTTTCGGTTTGAGGAGTGGGACAGCCATTGTATTGTTACGCCGGTAAGAGCAATGCCATCTATCGTCGAATAGCAGGAACGAATATCAAAAGAACTAGTAAATCGAGAACACTCGAGGAGTACACCGCCATCTATTATCAAATAGCAGGAACGGGTATCGAAACTACTCGAATGGTTAGGAATGTTCTCGATAATTATAAAGATGTCGTATCGACTATAAAGGCATCGCAGAGATGACACGACGGCAGTTAGTAATCGGATCTACTCGAAGTGAAACAGCGAACGGATCACCTGAAGCGAAGCGGAAGAAGTGAATTACGTATTTTAAAGTGTTCTGTGAGTGTTCTAAGTGTTAAATAGAGTATTAATTTGTACTTCGGTCGATATTTTATTTATCTCGAGCCCTAGCGCGTAATAGTATTATAAGACTGACATTTCTTCGATCTTGTTAATCGAAGTGAGATTTAGAACTAATGTCTTGAAGCGGTTGGTAGTATTCACGTTGTTCCTGTCTGTGGGCTTCCGTGACCACGTAAAATCTGGTAGGCCATGAGCTCGTGCACCCATTTAAGCAATTAAATAAAATTACTTTGATTGTATCGCAACACTAGATACCAATCAGATCAGAGCTCTTTAGATACTGAATTACGGTAGATTGATTGTAGTTCCAATATAACACTCACGTAAAATTTATCGGGTATGTTTATCATTGGTGGCTTAAATGCAAAAGGTGTCTACATTTTTTAAAATATAAGTACTAAATAGGCTACTTATGAGAACTGTAAACAGATATCTAAATCATGTAGGTTTCTGAGAATCTTTAAACATGTGGTAAGAGCTCTATGTAGATTCTGTTCTCTGAGAGACATACTATTATTACAGGCCTATCAAAATAACGATGCATTATATTCACAAGTGATCAGAATTATAAAGTAAAAATTATTAATAAAAAGTATACAGAAAGTTTTTTTTTTCTCTTTTTGAAAATGAAACATTGAGTAACTCATGCATGGTAGAATAAAATTGTTCGTTCGAAACAGTCTGGCGTGGGAGCAGACATTACCGGCTTCCTTGTTCGAAATGACCATTAGATGAGTCGTTCGACCGTAGCCAGTAATTATAAAAATGGAATTTCCATTTTATTGTGTGTTTTACGAAAAATATTCAAATGGAACTTCGGGAATTGGCCTTTGTTTGGAATTTATACCATAAATTCGGACGGCGTGCCTACAAAAAGGGAAATTTCATAACGCCTAATTAATCTTTTGGGGTCGCGGTTTTTATTGAGACCTTTGTTCGAATGTGGAAATGAGATAATAGAATTTTATATATATATATATATATATTTTTATTAAAACAAAGCGCACTGATTATGCTTTAACTAAGCAATTGCAACTATAGCGATAATAAAAGTAGATCACGAACGCCCAATATACATAATATAATAGAAAATAATATATTCTTCAAGCGATTGGTAATAAATTTTCATAGCGATACCACTGCGCTCATTTTACGTACATAATCATTAATTGCATTATTTAGTCGGACCTTTTTTTATTGCCCAATATAGGCAGACGACCATATAGCCTACTTGATGATCAGTGGTTACCGTCGCTCATGGTGGTCAGTAATGCCAGGGGCAGAGCCAAGCCGCTGCCTACTGTTGAATAAAGCTTACTCTAAATCTACCGTTTCAGCAAAACGAAGTATCCGATATAATGTA
The DNA here is from genome assembly GCF_003987935.1 of Bombyx mandarina. The sequence continues at coordinate 4,121,660 of NW_021011476.1, read as the reverse complement.
TTGATTTAATAAACAGTATTCAGTTCTAATATTCAGTAGCGAAATCGTGGGGTATTAATAAGAAGCTTCGGCCTACGCAGCTGAAATAGATTTCGAGTTTGTAACGAAGGAGATAGATTGCCAAGTTTCTGTTGATATTAGTTTCCGATTTACGTCAAACGGGTATTAATGGACACGGGTCTGACACTTCAAATTTGATGTACCTATGCCAGATTACCTGAAACATTAATTAAATTACTATAAGCTACTATTAAAATTACTATACTATTAAATTACTATAATACTGGTCGTATCAATTCAGCACTTTGATTTTAAATATATGTCGGAGAAGCCACATAATTAACACAATCGTCAGACATCATAGGGGTGAACAGGGTGATCGAGCTAAGAGAAATATTGAGTACACCAATAACGTTTGCTGTCTTATAACAATTTAGAAACCTTCTCTTGACGTTAGCAAAAGAAAACGAATGACAGTTCTTAGGACGGAGGCACTACTCTTCAAGAAGGCTGGTTGGTATGTGTCTCGAATATATTAAGTGTATATATAATCTATGGGTATGTGTGATGGCGTCTATTTGTCTCCATCGGCTAGGCTCTGTCATAGCACGAAGTTAGCCGATTTCCGACGATACCGCGATCGTGCTGCGTTTTGTTTAGCTACCAAAGTAATGACCGTCTCCGACATATAAATTTATCGTGATAAATAGAATGGACCGCTGGGTCAAATAAAAAATTTATAACTTTGGAGGTTAACGACAAAGGGAAGATCTTCTATTGAGCAGGTGAAAATGCTCGGTAGACCGACGTTTTTTTTTATGCCTACCTAAGCTGACAGCCTTGAGAGGCTATATCAGCGTCGCCTTAACTAGTAGGTGAGCTCACGGGGCTCTAACCTGATGACTTTGCTAACAGGAACCTTAGCAAGAGCCGTACTTCGCAGAATCTACCACCGGATCGGAAACGCGACCCACTGAGAAGATCCGGCGAGAAACTCAGTGGGCTGTGTCTGTGGGTTAATTTACTCGCCGAGCCCTTCGTCGCAAGCGACTGGTTCGACGAGAACGATGACCGGAGACCGACGGTCCAAATGTTGTTGTTATATATATGCAAGCTTATTTGGAAATATCTTAAGTGAGATTCAGGCGTCTGTCAAATATCTTTGAGTTCTATGACTACCGCCACATAGCAATGAAATATAATGCAATAAATAATAAATAAGTAAAAAGCCTTTTATTTCTTGCATTTAAAAAAAATTGACATTACAAAAATTATAAAAAAATTGTTGATAATACATTAATAATAATAGATATTAATTATGATAGAATTCTTAATAAATTGTGTATAATATTAGTCGGATCAACATAAAAGATATAAAAAAGGTTATATTAATTTAGCATGCAGGCATGCAAGAACCCCTCTTATGTAGGGTGAAGGCCTCCTCCAGACTTTTCCATTTGTCTTTATTTTTGGCAATTGTCTTCCAGTTTTTACCAGCGATTTTTATTATATCGTTATATAATGCAATACTAGTGTTGAATTTTGAGCAAGTTGTCGTGGCCTAACGGATAAGACGTCCGGTGCATTTGTGTTGATCGATGCACCGGTGTTCGAATCTCAGGCGAGTACCAATTTTTCTAATGAATGACGTACTCAACAAATGTTCACGATTGATTTCCACCGTGAAGGAATAACATCGTGTAATAAATAATAAAAATGAAACCCGCAAAGTTATAATTTGCGTAATTACTGGTGGTAGGACCTCGTGTGAGTCCGCGTGGTTGGTACCACCCCCCCTATTTCTGCCGTGAAGCAGTAATGCGTTTCGGTTTGAAGGGTGGGGCAGCCGTTGTAACTATACTTGAGACCTTAGAATTTATATCTCAAGGTGGGTGGCACATTTATGTTGTGGATGTCTATGGGCTCCACTCACCACTTAACACCAGGTGGGCTGTGAGCTCGTCCATCCATCTAAGCAATAAATAAAAATAAAAAATATTTAAAATTTTTTTTGTATGAATATATAACTATACTTGAGACTATATAATAATTATAGTATATAGTTTGAAACAAATCGTAAAATGTCAAACTCGATTAGTTTTTCCAAGAGTGTAATATACCCTATTTGTGCATAATACACCGCGTAATTGATAGTACGTCAATGTGAATCACAATTAATGCAAGCCGAGTGAGAATACTAATTAAGCTAATGAAACACTATAATTAATGAAAACGCCTAGAATACTAGTTTCATTTCACAATTTACCGCTTTGTCTTAATAATCTTGAGATATAAATTTTGTTCAACTTTAAAATGAATCTCTGAATTTAATGTGGAGGACATTTATTGAGGATTTATACTTATTAATTATGTGGCGTTGTGGCATAGTCTGTGCAATTTCATTTAATTGCAAAACCTAACAGCAATTAATTAGAGAGTGTTTAATCAAATGCGTATTAAGTTAATTGGAACTTTACTTTCAAAGGCGCTCTACTAATTGGCTGTAATTTTAGGTGTCAATTCCTTTATCTGAAAGCAATTACGTCGTTTTGTCTTCAAACTCCTTATAACGCGGTTTGGAAAACGATAAATCATTTGATCTATATATACTAGGGCTGTCGCATTACAGAAAATAAGTAGTATTGCAATAATATTGTTATAATCCTTAAACTGGCTGTGTCTGTTTTTCTGTTTGTTGATTTTTTTGTTAGTTTTTTTTTTCCTGCCTAAGCTGATAGCCTTGAGAGGCTATATCAGCGGAACCTTAACTAGTAGGTGAGCTCACGGGGCTCAAACCTGACGACGTTGCTAACACGAACCCTAGCAAGAGCCGTGCTTCGCAGAATCTACCACCGGATCGGAAGCGCGACCCACTGAGAAGATCTGGCGAGAAACTCAGTGGGCTGTGTCTGAGGGTTAATTTACTCGTCGAGCCTTTTTGTTGCAAGCGACGGGTTCGACGAGAACGATGACCGGTGCTTGAGGTACCTAAAAGCACCGTTAGTGGATCGGAAGGATCCGAAATGACGTATTTGGGGCGACGTCGACTGCTTTCCATTCTGTCCGCAGGATCGGGAATGTGTTAGCTTAAACGCACGTCACTGCACAACAAAACAATACTTTGTCTTATTATCTATTTATCACATTACAATTTGGCATTCATGTTATAGAAACGACCCATAGGATGATGGTTTTCAGCAGACTGACTCAACTTAAAAAAGTTTTTAATATATGTACTTTTTTCTTCATCAGCCCACGTCCGTTCACTGGCTTCCTCCCAAAGTTCAAATAAACGGTCCTGCGCAGTCTACATTCAGCGGATTCCCGCGACCTTTAGCAGGTCGTCTTGAAGAATGGGACAACCGCTATTACAATACCACTTACGCTTAACCATCACGCCTAAAGTTGGGTGGCGGGACAATTCAACGGACGAAGAAGAGTTGTATACCACACCCTCACTCATGCTAGTTTGTAGGAGATTCTGCCCAGGCCTATAAAACGGAGCTACAACTGAGTTGTCAAGAGTTCCGATAGTCAGTTAGTACTAGGTGACCTGTGAGATCGTCTGCCTATCCACTGAATACTGTATATTGCTAAGCTAGCTCCAATATATTTATTATTTTAGTTTTAAGCTTCCACGACAATGTTCGGTAGGTACTATTCGTAATCATTAAGGTAATCTAATGAGTCCAAAGTCAAAGGAAATATATTTTGAATTGAAAGAAACATCACGGAGTCTAATTTTCAATTTCACATACGAATAAAAATCGTTTAACGCCGCAACTCCGCAAATCAAAAAAGGAAATTTCTTCGGTAATTTAAACATCATTTTGATGTAAACGAAAATTAATGTAAATTATCATTAAAAATAAACGTACCTACTCTCATTAAAACGAGAAGCGATGCGTGATAATTAAAATTTCGATAGACAAGTTCAAATCTTATTAATATCACGCGAAATTTCATTACGAGCACTCGTTTCGCTCGTGCCTCGATTTTCATATAAAAGAGTTTGATACGAGTTCTCCAATGTGTGTTCAACTTAGTATAATTACGTTGCTATTATACTCGCAATTTAACTCGACCTGCTTCGAACTTTATTAATTTAAGTTAGCTTAAATATGGTATTAGTGAATATAATTGTTAGGCGATATAAGTTTAGCTCACTAGAATAAAGGTCTTGACAAACTTAACGTAGGTAATTTTGTGGTTGTTTTTAAAAGATGTGACGTAAGGCATGCTGACGTCACTACACTCATCATCATGGTTGCTGCTCATGCTTGGCGAAACAGAATAAACTTACCTGTACCCATTTATTTCCCTTTTAAAGTAGTCGTGAGATTCGATCATTCCTGCGGTTCAGACTAGGCTCTTTTGGCTTTTTTAAAACTGTTTTTTAGGAGTTATTGATAGTGGCTTTTTCTTTTGCCTTTGTAGGCAGACGAGCATGCGGACCACTAGAAGATGAGTCGTTACCGTCATTTATGGACTCAACAATAGCAGGGGCACAGCCAAACTGCTGCCTAAAATTCATTTGGATATTCGTCCTCGCGCCGACATATATAGGTATAATCATCAATATTGTTATTTATTTTTTATCCCGGGATTACTGGTATTAGAGTGTATTGAAAATCCGCACCGACAGACACCTATTATATTAAAATACCATTCGGATTTTTGCTTTAAAAGTGTTTACGTTTGAAAAGTGGGACATTCATTACACAATACAAATGAGTTTTAGATCTCATGTGTCATTGTCTTTGACGGTATTACGTTCTATGTATTTGGTAACTATTTAGTAATTAGTGGGTTTATAAGTACCAATCACTGTACCAATGCGTATCCTGCATAAATTACGTAAATCAAATGTCAATGTCAATCGTGGGAGCTTTCAGCGTGTCAGTTTTCATTATACTTCAGTGGATTGTACCACTGAAGTATGAAACCTAGGTCTATGGATTGTACCGACTGTCTGATGTAAAGGTCTATGGTCGGATGATAATGTCTGATGTCTGTTTGTGTCAGTTGTCTTAAATGTAATTAAGTGTATTAACTATAAAGGTTTAACTACGGTCAGTTGAGTTAGAATGTGCAAGTTGGAGTCGCCTTACGAAAGGCACCCGTTACGATTTGTTTCATCTATGATTGGCTGTGATTTTTATAGTCAAACTAGCTGACCCGGCAGACTTCGTAATGCCTCAATCGATAAATAATAGACACATCAAGGGGACACATCAAAGGAAAAACAAAATTGTTTGTTTTTATATAATTCCGAGCTTTTTTATATTTTTTCACTTTTTAAACCTTTTGTGGACTTCCATGAATTCAAGACCAAAATTAGCCAAATCGGTCCAGCCGTTCTCGAGTTTTAGCGAGACTAAAGAACAGCAATTCATTTTTATATATATAGATATATATAGATAATCATTATAGAAAATCTTGATTAGTTATCTGCGGTGTTAATTTGCATTGGAACAAAATGCATGAAGTATCTGATGATTGCAACACTGTGAGTTCACCGTCGTAGATAATTAATTTAAAGTAAATTTGATACTCAACACGACCAGACTAAAGCTTATTAGCTTAAATTTTACGCTGCGAAATTAAGGTCACAGCATTTATGTATGATACAAAATTAGCTCTTCAATGCGTTACTCTAGAATACGTACAGTTGTGACCAGCGATCGTACCTGTAAATCCCCATCGCACCGCCCCTGTGTTTCCCGTTTGTCCTCCGAACGCGGACGCCACATTTTAATCCTCGCGTATTAACACGTACCTCGCTACGTAACTGCTACCACAGAATAATGATAGACAGTCACTTTGGTAGGCAATCTTTTGTAGTGTTCTTAATGAAATAAAAAGATTAGTAATGTTTCGGTTGCATCGCTTTGTGGCTTTCGTGGACTTTGTCAATATCGTCCTTATTGCACCGGTGGAGACTGAATGAATTTACTGTGGTGTCCATTGATTGCAAAACTACAAACTCTTACAACCCCAAAACACAATACAATTAACGGATAGAACCGAAGCTCATACATCCACCACGTTAATGTCACCAACCACCTTGAGACATGAGTTCTGAGTTTCCGTTTTTAATGTTACGACAAGTTCAAGATAAGCTTGCATATATACAAGATCCGAACAACAACATTTGGACAGTCGGTCCACCGAGCAAATATCACCCGCTCGGTGGAAGATCTTCCCTTCGTCGTTTAAGCCTTCCCACACTACCACAATTAATTACGCAAATTAATTTTATTCAGTTTGCCTTTCAAGCGTCGATACATTCGTATGTATAACAATAAAAACCTTGCAACGCTGCCTTCAATGATACTATGTCGATTTAACCCGTGCTCATTCCCGTGGGATTATAACTGCCAGTTTATTTATAAAAATGTCCTTATTTAAATTTAACTTGGCGTTGTCGTCCCGCACTCGTTACGCGCGTCGGCGGTTTAGGGGATCGTTAACGTAATTTGAGCGTGTTACACACACACGCGGTACACGAGTTTTTACGGGATGCCTGTAAAACTGTTTGAATACCTTAATTATGTACTGCAGAGCACTTGTAAAGGTTTCGGATTGTTTGCCATTAATTTCTTTGATGATGCTTTGTAAAGCGGCTTAATCGCAGGGGTTCATCGCTTTTTTTTTTCTTTTTTTTTCGGGTAGAGGGCCGAACCTCCTACGAGGTCCCCGCGCAAAAGGGGCGCGCGGGGTATGTGAGACTCAACGATCTGCATGGTGTTGTGAGCAGACCGCGAAAAAAAATAATCCTTTTTATTGCTTAGATGGATGGACGAACTCACAGTCCACCTGGTGTTAAGTGGTTACTGGAGCCCATGGACATCTACAATGTAAATACGCCACCCACCTTGAGAGATAAGTTCTAAGATCTCAGTATAGTTACAACGGCTGCCCCACCCTTCAAACCGAAACGCATTACTGCTTCACGGCAGAAATAGGCAGGGTGGTGGTACCTATCCGGGCGGACTCACAAGAGGTCCTACCACCAGTAAAAATCCCTTTGCACAAAGTTTGATTGTACGAATAGAAAAAAATCTCTAATGAGGTTAGTCAGTTTGTTGTTTGCTTGAACACTGACAATCAATTTCACCCGTGTTAAATATGTAATACTCTTAACAAATACCACAGTGTCTCAAGACGAAAGTCATTGATCAGTGTGTTGCCAGTGATGACATATGACATTGAGACGTGGTCGCTCACAATGGGCTTTATCAGAAGGCTCAAGGTCACCCAAAGAGCCATGGAGAGGGCTATGCTGGGAGTTTCCCTGCGAGATCAAACCAGGAATGAGGAGATTCGTAAGAAAGCAATGGTAACCGACATAGCTCAAAGGATTGCGATGTTGAATACGCCGTAGGTAGAGCACATTGCTCGTAGAATTGATGGTCACTGGGACCGAAAAGTCCTTGAACGGAAACCGCGTATCGGAATACGTAGCGTGGTTGTATAAACGACCTATTGAGGTTTGTGCGAATCCAATGGATGTAGGCAGCGCAAGATCGGTGGTTGTAGCCAGGCTTGGCCGAGGCTTATGTCCAGCTGTGAACGAAAGCAGTGGACGTCTGGTATCTACTGCTATTAACCTCCAACATCTTGATTTGTTTATTTTTCAGTAGGCTCGCCTGGCGCAGGCAGCTTTTCTATAGCACATGAGCTTACCAACGAACGAACGTACTGCTGACAGTCATATTGACATTGACAAATAACATTTGACAACTTGCAAGTGATCAATGACTGGTGACGCAGGTGAGCGTCACCTTAAACGTGAGCTGATGAGCTGAAAGGGAGCACATGAACTCTACGGAGAATGAGCGGATACGAAAGGGTAGGTAGGAAAACGGGACTTACTTGGAGGCTGATGCTGGCACTATCACGGTCGTAGTGGTGTTCCTCTGCGATGGGTGGCACATACACCCTTTCACCGGTTCACACTCAACCTTTTACTTAGTAACGAAAGGCGCGCGCGCACAATTTACTCAATATCGAACGAGCGTATCTCCGCGTGCCGTCATGTACCGCACTGTTATGAGAGGTGCGGGGTGCGTACGGGCGACGGCACCCGAGTTGAGCCGAACATTTACAAACGTCGCGCTGTCGCGCGAACAATGACATTTATGCAGTGTTGCGATGTGGTTAAATTCTAAAACTAGTGAAATATGTGATAATGTAAATGTGTCGATTTTTTTTATGTCTAACATATATTTATAAAGGCATAGCCAACCAGCTAGGCCTAAAGTTGAATTTTTGGAAGTAACATCCATAAGGGTGTAAAATGAGCGAAAAACCGTAGTATGCAGGGCCGTAACTTTCAAAGTAACCAAGAAGAAATTCCTAAAGCTGCTTCTGGTTAGATATGAATGTTTGTGTATAACATTTTTTTAAATTATACCCCTAAAGAGTGAATTAAGAGTTGTATGTTTATGTGCAAGGTTTGACACTTTTGATGGGAAAACAATGTAAGCGTGAAATTCAAAATCATAGCTTATTATTCAAAGAAAGTCGGATATTAATATAATAAGCAAATCGTACCTATTTAATTACCAAATTAAAAGTATTTTTATGGCTTAATGTCGTTTTTTTTCGTTTTAATATTTACAACGTTTCGAATGCTTTACAGTTCTCGACTTGTTTATTTTGTTTTTGGGTTTTCGGCTTTAGAATTACGTCTACGAAAGGCGAAAATTGCAAATGAATTCCTTTTTTTAATTACCGTAATATTCTCTCAGAATATTTTTGAAGTGAAACTTCTTTAAATGAGGGTAACATTTTTACAGATGTAACGTCACGCAGGCTTGCAACGGAAGTATCGAAAAAGAGAGAGAGAGCGATCGAGACCGATTGAGAGAGAGTAAGAGAGGGCGAACGTAGCATGAAGCAACTAGCCATGGAGTGAGAGTAGGGCGCAAGCAAGTGAGAAAGATCGAGAGAAAAAGTGAGACAGAATGCTCAGTTCCTACATACTTTAAAACATACGTATAAAGTATTTTATTTTTAATACATCGCCATCTGTGAGATGTTTTAATACTAACGTGTGTATGAAACCTCTTGTAGTGAATTTTAATTTAGGATATACATGAAGTTAAAATATCAAAACAGAGGGCGCTACCTCATACTATAAAAGGTGATTTGCAATTATTTACTAATGACAAAATTTTACTAATAATATACTTTTAGACGTTTAGGTTAATTGTATTTTAATTTTTGAAGGTTTCACTTCTAACACGTGTGAATTGCACACATGTTATTTTTTTTAAATTGTAATCGAATAATATTCGAATAGTAGGTTATTTTTTACTATAAAATGGCAGATAAATTTCCCTCGCGCTAGATTTAGTTAGTGCTTAACCAAAACTTTCAAGATTAATGAGTAACGTCAATAAAGTAAATCATAAGTTTGCGTAATTACTAGGAGTGGGACGTAATGTTAGGCACACGGGTAGCGACCATCATCCTGCCTATTTCTGCCGAGCAGCAGTTTTACTCACGCGTTTCGGTCTTAAACTGGGTGACGGTATTCACGTTGTGGTGTCCATGGGCTCCAGTGACTACTTAACAAATAGGTGGGCCGTGAGCTCGTTCGTCAAACTATGTGATAAAATAATACCAATCTTACATTTATCTTTTCATTTCTTTGCCCGTTTTTTTTTGTATAACAACATCATACTACTTAATTAAAACGTGAAGCAAAAACTTTGTATCCCTTTTTACGAAAATTGCGCGGACGGAGGAGTATGAAATTTTCCACCATTATAGAGAATATAGGGAAGAAGTGCACAATGCTAATATTTTTTTAAAATAATGCATAATAGGTACATTAAATCAATAAAGAAAATATTACACACACTGCATACCATGTATTTGACGCACACACGCATGCATACTATTTATTGTCAAACTTTTGTTCTTGACGTCTGTTGTCAAATTGAGAATAGATTAAATATTGTACAAACTTACAATTCCAATTAATTATAGTCGAATTTCGACTACTTGCGGGACCTCTAGTACTACTTAATTCGTGACAGTACCTATTTGACGCTTCTAAAAATGACAGTTCGCAACATAGATTATACACTTAATATATTCGACAATATTAGGCAATATTCTATGTCAAAATGTTATTACACACAAAATTAAACATGAGAAACGTTTTTCGCAAATTATTATCTGAGACATTTCGAGAAGACCGCGTCGAAAAATCACACGGCAAATAATTTACATAATTTTAGTATTTCCCTTTTAACCTTTCAAAGAAAACGAGCGGATCTTTTTTGATGATATTCATAAGTAATGTGTTGCCTACAGCTGTTCTTGTAAAAAAAGACTGTGTCGGTCGTTGGTTTTATTCAAAAACGTACCGAGAAGTTTAATATTTCGAGTTTTAATTTATTTCTATACTAGCTGACCCGGCAGACTTCGTAGTGCCTCAATCAATAAATAAAAGACCTAAACTTTTGTATAAAATAAACTTAAAACAAACAGAAGGAATCTGCCCGACAGGGGGACACATCAAAGGAAAAACAAAATTGTTATTTTTATTTAATTCCGAGTATTTTCATATTTATCTACCTTTTAAACCTTTTCTGGACTTCCACAAATAATTCAAGACCAAAATTAGCCAAATCAGTCCAGCCGTTCTCGAGTTTTAGCGAGACTAACGAACAGCAGTTCAGTTTTATATATATAGATAGATAGATTATTTTTAGTGTTCATGTTCTTCGAATCATCGAATTTGTAAGTTTATTACTTAGGCTATACTAACAATATTAAGTATTGGTTTGATCGATGATACGGACACTAATATTTATTATTTAATATATTCTTCGGTTTTTTTCGGTCTTCGTAATTGATAGTAGAACATGAATAATAATTAGACATTACTCGACATTACTTACAATACTCGATAACTTCATTTATGTAAGTGTTTGTACAGAAAATCTTTAAATGTACAATAAAAACACATACAAACAAAAAATATTAACAATAACAATAAAAAAGTATTACTTGTCGAAGTTATCCATTGAGCTGTGATTATATTAGAGCAAAAGTGTAAATTGGCTTTGTGCTTTGCCGAAATCAATAATCGTAAAATACTTTTACTATTGTACTTAAAGTTTGCTGTAAAATACTGACGCAGGAAGGCGAATGACTTTTATTTAAGTTGGCACGAAAATTCTTAAGTTTAAAATGGTGTACTAGTGATCACATCATGTGGGCTAATGAAAATTTTTCATTCGTATATTTTAATTAACGTATTAAGGGTATTAACCCGTCGAGAACATGGAAACGTGCCAGAAAACGTTAAGACCACAGTTTTCATCTTGTCTCTTGCGAAAATCAGGGAATAATTTTGTTTAAAAGTAAATTTGACACGTTGAAGAGGTTATTTCAGGTTTCAAAGTTTCTCAACCAGAGAGCGTTCTGTATTTACATAAACACATAGATTCCGATATTTGATTATTAAATATTTAAATTTTTGGGGTATTCTCTCGAGTATACCAACAGTTTCAAGTGTCCAAATAATATAATACAAATTTTGATATCTAATGATTGACCCGCAAAACTATATTTTAGTCTTTCAACGAATTAACTTAGAAAATGTTTTGTAAATATTTCAGAAGAATAGATAAAAAATAATAAAAAATGAAGATGAAAGGCGATTGCATGCAGCAGAGATGCGAATGTTGCGATGGATGTGTGGAATAACGAGAATGGATAGAATACGGAATGAATATGTTAGAGGAAGTCTGAAAGTGGCACCTGTGACAGAGAAGCTGAGGAGTGCGCGTTTGGGATGGTATGGACATGTGATGAGACGAAATGAAAATGAGGTTGGTAAGAGAGTGTTAACTATGAATGTGGAAGGATATACAGTAAGAAGTAGACCTAAGAAGAAATGGATAGATTGTGTGAAAGACGATATGGGTAAGAGGGGAAGAAATGGTATATGATAGAAGAGTATGGAAGGAGAAAACATGTTGCGCCGACCCCAGGTGACTGGGAGAAGGGCAGGATAATGAATGAATAGATAAAAAATATAAATTTGTCTTCAATGTTTTAACTTTGATATCAATGTAGAATTTAGAATTTAGCGTAATCTATCGCAATCTGCGGTCGGAATTGTCACATCTATATATTAATACGTGAAGCAAAAACTTTGTATCCCTTTTTACGAAAATTGCACGGACGGAGGAGTATGAAAGCTCCCACACTTATAGAGAATATAGAGAAGGAGTGCAGAAAGTTAATATTTTTTGAAAATTTGTGTAAAAAATACATGAAATCAATAAATAAAAACATTACACACACTATAATATTATGATATTCGACACAGAGACACGCATGAATACTCTTTAGTCTGTGGTCAAATTGAGAATTGATTAAATATTTTTTGTCATTATTAATATTTGTCTAAAGTGTAGTCTTGGCAAAATCTGTGACTAGAAGTTTAGTAGAAGACTATAGTTTAGTAGTCTTTGACAATAGAATCGTAATAATGTTCAAACTTGTATTAATAAATAACCAAATACATACACATACACAATATTTCATTGGTGGTAGGACCTCTTGTGAGTCCGCACGGGTAGGTACCACCACCCCGCCTATTTCTGCCGTGAAGCAGTAATCGGTTTGAAGGATGGGGTAGCCGTTGTAACTATACTGAGACCTTAGAACTTATATCTCAAGGTGGGTGGCGCATTTACATTGTAGATGTCTATGGGCTTCAGTAACCACTTAACACCAGATGGGCTGTGAGCTCGTCCATCCATATACGCAATAAAAAAAAAAACCATACATAAATATACGCACCCATCGTTCTAACCTAAATAATTCCATTTGTGCATTTTTAAAAATTGTGACACACAAAATATTCTAAAAGACCGCTCTGAATTATTCATTAGGCCCTCAAATTAAGACCTTTCATCAAAACGTGCTTAAGTATCAGTTGAACTGTAAAACTAAGTTAGGGGCCATTATCTTGAGGTCACTGACCTAATTAAGGGCTAACCAAGTATTTAGTAGTACTGAAATTATTCACGTAAATTACTTGCATCACGCCTCAATTAATCACGTTCCAAGCTTCAGGCGGAAATGCTAAGGGAAGTGTATTGTACGCTCTGATAGTACTGGTATTCAGTTGATGACTATGCTAAGCTGTAGATACCCTGCCGTGATTCACTGAGTTTCTCGCCGGATCACTGGATCTTGATTTGGATTCGGTGGTAGATTCTGCGAACCACTACTAGGGCCAGTGTTAGCAAACTCTTATCAGGTTGAGCCCCGTTAGCTCACCTACCAGCCGTAGCGTAGTTGGAATAACCCTCGTAGGCTATTAGCGAATAAGTAGGGGGAAAAAATGCCCTGCTAGATTCCTCTATCAAAATATTTCGGAGGCTTTAGTTCCATTACAGAGAAATTGAATTTTCATGATACACGATAATGAAATTTTACGTAAACTGTTACGGGAAGTAGCGATGTGTTAGTTGAAGCAACATTGCTTCATGGGTAAGACACCTTTTATATTTACTATATTCTTAATGGTGGTAGGACCTCTTGTGAGTCCGCACGGGTAGGTACCACCGCTCTGCCTATTTCTGCCGAGAAGCAGTAATGCGTTTCGGTTTGAAGGGTAGGGCAGCCGTTGTAACTATACTGAGATCTTAGAACTTATATCTCAAGGTGGGTGGCGCATTTACGTTGTAAATGTCTATGGGCTCCAGTAACCACTTAACACCAGATGGGCTGTGAGCTCGTCCACCCATCTAAGCAATAAAAAAAAAAAAAATTGTATGGAGTGAACGAAGATGCCGGGGTTTAAATTTTATGACAATTGTCAATGTTTAACAACAGTAACTGTGCCACCCTTCTAACTGGAATGTCATTGCTGCTTCGCGGCTGAAATGGGCAAGACGGTGGTACCAACTCGTGCGGGCTAACGATACGACTGATACTAGCAAATATTTTTATCTTGTAAAATACCGCGATTCCAGCTGCTATATAAGTGAGCTCAGAGTCGACCTGTTGTTAAGCAATACCTGGAGCCCTTGAACATGATATGTCCATGCCATTGGTATCTATAAACGGGGCTCGAACTCTTAATTTAAATGGAATTAAGGTAACACCAATTTTTTTATTTGAAGACGTCACTGCTTCGCGACACAAATAGGGCAGCTAGTTAAGCACATATTTAGCCAGACATAGATCATTAGAAAGTACATATCGACGCTTGAAAGGCAAACGTGACTAAGCGACAATAACTGCTTTATACATAAATGATAGGCAATAAATAACCATATTCGATGCGCAAACCAAATATATTTCTAGGTCTATTAAGATCATTTCAAACCTACAGCTAGATTCGTTAAAATATAATTGTTTTCAGGTATTTCAACTTTAAATTAGTTTACTATAAAGTTCACGCATTGTCGCTTAGTCATGTTTATCCTTCAAGCGTCGATTTATTGTCTGTGCACTTTAAAACATGATATCGATCCGTTCATTACATCAAAATATTCTTTGACGTACATTTCAGCGGTACAAAGCCTCGGGTAAACAAACAAAATTCGGGTCGGAGGACTGTCTTGAAAACCTATTTCACACCCAATTAACGTGACAAAGTCCACGAGCCTCCGCTAATTGCGACATTCTTCCGAACCGGAATGCTCTTGTGTGTACCGTCCGAAAGTCACGTAGCCGGCCGCCTTCGTTACGTTAATCCTCTTATGTACGATTTAGTTTTGTTTACCAAAGATAATACCGGCAACTGAATGATCAGTTCTCTGTGTCAGTGTCTTAGAAGGGGCCCTTAGATATATTATTATAATACATTTGTGGTATAGGAAATGATAATGAAAGGAAATGTCTTTCATAACCGAGTCTTCAGTTTATTTTGTTTTTCATTTATTTATTGCGTTGATAGGTTAACGAGCTCACAACGCGTCTGGTGTAACGGGTGTTCTTTCAAACCGAAAAGGATGACTGTTTTGCAGCAGGAAAAGGCAGGATCTTGGTATATACGCGGGAAGCTTACAATAGGCCCTAGAACCACTGAATGCCGGTTAGTGATGTTTTAGGGACCCCCATTGTCCGGTGAATCCCTTAGTCGCGCCCACGGCAAGAGATAAGGTAGTGCTAATCTAGGCCAACATCACAGTCAGGCCGACAGTTGAGTTTTGGAGACCTTTGGAATTAATTATCTTTAGCTACTCCGACTTGAGCTAATTTGGACACGAACTGAATATTTTGGAAAATGGTGGAAAATAGTAGTAGCGGCCCGTTCCGGCTCCGCTCGGGTCTTTAGCAAAAATTTCAACGATATTTGACGTTGTTTTATTTTTTAAAATAAAAGAACACTTATTGTGGCATAACAACAATAGTTAGACATAATATGCTGTCGCGACACTTTTTGTAAATAATAATGTGTTCTACAAAGTCGTAGTACATTATTTTATTCTATCATAAATAGTTTTTGCAGGGCATGCGATGTTAAGAATTTGTTAGGTAATTTTTTACACCTTGGGTTACATTATTTGAGTTTTAGTAAGGATCCCTAATTTTTTTTTCAAAAAAGATGATAGCCTATGTTACTCGAGAATAGTATAGCTTCCAAACAGTGAAATAATTTTTCACATCGGTTCAGTAGTTTCGGAGCCTATTCGATACAAACAAACAAACAAACAAATCTTTCCTCTTCATAATATTAGTATATATATAGATATAGTAATAAATAAAATTAAGTAAATAAAATAAAGTAAATAAAATTCTGCATATGACAAGACAAAACCTTTCTCTGATCAAATAACACGCAAAATAATGACGTCTAAAATAGCTAGTAGCATTTGGACTGCAAAAATATATTCCGGATCCAATTTCAGATTTTCGTTGGAAAAGAATACTTACTATGTTAGTAACAGCATAGGATGTATTTGGTACCTATTTATTTTAAATAAAGGTCCCGTAGTCACGACCGTATCGCTAGCTCAAAATTGCTTCTCTTAACATTCCGACCGAGTAAAGACGCTAGCAAAAACTAGCAAGAAAATAAATCTAGATGCACGGGACGGGTTACAAGCGATTGCGATTTCACATTATATTAATAATTTTATTTTTTAACTTAAATAAAAATGGGGTTGTACCATAAACTTTGTCAGGGGTCAGAACCCAGTCAAAATAGGGAGGTTCCCGCGGTCAACACTACAACAAGATTCGTGGCGCCACCCGACCGACGGGTCGTCGGGGCGATCTTCGACGTCGGTCTCTGAGGTACGGCGGCTCGTGAGAAGCCGCCCGAGCAACGTTGCTGGTGTTCCGGGATACCCCACTGGGTTAGGACCAGTCTGCCGGGTCGGAACGCGATACGTCGCTGATCGGGTTGCTGTTCCATAGTATGTTCGGCGACGACACCGACGACGGCAACGCGGACCCCATCGCGGGCCGTTGCTGCTGACGTGTTGTTCCATCTTCCTGGTACCTAACCAACCAGGTTGCCCGGTGAGCACCACCGGGAGGAGACTGTCCCCTCACAAGGCAACGGCTGCAACCTTTTTTTTCTTTCTGGGCGGGGCCGAACCTCCTACGAGGTCCCCACGCCTAGGGGGCGCGCGGGGCATGTGGGACTTGACGATCTGAAAGGCGTTGGGAGCAGACCGCGGGCCCAAGGAAAACGGCTGCAACCTATCACAACGAAAAGAACCAGTAGAAATAGACACAACGCAATAAAATAATGCCGTAACATTATAATTACGCTTAATTGCGTTAGGACATTTGCGGATTTAATTTTAATTACACGATATTATTATTCGTGGTTAACACCGATTGTGAACAAGTATTAGATGCGTATATTAGATTCTTTAGATTATTTGGTGCGTGCATATGGTTTGTTTTGCCTACATTGTCGTACAAGTGAGTAAATAAGCAGTTATTTTGATTGTAACAGTTAAATACGTGCTTCATTCAGACTTTCCTCTATCTATTTTAATTCAAGTATACAATGTAACCTTTGATATTTAAATATTAGTATTTTGCAACCATTCTTCTTTGCCATGGTTCATTTTAATTGTTCTTTTGTTAACTGTCAATGTCACAGTTGTCATATATGAATTCCGTTCCGTTATTACACAAAAAATTATGTAATTAGGTAATTAGAATCACAGGTAACGTATACATAAATTTGTGAAATCAATACAAAATATATGATTTCTTGCAACTTAGACTGCGGTCTTAAAAACATTCTAGAGGCGTCAAAGAAAAATCGTAACAATTTATTTGTCGGGTTCTGGCCCTGAATAGAGAGAATTCTCGCTGTCCCATCATTATCAGACCCTTTCCCTCCCCTCAGAACGCGGTGTTATGCTATTCCATATTATTAATTCGGTTATTCTATTCAAGTGCGGTATGACAAAGAAAAAAAAGACGGACTCATGAATAATAAATGAAATTTAGTTTGGACACATCTGGCCCTTCATTATTTTCTTAATGTTACCGTTACTAAATAAAGATTCATTCGTCGACTATGAAAAACAATTTTATTATTATACGATGTAACTACATTTCATTTTAGTTAAACAAAGATTTTTACTTCTGCTTCAATTCAGCCATTCTCGGTGATTTATGATTTTCAGGATGACGTATTTACCCAAAAAATATTATTTAAAACAATTTACTTTTGCTTTATAAAACAACTAGCTGACCCGGCAGACTTCGTAGTTCCCTAATCGATAAATAAAAGACTTGAAAAGAATAAGCGTTGGTCTTGTCTATCGCATACAGATAAGAATTTGTTAATGGCGAACCTTGTCGAAGAGCTCTCGGCTTGCCAAGTGTACCATTAATGTTGTTAATAAGGTTCGTAGTCCACGTCCACACAGCCATGAAGTGGTGATTTTAGTTCATTAAAGGCCGCATAAAGGCCATTTTGCATGAATTGGAGAAATATACCGGACGGTGGTGGCTGCCGATTGCCTCGGCTTAGTTCTGTCTTGGCTTAGAAGCTTGAACGTGGGTTGTTCAGTGATAACTCACGTTTAGGCGGAAGCCGGCGACTCCCTTTTGATCTAAAAAATTGTTATTACAATTAAAGCAGACTCATTGCACAGAGCCTTTGCATAGTTTGAAAGATATTATTTTAAAAGCCAAAATTAGCTTGAACATAAATTGTTAGCTCCTGTTGATATAACATAGTAACAGCTTTATGTTGAGACCGATTTATTCACCACACCAAACCGCTACATACCACACAGCTTGTATAGATTAGATTTGTAATTCGATTAGTATTATCCACGTGAGCCATGGTGTCCCTCGAGCACAATACAGCCTTATGAGGTCGTCGGTACCGGCCGGCTATTGTTCCCCAAATATACGAATAAAACTCCGTTTTAATCTTAGATAATGTAATTAGTTTCTTTGGCCCTTTGTCGTAAAAACGGCGTACGCCTATTATCTATACAATTGATGGGAGTCGTATATTAAGGAACGTGATTTTGTTATTTATAAATACATAAACTGGTGATGGGATGTAAGCTAAATGTTCTTAAGGACGTGAAAGTTTTACTGATGGTATTGTAAGTTAGCATGGGTAGTAGATACTATAATATATGCATATTTTTGAACGGGAAGCAGTCACGCGGCCCAGTTTGAAGAGTGAAACAACTGTTAGACAATAACATGGACAATAAAAAGGGACTTCGACTGCATGTATTTTTTTTCCTACCTAAGCTGATGGTTTTGAGAAGCCATTTCAGTGTAACCCTAATAAGTAGGTGAACTCACGGGGCTCAAACCTGACGACGTTGCTAACACTAACAAGAGCAGTGCTTCGCAGAACCTACCACCGGATCGGAAACGCATACAAGTTTTGTAGAGTGTCACCTTATTTCTAAGGGATAATTTACTTTGCTTGCAAATCATCGGATAGAGCCATGTCTCAAGGACATTGACATAGTTACAGTGCTCTACGAACTAACTTAAAATATTAACAGAACCGCTGCCCCCACCCTTCAAATCGGAATGAAATAGGCTGGATGTTGTTACCCACCCGTGCGGACTCCCAAGATATTCTACAACCACTAAGAATTATTAATATTAATAATTTTGAATAATAATAATAAAAAATTATTAATAAATTAAGAAAATGCTATGTGACAAACTTAGGCATACAATTTATAATTTAGCAGAAAATAAATATAGCTTTAACAATGTAATTAATTCACTAACGCAAAATGTTCTCTGCATCTTGTAAAGCGCTCGAGTATCTAAGTTCTTGCTGAAGTTTGTCCATATTTGAGGGAACTTCCACCCTGAAATGAGCCTTCGGTAAACATGATGAGTTTGTATTTGATACACATAGTTGTTATTAGCCTATGTATATTCAATGTTTATAAGGTTTTAATATTTGTTTTTTCATATCCTTTAACAATGAATATTCAATGAGATTTTATTTATCATATTGTTTTTATTGTAAAAGCCTGTATAGAATGATGGATAACGTTCCGAAATAACGTTAATTTGCCACAATGTTTACATTTTATTTATGTTTTTTTTTTCCACAGGAGAAAATCGCCGGATCCCCACCCGCGCGGCAGGTGGGGTATGTGGGAGTTGATCCTCACTAAAAACTCCTGCCGCTCACAACCGGCGCCCTACCTCGGACCGGGCCGGAGTCCAGTCGGGGCTATTGAAACGGCGGGACAGGGTTGACGCAGAGCACATTACATCCATCCCACCGTCCCACGGACGCCGGACCGGCGGCCGCCAGCGACACGGCCACCGGTTCCCTCGTTCAGCGGGCTAAGAGCCCGCCTTGATGGCGCCGCGTTACACCTTCCCCCAGAGCGGTCGGGGGAACGCGGTCTACCATCACCCGGCTTCCTACTGCGGGTGAGTGTGCAAAGCACGCCACCCCACGTCTGGGTCTCTCCCCGCACAAAACGGGTGGGACCCCTAGCTCTTAGGGGGCCAGGTCACGGATACGACCTCGGTCCCGACCCCCTGCTCGGCGGCGGCGGGTTTCTGCGTAGTGAGGAGAGCTTTGCCTCACTCGCCCCACCGCCTCCTTCTGCGAGATGGTGACATTTTATTTATGTAGTTAAATTTTGTTAAATTATTTAGTATTTATTATATTTGTTTAAATTTGTTTAGTTAATATTTTTTGTAAATTCAAAATCTGTAGCGAAAATTCCCGAATACACTGATTCTTCATTGCCTGAAATGTAACATGATAATGAACTCTAATTGAAAATTTTGTAAATTTGAGAAGTTACTGGCTACTAGCTACTAGTACTACTACTACTACTACCGCTGCTGCTGCTGCTGCTATTGGCAGTGCATTTTCCGAACCCGCATGGGTAGGTACCACTGGCCGCGCGGTGGTAGCAGGCTTGTAATGAGCGTCGGGGAAGACGAAACACTAGATGTGCCGTACTCATTACTGTCTAATGATTTGAAAGCTGAAAAGGTTTTCGTAGTCGTCTCGTACCAAAGTAGCGACTCTGATTAAAGAACGCGATTCAGAATACCACGCTTCTGTTGGACTTATTTATCTTGATCCTATACTTTATATTGATATAAGTCGTCGTGGCCTAACGGATAAGACGTCCGATGCATTTGTGTTGAGCGATGCACCGGTGTTCGATTCTCAGGCGGGTACCAATTTTTCTAATGAAATACGTACTCAACAAATGTTCACGATTGACTTCCACGGTGAAGGAATAACATCGTGTAATAAAAATGAAACCCGCAAAATTATAATTTGCGTAATTACTGGTGGTAGGACCTCTTCCTATTTCTGCCTATTTCTGCCGTGAAGCAGTAATGCGTTTAGGTTTGAAGGGTGGGGCAGCCGTTGTAACTATACTTGAGACCTTAGAACTTATTCTCAAGGTGGGTGGCGCATTTACGTTGTTGATATCTATGGGCTCCAGTAACCACTTAACACCAGATGGGCTGTGAGCTCGTCCACCTATCTAAGCAATAAAGTATAAAAAAATAATATACAAAAAAAAAGTGAAGAATTTTCACGCATAACATACCAGAATATTTAGAATGCTTCAGTAAGAGTCAGCATAGAGAGTAAAAAGACAAAAAAGCCTCTGACAAAAAGGCAATGGGCAAACGTAATCCCCGGTATGGATTACGGAGATTTTTATTGCTTTTGTGGAACCTTTCTATGGGCTCCAGTAACCACTTAACACCAGGTGGGCTGTGAGCTCGTCCACACATCTAAGCATAATAAAAAAAAGTTAATTTATTTGAAAAAAATTGCACGGAAACCTTTTAGTTTAAGCAAACCGGTAACACTCGCTACCTACTATCAGCGAATGAAACCCGTTTTGTATAGAGTAAATACTGTTTTGTTTGTAAAACTTTTGCATATACGAAGAAACGTTGATGTGAAATGTTTCCTTGTAGCGGTCTTAGCGGGAAATCTCTTTTCCAGGACACGCCTCGGGCCGGATGCGAGTGCAGCCTTTGTTATTTTCCATACAGTTGCACGAATTTAGCGAAAATCGACCCTTTGTGGGGACCCGTTTGTTTTGATGAGACTTCTGTTCGTGGGGTCTCCGAATGTAACATTGTTTTTTATAATCTAGTATAAAGAACTTCGCTTAAGGCGAGGAACTTTAAAAAGTTATGAACGTGGCAGAATTTAGAATTTGGTTGAATTGTATTTTTTTTGTTGCAGTCAATAGATGAGGTAGGTGAAGTGGAAACGGCTCATGTTATGTAAAGTGTATACCGGAGCCTATACACAACACAATGTAAATGCGACAATCGGCCTTGACGCGTGAGGTTCAAGTTTGCATGGCATTTAATGATTGTCCCAGCATTAAAAAAAAGGTATGTTGCTTCACTGCGAGATATACAGGGATAGGATAAGATACACGTTAAGTGTACTTGTATAGTAAGAACGCTGCGGACCATTCCGATTTTACCAACACCCAAGGGATGAGATGGGGTGGTGCTATATTAGGTCACCCCGTTCCTCCTGCCATAGAAGACATCTTTGTTAAGAAAATCGCATCATTTCATTAAAATATTGTTTATGAAAAAATAACACGTACCAAACAGAACAACGTTTTTTTTCTCTGTTAAGTTAAATATTTACATTGATCGATGTATGTGACAAGTCGGCAAATAATTTTGACACAGGCTTGAAAGTGTTTATTTGTATTAAACTTCGGCTGTCAAACTGTAAGTGTCAAATCGAGACTTGTACCCTTGTCATAATGACGCCTTAAGTCTGATTCACACTGAATGAATGAACGTGAAACACTGCGATTTATATTATAGATTAGATGTTCACCTACGAAATTTCCTTTCAACTCCTCCCAGTACACATACATCTGCAGTAATGATAGTGCCATTTGGCAAGAAATTGTGGTGTGTTTCACCCTAAACACGTCATTACGGATCTTCCCGATCCATTATCGGTGCTTTTAGGTACCTCAAGCACCGGTCACCATCCTCGCCGAACCCGTCGCTTGCAACCAAGGGCTTGACGAGTAAATTAACCCATAGACACAGCCCACCGAGTTTCTTGTCGGATCTTCTCAGTGGGACGCGTTTTCCATCCGGTGGTAGATTCTGCGAAGCACTGCTTTTGCTAGGCTCAGTGTTAGCAGCACTGCGGTTTGAGTCCCGTGAGCTCACATACACGTCAAGGAGAAGTTGAAATAGCGTCTCAAAACTATCAGCATAGGTAAAAAAAAGTGGTGAATTATACCGGCATTAGACCACCAAAGACCACCAAATGACTATGCCATTAATTTGTCGTTACTATATTTTTAAATAAAATTAATTTGAATTTGGATTTTATTGTCAGACATAAATAAATTACGCTTCAAATGGCCAGTTTTGTAAAACAGCTACTTTGTAGGTAAAAACTTATTATATCTTTTCTATGACTAAGAGTAGAATTCAATTATAGCCATCATAACGTGAATACCGTCTCTGATATTGTATTATATACTGTATTCCTACCACAATCAGAACTCAGTTTGCTTCATGGCAGTACTAATTACTAAAAATGGTTTTAATCAAAGGATAATTTCATGGATATAAATTGATACATATTTTGGTGTGTTTCATCGTCCCTGCAGTATATTATGTGGACCGGGCCGTATGTTACGTTCATAATGTTTACTTTAGAAAATGGAAATTCGATGGTAATATTGTTATGTTATAGCTCCTTTCAAAATAAACTTCTTGGTGAACTTGACTTACAAATCATAGTTTTCCGAAACTTGTTTTCTTTCACTAGATATAATCCTACAATAATCCTATAAGAGAACACTAAGTCCTTTTAAAGCAAATTTAAAAGTATATCTTTTAAATTTGTAACGTCTTAAACGGCCGTCTGGTGACATGGTCACTACACAAGGGGGTCGCGGGTTCGAATCCCGCCAAGGGAAGATATTTGTATGATAAATATAGATGTCTTTTCCAAGGTTATGGATGTCTATTAAATATATGTATGTGTATAATAAAAATCTTACATTTATTTCCGTTATCTGGTACCTGTAACACAAGTTCTTTACGAACTTATCACGGGACCAGTTAACGTGGAGTGATTGTTAGTAAAAAAAAAAAAAAATCGAAGTCACTCAATGCACGTTAGCTGAGGTAGCTGTGGAATATATATATATAGCTTATATAGCTCTTTTGAATATGCAAATTAAATACGAAAATATCAATTTTAATTATTCCGTACTGTAATTGTGCATTGCGATTGTAATTTTTTATAATTCAATATATTATGTATTTCATTGTTTTCATTGTTGTTATTGTAGTTATGGTTGTTGTTGTTATTATTCTAAGCTCAGATAGTGATTGGTCGGTCTGATGCTGGTGTGCACGTCCTTAGGCAGGTGCCGGCGGAAGATCAGCGCCGCAGTACCGATTGTCTCGGTACTGTTGGGCATTGCTGAGCCGGTAACCGTTTCCGAGCCTTGTTATTTTTCTTTTAATTTTTGTTTAATTTGTTGTAAATTTATGTTTGGAATAAATGTTTATTATTATTATTATTATTTTCATATGTTTTCCCTTTAAAAGCTTACATAGTCCCAATAATAATCTCAACCACTGGAGTTGTCCCAAACCACATCCACAACAGCTTAAAGCTTCTAGATTTAAAAGATAACATATTTATTTCACTACAAAAGGCAGCTATCCTAAATACATGCAGAATAGTGAGAAAGTTCCTGCAGCTTGAAGAAAACCAAACTTACTACACGCAATAAAAACTAGCATAATTATTAACTCATAACTAATGTATATTACTTGGCCAAAAGCCCGTATATACAGTTCCCGTTATTATTATTATAACAAGTTGATAGCGTGAGCATTAATATGTAATTTACCGTTAAATTGAAATTTTATACTGTTGTAGACAGACTGTTAAGCTTACGTCCCCCCTGGTGTTAAGTGACCACTGAAGTTCTTAGCCCAGTTTCAATCGCGGTCGTTTTCCAGCAGTATTCCTTTTAAAAAAACAAAAGAACAAACGCATGCATGAATTATGAAATGAATATACATACGGATGTTTTTGGAAAAAAAAGTACCATGTATTTGTATAAGAAACACAAAATGCTCAGAAATACACAATTGCATACTATATTGTACTATAATATTGATTTCTACAAGCGCATCAGAAGTGCATACGGATTATAATAAAGGGAAAAGCTATTACGGTGACAGAGAAAATTCTTTGTATGAAACAGATATGTTGCTATATCTTCGGTGGCTTTATTGTTTTTATATTTTTGTTTATTTAGATAGACAAAGTAGCTTATAGCCCAACCGATGCTAGATAGTACATTCTAGAATTGGGCACGGTATGCCGCATAGCAGTAATGCGGACCGGCTTGTCACTCTTAGGTGTATTTTTATATCATAGTTTCTATTAGTTCAAATTATTTTATATATTTATTAATTCAACTTCACGCACAAAGGTACAATGGCGGACTTAATGCCAGAGGCATTCTCTACCAGTTTTTTACTGGTGGTAGGACCTTTTGTGAGTCCGCACGGTAGGTACAACCACTCCACCTATTTCTGCTGTGAAACAGTAATGCGTTTCGGTTTGGAGGGTGGGGTAGCCGTTGTAACTATACTGAAACCTTAGAACTTATATCTCAAGGGCTCCAGTAACCACTTAAGACCAGGTGGGCTGTGAGTTCGTCCACCCATCTAAGCAATAATTAAGTGAAGTAAAGTCGTAATTTCACAATTCAACTTTTTCTGAATTTTTCTAAACAAAGCTAACGAAGACAAGAAATTGTTATTTTCCAACCTAAGCTGGTAGGTAGCCTTAGAGGTCTATACCAGCATAACCGAGCGAGTATGTGAGCTCACGGAGCTCTAAACTGAGGACGTTGCTGACACCAGCCCTAGCAAGAGCAGGCTTCGCAGAATCTACCACTGGATCGGAAACGCGACCCACTGAAAAGATCCGGCGAGAAACTCAGCGGGCTGAAGAAATGGTTTGAGTTGTTTACGCTGTTTGTAATTTGAGATGGGCCTTCTCAATTCTCATATTATAACACAAATATTTGTACGATATATAATATAAAATAGACTGAGAACAATATCCGAACTTTGTTTTAGAATTAATATCCGCTCCATGTCGATTGTTCGTAAGTAAATATAAATTGTTACGACATTTGTTTACATCTTAGAGCATTAAAATTTGTTTATGGTTTGTTTTTTTTTTCTTAATTAGATTTCTTTGTTCAACATTTGTCGTCTGAAAGTATAGAAAATATAGTAATTTCCTCGGCTTCCACCAATCGTAGACGTGATTGTATTCTTTTCACCAAACGTAGATATGATAGTATTATTTCACCAATCGTAGACATGATGGTATTATTTTACTAAACGTAGACATGACAGTATCCTTTTCACCAATCGTAGACATGACAGTATACTTTTCACCAATCATAGACGTGAGCGAATTATTTTTACCAAACGTAAACATGATAGCATTATTTTCACTAATCGTAGACAGGACAGTATTCTTTTTACCAAACGTAGACATGATAGTATCCTTTTCACCAATCGTAGACACGACACTATTCTTTTTACCAAACGTAGACACGACAGTATGCTTTTTACCAAATGTAGACATGACAGTATTCTTTTAACCAAACGTAGACATGATAGTATCCTTTTCCCAATCGTAGACACGACAGTGTTCTTTTTACCAAACGTAGACACGATAGTATCCTTTTCACCAATCGTTGACAGTATTCTTTTAACCAAACGTAGACATGATAGTATACTTTTCACCAATCATAGACATAATTAAAACTATTTTTACAGACGACTGTCGCTGATCAGTCGTCCACGAAATTTGGAAAAAAATCTAAACACCGGAAATAATATAATGACAATAAAAAAAACGCGAGATTCAGTGTAAAATTATAGTTAATTATACAGAAAATTTATCCAACAATATTCGTATTTATTGTTATAAAAAGATACAATTGACTTCGGACGAGCTTTAAGCGTGATCACTGATAAACAGCAGTTAATAAATCTTCGACAGTTTTACGTGTACCGAAGCTTTAGTGGGTGGAGGTGATCGGTATTAGTAAGTCGCCCGCTGCGCATATCTCGAGGGCTTGAACTTTGTAAATGAAATGATGTGCGCGAAACGTCCCTATCCTGTGGGCGGGCTATGTTCCTCGGAAGAACCGTTGATACTCATCCAGCTTAATAAAGTTTGCCAAGCGTCGAAAATTCGGGCCGTCTTTAGGCCAGATTGTGCTGAATAAATTGAATTTTAAACTTGTGTTTTAATTACAAAATAAATAAATGGAGATTATGCGTGCTTGTCAAGTTTAAGCTTTATCACTTTGTGAGGGCAGCGTTCGTTTAGTATTCATTAAGGGCGTCACACTTAAGTGTTATAATAAAGAAAAATACGAAGTAATATAAAAAAAAAAATTTTTTTATACTGATGAGGAAATAAGTTTTGGCGACAACTACGGAGAGTTCAATCGTAATATCAGAACGTTAACATCTCCACCTACTAAGAATGCTTTTAAATCGCAAATTACAAAAGTAACACTTTTTACGGGTAATCATCATTCTCCTGCCCTTCTCCCAGTCACCTGGGGTCGGCGCAACATTTTATCTCCTTCCATACTCCTCTATCATATACCATTTCTTCGTTCACTTCCCTCTTACACATATCGTCTTTCACTTTCTATTTTTTCATTTGGTGATATCTACCAAAAATATTTATAAAAATTATGGGTAAATAATAAAATGAATGTTAAATACAAAACTCAATTAATAGCAAAGCCTTTGTTTTCGTTTCTGGGAATTATTTCAATACACCTTTTAATACAGCCTATGTACACATAGCTTTAGTTGACAACTACAGGTAAATTTAAGAATGGAGTTCTCTGTAATTATTTTTCTATTTCGAAATTCAAACAGCTTGAATGACGTCACTGTCCGGAGGCCGAATTGCCCAAAGTTTTTGCTAAATGATGGTTCTAATCGAACATTCATTAAGATATATGTATAAGGAAGTTACAGTCCCCTTGCAACTTGTAACTTAAGGGTTACTGCTTGACAAATAACGTTTGTTTGTAACTAGTTCGTACAACCGACTTTAATGTTCTGTATACTCTGAATCAGCGTTTTTGGTTTAAGAATTTACGTCGTGCATTGTCCATTAAGATTTACAAATGAGTCGTCTATTATCAAAGGTGGCAATCTGTGCATTTGGACAAAAAAATGTTATTGATATGTCAATACAGATTGATTTGAATATAATCGTCTCCTTCAAAGAATACGGTTCAAAACCTGCATTAAATAAAGGTTAATACTTAACCTGTTATTTATCAAACTTGTCGTTCAGAAGAGTTTTGTGACTGCCAATGGAATACAAAGTCAATAATTCGTTTTTCTGATTTACCAATAATTGTCCAAAAGTCACATTGCCGGCTTTGGTAATAGTCGACTCAAATATACATCGTAGAACGAACGTATTTTATGAAGCAAGTAAATGACTACGTATGTCTTAGATTTAAAATTACCTTTTCAAGAGCCCTTTAGACTATATTACTCTTGATGTTTAGATAGGCTTCCCATTGCATCGTACTACTTATTTATTTGATACTAAGTGGATGCTGACTACCTTGAGCCCATGAGATTGGGAACTGGATCGTATTGTTTCGACAATTTGTAAACTATCCAAAAGTTTTTATTACCTCTTTAGACAGACGAGCTTACAACGAATCTAATGATATATGTTGACCGTTGCCCGTGGAAATCAGTAATGCCAAAAGTTGTAAGTCAAATTTGGGATGCAGCATCCGTTTAAAACAATTTCAGATATTTATATAAGCATTTTGAAGAAAAGTGTGAATTTTCTTAGCATCGAATGAATGTAGCCTCTTCGAATGAAATCGGATAATGGACAAAAGCCCTGAATTCGCATATGAGCAATCTCGGGCGAGATGAAATCCTTAAAAATTAATAGCACCCCGAAAAATCTTCTATGCTATGACTCCTAAATTCAGTGGTAGCTTCTCATACGAAAGGTATGAATAAAAAAATATCCTGAGCATAAGAGCTAGACGGGAATTGACCAGGCCGACTAACGAGTCACTTAGGAAGATTTATAGAGATGGGCTGCTGCAAAAAACGTTGCTCCGGATCTAATGGGGGCTCCGCGTAATTCGGAGGCGAAAAACATGAGTGTTTGGATTGCATGCAGTTTACAGAGTTGTTCGAGATAATGTAGGAAGCTCAATGTTTTAGCGCTGAGATGTATTGTGGTGATTTGAGTAATGGTTCAGCGTAAATGGCGGATGCGGTAAAGGTTTTTATATTTTTCTCTAGTTTCCCTTGAATTTTGTGTGTTCGTTTTACTGATGTTTGGGCGTATTGTGAGCCTCCTCGAGTTGGGATCATCGTCTTTATTGTTTTTTATCGCGAAGCAGGAATACGGTCCGGCTTGAAGGCTGGGCCAATCGTCTTTCAATACACTTGAGAATTCGATCTCTGATCGGTGGAAGCTTCGAAGCGATCGGTTAACATTGTAAAGTTTATGAGCCTGAATACAAACATTAGATGTGTTGTGAGCTCGTTGACCCATGTAAACAATAAAAAAACCCACTTCTTGCGTTGCTATTTATGAAGTAACTGGTTGATTGAGGGACATATTATGAGGCAGCTCTCCATGAATTGTCATTATTCTTACTTGCTAAAAAAAAACCTTTTTTTCAGGCCGGGGCTGAAACTCCGACGAGGTTTGCGCGCCTAAGGGATGGCCGCAGGATATTTGGGACTCAGTGGCCGAAGATGTTAAAGGCCCACGCACTAAAGGACTCCACGTCCAACGTTGGACTGCTAGTGGAGAGCTTAGAAGTCGTCGTGGCCTAAAAGATAAGACTTTCGGTGCATTCGTACCTAGCGATGCACCGGTGTTCGAATACCACAGGCGAGTACCAATTTTTCTAATGAAATATGTACGTACTTAACAAATGTTCACGATTGACTTCCACGGCGAAGGAATAACATCGTGTAATAAAAACCAAACAAAAAATTATAATTTGTGTAATTACTGCCTCTAGTGAGTCCGCACGGGTAGGTACCACTGCCCCACCTATTTCTGCCGTGAAGCAGTAATGCGTTTCGGTTTGAAGAGTAGGGCAGCCGTTGTAACTATACTTGAGACCTGAGAACTTATATCTCAAGGTGTGTAGCGCATTTACTTTGTAGATATATGCTAATAGCCTTGAGAGGCTATTTCAGTTTCTCGTTGACGTGTAGGTGAGCTCACGGGGCCCGAGTGTTGTTAACACTGGTCCTAGCAAGAG
Source organism: Bombyx mandarina (assembly GCF_003987935.1). The sequence goes on along the minus strand of NW_021011476.1, from coordinate 4,091,799 downwards.
CAATGCTTCGCAGAATCTACCACCGGATCGGAAACGCGACCCACTGAGAATATCCGGCGAGAAACTCACAAATATCTAAGTGAATACAGCGTTCATGTGGATTTAGTGTTGTGTTTCACAAGAAATATATCTCGTCTTTTACATGTAATATATTATTAACATCCAAATAACATACATGTTGCCTGAATTTGTTCCTTTTGTTTGATAAAATATCAACAATTCCATTGAGTTTCTATTTCTCCGGGCGATCGAGGAAATGTTCAAATCTCCTTCAGGGAAATCAACAAATTTCTGATATTTTCCAATATTATTCAACATTTTGATTAAATAGTTTGTTGTTTTATATATGAAAGTAGAAAAGTTGAGAGCATTGTTGAGAGCAAGCAAAAAGTTGAGAGTTTACTGGTGGTAGGACCTCTTGTGAGTCCGCACGGGTAGGTACCACCACCCTGCCTATTTCTGCCGTGATGCAGTAATGCATTTGGGTTTGAAGGGTGGGGCAGCCGTTGTAACTATACGGAGACCTTAGAACTTATATCTCTAGGTGGGTGGCGCATTTACGTTATAGATGTCTATAGGCTCCGTTAACCGCTTAACACCAGGTGGGCTGTGAGCTCGTCCACCCATCTAAGCAATAAAAATATATATATTTAATCGTCGTCGTCACCTAAAGGATAAGACGCTCGGTGCATTCGTGTCTGTGCCGGTGTTTGGCCGATTTTTCTAATGAAGTTACGTACTTAACAAATGTTCCTGAATGATTTCCACGGTGAAGGAATAACTTTGTGCATAAAAATTAAACCTGCAAAAATTATAATTTCCATAGTTACTGGTGGTAGGATGTCTTTTGAGTCAACATGGGCAGGTATCACCGCCCTGCTTATTTCTGCTGTGAAGAAGCAATGCGTTTTGGCTTTGAAGGGTGGCAGGGGTAGCCGTTGTACTGTAAAAACGAAGACTTAGAGTTCAAGTTTGAGATTTGTGGGGGGTGGCGGCATTAAGTTGGTTGAGGTCTGTGAGCTCCGATGACCACAAAAAACTGGTGGACCGTGAGCGCGGCTATCCATTTAACCCTAAAAAAGTCTCCAAATAAAAATGGCGACTGCTTTGCGTCTATATTTTTATACAAATTCAAAGTTTTCGTTGGTCAAGTTCTTTTTTTAATTACCCTTTTAGGCAGCCCACCTGATGATGAGTGGTTACCGTTGCCCATGGACGTCAGCAATACCAGCGGCAGAGCCAAGCCGCTGCCTACCATTACCATTTATATTTTGATCGCGTAAGTCCATTTTAAACACCATAAATACAGCTCTGTTTTGAAAACCAATTTGATTTCATAGCATAGATGTATTTTACTGACAGAATGTTCTCTACAATATACATAACGTGTTTCGTACACGTTTGGCTTTCATTGTCTGACGTCGAAGTCGTTATCTGGAATCAGTTGGGCATTCGACCGACACCTACAGATAATACAATATTGTTTCACTCTGTATGTATTCGAAAACAGACTTTATATTGTACGATTAAGTATTTATTTGTTTTGAAGGTTAACAATTTATCAATAGACTGGCTGTCGTCAGATGATGTATCCAAATGTTTGTATAATATTCTAAGGATCATAACGTTTTATGAGTTGTGAATGAATGCAAACCATGTTTGTTTTTTGTATGCCCAATATAGTTGGTCCAATTGTTTGACAATAGCTTGGTATGAACATCGGCAATTGAACCATTGAATTTTTCATTAATATATCGTAAGGAGTATGCTGAATCTAAATTGCTTGACGGTTTCCTGTCTGTCCAAGAAAGCTGTGTACCAGTTATGCGTTATGGTCTTAATACCACGTGTTCACGAATTTATTTTATTGCTTAGACGGATGGACGAGCTCACAGTCCACCTGGTGTTAAGTGGTTACTGGAGCCCATAGACATTTACGACGTAAATGCGCCACCTACCTTGAGATATAAATTCTAAGGTCTCAGTATAGTTACATTGGCTGCCCCGCCCTTCAAACCGAAACGCATTACTGCTTCACGGCAGAAATAGGCAGGGTGACGGTACCTTCCCGCGCGGACTCACAAGAGGTCCTACCGCCAGTAATTACGCAAATTATAATTTTGTACGTTAAACTACTATTTATAACAATATACGTCGCAGATAAAAAATACTTGTCAACTTTTTTTTTAAATTGTGATGTTTCTCGGTGTGTCCTATAGCGATATATTATCATCGCACCTCCCATCATCGGAGCAGAGTTCATCTGGAACCGCTGCGTTCATCGACAGTGCGTTTTCAGAGGTCTGTTTTGCCACGTACCATCCGGCTATGGAATGAGCTCCCCTCCACGGTGTTTCCTGAGCGCTATGACATGTTCTTCTTTAAAAGAGGCTTGTGGAGAGTATTAAGCGGTAGGCAGCGGCTTGGCTCTGCCCCTGGCATTGCTGAAGTCCATGGGGGACGGTAACCAATCACCATCAGGTGGGCCGTATGCTCGTCTGCCTACAAGGGCAAGAAAAAAAAGTAGTCTTGTGAGTCCGTGCAAGTTGGCACCGGCGGCGTCCGGCCCATTTTTGCCACGAAGCCGACAGTTCGGTTGGTAATTGGGATAATCCTCACACAATACCATTGAGAATTCGAACTAGTGTCTGAAGTTATCTGGCGGCGTTCACGTTGAGATTCCTACCGGCTCCAACAGCTGGTTAACATCTGGCTCTGTGAGCTCTATCGCTTAATCTGTCCGTAGCAAGTTAATCTAATTGTTTCCGTCTATCAGCTATCTGCAGTGCGCGGTGCCGTAATAGATGCACAGATAATATTCTGGATCGATAGTAGAACACGACGGCTTTCCGATGTCCGGTGTAGGGTGACCATGCTTCTAAAAAAGTGCATTGAATTTTAGATACGTAAATTAGGGTTAGTGTTGTCAATAAAATGTATGTATGCGCATAATAGTGTTAGTGGGATATGTGATTTCATAAGTTTTATTGTATCGTTCTTATCCTTCTTTGCTGAATTTGAATCTTACCACATATTATTATAATAACGGGTAGTAGTAACGCAAGTAATCTAAAAAAAAAAATCTGTACATTAATAGAACTTATTCGGTTTTTATTTCCTTTTATTCCCTTTTATTCCCGGCTGTCCCATCCTTTGAAACCGAAAATGACGCGTAATGGAGGTATCTTTCGATTAATCCGTTGGTGCAGTAGTCACTGCCTTCGAGTGCTGAGCCGGGAGACGTGGGTTTGATTCTCATATTAGGAAAACATGAAGAGTCGAATCAATTTGTTCTCATGTCTGGAGACTTAATAACTCAATGTGCATATATTTAAATGTATATTATTATGTACATCTCTAGTTTCCATACGATAAGACTACCTAGTATGGAGGTAAACGAACGTGTGTTTTATTATTTACTTATCTTTATTGCTATATTCCTTTGTTGATAAATAGTGCAAAGTTTAGAAAACCCTCCATTCAAAAAGTATAATTTTTCACTAAATCGTTGTTCAAAGCTCGAAGTCGTCGTGGCCTAAAGGATAAGACGTCCGGTGCATTCGTATCTAGCGATGCACCGGTGTTCGAATCCCGCAGGCGGGTACCAAATTTTTCTAATGGAATACGTACTTATTAACTTAACAAATGTTCACGATTGACTTCCACGGTGAAGGAATAGCATCGTGGAATGAAAATCAAACCCTCAAAATTATAATTTGCGTAATCACTGGTGGTAGGACCTCTTGTGAGTCCGCACGGGTAGGTACCACCACCCCTCCTATTTCTGCGTGAAGTAATAATGCGTTTCCGTTTGAAGGGTGGGGCAGCCGTTGTAACTATACTGAGACTTTAGAACTTATATCTCAAGGTGGGTGGCGCATTTACGTTGTAGATGTCTATGGACTCCAGTGACCACTTATAACCAGGTGGGCTGTGAGCTCATCCACCTATCTAAGCAATAAAGTATAAAAAAATAATATACCAAAAAAAAGTGAAGAATTTTCACGTATAACATACCAGAATATTTAGTATGCTTCAGTAAGAGTCAGCATAGAGAGTAAAAAGACAAAAAAGCCTCTGACAAAAAGGCAATGGGCAAACGTAATCCCCGGTATGGATTACGGAGATTTTTATTGTTTTCGTGGAACCCGCCACTGGAGGATGTTCAGAGCGCATGGACTTGAGAAATAAAAACTTGTTAATGGATGTGGCATTTTCCATTTAATGGGACATGGAAGTGATCAATTTAATTTATAGTAGCAGCGTATAGTATTAATGATAAATAGGGGCACCGGAAATAAATATGAGTCAGATAAAAAGTAATATAATGATTATAGCTATATCTATATAGGTATATATCTTTATATATAAAAATTGCTGTTCGTTAGTCTCGCTAAAACTCGAGAACGGCTGGACCGATTTGGCTAATTTTGGTCTTGAATTATTTGTGGAAGTCCAGAGAAGGTTTAAAAGGTAGATAAATATGAAGATGCTCGGAATTAATAAATATAACAATTTTGTTTTTCCTTTGATGTGTCACCCGCCGGACGGATTCCTTTTGTTTGTTTTAATTTTATTTTATACAAAAGATTAGGTATTTTATTTATCGATTGAGGCACTACGAAGTCTGCCGGGTCAGCTAGTCCTTAATACGAAATAATTTCCATAGGAAGACTGACACCGGAAATTGAATCCAGATCTTGTGGTACAGTTGTCGGGCTTCATAACCAGTCGACCAAACCGCCCATCATAATAATGGTGTCACAAACCAACGCATTGCTTTTGTCTAAATGTTCACCACTATATTTCATAACTTAAAGATCAAACGATGAGATTTAATTTTAGAAACTGAACTTAGAAATTAATATTAAGAAGTGTTCTCTCAATGATCGAAATTTGACCATTGTCGCTGACTCCGCAAGTATTAGGTTCTTCTCATGTATTCAAATTTGTCATCCCTTTTATTTTCTTTCGACAATAATTTAGAAAAAATTGAAACAAACATGAAGAAAAGAGGTTCAAAAACAGAGGAAAAAATGTCACTTAACTAGTGTTTTGTGTTTGCCTAGTAGAGACGATAATTATCTTGTAGTTCATCAAATTAATATATAGGTATAATACAAAAATAAATTAACTAAATTTTATTTCAATTTTCATAACACATAATCTCATTGATTACAGAGATAAATTATATTTGTCTCAAAAAGTCAAAATCCTTTCATTCAATTCACGCGCTAACTAAATCGAGATGTTGATGTCATGTAACTCGCTAAACTTCTTCTTGACTTCACTAATCAGATTTAAGAGCAAACACGTCTAGTGATTTAACCCTGTTCTATTTACGGTACATTACGCAGAGCTCACGTAAATAATTAATGAAGTTCCAATTGAAAATTCAACCCGCTTTGTCGGCATATTTGTCTCGAAGTATCCGTGGTACGGGAGACGCGAAAGGAATCTATGATGGATACCCCACCGCAGGGAATGACTAATGAAATTCCCCACAAATGGTGCCATTCTCTTAATGCATTCAGTTAAACCGGGAACACACTCGCGGGAAAGAAATTGGCGGAAAGAGGAGGAAAGCAATTTACGTCACATGCCATGCCCTTTAGTGACTGCACAGGAATGTTAACAGTTTTCCAAAAATACTATATAACTTTTTTGTTTGAAGAAAACAACGACTGAGTTGATAGTTAATTTATCTTCGAAGGATTTTTTCGCTAGGAGAACCCAGACCAGTCATTCTCTGTTCCAATATTCGGAAATTGGTTTTGCTACGTAAATAGTATCCCGAAAATTTCTTGTAAACATTCCGAGACCTTTGGCAGATATTGAAATAGACAAAAATAACAGACTAATTGAAGCTAAGATTGTCGAAACCAGTATGACCTACTTCAAACACAATCCTATTCTAGATTATAATAAACTATGATACTCAAGAATTCGATTTGAAGTTAAATCCTTGTGTGAAAAAAATGACATATTTTAAATGCGACAAAGGCTGATTTTAACTAATTTTATTCGCTTTAAAATATTGATTGGCCAGACTCAACATTTGAGAATATGTGATGCAATCAAACGTTGAAGTTAATTAAGAGCACAAAACATTTATTCAAACTATGATTTTGTACCGAACACCGAAAATAACTAGTTGCCTCATTAATTTTTAAAGGATTTGTGAGCATCAGCGTCACGGCAAAGCCCCCAGGGCTGGCCTTAACAAATGGTGTTTCCACCAATTAAGACGGCGAGCCCGGATTAAAATTAATAGGACGCCTCACTGACTTTCACATGAATAATTAGTATGTAAATATTAGAAAATAGAAGACGTTTTCACGGACAAACATTTCTTGGTATAACCAAGAGGTGGTTCGAATTGAAAATGTTCTTAATTTATACATATAAATAAAATTGGAGTGTCTGTTTGTAATATTGAAATAACCGTATTTTATTACATGCATATGAATATATATACGGTACATACACCAAAATAACATTTTTTACAATTTTTGTCTGTCTGTCTCTCTGTCAGTCTGTTTGTTCCGGCTAATCTCTGGAACGGCTGGACCGATTTTGACGAGACTTTCACTGATAGGTAGCTGATGATATAAGGAGTAACTTAGGCTACTTTTTTTTAGACTAGCTTTGCCCCCCGGCGTCACCGGTGACCACAATAACTGCGGATAGCATCGCGGGACTCAGCTATTCAACAACAAAATTTAATGTTTCCGAAGCGAAGCGAGGGCGGGTCGCTAGTTGAAGTATAAATTTGCTCGTGTTCCTTCTAAGCGTTTCATTTTACGTTTGATGTTCGTGCAACCCATTTCCTGAGAATATGACGATATTTTTCCTGCACATTCAATGTTTTTGAAACATAATTTGTCTGTCTAGTCAGTGAACTGAACCTCAATAAATATGATTCGTAATAATTATTTTATGAAATATTAATACGTGCAGCAGAAACTTTGTATCCCTTTTTACGAAAATTGCGCGGACGGAGGAGTATGAAATTTTCCACACTTATAGAGAATATAGAGAAGAAGTGCACAATGCTAATATTTTTTTAAAATAATAAATAAAAGATACATTAAATCAATAAAGAAAACATTACACACACTGCCATGTATTTGATGCACACACGCATGCATACTATTTATTTATTGTCAAGCTTTTGTTCTTGACGTCTGTTGTCAAATTGAGAATAGATTAAATATTGTTTGTCTTTGTTAATATTTTTTATAGTGTAGTGTGTAGTCTTGGCGAAATTTGTGATTATGGAAGTATAAAATACAATCATAATAGTGTACAAACTTACAATTCCAATTAATTATAGTCGAATTTCGACTACTGCGGGACCTCTAGTTTTATGAACTCTTCGCTATTAAAAGTGTTTTCTTTTGGTACTATATTGATTACTTCTCATATTATGATGTCACTAGAAAAACGAACTTTTAGAGAGATAGCAGGATTTGCTGTGGCAAAAAAAATTAGGATCGTTGTACTCATGCATGCTTTCAAATTACGGGATTTATTAAAATTGGGCACGTACGACTTTCTGTAAGGTGAAAAAACTTTGGTGTAATGGAAGTTCAATAGAAGCAAAAACAATACGGGGGCTAAATTAGGAATTTAATACGATCGTCGATACAGTCCGGTACATAAAAATGCATAAAACAAAGTTTGAATAAAGCTTTTTGATAGTCTTCTCATAACGGGCTTACAAAGCTCCGATAACTCAATATTGAATAAGTCCACTATAGTTTCCATAATGGTATTTGCATGAAGCAACAATATAAGGCGAAGCGTGCTGGCCGGCTCCTTCCCTCATTAACTAGGCCGTGGCAAATTGACCCCGCCTGTCAACAACATTTATGTAAAAAATATTATATTTGTAAGTAATTCATAATATACTATTAAAAATTTTCTCAAAGCCTATTCGTCGAATGTCAATTGTTATTTTTACTTAAATCATCTCTGAGCTTCAGCTTACGTGTTTTAATATAAAATTGTTATGTTTGTATACAAATTGGTATGTTTTATTTTTTCGGAACGAAGTTCCTTATTGGACGATGCAGAGGGGTACCCTAACCGGAAAAAAACGTCCGTAACGTAAGACTTTTATTAGTAATGCACACACTGTATGACTTTCTTGGCTTTGTAATAACTTTGTAATAACGTATAGATTAGTAATGGACACAGTGTACGACTTAACTTTGTAATAACGTACAAAAAATAACATATTTTCTTATCATTCATTGACCACGATCTCAGAGCGTTCGTTTGTTCGTGCGCAGTAAGTACACTAACTCTTATACAAACAACCGTGAATGAAGTGTACCACAATAAGTTCGCACGTTACTGAATGACCGTGGGTTGTTGCGAAACCTCCAGTTTTATTTTCTGTATACCTCGAATAGAACTTAAAATTAATATTTTTATAATAAGGAGCTTCGTTCCTATCCGGTGTTCCACGACACCACACATCTTTTTTTTTTTTCTCACTCTTCGGATTAGATTTGGTTGTTACAAAGTTTGTCGAAGAAGACGACCAAAACATTGCTAATAACTTTAAAAATTTAACAGCGGTCTATTTAACGTAATAACAAACTATTAAAAAATGTGGAATGTAAGAAAATTCTTGGAATATATTACAATTTCTATATAATAATTGTATTAGGAAATCTACAACTGAAAAAATTATCTAGAAAATGTGAATCGGACACACTGTCAATGATTTAAAATTATAATCACAATATAATGAAAAATCTCTGAAAACCTAATCTTATAGATTATTTGGATTACAAAAAATCCTATAACGATACATTAATAAAATTTACTTAACACTTCACGATGGTTAGTCGTTTGAATTGTGTGCACGCAGCTCATAACGAAAGTGAGGGTGAATGGGTTTGAGGAGATACGTATCCCCGTGTTAAGGGTCCAAAAGACCTTGTACCAAAACACGACAGTGAAATTAGCAACGACCCTCAAGAAACTTGGCCAGTCGGATGCAACATATATATTGTTGTATGCTTTGATTTGTATACTAGCTGTACTCGTCCGCTTCGCTGGGCATTTAAAATTAACATTATTATTCCTCACCCCCACAAAGATTCTCATCATTAACGCCCCCCCAACTGGTGTAGGGAGTCCAACACTCATATAAATATTAGGCTATCCATTAAGTATATGTATTTTCTACATGGATACCAAGTTTCAAGTCAATCGGAGGCACGGTTCAGTAGTTATAACGGAACATCCGTAAAAACCACGGTAGATTTATATATTAGTATATATATAGATATAGATTTTGACACTGTATCTCGAGCGCTATGGCATTTAAAAATGGGCTGAAAAGAGGCCTCATCAATAGGTACCGGCCTAGCTTTGCCTCTGGCGTTGCTAATTAAAGAAAGACCACGATCGGGTTCCAAGCCCGGACGTCACAACGCGAGTGCCATAGACTATGTTACATCAGCGTAACGTCATATTTGTAATATACATTAACAATGCTACTTTTTAAGGCATTAATATTTTATGGCTTTACGGCCTGGTAGGAGAAAAAATGGTATGTGCACCGCGGGAGAAAAGTTGGACATTTCCTCTAGCGTGTTTGCCATGGCAATTTTACACGCGGCAAGAAATGTCCAACTTTTCTCCCTTGGTGCACAATGTAGTATATCCTTACCATATTAAATAAAAGTACATAATATATACTTGTATGATGTATTATAATATAAAGTAATATTATAATATACGTATGGGTATATGTATTGTTTTGTATCTTGTAATATGTATATATTATTATAAGTAATGTTTACTGTATGCACTAGGTTTGTGTTCCTAATTCTTCTTTTCTTCTGCGGACCTACTGGAAGAGATTTCAACATGAAATAAGTATTGTCCTTGTACTCTGTATCCTTATTGTCGTGTTTCTTCTAACAGCTGTGTGTACAAAATATATTAAATAAACAAATAAAATAAATAAATAATACAAATGAGAATAATATATAAAATAAAAATATTAATTAAATATGTACTTGAAGAGGCAGTGTTTATTAGCAAGCTATGTGTAGTTCCATTTGACAGAATATTTTGTAGCAGCGTATCTACAGCTACGCTTGACGCATTTTGCGACACAAAGTGGGTTCGTTATTCAAAAAATCTTTCACACAGGATAATTTGAGGCGTTTCCCAAGGGTCGCACTCGTTGGTATGAGGAAAAAAACCAGTATACAACATAAACAAAGTTTCACTACGGATATTAAAATAGGTGAAATATCCGGCCTCTTTATCTGTGTTGGCACTCTCGCGTCCTTCTGTTGAGTGTCGGGCAACTCTTCATAAACCTGTTTTATTTATTTCGGTAAAATTCTGACAGAGATATAGGCAAACTGGAAAATGCTTAGACAATTTTTTTGAGTCCTTTGGCGTGATTTTTATTAGTTTAACATTATGATATAAATGTTGTTGTAACAACAATAATGGGACTGATGTCAAAGCAGTGTCACTTCTGTAATCTGTGTTGTGGTCTGTTGATATCTCTATGGTTAGGCAATAATACACGTATAGTGTCATAGGTCGTCGTCGTGGCTTGAGATAGAGATTCTGTCTGAAGCCGGTTTGGATGTCCTCCATCTGCCGGTTAGGGGACCGCCGGAACCCCGGGAAGAGTTGCAAGTTGTTCTACATACAAGAGATATTACGTTCTTCGACTCAGGGTTTATTTCAGTGACATTTCTTGTGTTGCCAACCATGTGACCAGAGAGACATGCTTCCTTAGACACGTCCTTATATCCATAAGATCCAATAACCCTTGCATTAGACACCTTTAGGTCTAACACTTGAAGTAGGGACATCGGTAACCGTACTTGTCGAACTCGGCAAAGAGTTCGACGTGCAACCTAACCTAAACATTAGCCCATTGAGTTTCTCGCCGGATCTTCTCAGCGGGTCGCGATTCCGATTCGATAGTAGACTCATTCGCGAAACAGTTACTCTTGAGTCGTTAGGCCTCCTTTGGAGGCGCTTAGGTAGCTGTTAGCAAATCCCACCCCTCCTGGCTGAGCCTTTGCTGGCCCACCTGTCCTGGTGAAACTGGAAAGGCCTAAGGGCCACCAGTAAATACTCCAAAAAAAAGAGGCATGGTGCTCGTGGCGACGACCACCGCCTGCCCGCGTTCTGTGGGTGTAGAGCAACAGAGATGCGTTCCGCGCTAAGGTCTTCATCTTTCTCATGTCTGCCCTGGTTGATTTCTATTTCATCTAAGGTCGGGATATTGGGTATTTTGTCACAGCCGGCTTAATTCGGTTCGGCTTCGACATACCATCCACGAAGCGTAGGCCAATCCCAAAAACTCTTGGAAAACTGACAGATTCTTCATATTCTAACGCAATATAGCTGTAAATACTAGCTGTACCCATCCGCTTCGATGGGCATTTAAAATTAACATTATTATTTCTCACCCCCACAATGATTCTCAAAGATTCTCATCATTAACGCCCCCGCAACTGGTGTAGGGAGTCCAACACTCATATAAATATTAGCCTACCATTAAGTACATGTATTTTCTACATGGATATCAAGTTTCAAGTCAATCGGATGCATGGTTCAGTAGTTATAACGGAACCTCTGTAAAAACTACTGTAGATTTATATATTAGTGTAGATGTGTAATAGGGCAATTCTGATATTCAGTCCAAAAAACTGTTACAAAAGAACATATGGCTAAGTGTCATCATCGAGTATGCAGTCGTGTGTAATAAGCTTATTGGTAATAATCATGACAGAACTACACGTTATCAAATATGGAATATTGTGGTACAAGCCAACTCTTAAACTTTTTTATTTGCCTGCAAGTAAACGACTTGTACGAGAGGCAGATTTTTACCTTCGCTGCAAAAAACTTACTCTATCTAAAATAAGGTTATTAGTGAGCCTATACGTTACAAGGAAAGCGGTAGACAAATCAAAAAGCTACTTTGGGTTGCTCCGGAGCAAAGTTAGAATGTTCTAGTGAAATTTATAGACAAAAGTTTCACCTATAAAGTGAATACAGTAAACTATCTGCAAGGAAGATTTAGAAGTTTGCGCACGAAGAAGGGTGTTACTCATAAGCAGAACTTGGTCGTATAGAAAATAAACTAAAATTTACTTGAATTTGCAAGTGAAATAACCGAGATATTTACATAATTGCAACGCACTATTTCACTATTCAACCTGCTTATTTCTCTCGTGAAGAAACCATACTTTCTGGTTTCAAGGGGCTTAGACGCAATACCGTTGAAACATCCACCGCATGTCGAAGGATGGGTAGTAAAGTTGATGTATACGGGCTCCGGTTACTACTTACACCAGGTAAGCTTTGAGCTTATTTTTACGATAATTAAAAATTATTCAAAACGTTCCTTAACCAACCTTAACAAACCTTAAAAGTACTTTTCATTGTCGCGAAAACTGATGAATATACGAAACAGTATAAAGAATTGTAATATTAATTACATATCGCAATCTGTATTATTTCCATGGAAAATGTCTAAGTTGTCAAAGTATTTACGCTTCTTACTTTTAGTTCATATAATGTATAGCGTGCCACCTGCAATTTTACAATTAATACCAGTTTTGTTTCTTCTATAATAAGGTGTCATGTCGTAATTGTGGAAGTAGTTCGGGAATACGTTTTACTTATTTATTGTCTTATTCTTTTAGATATACCTCAAGAACTTAATACGGCACCAATTAATTTAATAAAACAAAAATAATTTACTTCAAAAACCAGCTTGAACGTGTACATAGAATCATTACAAGATTATTAAAATTACCATTGAAATATAATCAATGAAAATAAATAAAAAATTATTTTAAAAAGTCCTCCAAGCCTTTATCTGTCACATCCAGCAGCGGTAATTCTATTTGACAGGGATCGAATATGGGTACGCGTAATGAAATACTCGACTGAGCAGGGAATGTCGAATGCGTACGAAATCAAAAGGCTCCCGATCTAATATTAATGCTTATTTTACTAAACAAACCCCGCAGACCTCTCATGTAGACATAAAATTTATTCTCGAAACTCGTTGAGACAATGACAACAAACTCGCATTGTTGGATAAACAATACAATATTCATGAGTACACAACGCGGGATTTTGTCGACTACCAAAATTAAACCGAACTAATTTTATGGTTGAACGTAACAAAAGCCCTTTCATTAAGGTCAGTCATTTAACATTACGTAGAATTAGCGTAGGACGTAAATATTTCAGCTGTTTGCACTGTAAAGACTTCAGCGTTGACAGCGGCTTGCCTAGGCCTTTGGCAATGGCCATGTGCTATGCCACTCACCATCACTCAGTACTAAATGTTAGGAATATTATTTTACTAACGAAATTAGAGCTAATACATTATTGTAAATACGTTGTTGATATTGTTAGTCCGTTGGGGTTCGGGATAAATAAAATTCCACCAAAGTACAACTAAAAACTGTATTCAACACTTAGAGCACTTAAAAAATACACCAAACACCTTAAAACTCTCAACTCGCTTCTTCCGCTTTGCTTCAGGTGATCCATTCGATGTTTCGATTTGAGTAGTTCCCATAACTGACTGACTACGTGCCATCCCTGCAACGCTTTTATACTCGATACCTCATCCCTAGAATTATTCCACACATATCTAATAATATGTTTCCGCTATCTGACAATAGATGGCGTTGTACTCCTTGATCGTTCTAGGTGTTACTAGATCCTTCGATGTTCGTTCGACAATTCGGCGATAGATGGCGTTACTCTTACCGGCGTAACAATATCATCTCTACACTATAGTTAAAAAAACTGTTAGGATAATTTTATTTGAATTATAGTATCCTAAACATAGCCGTAAAATTAATACCTAGCTCTATCGAAGTATGATTAAAATGTATTTTTTTATGGTAATCCTCAAGCCCATCATTTATGTAAATATTATTATGAAGGTAGTCAGAATGTTCTTCTTGGTATGTCGTATTACTCTTGTCAGAGCGGTCGTGGTCGTCAGTCAGTATCATTGCTGTGCGCAGCTACTATGTACCTCACGAGGAATCGCCTCTTCTCCCGCTTTGTGGAGAGCCTGGTACACTCATACAAATGCACCAACTACCGGCATGACTTGGTTAGTCCATCGCATGGGCGACCTTCCAAGTGATCTTGTGCCTTCTAATTTGCTCTGGACGACAAGGTGCTCTATGGAGTAATTTTCTCGCCGGGAGATATGTCCAAAATAGGACAGTACGCACCTATGCAGGAGCCCCGAAAGGCACTGCTTAATGTCGAGTTCCTGAAGAGTGGAGATGAAATGTGATTATACCAATCGCAATTGGTCGTGAGAGTCGTCATGAGGGTACATGTCAGACGATTCAGTTGTAGAATAATTCTATACTTAAATACTAGTTTCATGACTATCATAAACGTTAGCTTACTTCCGCTCTGGCAAAAAAGCTGGGGGACATACACAAAAAACGGGTATTACTGATTGAGCGAGGACAGAAGTAAGACGTTCGCATGAAGTGTGCCAGATAAAGAAATTTGTATACTATAAATAAAGCGAAGCCTGTGTGAAATTGTATTAATAAAGGAAGTATAACTAAACAGTGCATGGATTTTTCGGTTAAAGCCCAAATAAGTTAGAATTTGTTGAAATACTTGCTTCTTTATTGGTAATCAGCAGAAAAATATTAAAACAAACATCAAATATGCGAACGTCACGGTCACCCTTAGTTTTTTTAATTAATGCAAATATTTTAGTGGTATAAATAAATGTTTATTAAATGTATTATATATGTACTGGCAAGCGCAGTGTGGGACGGCCACCTACGAGATGGACCGACGACCTGGTAAGAACAGCTGGGTCACGTTGGATGCAGGTGGCAACGGACCGGCCGCACTGGAGATCACTTGGAGAGGCCTATGTTCAGCAGTGGACAATGGACAGGCTGAGATGATGATGATGATGAAATGTATTCTGCCATTCTCGCCAACTCAAGGTAAAGAAGACACTAAATACCCTGTATTGGAGTGATGTAGGCAAAATGAAAGATAACTGTTCAAGTCCACAATTCGTGTGATACTGTAATTAATCATTTAGTGTGTGCAGTTACAAATATAAGGTTAGGTGAGCTGCACACTACAACCCAATTAAAATTACAATTCTAATTGTATTTATAAGTTAATCTAAAGTTTACATCCAATCTATCCAGATTGGATAATCCAAGCGAATCGCAATTTCTCATTCTGATCCTTCTAATGAAACACACTCAAACCCTGAAATGCGTCAGTCGCAATTACGAACAGTATCGCGAACATTTCCCTTACGAATCAAATACCATATACAATGTTACGAGTATATAGTTTGTGTAACAAAACCCCTGATGATATTAAGCTTGTCAGTGTTCCCGCGAATACAGTAAAGTCAAATTTCTATTAAAGAACAGATTTGCAGTTCGAATAGAATTATTTTTATATTTCATATCAATATGCTTAATGGCATTGGTAAAATAGGCCAGGGATGGTAAATAAAACTACATTTATGAAGGATTCTGAATAAAACATCGGGCAGTAGCTTTAGACAAATTGGAAATACGAATGCGCCTCGATAATCTAGTCCAGCGGTTCCCAAAATGTTGACGGAAGGTTTCGATATAAATGCTGTGGGGGCCTACGAAGTCAAAAATAATATTTAGAATCGATGAGATCCAAATCTGAATTAACGAGGAAGAGATAATGTCTTGTAACTATTTATATTTTACACAGCGGGTAATATTATAAGAGGGCGACAATGGGCCTAGATTTTTTTTTAAATATTTACGAAAATACTTTTGTTTAAACTTTTCATATTTTGATAATTTTTTATCTACTTTTATTGAATTATATAGTTTTTAATAAATACGGACCCACCGGCAGCTACTGATGATTTCACGACTAGATTTTCCAAGCATTGCATTTGGAAAGTTGGCAAGAGATTTCAAAATTGAAAGCCCAAAAATGAACAGTAATGGTGTATCAATTAAATAAGTGAATTCCGAGGAGGGGCTACGGAATAAAGATTCAGAGCCTATGACCGAGCTTCTGTTAAACTCAACGGTTCAACTCAGTTTTTAACTAATTTAAACTTAACTCTTTAACTGTTCTTCGTACAATTTTAAGGTGCAGAATACGTTTCGCAGTGAGAATTCGAACTGCTCCTAATTTTAATTGAGGGTTTTATTAACATCGACAAATAAGTTTAAATACTGGGTATTAATGTAGTTCAAAGTGTTCATTTGAATGCAATTATTTGAGTTAAAATTTTGTTATATTATTTTTAATAATTTTAAACCATAAGCGAGGCGTTTTTATACTATTTTCTTGGGTTTCCGCGAGTTTTAGATATTCTTGTTCAACCTGTGTCCACCTGATGGTGAGAGGTCTCTTCATATGCACTCCATTCTTTCTTTTTTATTGCCCTTGTAGGCATAGACGAGCATACGGCCCACCTGGTGAGTGGTTACCGTCGGCCATGGACTTCAGTAATGCCAGGGGTAGAGCCAAGCCGCTGCCTACCGTTAAGTAATCCCCAAAATCCTCGTTTGAAGAAGGATATGTCATAGCGCTCGGGAAACACCTTGGAGGGGAGCTCATTCTAAAGCCGGATGGTATGTGGTAAAAAAGATCTCTGAAAACGTACTGTGGATGACCGCAGTGGCTCCAGGTAGTATGGATGAACTCTACTTCAGTGACGGGCGGTGTGGTCTTTTCGGTCTCTTGCAAATCGACAAGTCTGGCAGTCGGTGGGGCACAAAAGTACTGGAGTAGAGGCCTCGTACTGGTAGTTGTAATGTTGGCAAACAACCAATGAGGTGGACCGATGCATGGTCAAGACCGATGCATAGATAAGCTCAACTACTAACTATTACTTTTACAGTTTATCAAACACCTGGGTTATTTTTATCGCGAAGATAAAACTGGTGGTAGGACCTGTTGTGAGTCCGCGCGGGTGGGTACCCTAGGCCTATTTCTGCCGTGAACCAGTAATGCGTTTCGGTTTGAAGGGCTGGGCAGCCGTTGTAACTATACTGAGATTTTAGAACTTATATCTCAAGGTGGGTGCAAGGTGGCGCATTTACGTTGTAGATGTCTATGGGCTCCAGTGAGACTTAACATCAGGTGGGCTGTGAGCTCGTCCAACCATCTAAGCAATAAAAAAAAAGTCATAAAATCTACCACCTCAAGACAGTGCATTAGTAGTTCATTCTGTATGAAAAGAACGGTAATTGTCACGAAACGTTTTTTATCGAGAATTAGACGGTAGTTAGTACAAAATTGAAATTACTTAGAATAACACCTTAGTCGCCCGAGACCATGAAAACTAAGAAATATTTGAGATGTCATAAATAATGAAATGTAAATAATAAAAGCGAGCTTAAACCGTAAAGGTGTTTTAATTACGCTTTATGTTTAACGATAATCTTTTTAAAGCTTTCGAAACGAGAACGACATTGAAAAAAGTTTAAATACCATTTCTATTTAACTCTAAGCCTTGTCTATGATCAAGAAAACATAGCCTAGTTTAAATTCAAAGAAATAAGCAAATAAAATTCTGTTTCAATTAAATTTAAATTGAATACACTAGAATTCCAGTTTCAAATAGTAAAAAAAAATATTCCTCAAAACGCTGTATTGGAACCATTGTGGGTTATAACCTAATTTTGTCTTTCATTAAACCTTTCAGCCCTTTCAAGGGATACCCTGTTAGCAATTTACCCTATAGAACGTGAACACAAAAGAATTCACAACACTATCGTATTCAGTAAGACAAGTAAATATATCAACGCAAACCTCACCCCATATTCTGGTGTTGTCAGAGTTTGAAACATTATCACAGAGGACACAAAATGGGTTTATTAATAAAAGGCCATAATCTCATTTTTACTTTCAAAAATTGACAACACATAGATCATTTTTTTAAATTATAGTGATCACTATATAAAATTTGGAAGATTACTTTATTAGAGTACTAGCGACCCGCCCTCGCTTCGCTTCGGAAACTGTAATTTATTATTGATTTCTCCACTATTTTTTTTTTTTTTTTTTTTTTTTTTTTTTTTTTTTTTTTTTTTTTTTTTTTTTTTTTTTTTTTTTTTTTTTTTTTTTTTTTTTTTTTTTTTTTTTTNGCAGACGCTCATACAGTTTGCCTAGAGACATGAGGAGGCTAATCGGGCGGTAGCTCGTCGGATGATTTTTTGGTTTACCGGGTTTATGTATGCCGATAACGTCCGCTTCTTTCCACACCGCGGGAAAGATACAGTTCGCCATAGCGGCATTGAACATAGATGCCAACATCACGATGAGTTGGACGGGTAGAAGTTTAATAACGCGGTTAGATATACCGTCGGAACCGGGAGCCTTGCGAGGACGTAGGTCTTTGATCAAGTCTTTAACTTCCATCGGGGTTCTCCACTATTTAATGGATGTTACTATACATATAAACCTTCCTCTTCAATCACTCTATCTATTAAAAAAAGCCGCATCAAAATCCGTTGCGTCGTTTTAAAGATTTAAGCATACATGCGGATATAGGGACAGAGAAAGCGACTTTGTTTTATACTATGTAGTGATTTTATGTTTCCTTTAGGATAGAAGATATTACAGAAATACGGGCAGTAGAAAGGGAATGGTAGAATGAAAACGAAGCGGTTACTTGCGAGATGATTGCAATGAATAATCTATAATAATAAAGGTACTTTAGGTTGAAACGTATTATTAGTAAATATGTGTTGTTGTTGTTGTTCCACCCGCTTTCATTTCGTTCATCTAGAGGTAAATTTTGTAAAAATTTCATCTTAGGTGAAGATGAAAGTGAACGGTCAATTATAGCTATGTCGAGATAACTAATAGTTTAAAAAACTAACAAAATACGCTTTTATAGAAATCCACCTAAAAATAGAATATTTAATTTTAATAAATTTAAATTAAAAATGATTTTATTGTAAAAAACGCGTGGTGTGCTTTTCAGGATATTATCAAAATAACCCTTCTACTCATATCTGCTCGTAAAATATTTATAATTACTGATACCATGCACCCCACGCTTTTTTACAATAAAATAATTTTTCTTACACTATTTTTAATTCAAATTTATTAAAATTTTATTTTATTTTTTAGTTGAATTTCAATTTTTTCCATATTTTTTTTAAATGTTGAATCGGTCCTTGATAAGTATACCGAATTTCGAGTCAATCCGACTTTTTGAAGGGGGTCAAAATCATGTTCAAAGATTCCGTTACATACTAACGTAACATACATAAGTCTGAAGCTAATAAAAGCGTATTAAAAATGGGAAAATCTTCTTCTCTCACTGACAACACTAGTGCGAATACATTGACATTTGCGTAGGTTTTCATGTATGTGTGTATTCGTAAAGGGTATTGCCGACTCATGCTGTACGTGTCGAGACAAGAAAACCTCTATTTGTGTTTTAATCGAAGCATGTCCTATCGAAACCGGATTTGAATGTGAATTAAGGAGTCCATCGATTTGTATGGATCCTTATGATGTGATTTCGATTTTTTTTGCACATTCTCAGAATGTTTTATTTTTATATTTTATCGTTGAGGTGGGTGAACGAGCTTGTGGTCCACTTGATGGTTACCAAAGCCCATAGACATCTACAACGTAAATGCCGCTACCTACCTTGAGATATGACTTCTAAGGTACCTATCAATTTTTACAGTACAACGGCTGCCCCACCCTTCAAACGCATTACTGCTTCATGAGAGAAATAGGTAGGTACCACCACCCGTAATTATGCAAATTATAATTTTGTGGGTTTCATTTTTATTAGACGACTAGCTGACCCGGCAGACTGCGTAGTGCCTCAATCGATAAATAAAATACCTAAACTTTTGTATAAAATAAACTTAAACCAAACAAAAGGAATCTGTCCCCCATCAAAGGGAAAACAAAATTGTTATTTTATTTAATTCCGAGCATTTTCATATTTATCTACCTTTTAAACCTTCTCTGGATTTCCACAAATAATTCAAGACCAAAATTAGTCAAATCGGTCCAGCCGTTCTCGAGTTTTAGCGAGACTAACGAACAGCAATTCATTTATATATATATATATATAGATATTATTCCTTCATCGTGGAAGTCAATCGTGAACATTTGTAATGGTGAGGGGCCAAAGTATTGTATTAGTAAGCGGGTAGGTATTACTATCCTGCTTAATGCGATATGTCATAGCGAATATCATAATCATAGCGAGAAGAAGGATATGTCATAACGCTCGGGGAACATCGTGGAGGGGAGCTCATTACAAAGCCGGATGGTACGTGGTAAAAAAGATCTCTGGAAGCGCACTGTGAATGAATGCAGTGGCTCCAGGTAGTATGGATGAACTCTACTCCGGTGGCGGGCGGTGCGACGGTAAAAACGAGATGATGGTATCATCTCAAACAATTTACAGCCTTTAAATTTTAATTTACTCGTTCGCACTCGTTTTTTTCATGCGCTCTTCACAAAGTAATCATAGTTTTGCCTTTAATTTGATATTTGATGTGAATCTACATAGTACATACATACACACTTTGATTTATTTTGAAGAGCAACAAAATTGCTAGCTACTTAAGAATGAGTGTGTTACAATACAATACTTAATTACAAGAACATTACAAATTTTAGAAGTATTGTAAAATTTTGATTCTTATTACGTCATCATAAAGCTGAAATTCACGCAAAGTATGTAGGAAATCAGAGGCGCATCTATTTCAATAAAGCTTAAATAAAATTCAATTTAACAAAATGAGGTGACATTCTCCTTATACACACGCCGTGCCTTAATACTTTATGGGAGAGAGAAAAAAAAAAATAGATACGAAAAGCACATAATTCCTGCAGGAATTCCTTATGGGGTTACCATTCTAAAAAATTCGAACTCCTCATAAATTGTAATTTTTAAACGAAGTAATTTACTAAATCGAGTGCGAGAATATTTGTTTCAAATTTGAATTTTAAATTTTTGGATACCTTGCCACTACTATTGCAAGCTTCTGTTAGATACCATACAAGTGCTTAGAGCGCTGTTTCTGTCATAAAAGGGTTTGACTGTTGCAATATTTAAGTAAATTACTTCGATATTTTAATACATACATACAAATTTGAAAATTATTTCAATATTTTGAAATACTTTTTTTTGTACAAGACAAACAACGTTCTGTTGAAATATTAGATGAACCTTACTTCCGTTACTTTGAGTGTAGGATATCAAAGCGAGGCGAAGCGAATTTCACACAAATGATATTAGTACAGTTCAGGACCATCCAATTACTTCATGAAGCCTACATGTTGTTAGAATATTACGCAGTTCAGTCCGTAGAGTTGAAATTGGTATACGCAATGTTTCGGGGCAAATAGCGTTTCGTTAGATGGTGGGGAATATAATTCCCGAAATTTGGGGAGAAATTTTCAAACGAGAACACTTACCCACATAGGGACTTTGTACCTGTGACGTTACGGTTTTCAAACATAATAAAATGTGGATACGCCGAATGTCAAGTACCGTCGATCCCGTGGGACATAAAATATGGATAGCCCACGTATACGTATAATAAATTAAAACCAAACAAAAAAATTGCGCATTTTTGTGCTTAGTATTTGAAAACTTTACGCATGTTTTGTGTATTATTTCTATTAGTTTTTGTAGAACGCTAACAAAATAAGTTATTTCTGAATTATTTGTCGATTGACTTAACTAAAATTGGTTTTAAACTTACACGGCTTTTTACATTCCACGTACTATTATTTAACAGGTTTTTCCACGATTTTGACTTTTATTCATTTTCTGATNATTTTTGTGCTTAGTATTTGAAAACTTTACGCATGTTTTGTGTATTATTTCTATTAGTTTTTGTAGAACGCTAACAAAATAAGTTATTTCTGAATTATTTGTCGATTGACTTAACTAAAATTGGTTTTAAACTTACACGGCTTTTTACATTCCACGTACTATTATTTAACAGGTTTTTCCACGATTTTGACTTTTATTCATTTTCTGATAATCTGTTGTTGAAAGCGTCGTGATCATGGGTATAACGTTTATAACTAAATTTATAATAAAATGAAAATAAAAAATTAAAGTAAGAAACCTAAATAATTTAATAGTCGAAACTCTATTCAATAGTAGGAGAGAATATTGTTAGTCCGTACGGGTATCAGAACTCTGGCGGTTTTTGTTGCCAAGAAATAATCCGTTCTTATTTAAAGAGTGGGGCAGCAATTAAGATACCGGTCTCATGATGCAAGCTTCAGCGGCCACTCAATCTAAAAGCGGGCAGTGACCTTATTTGTCCATAAATGAAAATTAATGTCCAAATGGAAATCAAATAAAAACTTAGATTTTATTAATGTAGCGCGCATGTAATATGAGAAAAGAAGTCGGGAGTATTCGCTAGTTAAGATTACGTGGATTTTTTTCCGCATTGGCTGAAACTGTGTGGAATTCGTTCACACTAAAGGCGGAAATCGCAGTAATGGAAAGAGTTTTTTTTTTCTATTCACATCAAACGACATTATCAGAAGTACGAACGTTGCTCTTTGTGTGTGTAGTATAAATCCCACAAAACTTCATACTTCAGGTTTGAATAATTCGAAAAAATAACAAACTTTAAATAATGTAGAGATAGATTCTCTATATTATTTAAAAGTTGTTATTTTTTATTTTATGTTTGTAACACTTTCTGTTCGTCTCAGGAATTTTTACTCGAAGTTCGAATAAAACCCACGACCCTCTGCTCCAGAGTTAAGTAGTCACTATCTTAAAAAGAGCGTAAGAGAAAAAGAGCGTAAAGAGTGGTACATGTGTCTCACACGTGAAGAAGTCAAGTGCTCTGTAAAATAGTTGCGCTGTGTACCGTATTCGTTGCTACGATAATATCAAACTTCAATCTTATGCCTTAAGGTTGGTAATGCATTTCCGTTTCTGTCGTTCCAACTAAGCTAACCTAATCGACAGTAGACGGCGCTGCTCTCATTAGTAAAACCATACAATATTATTGCTAAATTCAAATCGAACTAGTCTCTTGATGGGGCACGGGTCAAACTAATAATATCTGAAATGTGCAGCTTACCATTACGAGCGAGGCCTTACCCGAACATTCCCGAACGTAGTGTAATTTCGAAATCGTGAATCGTCAAGGCATTGATGCGGCAAATTGCAACACGACCGTGTCGGCTTACGTAATGCTATTGTTAAAATAACACGTTTTATTGCCTTTTTTTATTAGCCGAGACAGGCGGAATATTGGCCTATCTGATAGGCGATAAATTATGTCAATCTTTATCATTGATACTAGAGTTACCTAATTTGTCTTTTTCTATTTATTATATATGGGCGTTAGATGTTTGTCTTTGATTCTTTGCTAAGCCATTTATAGGATTTTAATAAAACTTGGTACAATTGGCACAATGGCAAGGAAGATCTCTGTTAGTCCCATAATAGATAAATTTATCTATTCCGTGGTTAGTCCCAT
The DNA here is from genome assembly GCF_003987935.1 of Bombyx mandarina. The sequence continues at coordinate 4,068,256 of NW_021011476.1, read as the reverse complement.
CGGCGTACGACAGGTGGCGTGCGAGTAGTTTCTCAAAATTTATTATTTTCGCACAATTAGCTATAATTTATTTATTTATTTTTTATTGCTTAGATGAGTGGAGGAGCTCACAGCCCACCTGGTGTTAAGTGGTGACTGGAGCCCATAGACATCTACAACGTAAATGTGCCACCTACCTTGAGATATAAGTTCTAAGGTCTCAAGTAGAGTTACAACGGCTGTCCCACCCTTCAAACCGAAACGCATTACTGCTTCACGGCAGAAATAGGCGGGGTGGTGGTACTTACCCGCGCGGACTCACAAGAGGTACTACCACCAGTATAAATCACAATAGACCACGTCTAAAATTTACTAGTAAGAAATAATAATATGAAAGGCTTTCCTATAAATATAAAGTATTATCTTATACCTTTTATTATATGTATTATANAACCCGTCTGCTCCAGCGATCGTCAGTCCTACGGCATATATGGCCAGCCCACTGCCACTTCAGCTTGCTGACTCTTTGAGCTATGTCGATGACTTTAGTTCTCTGTCGAATAATCTCATTCCGGATTTTATCCTTCAGAGAAACTCCGAGCATGGCTCTTTCCATGGCTCGCTGAGCGACTTTGAGCTGACGGACCAACGGTACTGTGAGTGTCCACGTTTCGGCTCCGTAAGTCATTATCGGTAGGACGCACTGGTTAAAAACTTTCGTTTTCAGGCACTGTGGGATGTGCGATGAAAAGATTCCACGCAGTTTGCCGAACGCCGCCCAGCCCAGTCGGATCCTTCTCTTGATTTCCCTCTCCAAGCTGTGTTTACCTATCTGCAGCGTCTGCCCAAGGTATAAATATTTATCAACAGCTTCAAGCGGGCAGCCCTTCACGACGATCGGACCCGGGCTAATGTAACAATTGAACATCACTTTGGTTTTATCCATGTTCATCCGGAGTCCAATTCGTCGCGAAGAATCTGCTAAGCCGTTCAGCATCTGGTGCAGATCGTGCAACGATTCCGCCATGAGAACGATGTCATCTGTGAACCGCAAGTGTGAGATGTACTGGCCATTAATGTTTATGCCCATCTTTTTCCAATCCAGCGTCTTAAACATATCTTCCAATGCGTTGGTAAACAGTTTCGGGGAAATGACATCCCCCTGTCTCACTCCCCTACGCAATTGGATAGGGTTAGACTGCTGATTCTGTATTCGAACATTCATCATGGCACAGTCGTAGAGGCATTTCAACATCTGGACATAGCTATGGTCTACCTGGCATCGCCGCAGAGAGTCCAGAACAGACCAAGTCTCGATGGAGTCGAAAGCCTTCCCATAATCCACGAATGCTAAACACAGGGGCCGATTATATTCTGTGGTATTTTCTATAATCTGCCGCACTGTGTGTATGTGGTCGTTGGTTCTATAGCCGCTCCGAAACCCAGCCTGCTCTGGGGGCTGAAATTCGTCGAACCTTCTTGCCAGGCGATTTGTGATGACTCGTGAGAACAACTTATAGATGTGGTTCAGGAGGGAGATTTAAAGAATATAAAGTATTATCTTATACTTTATATTAAATGTATTATATCTATTATAGAAAGTATGTACTATCTTTAAAGCGCTGTCTAACTACCCACGGAACAATTTCAAAAATTTAGTTTTTTTTCTAAACCTGTGTACATTTGATATTTTTCAATAAAAATCTGCATATTACTCGTAATACTAGATACGGAAAACCTGAGATGCGACTGTGAACTTTAATTCAGGCTCGGTGAGTACAAAGCTCTTGAACAGCGTTTAAGCAGCGCCTTAAGCCTCGCCAAAAGACGTGTCATAACGATCAGGAAACGCCGCGGAGGAGTGCTCATTCCAGGTTCGAATGTACGTGAGAGAAATAACATACTAATAACATATTACGCGGGAAATATATGCGGGGTATAGTAACTGAATTCTAAAGATTGTGAAGAGACAATAAACCGATAGTGTTTCGTGGGTTTCTTTGGTTTTTTATTTTTCCAAATGCTTGCATATTATGTAGTTTCCTAGCGTCGCACAACTGCTACATATTTTTACGCGCTGGGTTTCGAGATAAATAAAATTCTACCGAATTACAAGTTAACACTGTATTAGCACTTAAAACACTTTAAAATTCTCAATTCGCTTCAGGTGATCCGTTCGCTGTTCGCATCGAGTAGTTCCTATTACTGAGTGACTGCGTGCCATTTCTGCAACGCTTTTATAGTCGAGACGAAATCCCTAGAACCGTCGAGAATATTCTACAAAGCTCGAGTATTGTGTGTTTCCGCTATCCGACAATAGATGGCGTTGCACTTCTCGAGCGTTCTAGAGGCTGCTAGAACTTTCGGTATTCGTTCGACTATTCGGCGATAGATGGCGTTACGTTTACAGGCGCAACAATATTATTTTACGTAACGAAATTGCGTTTTTTTTTTTCAAAGGATTGATTTTTTTCAAAGGATTTTTTACTGTTGGTAGGACCTCTTGTGAGTTCACGCGGGTAGGTATCACCGCCCTGCCTGTTTCTGCCGTGAAGCAGTAATGCGTTTCGGTTTGAAGGGTGGGGCAGCCGCTGTAACTATACTGAGATCTTAGAACTTATATCTCAAGGTGGATGGCGCATTTACGTTGTAGATGTCTATGGGCTCCAATAACCACTTAACACCAGGTGGGCTGTGAGCTCGTCCACCAATGTAAGCAATAAAAAAAAATCCGTGGAAACCAGTTCGTTTCCAAAGATAATTGATTGGCATCCAGCGTTAGAATCTGGAATGAGCCTTTGCTATGCGCCATAACATTTTCATCTTTAAATTTTGTGATAAAATAAATTATCCATCGATGGATATCAATTTATTATTTTTTCATTATAGGCCAAACCTTTTTTTTTAAATCGGCCGTCTGAAAACGTTCCTTAGCTGTAGAACATCAAAATACTGCTAAGAATACTAATAAAATTAAACTAACACAAATATAAAAAAAAAAGAAAAAAAAATACAAAGTATGTCTACAATACAATCAAATCAGCAGTACGTAATTAATAAATAAAGTAAGTAATTCACGCGGATAATCATCGAAGTCTCTGGTATGCGCATGCACACACTTAGGTGTTGAGAGCGGTGGCGAAGAACCCCTTCTTCATATCCCTATGACGTTTGCTGTCACGGCATACCATTCAATTTGACCGATACGCCGTGCTAATAACTGTATCACATCAAAAACACCAATTAAAAAAACATTACATCTTACTGATCAGGATAATCTTTAAATTAATACGTGAAGCAAAAACTTTGTATCCCTTTTTACGAAAATTGGCGCGGACGGAGGAGTATAAAATTTTCCACACTTATAGAGAATATAGAGAAGGAGTGCACAATGCTAATATTTTTTTTAAATAATGCATAAAAGATACATTAAATCAATAAAGAAAACATTGCACACACTACATACCATGTATTTGACGCACACACGCATGCATACTATTTATTGTCAAACTTTTGTTCTTGACGTCTGTTGTCAAATTCAGAATAGATTAAATATTGTATGTCTTTGTTAATATTTTTTTATAATGTAGTCTTGGCGAAATTTGTAATTATAGAAATATAAAATACAATCATAATAGTGTACAAACTTACAGTTCCAATTAATTATAATCGAATTTCGACTACTGCGGGACCTCTAGTCATAAGAATATTAAAGAAACTATTGTTACAATACAAGATTTTTTGTATGTACTATGTCACTTCAAACCGGAGTTACTCTCGCACCGACAACGACCTTTACAAAGTCAAAAATAATGTTTTCCGGTGACCACGAACCACGTGTTTATTTAGGACCGCATTTAAATACAGTTCCTTTGAATTAAACACGAGAGTAAACACGGTATTTTTGTTGACTCTATAAACATTCTGTTACCTCTTTCAATTGTGCATCAAAATTGTAATACACAATGTGTTTTCGATGCGTAGATTGTTATGGCCTCGATTCAATTTGCAGACAGACGTTCTCACCGGCTTACTGATTATAAGTACTCACTGGAGTAATTTATTATTATTTTTTATTGCTTAGATGAGTGGACGAGCTCACAGCCCACCTGATGTTAAGTGGTTACTGGAGCCCATAGACACCTACAACGTAAATGCGCCACGCACCTTGAGATATAAGTTCTAAGGTCTCAGTGTAGTCACAACGGCTGCCCCACCCTTCAAACCGAAACGCATTATTGCTTCACGGCAGAAATAAGCAGGGAGGTGGTACCTACCCGTGCGGACTCACAAGAGGTCCTACCACCAGTGAAGTCACCACGTAAACGCCGCCACTCGTCTTGACTCTTGAGTCATGCGGTTGAAGATTTAATTACAGTGGTAAAACGGCTATCTGTAGATATAATGATAGGATGATGACTTCTTTGCGGAGTTTATTTATATATTTATTACATTTCATGTCAAATTTACATTGGCCGGCTTAATGCCTAAGGCATTCTCTACTAGTCAACCAAAGGTAGTGCATAGTAAACAGTGGTAGGTGCAATGAAATTTATATTAAATAACTAATATATAAAAATATTTACATCCCATACAAAAGCGTAGTGCATAAGCGATATACAGAGATACATAAATATAACTAATGTTCTGTAACCATTTTCTTGTGTGTTTTCATTTCATTTCATATTTATCCCACGAGGTGAACCAAGAACCTGCTAAAGGTCACGGGAAATGCTGCATATGGGCTCGCAGGACTGCTTATTGTGGCGAACCTTGGGGGAGACTTACAAATATCCAGCAGCGGACGTCCTGTAGGCTGATGACGATGATGAGAATGTTTTTATTCTGCAAAGATCAAATTCTGCATTTTGCGCTCGTTAAGTTAACTCTGACCAGTTTAAACAGCTTCAAATTATTTGACTTTATGCCAGCATTTGTGACATCGAAAATATATAGCCTTTAATATGGAATTGAAAAAACTTCAGCGCCGCATGGAAAATTCTAAAGAATTCTCGTAACAAAATAAATGTTTGGATCGTGTTTCGGCTTCCGGGTAATTTCCTTATGAAAGTATGAAAGCAAGCATTATGGAGACATTGTATTCGAAAACCGTTTTAATGCGACCAAATTACACATCTAGAAATGAATTTTGAATAAAGTCATCAAAAATAGAAAAATTACAAAACTATAGATACATATATTATGTTATATTTTTTTAATTTTATTTAACACCACTGTTTTAATTGTAATTGGAACCAATAAGGGGCAAAAATTATACCTGCGGTCCTTGAGAGGATACGGTTTAAATTTTTTTGAATTGATACACTATGTTTCTCTGTATAAATCGTTCGAATGTTGGTACCTACCTATGCCGGAATGTCAAATACTTTATTTTCCCTACCTATGCTGATAGCCTTGAGAGGCTATTTCAGCTTCACCCTAGCATGTAGGTGAGCTCACGGGGCTCAAACCGGAAATGTTGCTAACACTGGCCCTGGCAAGAGCAGTGCTTCGCAGAATCTAACACCGGCAAGATCCGGCAAGAAACTCAGTGGGTTGTGTCTGTGGGTTAATTCGCTCATCGAGCTCTTCGTCGCAAGCGACGGGTTCGACGAGGACGGTGACGAGTGCTTGTGGTACCTAAAAGCATCAGTGTCACTAGTAATTAACGGATTAAATAATACATTTCGCATTTACCTTACAACGCACGATATATGTATGAACATTTCATTTTCGGATTGCTTTCTTCGTGAAGTTTTCTTTTGAAGCTGTATTCGTTTTATTTCAGTCGGCTTGCCACCGCTCAGCCTGATTTATTGTTCTCATTGAAAGTATAAAATCTCATCCCACTTGTGCTATTGTGTTTCTATTATACTTTTTGTTGTATTTTTTTTTACTGGTGTTATATTTTTCTCACAAAGCGCTCTCTCCAGTGTGGGTTTAAAATAATAAAAACATTCTTATTAGCAAAGATTGGCATAAGAGCTTTGCTACCCATAGGTATACAAAAAAACGCAAGTGCCGCTGAAAACTCTAAGTCGGCACGAATAATTGCTTTAGAGGAAAAACAGGTAGGGCTGTGAATACCTATTCATGTCCAATCAATAATTCAAATATCAAAAAAGAAAATTTTAAAGTTTCTTTTTGCGTGTTCGTATTTGTTCATTGTGGAAATCCGTGAAGAGGTGTTAACAATGCATTTCTTTGGAAATAAACGAACGTGTTTCCGATTCTGAGATCTAGCACAATCATCTCGTTTGATACGAGTGCACCAGGTACCTTTACTGGTTAGGCCCGGACAACTTCAAAATCGAATTCTCGCTATCGGAGACAATTCCTCTAGTGAACAATATTAACAGATAGAATAAATAGCTGTAAATACAACAATAGGGGATTTTCTATACAATATTTCACAGCCCATTTATTTTCTTAATAAATCAATACTACTATTAATTATATACGCCTGAAGGAATGCGCCACAAATGAAGAGTGTATGTGAGTAGCGACTTTGATTAATTATCACTTCTGTCTAAATAATGGTTGCCATGTTGGTTTAAATGTGTTTTTAGTTTAGTTTTTATTGGTTGAGCGATTGAAAACGTAATGAAAAATGCTTTTAGTGAGTATTAAATACGGGCAGATATTAAAAAATAGAAAATATAAAGATAGAAAATGTAAACTTATCTAAATGCAAGTGGACCCGTAATGACACGTACGAACGGACTTAAAAAAACAGATGTGTGGTGTCGTGGGACGCCTGATAGGAACGAAGTTCCTTGTTTTAAAAATATTAATTTTAAGTTCTATTCGAGGTATAAAGAAAATTATTATTCGGGTAAACATTTGTTTAATATTATTTTGTTATTGATCAAACTAAAGATAATCGCAAGGGTCAACTACTTCGTAGTGCAATGGAGCAGCCTCGCCCTGGGGGAACCACCGGCACGATCACGATATCTCCTACGCCAGGTAAGTATGATATAGCAAGAGAAATACGAGAACGTCTATCAACCGTGTAACATCTCGTCACCGCGATTCAGGAATTGTTGAATTTACGTGCAGCGACATCTGTTGATAACAAACTAAATAGAAAAATCTTACGTTACGGACATTTTTTCCTGGTTACAGTTCCCCTCCGCATCATTCCATAAGGAACTTCGTTCTAATAATATCGTATATTAAATATGAAACGTGCTGAATATATAAATTTTCATATAATTTCTGGGTGATACAGTTGAAACTTCCAAATCTTGTTTCGTAGAGGGTGTCGGCATTAAATTTTCTCGAGAAACACGCATGTTGCTCCCACTTCTTATTAATTTTTTTGTACATTACTTTAATTTTAGCTCAACGTAACTTCGTAATCACTTTCGAATTATCCAATAAAGTTTTCTACAAAAATTTAACGTAATTCAACGTTTTAATTACTTTCTTAACCAATTTTCATTTATTATTTTTAATTGTTAATAGAAAAATATTTAAAACTTATACTGTGAAATTTAAAATAAATATTTTTCTAAAGCATTTCTTTTGATCCTATTTCCATTTTAAATCATCTCGTTGATAAGGAAGTGGCTAGTGACTGGTTGTTTATCACGGGGTCAATTGGGGAAAGGTTGGAGTATATTTTAGTTTAGTTTAATTTAGTTATTATTAATTTTTATTAGGCGACTAATTACACTCAACCTTGGGTTGTCAATTACTCTGCTATTAGTTACATGGAAATTCTATAAAAAATAGATGTAAGATTTAATTTAAATTTCACTAGAAAATAAAAATCAAATTGAATTTTTTTTTATTGCCCTTGTAGGCAGACGAGCATACGGCCCACCTGATGGTGAGTGGTAACCGTCGCCCATGGACTTCAGCAATGCCAGGGGCAGAGCCAAGCCGCTGCCTAATTCAATTTTTTTTTTTTTATTGCTTAGATGGGTGGACGAGCTCACAGCCCACCTGGTGTTAAGTGGTTACTGGAGCCCATAGACATCTACAACGTAAATGCGCCACCCACCTTGAGATACAAGTTCTAAGGTCTCAAGTATAGTTACAACGGCTGCCCCACCCCTTCAAACCGAAACGCATTACTGCTTCACGGCAGAAATAGGCAGGGTGGTGGTACCCACCCGCGTGGACTCACAAGAGGTCCTACCACCAGTAATTACGCAAATTATAATTTTGCGGGTTTCATTTTTATTACACGATGTTATTCCTTCACCGTGGAAGTCAATCGTGAACATTTGTTGAGTACGTATTTCATTACACAAATTGGTACCCGCCTGCGGGATTCGAACACCGGTGCATCGCTTCAACACGAATGCACCGGACGTCTTATCCCTTAGGCCACGACGACTCTATCCCTTAGGCCACGACGACGATTCAAAAGCTATAGTTATGATGATCGTTCAATCTGCAATTTAAAACAAAAACGAAAATGTTTGTCTTCTCTGAAAGTGTTCACTGTATCCAGTAATTATTCCAACATCACTCAAACTCGACATGCTGAAATGAAATTTCCATTGAAAATTCAATTCCTATTTTAAACGTTGCAACTATGCCACGACCGAAGCTTGTCATGTAAATTTACATGTGCGGAATTTTCTTGAATGTTGCATGCACTGTGTTTGTGCATCGGAAAATATTTAAACGTATTTAATTCTTTTTATAAAAGTTGGTAACCCTATTCCGTGCATTAATGATTTGCTGGATTCTATCCGAATTGAATCGATGTTTATAATTCGTGTGATTTTCAAACGGATTTTGATACAAAGGTTTTAACCTTGTCTCGTTGATTTATTACAGTGGATATTTTTTGGGAAAAGTGGAAAAACAGTTTTTTTTATTGCTTTAATGGGTGGACGAGCTCACAGCACACCTGATGTTAACTTGTTACTGGAGCCCATATAAATCTACGACGTAAATGCGCCACCCACCTTGAGATGTAAGTTGTAAGGTCTCAAGTATAGTTACAACTACTGTCCTTCCTTCAAACCGAAAAGCACTACTGCTTCACGGCTGAAATAGCTAGGGTGGTAGTACCTACCCGCGCGGACTCACAAGAGTTCCTACCACCAGTAAAAATTACTTTAATGTAGATTAATTTAGATAATAGAACATACTTTTTTGGTGGTTTGAGAGTCTCACGAGCCCCGACTTGCCTATTCCAGCCAACACACTGGCCACAAGCAATAGAGATTGCAACCTCATATCTCAAAGATGTGTGTAGGCATCAGTAACTAATTACCACCAGGTGGGCTGTGAGCTACTTTGACATTGGACATCTATAAAAAAAGGGTGCGTGTACTTATGTACGCGCGTAAGAAGTTATACTTTATATTTAATAAATTTATGTCTTTTTTTTTTAATATTAAATAATTAATACTAAATATTTAACGTTAATAATTTAATAATATTTAGTATGAATTATGTTAAATAATAATTTTGTCATTTATATTATTACTAAATAATACATACGGATAGTTAACCTCAATTGTATCGGAGCACTTGTGGGCAACTTCATTTCTGTTAATTTTGTGTCACGGTGCGCGCGCATCGTAAAATTTCACCCTCATCAATTTTTCATAACGCGCCTAAAGAGGTATAACTTCAATAATAGTATAAATAGAACCAGGAAACAAACATCAGTGAGTAGTCTATTTTATCGTAAGTAATGGCTTCCGGAAACTTTCCGGCAATAAGGAAAACAAATAAAATGCGTTATAGTTATTATACCTTTCTGTTCAAATTTAGGAAAATTAATATGTATTGATAACAATGATAACACGGAAAGGTTTTACTAATTGATAATTAATTTTATTTTATTGGATAGATTAGTTGAAGAGCTCACATCCCACCTGGTGTTAAGTGGTTAATGGAGCCCATAGACATCTACAACGTAAATGCGCCACCCACCTTGAGATATTAGTTCTAAGATCTCAGTATGGTTACAACAGCTGCCCCACCCTTCAAACCGAAACGCATTACTGCTTCACGGCAGAAATAGGCAGGGTGGTGGTACCTGCCCGTGCGGACTCACAAGAGGTCCTACCACCAGTAATTACGCAATTATAGTTTTGGGGGTTAAATTTTTATTACACGATGTTATTTCTTCACTGTGGAAGTCAATCGTGAACATTTGTTGAGTACGTATTTCATTAGAAAAATTGGTACCCGCCTATGGGATTCGAACATCGTTGCATCGTTAGATACGAATACACCGGACGTCTTATCCTTTAGGCCACGACGACTTCAAATTATAGAATTAATGTCATGTTATTTTATTGCATGATAATATCCGAGCAATTAAAGTAGATAATTTATTTTCTTGTTATTATCCGACTAGGTAAGGGATTAAAGATATGGTTTGAGTACTATTATGTATTAATATTGTATTAGTATTGTATATTATTATATTTATGCAATGTTTACTGTATGCACTAGGTTTGAGTTCCTAATTCTTCTCTCCTTTTGCGGGCCTACTGGAAGAGATTTCAACATGAAATAAGTAGTGCCCTTGTACTCAATATCCTTACTATCGTGTTTTTTCAAACAGCTATGTGTACAAAATAATAATAATAGCGCGAAGATCGGACGGCCGATGGGGCGGAAAGATCCTCGAGTGGAGACCACGTACTGGCAAGCGCAGTGTGGGACGGCCACCTACGAGATGGACCGACGACCTGGTAAGAACCGCTGGGTCACGTTGGATGCAGGTGGCAACGGACCGGCCGCACTGGAGATCACTTGGAGAGACCTATGTTCAGCAGTGGACAATGGACAGGCTGAGATGATGATGATGATGATGTGTACAAAATATATTAAATAAAATAAAATAAATAAGGGTACGCGGTACCTATAATGCTATGGTTTGGATTGGGTTCAAAAGCTAAGCGAATGTAACGACGAATTATGTTCTTTAATGGCTATAGAACAGCGATTCATTTGATGCTTCAAACAGTCAACTTAAATAGTGTTTTAACTTTCGTGAACGTGATTGGGTTTTGAGAAATATTTACACTACGATCTCAGAGGCAAAGCTAAACAGCAAGTTAACAAACATAACCACACACTATTACTGGTGGTAGGACGCCTTGTGAGAGTGCACGGGTAGGTACCACCTCCTTGCCTATTTCTGTCGTGAAGCAGTAATGCGTTTCGCTTTGAAGGATGGGGCAGCCGTTGTACTGTTACAGCTGAGACCCTAGAACTCATATCTCAAAGTAGGTGGCAGTATTTACGTTGTAGATATCTATGGGCTCCGGTAACCACTTAGCATCAGGTAGACCGTGAGCTGGACTACAAAACTAAGCAATAAAAAAAATTACTTAATAAACACTACGGGATGGCATTTTACGAGAGCTAAATGGCGTTGCTTACTTTAAAAACGAATTGCGGATCTAAATGCGTTAAAACGATCTAATATACTGAAAGGATGCGGCTTGCAATTTACGGTTAGGATACGTAATTAAGTATTTGTTTTTTGCGAAAAGTGAATTATTAATGAAACTTAAACTTTAGCCGTAGACTATCTTGGAACAGTTTCTTTTTAATATCACAGGAAGATAAACGCCATTCATTAAGTAAATTGTAACTTTATTGATCACTCACACAATTGAGTATTTTCGTAATATAACTTATAATTATTCCTTCAAGCGTTTCCAATTCTATCTTATGAATAACTATAGCTGACAGTTGAGAAATCAAATCGGAGATATTGATTTCTACGATAAATTTAATCCAAACATTGAAACCGATAATACGTTCCGCATCTATTTAACCCAACCCACAATAATTAACCGAAGCTATTAGATAATTATCAATTGCCATTAATTAATTAACGCTTGCTACCACTAAGCAGACGTCGCTCTGTTATAAGCAAACTTTTGAATATGTTCTTCGGTTTCCGCCAGTCGTATATAAAAAAGGGTGCGTGTACTTTTATGTACGCGCGTAAGAAGTTATATTTTATTTTTATTAAATTTATTTATTTTTATTTTTATTTAAATTTTAATCAATTTGAAAAATAATCGATTAAACAACATCCTCAAACACGCATATTGGACATCCCTTTTCTTGACATCGTATAAATTCGGTAATTCTCGGTGCGGTTCGGAAAGTTCACCTGCGGCTATATTCAGACTCGCCAAGTTACGTCGGTCGTATTGTAATGAACGATTTAGTGGGCAACTTCATTCTGTTAATTTTGTGTCACGGTGCGCGCGCATCGTAAAATTTCACTCTCATCAATTTTTCATAACGCGCCTAAAGAAATATAACTTAAAAAAAAAAACTATCAGCTTCTTCTGCGTGAAACGAAACGCAAAATTATAGGAATAATTTATATAGAAAAATAGACGGTAGTTAGTGTTCAATATCGACTTACATTTAACAAACACCTTAAATTATCAAGAAAACTGTAAAGTATTCAAAACGTCGGAAATAATCATATCTATAATGACAATAATAGACGCGAGATTAAATAGTAAAAGTGACTTTAATTTAACTTTTTTTTTTTTATTCTGGGTATGTGTCAAAGTAATGCTTAAAGTTAAACTATTTTATAATACTAGTGATCGCCTAATAGTTGAACTTCGATTATGGAGATTATAAGTTTGTACACTATTATGATTCTATTATCAAAGACTATTGGTATGTGGGAGTTGAACCTCACTAAAAACTCCTGCCGCTCACAACCGGCGCCCTACCTCGGACCGGGCCGGAGCCCAGTCGGGGCTATTGAAACGGCGGGATAGGGTTGACGCAGAGCATATTACATCCATCCCACCGTCCCACGGACGCCGGACCGGCGGCCGCCAGCGACACGACCACCGGTTCCCTCGTTCAGCGGGCCGAGAGCCCGCTTTGATGGCGCCGCGTTACACCTTCCCCCAGAGCGGTCGGGGGAACGCGGTCTACCATCACCTGGCTTCCTACTGCGGGTGAGCGTGCAAAGCACGCCACCCCACGTCTGGGTCTCTCCCCGGACAAAACGGGTGGGACCCCTAGCTCTTAGGGGGCCAGGTCACGGATACGACCCCGGTCCCGACCCCCTGCTCGGCGGCGGCGGGTTTCTGCGTAGTGAGGAGAGCTTTGCCTCACTCGCCCCGCCGCCTCCTTCTGCGAGATGGTGCACTCGCAGAAGTCGAGCATAGCTTTCCAGGACTCATCGCCGCCAAGCATCGATGCCACTACACTTTAGACAAATATTGATAAAAACAAACAATATTTAATCTATTCTCAATTTGAGCACAGACTATAAGCAATAAGAAAAGTTTGACAATAAGCAAATAGTATTCATGCGTGTCTCTCTCTCTCTGTGTGTCAAATACATTATAGTGTGTGTAATGTTTCTATTTATTGATGTCATGTATTTTTTATGCAAAATTTAACATTCTGCACTCCTTCTCTATATTCTTTATAAGTGTGGGAAATTTCATACTCCTCCGTCCGCGCAATTTTCGTAAAAAGGGGTACAAAGTTTTTGCTTCACTTATTAATATATAGATTACATAAATGCCACTTGAGAAACAAGGTTAATGTCACTAATGGCACAGCAGATATGTTTCCCTTGAATACGGGGCCGGATTAATTGCTTCGCAGTTGGAAACGGCAGGATAGGTACTCGTCTGTGATGGTAATAATCTGGTGATTACACTACCGCGTCTATACTAATGTCAGTAACTTGAAATTGAGTCGTGTTATTAAGCTGTTACTTAGTCTTAAACTCAGGAGGTTTAAATTGTATTTGAACCTAGTTAGAACTCTGAAATGATTTGTTTTAAAATTACGCAGCTAAATTCTGTAATGAATAAGGCAGTTAAGTATTGGTCGTCGAATTGAAGGTCGAGCCAGTTATGTAAGACGCATCGATTCGGTACCTTAATGTTTTATTAGGCGTTATTCCTAATGCTGTGACTAACGTGACTAACACATTGGCTCAAGTTCAAAATTATCAAGCCAAATGTGCGTGTAATATATTATTTTGTGTATTTAATAGCTTTGAGTTTAGACTAAATTAATAATGAATATGAGTTAAATTAAAAATAAATACTCAGTAATAAGCCGCAAATAAGTTAACATGACTTTTCTGAGCATGCGTTCATGGACAACAACATTTCTTGTTCAAAAGAGATTTGAGGAGAGTTCTCTACAAGCGACAGCGGTTGAGCATTGTTGATATTCATTATATGAGCGACAGTGACCACTCACCACAAGGTTATTTTTTATTGCTTAGATGGGTAGACGAGCTCACGGACCACCTGGTATTTGGTGGTTACCGGAGTCCATGAACTTCTACAACATAAATGCCGCCACCCACCTTGAGACATGAGTCCTAAGGTCTCACTTCTAACAGTACAACGGCTGTCCCGCCCTTCAAACCAAAACGCATTACTGCTTCACGGTAGAAAATAGGCAGGGTGTGGTACCTATCGGTGCGGACTCACAACACGTTCTATCAGCAGTAAAATGCCTATTATATAATTCAAAGGCAAAAAAATGGGATATTTTTGTTGGCAGTGTTTTATTTATTTATTCATTAACACAGTGCGTGATCAGGTTCAAATAATACCCAAATTCCTACCCACCAAACATATGTATACACAATTTATAATGAACTCAGAATTAGAGTTCCGTAGAGCATATTTTTTTAAAAGGGCGACAGATATATTCGTTCGCTTATTTCCAAACACAATTTAGCAGTGAAGCGCTCATGAATACAAAGATTGAATGACAATCAAACGGGCTAACCTCACTAATGGTTGTTCGCAACTGGGCCGGCATCACTCAATTATTGGGTTCCATTGGCTGAAACTCAACGAACTATTTTTGGCGCGCACGGGCTAGATGTGGTCTGGGATAATAATTATTTCAGCCGCACTTATAATCGACTACATTTATCGATCTAATGAAATTTTGAGGGGTGGTGAAACTAAATTAAATATTCACACTTCATGTAAAATTTACATTGGCGGATTTAATGCCTAAGGCATTCTCTACCAGTCAACCAAAGGTAGTGGAGAGTAAATAGTGGTAGGTGCAATGAAATTTATATTAGGTTACGAATACATACAAAAAAAGTATATCTACATATATACAAAATCACATATACATATACATACATACATCTATACACACATACATATAATAGTTTATACAGTATTAAAAGGAATATATTAATAAATTTCCTTAACAAATAACTTCATCTTAATAAGTTCATGACGATTCCGCTAACTTTTCCAACAGCATTCGCCGAACCCTTAACTTGAATTTTTTATGTTTTCGTTGGTCTTAGAATACGATTTCGGTACATTTGGAACAAACTGTTATATTTTGATTTTACCACACAACGCCACAACAAATATATGGATACCATTAACAATAGGACCAATGTCATATAATTAATATCTGGGCTTATTGGACTATCCAAAAGTTTGTAAGAATGTATGGTTATGTTTATTACTCTTTCACGCAAAAACTACTGGATGGATTTTAATGAAACTTTACAATAATATAGCTTACACATCTGAATAGCACATAAGCTATAATTTATAAAGATATAGTGTGAATTACCCAAAATATAATGATAAGTGTTAAGTAATTAGAAAAAAAATCTGCCATCTGCGAAGTGTTCCGGCGTTCGTCGCAAAAACCGTTGCAATTACATATATGCAGTAAATATAAAATGTAATATGGAACCTACAAAAAAGCAAATTGCCAATATTATCGCCAAAATAGTGAACCCTGAATATGAAGTGAAAAAATTAATATTTTTGGTTTGTTATGTTCTTTTTTGTTGTATTCGTTACTTTCAGGACTAGATTTGTATAAAAGAAAATTCAATAAGATCAATAATAATAAATTGCCGAAGCGAAGCAAGGGCGGGTCGCTAATTACTTATATACCCAGTACCAGTACGCTTCACGTGACCCGATTGTGGCCACAGTTGATAGACTGTGAATCCATCACAGGTATTTAAGTAGGTCCTACGCACCTGCCAGGAAAGCCGCATCCGTGCGTAATTTCGCGCGACATTTTCACGCTTCTATTCGGACCCTTTCCGCATAATTCTCGCACGTGTGAATCGAACTTATCTGTAACGACAGTTCAGAGTTTGTATTCCACAGATTTTCTGTTTTGTTTTGTTAAATAATGTTCGAGTCCAAATTATTTCAGTTAATTTTATCGGCAAAACAATAATTAATTTTGTTTTAAAATCATTTGATTTTACTTATTTATAATATTATGGAGCTGAGGCAGAAAATAAATTAACCATTGCTAATTTATTTTGATTATACAGCTTTTATAATACCAATGATAATATTTTATATCCTATTTACAAAATAGTAGTCGTAGTCTCTACGGCGTAGCACTAGTGCTACGGTGCTATAGAAATTCAAGGAAAGCTTCATTCTTCTACGAACAAGATACATTTAAGTATATTTTATAATTTTCAGGCTTTGGTTCTATTAAAATCTAACTTAAGTATCTCATTAAAATGACAAATAAAATAAAAAATCTCCGCCAATTTTGTAATATTTTAATAAAATTGTAATACTCTAGTTAGTAATTACTAATTTTTTTTTAAAGTTCGGACATGAGTGACATCGGTCAGAAAGCTTACACATTATATTATTTATATATAATATCTATATTTTTTATGTCAATCATATAATTATCTCGCCCTCATTTCTTTTGTGTTTATTTAAAGACGGTCAATGTACATACATTAGTAGAAAGTAAATATTTGTCGTAAATTAGTTGTACAAATTTGATAATGGCGGTAATCTTAGCTGCCCATAATAGCCCTAACAAGCAACTCTTCCTTTCTTGCTATTCGTACACTTTTGACAGAGTGGTCGTGGTCATGCATCAGTCGGATCCTGCGATACCGATGCTCTCGCGATGCGACGCCATGCGGCTCGGTGTTTCGCAGAGTGAGAGCAATCGCTTATGTTGGAGTGAGTTACAGATTTTATGAGGTCGGTCCATCGTGTTGGAGATCGTCCGCGAGATCTTTTGCCCTCGACTTTCGACTTTCCCTTGCACCACCAACCGCTCAATGGAGTCCTCATTACGAGTGATGTGCCCGAAGAACTTGAGGATTCGTATTTGGACTGTTGATGATAGTCTCTCCTTGATGTTGAGCTCTTTCAAGATCGAAATGTTGGTACGGTGCGTGGTCCACGGAATTCTGAGGAGACGTCATCAAGCAACTAAAAAACCCAAAATACTCACCAAGCATTACTCCAAAATTACATTTTCGATAAGAGAGTTATTCACGTTTCTACGTGTCCAAGTTCCCAAAGAGCGGAGTGACGAGCAGAAGAGAGATCGTTTATAACCCAACTATTACGCAGGCTTACGAGCCATAAGCCGGACAAATGAAATAGTTCTTCGTTCCCGTGCAATACTGTTCTGTCGGGTGACAATTTGTCAGCCTCCGCGTTACGCGGCGTACGGAAAATTGCTGTGGCACGTCCAATGTGTTTGGCGTTTTGGATGGTCGTATTTCAAATAAGTCACACGAAATAAATAAAAAAAAAACATGTTAGTGAAGTGACAATATTAATGTAATATTTATATTTATTTATTACTAGCGGCCCGCTCCGGCTCCACTCGAGTCTTTAACAAAAAATTTAACGATATTTGACGTTGTTTTATTTTTTTAAATTACAAAAACACTTATTGCGGCATAATTACAATAGTTAGACATAATATGCTGTTTCGACCCTTTTTGTAATTAATAATGTGTTCTACAAAGGTGTGGTACATTATTTTATTCTATCATCAATAGTTTTCGCAGGGCACGCGATGTAAAGAATATTTTAAGAAATTTTTTTACACCTTGGGTTACATTATTGGAGTTTTAGTAAAGATCCCTATTTTTTTTTCAAAAAAGATTATAGCCTATGTCACTTGGGAATAGCGTAGCTTTCAAACAGTGACAGAATTTTTCAAATAGGTTCAGTAGTTTCGGAGCCTATTCAATACAAATAAACAAACAAATCTTTCCTCTTTATAACTATCATAATATTAGTATAGATTGTTTCTGTACTCATAATATAATATTATAGATATTATACAATAGAATCATATCATCTCGACAGAGCACAACCCTAATCCTTTCAACTTCTTACATCTTATCTTTTTATTTCGTCTTTTACATGCAACATTCGACCGACGGCAGACCGATGGTGATTGCTTAACATTAATATGCTACGTGTAGATGAGCGTATCTACTAAATATATCACAATAGAAAAGGAAATAATCTTTTACCGGTTGGAGGTACGGAAAAAATAGAATACACAAATGGAAAATTTTCCACCGAGAGGGTGAAATTGCTAGGGTTTCAAATCATACATTAAATGTTATTGTTTGGAACTTGATCGTCCGCTAAGCTACCAGCGAATAGGTTTTTTTTTTTTCATGAGGAAGTCACTAGACTTCATCGAATAGGTAGGGGAAAATCTGGAATATATCTGGAAACTTATCTTGAAAGTGCGATTCAAGCATCTGTCAAATATCCTTTGATCTATAATAGCTACAACCTCTTCCGTTTGTTTTCTTTTCCACTTACTTCTACAGCTTTCTTCTTCCTAAAATCTCGTACAGGTCAAGTTGTAAACTTGCACAATTCAGTATAGTTATATGTTCGCTTCTGCTGTGAATAATTACATGGATGAAAAGTGGGAAAGCCGTGATAAAACGTAACTATAGAAGTCTATATACCAGAGCATTCAGGTAAGTCTATGTCAGGGATTTGCGGACAACACGTTGAATTTAATAGATCATTAAAATAGTGCTTCATATAAATAAAGTTCGTTAGTCGAGATTTTGTCGATTGAACAGAACTTTAACGCTATTAGGCATATGGATAGTTAAAATTAAATCAATTTAATTCCCATTATTTTCTAACAACGATTCTCATCAAAACTAATTGCCATTCCGAAAGGGTTTATTAAAGTCCTTTTTGAATTCGATTTCGGAGTTTTGTAACTAGAATTTCTAGATGTTTCAGCTGGATGGCACTTAAAAGGATCTTAAATCGTTAAGGCTTTTAACCTATTAGCATTATTAGAAGAATATAGTACTGTAGATATTTTAAGAGCTTAATCTGAAATCTTAGTTGGTTATCGTTTAAACAAATGTGTTAGTGTAAAAGGAGATAAATAGTCTTGTTACTGCCTACTGAGAGTCTTAGCTTCGTTCGTGAAGTTTCGTAGACTACCTTGACCACTTTTGTTGAAAGCACAAGTCAAGCCTCAAGATTTTATTGGTAGTGTGAGGTTTTTAGGGAGAAGGTGGACGGAGTGTGTGAGTTATGTTGATTGTCCGTTGCGTGTTGTCCTCCGGAAACCTCATCGGAGCGGTCAATAAAACACTACGTATAATTACATGTTTATTCGCGTCAGCGACCGCGGTGGATCGCTGCACGTTAACCACTGACTGACAAACGTATGTTGCTCATTACTATAAATGCATAGTAAGCTAAGCGGGGCGGGGTATAATTCCCCTACAGTAGTAAGGTGCATTGTAAGCTGACGTGGTTAGGGTAACACCAACCTAAACGTTCTCATCGGAAAACAGTCACGCGCTAGGGTTTGAAGAGTGCGACAGTCGTTGTAAAATTGAGGCTTCGACTTATTTCTCAACGTGGGAATTCACAGTATGATATGAAAGAAATACCGCTCTGACTTCTAGGTTTATACAAATACTCCTTTTTTATTTATTGACTAATTGCTTTTATTTGCTAACCTTCGACGTAAATAATGGCGATTTCTGGTTGGCTACACACAAAGGTATATCTGAATAGTAATCCCAAAAAAACTCTTGGAGATGGTATCAAGTTGAATATTTACGATAGCACACGTGAGCGGAGCTCTCTTTGATCTGGAACTAGAATAAAATTAAATAAAAAAAAAAGATGTGTCGTGTCGTGGGAGACCGGATAGGAAGGAAGTTCCTTATTATAACAATATTAATTTTAAGTTCTATTCGAGGTATAAAGAAAATAATTATTCGGGTATACATTTTTTATTATGATTTTTTTATTAATAAAAAAAAACTACTTTACAAAGTTATCAACTTTATTTTATTCACTATGATTTATAAAAAATATATAATAAAAATATTTTATTTTTTGTACGTTATTACAAAGTTAAGTCGTACGTACACTGTGTGCATTACTTATAAAAATCTTACGTTACGGACGTTTTTTCCTGGTTAGGGTACCCCTCCGCATCGTTCCATAAGGAACTTCGTTCCAATAAACATTTACATAGAAGTTTACTGCTTCAAAAAAAAAAACCGTCTAAGACCATCTAAGATAAATTGATCAAAAAATATAGTAAGTTTTACTTACTAAATCTACTGAATTTTCATAAAAATATTCGAATCTTAAGAACAGCTGTCTACAGAAAATCTAGGCGACGTCTTTACTCTTCATATCAAATTTAATCAGCAAACCGCACAGAAAACCGTGCGAGTAAAGTTTCGTGAAAACTTAAACTTAAGTAACCCTTCGACCTCTGCAATGTCGGCGACGTGCAAGCGTTTATCGCCTTTAATGAAAAGCGTTAACGCTCACAGTTCTGTAATGTGATATTCAATAGGTTTTATGAGATTAGTTTCATTATTTAGTGCTGTTACATGACTGGTTTTGTACGTAGAATTGTTTGTATAGCTCATACGTATAGTTTAGTAGTTTTAAAAAAATATATAAATGATAGATTATTATCTGGGTGTTAGAATTTTGTTTTGTTTTAATATTTTGCAGTTTTCTACATTCATATACTAATATTAAACGGGTTTTTTCCACGATTTTCACATTTAATAAGTTCAAGATATTTCGACATCTATCTATCTATCTATAGGTTAGGTATATAAAATGAATTGCTGTTCGTTACGAGTAGTCTCGCTAAAACTCGAGAACGGCTGGACCGATTTGGCTAATTTTGGTCTTGAATGATCTGTGGAAGTCCAGAGAAGGTTTAAAAGGCAGATAAATACGAAAATGCTCGCAATAAAATAACAATTTTGTTTTCGCTTTGATGTGTCCCACGCGGGCGGATTCCTTTTGTTTGTTTTAAGTTTATTTTATATAAAAGTTTATGTCTTTTATTTATCGTTTGAGGCACTACAAAGTCTGCCGGGTCAGCTAGTTAAATTATAAAAATAGTGTTGAGAATCCATTAAAAACAGTGCGTGTAAGAATTTTTTCATTGACAAACATTTATAGATATCTTCTAAAGACTTTGTAGGCAGAGCATACGTCCTATCTTAATGCGAGTGGTCACGGACGCTCATGGACGTGAACATTGCCACTACAGTTAACAAATAGTGTTGTGGCCTGTTACAAACCTAGTCATCAGCGATAGATAACACAGCACTGACTAATACCGTATAGGAGACTTTATTTCACAGTCGGTGGTAATAAATATCTTAGGAAACAATCAATAGAAACAGCGGCTTTACACCTCTACGCGGCTCCACGCCGTGGTGCAATGATGGGATTGTATTGAACAATAATTCAGAGCATTCCCTATGGAATATACGGTGGAAAACACAGAGAGAACGAAAGTACATATATATGTATGTAGGACTGGTAAGAACAGAACGTATGAAAAGAGTGTGGAACGGAGCGTTAAGATGTGAGTGAGAGAAAACGGAAAACAAGAAGATGGCGATGACGGTTAAAAAATGAGCAAGGCGTACATACATAATAAAAGTGTTAATTAATTTTTAAATTATTATTATAACAGAAGATTTTGGAACAGTGAAGGTTTTATTTTATGCGCTGCGATCCCTATTCTACATGTCTATCGATAAGTTTTATACAAGCTTAGTATGAATTTAATCAGAATATGCACGTAGAAAAGTTTTCTTGGCGCAGATCCAAATCGTATTGATACGTGAGAACTACAATTCTAATGTCGTTAGATTGTTAATACATAATACTACTTACTTCTTAAACAGTTCGTGACTCGTGGAGAAGATTAAAAAAAATGAAAATGTATATGCCCCGAATTGAGAAACTCCTTTTTGGATTGACGTCGGCTAAGTCTCTCGGTCTATACGTCTGAAGTATTTTACTAACAAATTGTTTTGCTTCAAGCAAGTTGGACATATTTGTGATTTATTCTTTGCAAAAAGGATATTTTTTCTTCAGAAAAATAATTTTGTAAAATTTAATAATATATTTAGGTGCAGAGTGAGTGAGTGTCTTTGTCTGATTTGATCTCTGAAGGCGCTGAAATAGGGTTGACTTTGGGTGTATGTGACAGTATTAATATTTTAACATATAAGCGGTCAGATACACCCAAAGGTGTCCTTTAGGACACGCAGCGAGCGAATTAGCGTCGCGTTCTACATCCTTGTTATTTTCAATAATTTACAGTTTCGCATATTTACTAGTGGTAGGATGTCTTGTGAATCCGCGCGGGTAGGTACCACCACCCCGCCTATTTCTGGCGTGAAGCAGTAATGCGTTTCGTTTTAAAGGACGGGGCAACCGTTGTAACTATACTGAGACCTTAGAACTTATATCTCAAGGTGGGTGGCGCCTTTACGTTGTAAATGTCTATGAGCTCCGGTAACCACTTAACACCAGGTGGGCTGTGAGCTCGTGCACCTATCTAAGCTATAAAAAAATATATCGTGTGAAAATTTCGACGTTCGTCAATCTAAGCGTTATAAGCGAAAAATAGTATGCTAATGCATTCCCGGTTATAAACCCGACCGTACCGGCTTTTCACGTGCTCCGACCCGGAGGTCACATTACCTGTTTAATTAACCGCAACCTTTGAACGCAGTAATTAATTCGTAACACCACCCGTTACTACGCTTGTCACATAAATTCCTCAAAGTTAACATAATATTGTACCCACCCCGAATGTAAGGTGACCATGACGAAAAGTTTAGTCAGTTAAAAGTTCTCTTCGAAAAAAAACATAAATATTGTCTATTTCGGCCGTCTGGTGTAGTGGTAAGTGACATGGTCACTACACAAGGGGGTCGCGGGTTCGAATCCCGCTAAGGGAAGATATTTGTATGACAAATATAAATGTCTTTTCCAGGGTTATGGATGTATATTAAATATGTGTATGTGTATAATAAAAATCTTACATTTATTTCCGTTATCTGGTACCTGTAACACAAGTTCTTTACGAACTTATCACGGGACCAGTTAACGTGGCGTGACTGTTAGTAAATATTTATTTATTTTATTCATTTATTATTTCGTGGAATTTTTTTTATTTGAACAACAAATATAGTCCATAGGATTTAAGCCTATGAGAGAATAAAATCTAACAATTATGTAGGTTTCACATCTAGTGTCAATAAACTAGAGACATATTTAATTTAATTTAATTTTATGGATAGACGAAATCTCGCCCTATTTAATGTTAGGTGGTTATCGGAATTAAGTCACAAGCTTGGATGGTAATTCCAATTGAGTCTCAATTCCATTTGCGCCAGGACTTTTATCCTTGAAAATGGACTTCATCGTACTTTCGTGGCAGTAAGTAATATATCATCAGTTAGATTCATTCGCGAAGCAGTTGCTCTTGAGTAATTAGGTCTCCTATGGATGCGCTCAGACGCTTAGTTAGCAAATCCCATCCCTCCTTGCTAAGCCTTTGCTCGCCCACCTGTCCTGGTAAGACTTAAAAGGCCTTGGTGCTATCAGTAATAAAATAAAAAATATCATCGTTACAAATAAATCCCCCCATTCTTCAAAGCAACCTCAACATGTCTCAAAGGTTATTAGACAGGATTCAAAACACGCATACGATTCTTCAATATTTGATTAACTTTTCATTTTCAAATGTCGAATATAATAATATGTACTTACACAAAGTAAAAATTTAAGTTCGAACATAAGCTTAATAAGCTGAAAGCTATTTTGTGTATGTCTATCTGAGTCTTAAAGATCGTTAGCTGTATTGGATTGGTTAAATGTACGTATCTTAAAAACACACATTCATATAATAAACATATTTAGTTTCAACCTTTGCATGGTGACTCAACTCCTTTATTTTTTTTACATAAACGAAGACTTAAATATATTAGAAAGTAGTCGCTCAGATTTTGGCTTTGAATTACAACTTATAAGCTTTTTGAAATATTATGCGTTTAAAAATTTAATGGCTTCAATTTGGCTTCAATATCAATAATTACTGGTACAAAAAAACCAACGATTTAGCCTGTCGGTTTGGATTGCAAACAGGACAGTAGTAAACTTAAAGTTTTTTGGATAAGGTTGAAATTGCCTTCGACTACAGTGATCTGATTTTTCAAATCACAATGCTCGGTTCGGCCAAAAGTCAATAGCCAAAATAATAGTTTAAAATATCAAGCCACTACTGAGATGATATCGAAGGAATAGCCTTTAGAATCAAAGTACGTGACTAAGGATAATAGCTTGTTTTGAGTTTCAAATATGTTTAGTTACTGGAATTTAACAATACTTTGAATCATACACACCACTGCATTATCGGTATCAGCTATCGGCAATTAAATTAGTTATTTATGTTATGAAATTTGTTTACTAAGTAAGGTTTTTATTTTTGGTGTTTGTGCATTCTAGTAATCATTTAACTCTAGATGGTGAGAATCCATAATACACCAAATGCATAAAATAAAATGTACTCTATATTAAATTTGCTACAGACTGATTAGGTGGTGCAAGAGTTAGCGCCCCCTTACTGTTGCGACGAGGGTCGTAGGTTCGATTCCCAGATCAGGCAAACAATCGTGTGATGAATAGGTTTTTTTGCTGTTTATCTGGGTGTTTCTTATCTATATATCTTTAAATGTATTTAAGTATGTCAGTCTCTGGTACCCATAACATAAAGACTTCCAATATGGGGCCGAATGACCATACGTGATTTGTTCCCAGTTATTTATTTATTTATCATTATTTATAGCATTAAGTTTAATCGTACAACCATTAATTAATTATAATCGTAAAAACACAGATAATTGCATTTATGTCCAGCAGGATAACAGTTATTAAAAACATTCTAAATCTGCAAGTCAAGAATATCCCAAGTTTTTCTTGGCACCCCACACAAAATGAATTTGACAAACATATTCGTTCGGCTCATGAAACTAATTAAATTTTGACTTGCGCCTTATTCCACAGACATAAAGTTAATAATGCAATGGTAAGAAGAGCCTATTGATGAATTAAGTGCGTAGCATGAGTTTTGACATATCAAGACAGATACGACAGACGTGTCGGTGACGCCATAATAAGTCCAGATGTTGGCTTTGGTCGTGATTTACTAAACTTATATGAGGCTTTGGGTGGTTATAAAGCGAGAAGCATTAGCGTGGACATGGCCAAGCCACTGCCAACCGTGGTCTTCAATTTTTAATTACTGTTTTGAGAAGGAACTTTTCGTAGCTTCTCGAAATCACCGCGAAGGGAAGATCGTGTTTAGCTGTGCCTTGCGCATCTGATGTTAATGAGCATAGGTAACCACTCAATCTTCAGACGGGCCCAGTCCTTGACTGGCTATGGATATAATAAAAAAAATATGATAAAAGGATTTCACCGGGGCAGAAGTAAAATTAAAAAATTCAGACCTGGAAACTGGAGTCAATAAAAATTTTGAAATAGCAAAAGATTTACAAATAACTACAGAAACTATGCAAATGGCATTAAATTATCTATCTACTTGTCCGAGATGAAATTATTAGGGCTACACGCAAACACCTACTAAAATTACTTTGACTAGTGTTCGTCCAGTAATCGAAGTTCGACAATAATCGCTGAGACCTCCATTACTATATTTTCATTTTGTTTTTTACTAATTATCTGAAAAATATCTAAGAGTGTTTCCTAAATAAATAAAACTCATGTTAAAAGAAATAAAAATCGCCAGACAAACACACAGCAAGATTTTCTGTAAAATACGATCAAAAATTAAAATCAAAGTTATCTATTGGAGTTTTCAAAGAATTTAAAGCTGGTCATAAACAACGTGAAATGCAAACTACATATGATTGTATTCTATTTCGCGAAATAGTCCTACGAATCTCCTTAAGAGACACCCCCAATAAAGAAATTAAATTTTTGTTGCTGCAATAAAATTACATCCTATTCATCTTTTTAGGGCTTCGGTTCAGCTTACCGTATTGCAGTTACCCAATCTACAGACCAGGTTTCACATCTAACTGTTCGTCGAGTTTGATGAATACGAGTTTGTTAACTGTGTGCTTATGTTTGATCCAAGTGTTGCAGCTACAAGCATCTAACAAAAGTGTATGTGGATTAGATGAATCAATAAGGATGTGGAAAATTTCATGTCCTGGGCCTGATTTCTTAATGTGGTCATAAAAGGTCATAGGCTCAAGGATAATACGCCCGATGCATTCGTACCGAGCGATGCGAATGTGCCGGTGTTCGAATCCCGCAGGTAGGTGCACGTTTGTCTAATTGTATAAAACTTATAAGAAATGTTCATGAATGACTTTCACTGTTAAAGAATAACATCGTGTAATAAAAATAAAAACACCCCCAAAAATTATAATTTGTCGTGCAGCAGTACTGTGTTTCAGTGTGAAGAATGGGGCAGCTCTTGTGGCCTATAGACCTGGTTTCACATCGAATCAGCCAGCTTAGTTTCTCGCCGGATCTTAGCGAATCGCGCTTCCGATATGGTAACAAATGCACTGATGAACCAGCTGTCCTTGAGCTGTTAGGTATCCATTGGAGGCACTCGAGCAGCTACTGCCAAATCGTACTCCTGGCCCCGGTTCGTCCTCATCTGTCCTGGTAAAGCTGGAAATGTTTTCGAGCCACCAGTACCAAAATATCATAACTGTCAATAGCATTACACAAACTTCTGATGCTTCAAATCGATGAAAATTAGAAGCGAGTGTTAAAAAGATCAAGATAAAACCAATGAAATATGCAAATGTCCAACAGATTTCGAATTAAACTGGACAAGGATAATGGAATTTTCATGTATTTCGTTTTGATTGCATTAAATTTAGATCAGAGGTTTTTATATATTTCCGCTATTAATGAAATACGTGTTATGGACCAAAACTATTTTAGTGGTACATTTATAAATGAGTGGTGGGGGGTCGTATTGTGAGCTTACGCAGTTAGGTACCACTATCCTGATTATTACTACCTTGAAGCAGTCATGAGTGTGGAATAGCCGGAGAGCACAGCGTGATCGTTAAAAAGATACCATCATCTCTTTTTATCACGCTTTTATTAGCTTCAGACGTACGTATGTTAGTATGTAATGGAATATTTGAACATGATTTTGACCCCCTTCAAAGCGTCAGATTAACTCGAAATTTGATATACTTATTAAGGACAGATGACAGATCAATATTTAAAAAAAAAAATTAAAAAAAATTGAAATTCAACTAAAAAATAAAAAATGATAAATAGTTTAAAAAAACTAACAAAATACGCTTTTAGAGAAAATTCAACTAAAAAAATAGAAAATATTTTTTCATAAATTTGAATTATTTTTTGATATTTTTTTTTTACCATGGCACCAATTGCTACTAGAACAGAAATTTTTATTAATTCCCACTTTTACTAGCACGCACCTTGTAACTCTGAAATTAACTCCCCTCCAGCAGTAGATATTATAGTCTAGGCTGGTCTAATATCATTCTGGCTACTTCTACAGTCAATCATTAATACGTTTCAGCTTAAAGGTAACAGACATCATAATAAAGATTGGGAAAAAAGTTTCTTCGCATTTTTTAAGAAAAATCACAACATTTTTTAATATAATTTATTTACCTTTAACTAAAGTATATACCATTTTGTTTGATAACTTTTTGCCATATTGTAGGTAGGGAAATGATCCCATTACTGTAGAAATTTTGGGGCTTCTGATCAAAATACCGCGACAATTGGTTTTGGCAGTCTTCTCGTGATGTTAACCTGACACTGCCTAAAGAATTCTGAAGAGACCGAAACAAGTGGAAATCTGAAGGTGCAAGGTCAGGATTATACGGCGGATGTATTGACACCTCCCAGCCAAGCTCTCTTAATTTTTGCTGAATGGCTAAAGATGTGTGCGGTCTAGCGTTATCATGATGAAAAACCACACCCCTTCTGTTGATTAATTCCGGCCGCTTTCTCTCAATTTCTCGGCTCAAGTTTCCGGATTGAAAACGCTTAAACCAAATTTGTGCTACTCTCACAGACACTGCACTAGGTTCATAAACATCGCAAATTTTTTTCACGGCTTGCGTTGCATTTTTACCTTTATTGTAGTAAAATTTTAAAATGTATCGAATTTCTTCATTAGATTGACTCATCTTGACACTACAAAAAATAAATAAAAATCACACATTTTCCTAATTTGAATTTATCTTTTTTTAAATTTAAACTTTTAATGATACTAAAACCAACCAGATACAAAAAGTATAGCCAAAGAGATTTTATTACAAGTTCATACATACTATAATGCGAAAAGACTTTTTTTTCAACCTATTCTAATACAAATTAGACTTTGATTTAAAGTCAGTCCTATTATGTGCTTTAAGGGCTCCCGTTATTACTATGTACAGATGGATCGTGGAGTGGACAGTGTGTCTATAAAAGCATACTGTGGGATGTTGAACCCTAATTTGTAAATATTCGATGAGGGCAAGTCGTTACCACCTGTAAACGGCAACGCAAATAGGCACTCGCTCGCATTACACTTCCTAATTCGGTTAGGAGCAGAGGTTGTGTCAGTTGTGACACAGAGTGATTGGTACGATTGTTCTGTTTGCATTTGAATTCAACTGTAATTGGAAAATAATTTTTTTAAAGCAAAATTATCATCTAAATAAAAAATAAACGTGTATTTTGAGAGTTTAATCCATCTTGAATAGTCAGAGAATATAAATAGTGTAGGCACGGGAGCATGAAGAAGTAATAACAATGTAAGGTGCTAAGCGCAGACGATAGGCAATAGATTCAAAACTTTGGCGGTGCAGTAAAATATGGGATGTAGCTTAATACCAAAATATATACATACATTTATCTTTTTTTTTTATGATTGAATATTTACTGGTGGCCCGGAGGCCTTTCCAGTTTCACCAGGACAGGTGGGCGAGCAAAGGCTCAGCCAGGAGGGGTGGGATTTGCTAACAGCTACCCGAGCGCCTCCGAAGGAGACCTAACAGCTCAAGAGCAGCTGATTCGCGAATGAATCTACTACCGGATCGGAATCGCGACCCGCTGAGAAGATCCGGCGAGAAACTCAGCGAGCTGATTCATGGGTTAGGTTGCACGGCGAACTCTTTGTCGAGTTCGACGAGTACGGTTACCGAGGTCCATAAGCCTGCTCCTAGTGTTATTTTTTTATTTTTTTTTATTGCTTATATGTATGGACGAGCTCACAGCCCATCTGGTGTTAAGTGGTTACTGGAGCTGATTTCATGTATTTCTGAATAGATTCGAGGCCCAGGTCGTCGTGTAGGTCAACGTTCATCACGAACCACGGAGCTCCGACGGCTAACCTGCAAAAGCGGGATTGTAGAGATTGGAGGGTGTCTATGTGCGTGCGGGCCGCGTGAGCGAACACCACACTCGCGTAAGTCATGACGGGCCTTATACAAGTTTTGTAAAGTGTCACCTTGTTCCGAAGGGACATTTTACTCCGCTTACAGATCATGGGGTAGAGTCTACCGAGAATAAACGCAGCACGGTCACGGACTGATTTTATATGCGGGCGGAATGTCATTGATGCATACAGGGTAACGCCCAGGTACTTGACCTTCTTGGCCCAGGGTATGGGTTGTCTAAAGAGAGTAATCGGGGGTGTGAGATTCCTCCTCCTAATCTGGGAAGAAATCCGTGTGGAGCTTCCCCTCTGAAATAGCTCCGCAGTACTTTTCGCTGGTTGATGTCTATGCGCCATTTTCGGAACCACTGTCCTAGGGCTAGGGCTGTGCTCTGAAGCTTCTTCGCGATTAGGGACTTGTTTCTACTGGAATAGTAAACAGTCGTGTCGTCGGCGAATAAAGCTAAATGGGTCAACATTTATCTGCGATGCACCAGTGGCCTGCAAATCCTTGTATTGCTACGGCCGGTTCCTCTAAGGACGTTTTGACGGTGGGAAATCAACAATTATAATGTTTTGTACTGTAATATAATTTTTTCTTCGGATTTATTTATATACTCAATTAAAACTTGCTTTTACGGTTAAATATCGCCTTTTTAGAAAACAAAAATAATACAATGATAATAGAAATGTATTTTTAATTGTGTTATTGCTCTCTTGTATTTTTAATTGTCGCGGTATTAATAATAATGGTATAACTCATATGAAGTTATACTTTATGTTAAAGAAAAGTGCGAAAAGAAAAGGTTGACAGAAATTTATGGCTTCGTGGAGGTTTTAATAGGTCCCACAAAGGAGACGTCACAAGCGTACAGACTCTTAAGCTTTAGCTATATTGAAAAAATAAAAAGAGAAAGATGGGCGCTTCTAAAGATATAATACTTAAGTACCGTTTTCTTCTTTATTTTTCAACCGATTTTCTTTTGTACTGTAGTTTTATCTAAACTAGTAGTGCTCCAGTAGTCTAAATTCGACTAGAATTAATTGAAATTATAAGTTTGAACATTATTACGGTTCTATTGTCAAAGACTATTATTATACTTCTAATCACAGATTTCGCCAAGACTACACTATAGATAAATATTAATAAAGATAAACAATATTAACCTATTCTTAATTTGACCACAGACTTTAATCAATAACAAAAGGTTGACAATAAACAAAGAGTGTATATACTTTTATTGTTGTGTGTCAAATAGATGGTAGTGTGTGTAATGTTTTTTATTGACTTATGATTTTTTTATGAATAATTAACAAAAAACATTAGATTTCTGCACTCCTTCTCTATATTCTCTATAAGTGTGGGAAATTCCATACCCTCCGTCCGCGCAATTTCGTAAAAAGGGATCCAAAGTTTTTGCTTCACGTATTAGTATATAAAATAATTCGACTAAGCGTGACTAAGCGACAATAACTGCTTTGTACATAAATGATAGGCAATATCCATATTCGATGCGCAAAAAAAATATATTTCTAGGTCTATTAAAATAATTTCAATCCTACAACTAGATTCGTTAAAATATAATTTTTTTCAAGTATTTCGACTTTAAATTAGTCTACTATAAAGATCACGCATTGTCGCTTAGTCGCGTTTGCATTTCAAGCGTCGGATTGTATATTTTTTTATTTAAAGCAAAGGAATTTAATAACATTTTGAGGTATCAGTGACTATGGCCGAAGTTCGATCATCGGGCGAACATAAGTAATTTACAAGCACATTGTGTTTCGAATTTCCGAGCGACTAGACTACAATAACTTTCACGAACAAACAAACGGCAATCGTAATAAACAGAATTCATTGTTAGGATTACCGTTGTTATTTTAGGCAGATTTTTAGATCCGAATTAATTGTTTCAGGAACGAATAGCCTTATTGAACAAAGACCTGGTGGTTACTGGTGGTAGGCCCTCTTGAGAGTCCACGCGGGTAGGTACCACCACCCCGCCTATTTCTGTCGTGAAGCAGTAATGCGTTTCGGTTTGAAGGGTGGGGCAGCCGTTGTAACTATACTGAGACCTTAGAACTTATATCTCAAGGTGGGTGGCGCATTTACGTCGTAGATGTCTATGGGCTCCAGTAACTACTTAACACCAGGTGGACTGTGAGCTAGTCCACCCCATCTAAGCAATAAAAAAAAACAAAGACTGAAATTTCGATCTTCCGAACTTCTGCTCTATTTAGAACAAAGAGCCATCCATTATCATTATAAATAAATAAATAAATAATAAATATTTACTAACAATCACGCCACGTTAATTGGTCCCGTGATAAGTTCGTAAAGAACTTGTGTTACAGGTACCAGATAACGGAAATAAATGTAAGATTTTTATTATACACATACATATATTTAATAGACATCCATAACCCTGGAAAAGACATTTATATTTATCATACAAATATCTTCCCTTGGCGGGATTCGAACCCCTACTACACCAGACGGCCGTTAAAGTTATTATGAGAAGTAAATGCGTATAACGAGTGTAAATTTTGTATTTTAATAAAAACTATAATATACATAATATAACTAATCGTGCACAAGTGAAATTTCATCAGAAATCAATTCATCTTAATTAAAATATCTTGAAGAACATACATTACTAATCTATTTACAGCGGAATGTTATTCTTTGTTTGGTCCTTTTGACGTGACAACGTCTTATAATTCGATGGAGCCGGCTGCACACACGAAAAAACATGACTCATACGGCGTTACCTCGCTCTGAGGCGTTACATTTAAGGCTTGAAGTGCAAGCGAGAGCGCGCAACGAGCGACAAAGAGGCACAATCGGCCTCCGCGTTCGGCAGCGTTCGACACCTGTCTCTCTCCTACTTGAGTGAGCGATGCATCCACGTGGACAGCTGCTATGCAATAATACACTTACATAAATATCTATCAAACAAATAAAATTTAAATTTTCTTTTGAAAAATGAAACCATTCAGTATTTTCTTATGACGTTGTCACGTTCAACTATCGTCAGTAATCCGCCTTTACAAACAACCGTTTTTTTTCTCATTCTCAATTATTTAAACGATCTCGCTAGCTCCAGTTGTCTAGTTGCGCCCTTCACAGAGAGAGAGAGCTCAAGAATTCAACTCGTTTTAATTAAATGCAGCGCGAGAAGTTTTCCGTTTGATCAAATTGCTTTATGTTAAATGTTGTTCCTCTGTTTGATACAGACACGAGATTTTATTTTCGTTGGATCATGTGTGTCGTAGATTCAATTAGCGGGAAGTTATGCGCTTTCCGCTAATTGCACGATCAGAATCAAGATTTTACACAAAAAGGTAAAAACAAAAATACAGAATCATAATGGAATATATTAAAATGAACCAAAACCTAACTAACCAATCTAAAGTTTGTATTTCAGGGCCACGATATAATAATAGACGGCTTAACGTATTCAAGTCTCCGTGAATTAGACTGAAATGGCACTTAAAGTCAATGCTAACTAGTGGTTATTATTATTAGAAACTATGGTACAGTTTCATGTGGAAAATCGATTTTAGTATTTTTTTTATTGCTTATATGAGTGGACGAGCTCACAGCTCATCTGGTGTTAAGTGGTTACTGGAGCCCATAGACATCTACAACGTAAATGCGCCACCCACCTTGAGATATAAGTTCTAAGGTCTCAGTATAGTTACAACGGCTGCCCCAGCCTTCAAACCGAAATGTATTACTGCTTCACGGCAGAAATAGGCAGGGTGGTGGTACCTACCCGCGTGGACTCACTAGAGGTCCTACCGTCAGTAATAAATTCAGTATTTCTAAGTAACTTAATTTTTGTGACTTCCGATCACATCTGATCACATAGTCTGTCTAGCTATCAATCAAAAAACCCAAGCATGCAATCATAGTCCCCTCCTTCACTACCTTCAGTTCTCTTAACGCCTTCATAGGCAAAGGTGTATGAAGCTGCCGATGAAAGTTACCGTTGTTCATAAAAATCACTACTAGAGGCATAGCCACGTCGCTGCACCTAGCTTGAAATGGTGAGACCAAATTTCTTCGACTCCTACTCCCTCTAATACGATTTTTGAGTCGTGGGAGACTAAAGCAAAATTTTCAAGCTTCATGGCATTCTTGCAGCGTGGAATTTGATAGGCAGCGGCTTGGCTCTGCCTCTGGCATTGCTGAAGTCCACGGGCGAAGGTAACTACTCACTATCAGGTGGGCCGTATGCTCGTCTGCCTACAAGGGCAAAAAAAGCTGTTTATGCCAATTTAAATAATAAGAATTGAAAATAAATAAACAACAAATTATTTACTAAAATAGTAAAATTGTTTTAGGAATCGAAGAGAAGGAATGGAAGGAACGATGGTACAAAATTAGGTAGTTACATATATACCACGCATGCAGTGCTCCCGTAGCTCCATTGATTTTACCACAAGCCGTTAAAAATAGATTCCAGTGAGACATTTTTTATGACAAGATCAAACTCCTACAAAAATTCAGTTTGATATTCGCGTCGGGAAACCTTTTCGACTCCCTAATGATACATCCCATTGTTGCCGTTCCAATTATAGACTCTTTCACAGGTATTAAATGTTGTCGCCGATTTTCTGGTGAGTCCTCAAACAGAACAGAAGAATAAGTAAGATCAATGTTTGCGAATTCAATACCTATATTTTTCTATCTATCTAGTCTTTAACATTATAATTTATTGGGAAAAAAGTTGTAATACGTAGTCAAATAGTTAGTGCTAGGTTTTTAAGTTACTAACATATATTATAAGTAATATTTACTTACAAAATCTATAATGTCTTTACTGAAGTAAAGATACATAATAGCAATAATAATAATAATAACAACATTTATTATCAATTTTGATAGCTGGATGAGCTCACAACTCACTAGGTGTTATGTGGTTATTGGAGTCAATGGACATCACAATGTGCTGCCATTTTGTTGTCAAGCCATTCAGGATAGATTGCTCAGCTGTTTCATAATAGGTAAAATTGTGGTATTTCCCGTTTGGGTTTACGATACGTCTAAACACGAGTTATCTCTATAGGTATATAAAAATGAATTGCTGTTCGTTAGTCTCGCTAAAACTCGAGAACGGCTGGACCGATTTGGCTAATTTTGGTCTTGAATTACTTGTGAAAGTCCAGAAAAGGTTTAAAAGGTGGATAAATATGTAAATGCTCGGAATTAAATAAAAATAACAATTTTGTTTTCCCTTTGATGTGTCCCCCGTCGGACGGATTCCTTTTGGTTGTTTTAAGTTTATTTTATACAAAAGTTTAGGTCTTTTATTTATCGATTAAGGCACTACGAAGTCTGCCGGGTCAGCTAGTAAGGTAAATAAAATTCTGCGGGTGTCATTTTTATTACACGGTGTTGTTTCTCCACTATAGAAAGAATCTGTGAAAACATGCTCGGTAGGTACGCATGATTATAGAAAAATGAAAATGTATCTGCAAGATTTGAATTCAAGCATACTCGCTCACGTTACTACGGATCCTCCTGATCCATTAACGGTCTTTTAGGTACCACAAGCACCGGTCACCATCCTCGTCGCACGCTGAGCGACTTTGAACTTACGGACCAAACCTACGGTCAATGTCCACGTTCCAGCGCCATATGTCATGACCGGCAGCACACAAGCGTTGAAAACTGTTGTCTTTAAGCATTGCGGGATTGCTGAGTTCAAGGGGGGTGTAAGGGGTGGC
The DNA here is from genome assembly GCF_003987935.1 of Bombyx mandarina. The sequence goes on along the minus strand of NW_021011476.1, from coordinate 4,033,003 downwards.
AATGAAATCACAACTGCTCAATAGCCAACCTTACCTACCCGTGGTGCAATCTGCTAGCTAACAGACGAGGCCCTGGTGACCGACCGATGGCGGTATAACCATCCATAACCAGCCATGTCTCTAAATAAAACACATCAGGACATAGGCAGCAGCATACCCTGAAGAAATGACATAGTACTGCGGTCACCAACCCGCCTGCCAAGCGTGGTGACTACTGGCATAATCCTCCCAATGGACAAAACATTACATGGACATTATTAAAAAAAAATAGCACGATAAAACTATTTGCCAGCGTACAATTTTAATTTAGAACAGAATAAACGGTTTGTTAAGTGCTTAATTAAATACTCCTCGAGCTATTTTCTTATGAAGCAAATGTTGATTTACGTAAGCTATTTGACGACTAGTTGTGTTATTTTAACATTTATATGAGATATGCTACGAATAAATATTATTATTTATTCGTAGGAGATACGTGCGACTTTTTGGCGGGAACGCGAGGAGTGAGGTTATGTGATTTGTTTTATTTTGTCTATTTAGTGTTTCTTCAGGTTTAAATGTGTAATAAAGGTGGTTTATTAACTGTTTTTAAATTAAATTTAAGACTTATATGGTTTTCTCATAGATACCATTATCAGAACTGGACTAAATTGTAATGGAACCACACGGGAAGCGTCAGCTTTCGAATAAAAAAAGAATCATCAAAATCGATTCACCCAGTCCAAAGTTATGAGGTTATGAGGGAACATAAAAAAAACATACAGTCGAATTGAGAACCTCCTCCTTTTTTGAAGTCGGTTAATAAACATAATAATAAGTAATATGTTTGTCTCGAATTTCCTTCTAATAACATAAAAGCTATATACGTGTATCATGTTTGATTATTACAAGCTTTTTCAATTTAGTTTGTTCATTTTAGTTGACTCGGGCTCTGGGGATTACAGACTTAAGCCTCTTTAGAACTGGCATTTGTGAGTTCCATCACGTTGTGCACACATGAACAATGTCTCGGGAGTGCGTCTGAGATGAAAATATTACCGAGACATTTTTGCTTCGATACGGCTTCTGAAAGCCACTGCTTATTACGTCGGTGATGTTAGAAAAGTAGATTCGTACGCGACCTCACTGATTTTTTTTTAAGGGATTTTATGACCTGGTAGCTAAGACCTTTAAGTCATGTATTATTTTAATTTACCTATAATCTTATTTTTATGAAAAATGATAATATGGAGTGAAATGAAATGAAATGATGATGATTAATTTGAGACATTCATGAACTGGCATGAAATTAAGTGATATGGGATGAAATATAATCTCAATATTACTCCTTTACTGAGATTTTTTCAGTGGACTTTTTGGAGGATCCCGAGAAGTTACGTACAGAGCGGCTTTGTTTCATTGTCCCAAATTCGTGCACTTTCATAGATATTAAACAGTTAATAAACCACCTTTATTACACATTTAAACCTGAAGAAACACTAAATAGACAAAATAAAACAAATCACAGAACTTCACTCTTCGCGTTCCCGCCAAAAAGTCTCCGACTTCACTGATTGAATTCATTGGTACAGACACGCAATAGAATTAAGAACGTGTATATTAGGAATATCACTCGTAGTTATTACTAGTAGTAGGTGTAGTACGAACTTGCAATGGGTAATAATTAGTCTAGGCATTCTTTATCTATATATTAATACGTGAAGCAAAAACTTTGTATCCCTTTTTACGAAAATTGCGCGGACGGAGGAGTATGAAATTTTCTACACTTATAGAGAATATAGAGAAGAAGTGCACAATGCTAATTTTTTTTTTTAAATAATGCATAAAAGATACATTAAATCAATAAAGAAAACACTACACACACTACATACCATGTATTTGACGCACACACGCATGCATACTATTTATTTATTGTCAAACTTTTGTTCTTGACGTCTGTGGTCAAATTGAGAATAGATTAAATATTGTTTGTCTTTATTAATATTTTTTTATAGTGTAGTCTTGGCGAAATTTGTGATTATAGAAGTATAAGATACAATCATAATAGTGTACAAACTTACAAATTCCAATTAATTATAGTCGAATTTCGACTACTGCGGGACCTCTAGTTTTTGTTAAATTTGCCAAATACTAATAATCAGTTTTGGCATCTTTTTTTCGGTACTCCAAACCGATAGCTGTTATCTTTACACATAAAGATATTTCGAAACAAAAGTAAGTCAATTAAAGGATTTGATCTTTCGTACTAAAGTTGTGACTCTTCGTTTATCAAAGAATGAATTACGCGAAATAAACTCGTTCGCCTGGCGTAGCGTGAGCGAAACTTATATGTATAGGTATTTGCATTATACATTGTTCAAAGTTTCATAATCTATTCTATCCTGTTGTTTCTGTCTTATTTCGTATACTCTATAATATATTATATTCAAAAGTGAAAAATTAATAATGTTCATTTCTTTACGTTGTTCTTTAGAATTATTGTGTTATGTTTGTTTAAATAAATAGCTAAGTTTGAAGTATATATATGATTATTCATGTATGTCTATATTTACTGGTGTATAGTTTTTTCATATGTAAATGTGTTTATTTCATGCAATAGTATATTGAAATTCGTGACATTAGAAGTTTGACCAGTTTTTTCATTAATTTATTTCTACGGGTTTATCTCTCTTCTTTTTTTTTTCTTATCGTTACATTGCAATGATTATATAATAAATATGTTATGGAGCTGTAACTTTTTTTTTCTACAAGAGAAAATCGTCGGATCCATATGTGGGTGTTGAACCTCAATAAAAACTCCTGCTGCTCACAACCGGCGCCCTACCTCGGACCGGGCCGGAGCCCAGTCGGGGCTATTGAGACGGCGGGACAGGGTTGACGCAGAGCACATTACATCCATCCCACCGTCCCACAGACGCCGGACCGCCGGCCGCCGGCGACACGACCACCGGTTCCCTCGTTCAGCGGGCCGAGAACCCGCCTTGATGGCTCCGCATTTTCACTTTCCCCCGGCGCGGTTGGAGGAACGCGGTCTACCATCACCCGGCTTCCTACTGCAGGTCAGTGTGCAAAGTACACCGCCCCACGTCTGGGTCCCTCCCCGCACAAAACGGGTGGCACCCCAAGCTCTTAGGGGGCCAGGTCACGGATACGACCCCGGTCCCGACCCCCTGCTCGGCGGCGGCGGGTTTCTGCGTAGTGAGGAGAGTTTTGCCTCACTCGCTCCACCGCCTCCTTCTGCGAGATGGTGCACTCGCAGAAGTCGAGCGTAGCCTTCCAGGACTCATCGCCGCCAAGCATCGACGCCAAGACGCCAGGCAGCGACAAATCCGGTCCTATCTTTGCGACCAGGACACGGCGCTGCACCTCTCAAGCGGGGCAGACAGCGAGCGTATGCTCCGCCGTGTCCTGGTCAATGGAGTTGTTAGTATAGGTTAGTTTTTCTACATGTTTAATTCTTGTATGTTTAATGTATCTTTTCCTTTGAATTATAAATACAAATTAGGTATTTACTGAACGACAATGTTTTTACAGTATATGTATTATAATATTCATCGTATCTTATTGACAGCATTTGGTTTTGATTTAATTTAGATTACAGATAAAGTTAGGGTTTTTAACTATTTTTTTTGGATCTAAGCAATGTTGCTATTGAAGTAGCTACCATTACCATACCTGCTTTAATTGCAAAAAATAGTAGGTATGTTAAAAATTGTGGTATCAATTTAAAAACTTTGGGTGCGTACAGTATGAACATATATCATTGTCATAACTTATTTCAGTTCGAAATCCGCTTATATTCAATGACCTCTTCAAGCATCGCAATTTACAAACTCTCTTGAATAACAAAACGAATGGTTCAAAACGTTCATTTAATAACAGCAGCAACAAAGACTTATCAATGACATCAGCGTAAAAGTATAGCAGGGGCCCTTTCAACAAAATATACAAAAGTACGGTCGGAGTAGGTACACAACATTGTATAATATTTAAGGTTTACAGCGAAGGAGTTCGGCTTCAGGAAACGGGCCATTGTTGTAAGTTTTTCGCTCGCCCAAGCATCGTTTGTTCACGCTTAATCGAACATCAAAATTCGGAAATCCGTAAAATCGACGAGATTTATGATGTGCTTGCAACTTTCGTTGGCTCCGTCGCGATTTGTATATTTATAACGGTCGGATTGTGTTTGCGCGGATAGTCGTGTTTATTTCGGCCTAAGAGAGGTGAGTTTGATGCGTCTGAGTAAAGCGTATTAGGGGCTTAACGATAAAGGTAAGATCTTCTGCGGAGCGAGTGTATTTGCTCGGCAGACCGACATTCCAAACGTTGTTCGGAATTTTGGAATGAAGTTCCCAATGGGATTATGCGGAAGGGTACCCTAACCGGGAAAAAACGTCCGTAACGTAAGAGTTTTATTAGTAATTCACACAGTATACGACTTAACTTTGTAATAAAGTACAAAAAATAACATATTTTTTATCATTCATTGACCACGATCTCAAAGTGTTCGTTTGCGCAATACACTAACTCTTATGCAAGCAACCGTGAATGAAGTGTACCACAATAAGTTCGCACGTTATCGAATGACCATGGGTTGTTGCGAAAGCTCCAGCTTAATTTTCTTTATTATTATTATTAAATTCTTTATTTTAGATAATAATCCATATAAATGTTAGTAACAGTAATTTCTTAAAAATAAGTTAGTAAGAACAAATATTTAATATTTATACCTCGAATAGAACTTAAAATTAATATTTTTATAATAAGGAACTTCGTTTCTATCCGGTGTCTCACTGCATTAACATCTTTTTTATTTAAGTAAGATTATCAAGGAAAATGTCGTAAGCGAGATTCAGGCGTCTGTCAAATATCTTGTATGCTATGATGTATGTATGACACAGCTTGTAAGCTTGCTTTTCCACCAGGTTTTTTTTCCAGGGTCCATCTGATGAAGACCTCGTACGGCCGCTCGTCAGTAGTGTCATTAGCAGAAGTATTAGATCGATCCACTAAGTAACTTGTTTACATGTTTACTTGTCTCTTGCTCGTACAAATGTGCTCGTCGTAGATAATATTTTAAATATTTATTTATTATGAATCAAGTTCGTAAGCATTTGTTTTTAAGATTTAGCAATAGATATTAAGCAAAGCCACTTAGCGAAAAAATGGCGGTGATCGTAAAAAATGTTCTTTGACATGGATCAAAAAAAAATTGGATTATTTAGTAAAAATAATTACTTAACACTAATAGGCTTAACTTAGCTCGGCAATCTTCAAATATTAAAATTGTTTTATTCTTTCTGTCTGTCTTTACAGTTATCGTGAGCACTCCACCCTTTAGTCTTGGTCACGTACTATCTACTGGATGTCTAAATAACAAATTGGTTAATGCTCAGTCTTAGACAATGATCATTAAATTCTAATCTAAATAGTCTGTTATTTTTGTATCCTACTAAATAAGTCACTAAATGTTTATCAATAAAAATGTAGATATCAATTGACTGTGTGTACTACATAAAATGTTTCTAGGATAATTTACTGAAACAAAACAGCCTAACCGCAAAGAAGGTCCTAAGCCCCCACACACAATTGTGTAGGGCAGTTTTATTTTCAGTCTTGCGAATAGTGTTTACGACTTAATTTTGCCTGACGAGCTAAGACGAGCTTTGAACGCCTTCATTAAAATCGTGGAGGAGAAAATACTACTACAATAAGACGGGTCTATCAATTATTTTATGACTTTTCATATTGTTTATTTAAAAATAGATGTTACTCAATAGAGTATGCTTATAATATATTATAGTACACTTATAGTATATTTACTTATTGCATGTAAAAGAATCTTCTTATATCGTTTATCGTAAAATAAATCTTTAAAGAAAAAGGAGTTCCGCGAAACAAACTTTAAGGTTTTTTCTTTAGCTTAATTTGAAATGGCCGGGCCGCGTGTAAGCAGAGAGGGATGGATGTTTAAGTTGAGACCTCAAAAACCACGTGTCGCTTTACAACCCGCGTCCAAACTTAGAATAAGAAAAGTTCAACCGAGGCCGAGGAAGACCAAAGTTTTTTTTTTTTATTGCCTTTGTAGGCAGACGAGCATACGGCCCACCTGATGGTGAGTGATTACCGTCGCCCATGGACTTCAGCAATGTCAGGGGCAGAGCCAAGCCGCTGCCTACCTATGCCTGCCTGCCTGCTCCTATGTTTGGGGAGTGTCTCTTTTCTATCCCACTGACACAGGATGCTGGATCGAGGGTTGCCGACATCACTACCGCGGCAAATGCATCCCACGGGATGTCCGCTGGATCAGAAAGTCTACCGGCTGTTCTCCTTCATCACACTATCTTTGATAACGATCAAATTTTGCCTATTACCTTGTTCCCATATTTATATTTCCCGAACTTATTCGAACGTAATTGTTAGTTATAAGACTTCTATCTTACGTTACAAGGAGGTATAAATTTGGCTACGGCGAAATTAAGCGTCTTTAAAATTTCCTCGGGCCGTTTTATTCTTAGAGTCTCTATTTTAATATTCTAGTAGGTATAACCACTTGAACGCGACCTTTAAACTCGCGCTTGTGTCAATAATTCTACGAAGACCCAAAATGAGCTCGTCCCTTAATTTGTTTTGAGAGCATTCTTGTATTCTCTAACATGATTCTAATGAAATACGTATCTAACAATTGCTCGCGATTGACTTCCACAGTGAAGGATTAATATCGTGTAATAAAAATCAAACCCGAAAAATTACAATTTGCGTAATTACTAATAGTAAGACGTCATGAGTCCATCCACATAAGCAAAAAAAATCATGTGATGTTTCATTCGAGTTACTCTGACTTTAAACGCTTAAGAGAGATTTTTTTTGTGTTTTTTTTGGTTGTTTTGATATAACTCTCCATGCGTCTGCATTAACTTATGTCCCACCTGGTGTACAGCTTATACTGGAGCCCAAAGATAATGCCACTCTATTACCTTAGCGGCGGGAGGTGATAACATTAAACACGAATTCGAAGTTCAGTTACGATAAATATTCCTTGTCAAATCTTCCGGAATGTATAAATATTTCTCGGTAGATATATTAAGATGTTTGTACTTACATTCGCATACGCCTTCGAAGGCGCTCGGGCAGTTGTTAGCAAATCCCACCCCTCCTGGCTTAGCAATTGCTCGCCCACCTGTCCTGGTGAAACTGGAAAGGCCTTCTGGCCACCAGTAGTCTTTAAATCATAAAAAAAAGAACGAAACATCGTGTAATACTTTAGCCGACGATGGCTTTTTGAGATGATAATACAAGCAGTCGTATTTATTGTATTTTTGGCCACTGAAATGTTTCTAAATGAAATGTCGCTAAAATGTTTTCCACGCGTCAAATTAAGTTCGAATCCATGAGCTCTACAAAGCCTTGCGAGCTCACATATGATCATTAAGGATATTCAATGATGAGCACTTTTCTTGCAAATGAAATTTGCAACGGAAATAAAAATAGAGCAATAGCAAGGTACGTCAAACTAAAAATATCTTTAGGTTTTTAAGCTATTGCATAGCTTCTATCGCGGGCCTTGAGCGCGGCGACTGAATCAAGAAATTCCGAAACGAAAATAGCCTGACACCCCCACTACGCCTACTATGTAACTCGCGTTCAAAACATTCACACGTTGTGCTTGTGTAGTGTTTGTGAATAAGCGCGCGGCGTGACGTCGCACTGCCGCATGCACATCATGAAAAGTCTGCCCATCTCTCCCTCGCGCGGTCTAGGTTATGAGTGTGAAGAGGACAGTTAATGTTTTGCTTTTGTTAATGTTTATAAATATAGCGTGGTCTTATTTTATTGTTGTTTTAATATTAAATTATTATTGTCTATTTATAATTGCATAAGTTGATAAAAAATGCTATGCAATAGCTTTACCGCGGCAGTCTCCGAGTGCCACACGTGTTTCTTTTTTTTTTTTTTGTAAAATTTTTGGCACCAACGCCTTTGGCATTGATTTTGCCAAATCTTTAGATATAAAAAAAAAAAACAGTTATTCTATTATAAATATAGGCATGTTTTGATATTTGCGTAGCGGCGTAGCGGCGTAGCGGCGTAGCGGCGTAGCGGCGTAGCAATTCCGTAGCCGAAACGAAACCATTTCCACGAAACATAATTAAACTGAATATAGTTTGAGCGCTTTGTAATACATACTACCTCATCAACTAAGATTTTATGCCGACTCGAGCAATATTATGATAAACGGTACGTTCGCTGATTTCGGGATGGAGGCCCTGATTTGGCACGTCGCAAGCGATCAAAAGGTTAACCGAAATTATACCGCTGTAACGCTCGGATGCCGCCTCCGCCTTTTGTGTTCTGTACAAAGAGCCCGGTAAATATTGACGAGAGATTTAAAAAGTTTGTTTGGAATTCGAAAAAAATCTTATCTGAATAACAAAAAATTTGAGCGTATATTAATGATATTTTAATCATGATTAACTGAGGAAGGTTGTCAATTCTTTTTTATTTGGTATTCGTTTTCATTTTGTTTTCTGTCTTACAAACAGCTTTAAGCTAGATTGAAAGACGTGGTAATTAATTTAGAAAATCGGAATTTTTCGACATTTGAAATCCCGCTAAATTGTATTACTTTTTTTTTTATTGCCTTTGTAGGCAGACGAGCGTATGGCCCACCTGATGGTAAGTGGCTACCGTCGCCCATGGACTTCAGCAATGCCAGGAGCAGAGCCAAGCCGCTGCCTACTGCTTAATACTCTCCACAAGCCTCGTTTGAAGAAGGACATGTCATAGCGCTCGGGAAACACCGTGGAGGGGAGCTCATTCCATAGCCGGATGGTACGTGGCAAAAAAAATCTCTGGAAACGCACTGTGGATGACCGCAGTGGCTCCAGGTAGTATGGATGAACTACTACTCCGGTGGCGGGCGGTGCGATGGTAAAAACGAGACGTTGGTATCATCTCGAACAATTCCTCAGAGCACTCCCCATGTATCCAAACGTATCCATGAGCGATTGAAATGATAATGAAATAATATCGTGTACTTAAAATCGCAATAGTGAAATTTATAAGTTTCCGCACTAGCTGGGTGATTGGGCGTACTGTACCAGTAGGGGTATCAACATAATCAGCATGTTGCAGAATGGGCCGATCGATTTCTTCGTTATTTTTTTGACATATAAGATTGCGTAGCGCAAAATGATGACAGATCCGAGACGTCTTAACTCTTCCTAAATCAGACAACGAATATGTTTTGATTCCACTCGAGCGATGACACTTCGACTCTGCCGAAACACACCACCCGAAGTGAGCCAATGCTTGACGCGTAGTTGCGGCTTGCATCCACTAGGATGCGACAAGCATATTTCTGCCAAAAAGTATAAGAAGTCGTCGTGGCCTAAAGGATAAGACGTCCGGTGCATTCGTATCTAGCGATGCAACGGTGATCAAATCGCAGGCGGGTACCACTTTTTCCAATTAAATACGTACTAAACAAATGTTCACGATTGACTTCCACGGTGAAGGAATAACATCGTGTAATAAAAGTAAACATTGCAAAATAAAAAAAAAAATCGTAATTACTGGTGGTAGGACCTCTTGTGAGTCCGCACGGTTAGGTACCCCTATCCTGCCTATTTCTGCCGTGAAGCAGTAATGCGTTTCGGTTTGAAACATGGGGCAGCCGTTGTAACTATACTGAGACCTTAGAACTTATATCTCAAGGTGGGTGGCGCATTTACGTTGTAGATGTCTATGGGCTCCAGTAACCACTAAATACCAGTTGGGCTGTGAGTTCGTCCATCAGTATAAGCAATAAAAAAAATTACGTTCCGGTTTGAAGGATTTACCAGCTTACAGTAGAATTGAGGCTGTAAGCAATAGACAAATTTAAATCTCATTACATTTCCACATTGTCATGTTTCTTCATCGTAACAACGAACCCTTCTCTTCTTGTATCGCAAAATCAAGAACCGAAACTTTATTAATAAAGCCAAACTCGGACGGACTAGTTCGAGCACAAGCCGATGTTAGATTTTAAAAACAAGCCAGTTCATTAGGAAACTTGGAGTTAATAAATTTTCGACCACAACTTCAATTCAGAACGTATAAATCTTTTGTAAGCATAGAATTATGTCGGCAGGAGTCCTGTACTATGTTGCTAAGTCTCCATTGTCTCGATCTGTACGAAGATTAATTTGGTAAGCTTCGAGAATTCTCTTACAGGGACCTAAAGTTTTTATAGATGTTACACCTACATACGCCGAATTTTTTGTTTTAAGGCACACACAATAGACTTTATAACGCAAATGCAGAGCACAGCTATTCATAAATGAAAAATCAGTTACGTTGTTATTATTATTTTTTTACTATTTAGATGGGTAGACGATCTCATAGCCCATATACATCTATAACGTAAACGCGCCACCCACCTTGAGATATAAGTTCTAAGGTCTCAGTATAGTTACAACGGCTGCCCTACACTTCAAACCGAAACGCATTACTGCTTCACGGCAGAAATAAGCAGGGTGGTGGTACCTACCCGCGCGGACTCACCAAAGCTCCTACCACCAGTAAATTAAATAATAATGTGTGTAAAAAATAGTATGTATTGTAAAAGTATGAAGGACGACTTCATCGCTAAAAGGATATCTTTCAGAAAGTTATTACAAGGACACGAATGATAGAAACAATAGAATTATTCACTGTATCTTGTTTTAACGTACACCGATTTGGCAATATTTTAGTAAAATATCGACATTTTAATTGCTTTTTAAACTTATCGCATTCATTAGAATAGCACGTGGAGTTCGTTAGCTTGTAAAAATCAAGTCGAGAGGTGATAGGATATTTGGATTAAACGACATTTTTGACGTGACAACGTCTTATAATTCGATGGAGCCGGCTGCACGCACGAAAAAACATGACTCATTGAGGCGTTCCATTTAAGGCTTGAAGTGCAAGCGAGAGCGCGCAACGAGCGACAAAGAGGCACAATCGGCCTCCGCGTTCGGCAGCGTTCGATATCTGTCTCTCTCCTACTTGAATGAGCGATGCATCCGCGTGAACAGCTGCTATACAATAATACATTTACATGTTTTCGTCAAGTATGAAGTTCAGTGAAAAGTGAATGTGGTGTCAATTGTCCATACAAAATATCTATCAAACAAATAAAATTAAAATTTTGTTTTGAATAATGAAACCATTCCATCAGTATTTTATTATGACGTTGTCACGTTTAACTATCGTCAGTAAACCGACTTTACAGACAACCGATTTTTTTCAACTTTTCAGGAGAGCCATTTAATGTTTGAAATTTGGAAAATATATCATTAAAAACTTCCTCAGCTATTTGAATGAACCAACCTTAATTGAAGATCAATTAACCACTTCGAACTGTTGATGCTAATACCAAATAAAACGGACCTTTAATTACACAGATAAATGTCGCATATTAAGCGAAATGTCGCTTAAATTAAATCCCCTTTCACCCATCGAAGTTATTTCCAGCGAATTTATATCTGGAGATCCGATCTATCAATCTTATACGTCAGTCGCACGTCTCGGAGGCTTTCAAACAATTATGCTTACTAAGTACGTGTTAAGTTGCCCAAGAGTGTAGACTGTTGTTAACGTGATAGAAATTATTTACGTCTATAGATTTATGCAGGCTAAATTACCGTTACTTTTGATAAATTAATGATAATACTAATAATGGCGATTACTCGTGAGGCGCATAACATCTGCCCACAGCAATGATACTGGATGACGACCACGACCGCTCTGACAAGAGTGATACTACATTTCATTTCATTTCATCTAATTTCATCTCATTTCATCTCATTTCATCTCATCTCATTTCATCTCATTTCATCTCATTTCATCTCATTTCATCTCATTTCATCTCATTTCATCTCATTTCATCTCATTTCATCTCATTTCATCTCATTTCATCTCATTTCATCTCATTTCATCTCATTTCATCTCATTTCATCTCATTTCATCTCATTTCATCTCATTTCATCTCATTTCATCTCATTTCATCTCATTTCATCTCATTTCATCTCATTTCATCTCATTTCATCTCATTTCATCTCATTTCATCTCATTTCATCTCATTTCATCTCATTTCATCTCATTTCATCTCATTTCATCTCATTTCATCTCATTTCATCTCATTTCATCTCATTTCATCTCATTTCATCTCATTTCATCTCATTTCATTTTATTTTATTACGTAGACAAATAGTGAACTTAAACTATATAAAACATGATCATTGTTCTTTACTCTTCGTATATACTGTGTTATTTATAATATTTTGTATTCAAGTTTAACAACATTTGCTATGTGTATGTGCATTACTATAATTCTCATGTTTTATTTGTTATTTTAGCTGTTCTACACACACTCATCACTTTTAATTACTATTCTCATAATCCTCTCGCAGGTCTGCTGAAAGAGATTTCTTAAAGAAATAAACAGTGCCTTTGTACATAATTTTCCTATTACTCTGTACTATCTTTTCTTTTTTGTGTGTACATAAATAAATAAATAATAAATACTAAAAACTAACCTTACAATTAAACACCATTTAAATGTCTCTGCATTTAAATAACTACAAAAGATTGTGGTGTCGCATCGCCTAGAATTAAATACTTAAGGTAAAACGTAAATATACGAATACTATTTCGTCTTTAGCCTCAATTAATCTAAGGTATCAAATCTCACTGGGAAAATCCAGTCTCCAGATTGAGCGGTAGCTAGCACTTCGATTATGCCCTTGGAATAACTGATGTCCTTAAAAAGCGTTTAGTACTTAGTCTATCTGATGGTCGTGGTAATTATTAACTGCCTATTTCTGCCGTGAAGCAGTAATGCGTTTCGGTTTGAAGGGTGGGGCAGCCGTTGTAAATATACTTGAGACCTTAGAACTTATATCTCAAGGTGGGTGGCGCGTTTACTTTGTAGATGTCTAAGGGCTCCAGTAACCACTTAACTCCAGGTGGGCTGTAAGCTCGTCCACCCATCTAGCAATAAAAAAAAATAAAAAAAGCAAGAGGTTCTCAATGCGACTGTATTTTTTATGTGTGTGTTACAACAGAACTTTATTCCAGGTGAACCGATGTTGAACCGGTAAGTTTATTTATTTATTTGAAAGCTTAAGCTTTAACTTAAGTGCTTTTGATATGGTCACACTTGAATTTTATTAATATCTCACCAGTCGTTTTTAAGCTGAGCTTAATAATACTTATTCAATTTACTTCGACTAAATTAATATGCTCATTTTATTTTGGATAGAACGGTCTTATTTTCTGTTAAAATTAATTTATTTCCGAATTTTTTTAATACTGTTTTATGAACCAAATAGATGACTGTTGATGATTATAATTATAGAGTAGGCCTTTCAGTTATTATCAGAAGAATCTCGAATTAGAACCATAAAAACCTATGTCATATTTCTTCAACTTTCGATTTGAATATTTTACATTCTGCTTGCTAACTTTTGTGTTTCTTATTAATTTTGACAATTGATTTAAAAATAAATTTCAGAAGTATGTATTTATTTAATCTTATTTTTTTATTTTATTTTATTTTTATTTTATTTATTGGGTACCAACATGTTATACATCAGCACAGAACATTACAGGTATCATATACATTGATTTCACACTAAATGCTAACACAATTACAGGTACCGGCTGGATGCATTGAAAAAAAAGCGGTTCATTATATAAAAAAAAAACAAAAAAAACTATATTTATCATTACATGAAGACCTTACAGTATTACACATTTATATTTGTTTCAAATCAGAACTAAGTCACCAATGTATTGAATCTCAGTTCATGTCTTAAGGTGGTGACATTAACGTTCTTTATGTCTATGGGCTCCACTAACCACTAAGCCTCAAGGAGGTATGAGGTCGTTTTTAAAATAAAACGGTTTATTTCCAGGGATATGTGCCTAATGAATTCTAACAGTCAATGCTATAATAAGCATTAAATTTGTCTAATAACAGAAGCTTTAAAACCAGCACACATGGTATAATATTTGATTTGCACAATCCTATAAATCGGTACTATAATTCTGTAACTGAAATTAAATATAAGAATCACCGCGAAATATTCTCTTAAAAACCACTTTCCTCAATGTTTACGAAACAGGAAATGAGCCAACGCTCAAAGCCCATCTGTAAAATTCTGCGGAAAATACAACTAGAACGGCCAAAAGTGATTTGTCCACTCACCGAATTGAATTTAATGGAGTAAATAAATTAATTTCCATTTCGTTACGTCGCAGCAACTCAAAAGGAAATAACATTAAGAGTTTTTTTTTTAAATTCTGTAAGCAAGCAGCTCGATGGGGTGCGAGAATAGAGCGCGGTTTATTTATGCTACATTTTACGGGATTTTCCCCCTTGAGGCCCATTTAGTTCGGCCTAAAAGGCACACGAATTACCATACATTAAAGAGCAAAATTTCGTAAAGTTACCTTGAGAAGAATTTTATGCGTTAATTTCTGGATTTTCCTACGTAGTGCGAATGTTTTTGCGTTGCTAATCCAATTTTTACATTAAAATGTTACTATAGTGTTAAGGACAGGGTATTTTCTGGGATGTACGTTCGAAGTTTCGATTTATAAAATTTACCAAAATCCAAAACCACTTTTTTTGCAAATTCTCAATTGCCATACTATAATCTGATCAAAGCGAAAAGTAATCAGTATAACTATTTAAATACTTCTTTTCGACTAAAAATGAACTTTGTTTTGTAAAATATTAACATACTTAAAATCTCAAAGTGCTTATTGATTCGTTTGAGTAAGGTTTCACTGAATTAAATATCAACTACTAATACACGAAAATTCCATGAAATGTTTTCATCGGAATAACTATTTAGAATTCAGTTATTCAGGAGTTATTGTAACGTCGGAAGCCTCTTGGAATTCATTATTTATTTGATTTGGCAGTTTGTTGATTTTTAGATACGTTTTTATATCTATATATTACTACCTGAAGGAAAAACTTTGTATCCCTTTTTACGAAAATTGCGCGGATGGAGGAGTATGAAAATTTCCACACTTCTAGAGAGTATAGAGAAGAAGAGCATAATGCTAATATTTTTTAAAATAATGCATGAAAGATACATTAAATCAACAAAGAAAACATTACACACACTACCATGTATTTGACACAACACATATATGTATATAAACATACTCTTTGTTTATTGTCGTCAAACTTTTGTTAGTGTTTAAAGTCTGTGGTCAAATTGAGAATAGATGAATATTGTTAGTCTTTATTATTATTTATGTATAGTGTAGTTTTGACGAAATCTGTCAGTATATTAAATAAGTATAATAGTATTTGACAATAGAATCATAATAATGTTTAAACATAAAATTTCAATTGATTAAAGTCGAATTTCGACTACTGCGGGGCCACTAGTTATAAGCATTAGACAAGCGCTCTCATGTTATTTTGTTGTTGTTTTGTTTATTTGTTTAAGGACCTAAGATCCCCAGGTGGGGCAAAGTGCTTCAACAGTATTTCGCTATTGCGATTGGTCTTGGGCTATGCACTTTATTTTGGGCCAGTTTAGCCAGATTGTCTTCATCTTCGTTGCTACAGTGCACTGTCAGGTCTGCTCGGGACCTTGAGCAAAGCGACAAACATACAAATACGTACTTAACACGTCTTAAAGAGAGGCTAAGATGATGAAGCAATAATATCGTCTGAATTCCAGTAAGTGCCTATTTAAAATAAGAAAAAACGTAGAAGGTTCAAGCAGAAAACTAATATTAAGTTTCCAATTTAATTAATTACGGCAAACGAAACGATAGCAGAGCAGATGGAAAAATAAAAATTAACGTAGTACCTAAATATTACAGATATTGCAATAACGATAAAAAAATAAACCGAAGATGCCTTTGAGGATTTCAACGGATTAATTTGATGTGAACGAAAAATGAAAAAAGGTAAATATTTTTCTTTTCTGTTTTTTTTTAATTGCTTAGATGGATGGGTGAGCTCACAGCCCAGTTGGTGTTAAGTGGTTACTGGAGCCCATAAACCTCTACAACGTAAATGCCGCCACCCACCATGAGATATGACTTCTAAGGTCTCAGATTAGTTACAACGGCTGCCCCACCCTGCAAACCGAAACGAATTCACGGCAGAAATAGGCAGTAAGTAATTACGCAAATTATAAATTGGCGGGTTTGATGTTATTACACGATGGTATTCATTCCACTTCAGCGTGGAAGTCAATCGTGAACATTTATTAAGTACGTATTTCACTAAAAAATTGGTACCCGCCTGCGGGATTTGAACACCGTTGCAATTCAGGCAGGACAATTCCTTGGGTCCGCAATCTGCTCTCAACACCTGCGTACTGTCCAGTCCCACATACCCCACGCGTCTCTTAGGTGCGAGGATCTTGTAGGAAGTGTGGCACCGGGCCCAGAAAAAAAAGTGATTGAGAACCAAACCTTGACTTCATTTATTACGATTAAATTTAGAGACCTAAGCGATATGCTTACAGTGTAGCGTGTGGTCACATCGATGATGCTTTGATTGAAATGCTATTCGTGGACTATATTGGACTGCCACATTCGAACAAATTTTGAGAAATGTGTGGCAGGTAGCCATCATACGAACGCAAGATTTTTGACAGATTCCTGAATCTCGCTTACGACATTTTCAAGATAAGCTTGCATATATACAAGTTCCGAATAATAGCATTTGGTTCGTCGGTCTACCGAGCAATATCACCCGCTCGGTGGAAGGTCTTCCCATTGTCGTTAAGCATTCCACAAATGTAAAATAGGCTAATAAAACAAAGTCAAGCAGTTGATTAGTCTTAGATGCAATTTGCTGGTAGTGCTCCCTAAATGAAGGTTTATTATAAAATATATTGACCGAGTCGTAATGAATGATTGATTTAGTGCTTGATCAGTTATGGAATAGATATTGATGATCTTTTGCTATTTGTTGGTTAGTAAAACAACGTTCGAGCATTGAGCGATACAAGAATTATGCAAGAACATAAATTGCGGTCTACAAAATTATTCAATGATATTATTAGTAATCGATGTATTATAACTTAGCGCAAATTTCGTAAATATTGAAGTAATAGTAACAGCTGTGTGTACAAAATATATTAAATAAATAAAATAAATAAAAAATGTGTGCGTGTACTAGTGTACACACGTAAGAAGTGAAACATTAATGCTATCCCTACTCCGTTGGAGAAAGTGAAAGTACTCTTCGTCTGAACCAACCGTGGTAGGGGCAAGAAAAAGATGGCGCGTAACGGAAAAATGTGACGCGTAACCGAAAAACGTGACGGTAAATTTTTTTCCAACGCCGATAAGGAAGTTTCACTTCAAATTGGTATTATTAATTAAGCGAAGCAAAAGCAAAGGAGCATATTATGTTATAAGAATTTCACGACTTGAATTATATTCACAATACTCGTACAGCGGCCCACGAAGACAGATAGAGAACAGGCTTATACGTATGTAGATACTTGTGTTGGCATTTTTGATATAGTAGTAACTAATCCAGTCCAAGAAGGTACCAATTTTTCTAATGAAATTCTAACACATGCTTACGAACTACTTCGATGTGGACTAAAAACCAAACCTGCTGCCTGCAAAAATTATAATAAGCACTGGTGATAGGGCGTCTTGTGAGTCGGGTAGATACAAACTACCCTGCATATTTCTGCCGTGAAGCCGTAATGCGTTTCGAATTGATGGGTGGAGCAGTCACTGTATACCACATCTGAGACTTCAAACTTTCAAGGTGGATGGATGACGGCATTTGTTGTTGATGTCTATGGGCTCCAGTAACCATTTATTAGCAGATGTGCCGTGAGCTCTTCCACTGTTCTAAGCAATAAAAAAGTCTAAACCCAAGAATTTAGGGTAGTTTAATTTTCTGATTCGTAGACAACATTAGTTTTAAATGAAGTAATATTTATTATTCGCGAAAACCGAATAACACGCTGTAAACGCTTGACTTTAATAAAACAGATTTTGTTACAGGAGTTAAGTTGTTTATTTCTGGATTAAGCATGCACTAAAACAGGACTAGGATTTTAAAACTCAAAAACAGTTTTTTAGACTCACTAATTTTTTACCACGAAATCTCGACTCCGTTGGCCTTTTGCCATTCGGATTTTGAGCGGCTTCAAGATAAATTGAACGCTGAGAAATTGTGAGAAGCGATGATAATGTTTGAGGGAACTGAATGATAAGAAGATATTAATGGATCTGGAGCCGCCTCGCAAATGGCCGCCCATCGTAAGTTTTTTGTCGTTAAGCATCGATTTATAGAAGTTAGTTAGTTACAGTCTAGAGGGGAGGTGTGGCAAGTACTTATGAAACTCGTGAAGATGTTAATAATCTTTAGATTAGATTTCTTATCGTACTTTGTGAAGTGAGGCGTTGAGAACTAATATAACTATTTGTTCGTTATGGTAATTTAGTTTATAGTCTAAACTTGGATTATATTCAAGGGTTACGGGTTTTATTAAGCTATTGCAGAGCTTTTATCCGACAGAATCAAGAAATTTCGTAACGAAAATAAAACCTAACACCCCCCCCCCACTCCGTCTACCATGTAGCTCGCGATCACCAAATTCACACGTTGCGCTTGTGTAGTGTTTGTGAATAAGCGCGCGGCGTGACGTCGCACTGCATGCGCATCATGAAAAGTCTGCCCACCTCTCTCTCGTGCGGTTTAGCTTATGAGTGTGAAGGGGACAGTTAATGTTTTGCTTTTGTTAATGTTTATTTAAATAGCGTGGTTTTATTTTATTCTTGTTTTAATATTAAATTATTACTGTCTAATTATAATTGCATAAGTTGATAAAAATGCTATGCTATAGCCTTACCGCGGCAGTCCCCGACTGCCACACGTGTTTTTTTGACTACTAGTTAATGTGTAAACAGTGTAATATAGCGGTTTGCGCAAGTTGTATTTATTGTATTGTTGCTATGCATTTCCTTAAACAAATTGGTACCTGCTTACCGGACTTGTATGTTGGACATTGGTATAGTCGCTTGGGTCGTTTTGGTCACGAGTAGATACATCAGAAGCTTCTTTCCTTTAGACGACGACTGCTTTTTATACTTTTTGATCATTTACGACTACAAATAACAAATACACCTTTAACCACAAATGCAAATGTCCCATAAACAAAGACGGCTTAGTGTGCATAAATTTGTTTGATAAAAACCTAAAGCAAAGTATCCAAATTGCCGAATGTTCAGCCAAATTGGAACTGATCCAACATCAAGAGGAAAGTTCACATTAATCTGACGTTGCAAATTGGCAGGATTATGCTTTGATACAAAATTTGTATTTGTGCTAGGCGCAGGTGTTACTCGCGTTAACTTAGTACTGAATTAGACATTGTATAGGGAGTATTAGATGGGGTTACCAGCAATTCCATAATGTTTGCCGAATTTATTATTATATTCAACGTCTCTCATAAAGTAAATTTGGGTATTTTGAATAACTGTTTCACTTAATTGCTATTACTTATTATAAATAAATTTTGTTTGAACTACAAAAAAAAACATTGTTGGAAGTTTCATAACTTCTCTTGGGAAATAGTAAGAATAGATTAGTATAGCAATCAGTAGGTTACCTTATCAGCACCAACCACCTTCCCTGGTAAAACTGGAAAGGCCTCCGGGCCACCAGTAACTTCTCAAAGAATTGCTGTTAAGTTATTAATGGATTCTTCACCTAAATCATAGCAGCAAATCTTCCCAAATAAATTTAATAAACAAACATTGCAACACTCAAAGGTAATACTATTTCGAATATTGCCAAACGTGGTCCATATCAATGATTGCAATTTGCCTAGTTCGATTTCATCTAGACTACGACAAGGAAGGAAACTAAAAGGAAAACTTTGGATTATTTTAATGAAAATTCCACTTCGTCGATGGGATGAGCTTGCGGGATTTTTTCTAGTTGACCTTCAAACCCATATGAAAAATAAATTATCAACCTTGTGTTCAAATTACTGATTGGTGATATTTCTTTGAAATAATTTCGCATGTGTATTTGCATGTGCATATTATATGCATGTATGTGTGTATGTATGTATATCTAAATATACAAATTTCACTAATTCAATAATTTCAATCTAAATATACAAAATATACAAATTTCACTGGATGATACATCGCGCGTAATTCTCTCTCTCTTTTTCTCTCTTTCTACCTAACCTGACCTGATACTGTTACCTGATCCTGGTAACGTTAAGTCTCTATTTTTGTAATAGCAGTTCCATCCTTCAAATCAAAATTGATAATTAATGATTAATATTAATAAACAATTAGGCAAAATTAGGCAGGGTGGTAGTTAAAAAATCCCACGAGAATAGAATATCTACTGATGAGTAAGTGGGCGCCAATTTTGCTATTCCATTGGCGCCGTGGATCGAGTAGGATTTGACAAAGAAGGAAATTAGCAAGCTATTTGTGCAGAGGAATCCTAAAATCAAATATCAAAATGGTGATACTAAATACACACCGTTGTGTACAACTAAACACATAATAAAAATGTAATGTAAATATAAGTATATAAATAAAAATACAAAATGCCATTGTACTATACAAATGGAATTTAGAACTCCTGTATTGGTTGGTGGAGGTATTCGCGTTGAGATGTCTATGAACTGCAATAACCTTAACACCAGTTGGTTCGGCTGGTTCATCATCCAACTACAGCAAAAAAAGAAATCAATAACCATCCTGCTCTCATTTCGTTTGACCTTTCATTTATTTTAGTTATAGATTCTCGCACAGCTGGAGTCCTCTTCGATTATTAACCGTCTATTATGAAGCTCGAGATCAAAACAGCAAACGAAAAACAAATCTTCTGTCTTCCTCACGGGCTATCTATGAGTAAATACGTGCGAATAGGACGAAAAGCAATTCGGAATTGCATTTATCGCTCTCGCACTTAGACGAACCGCCGTGTACCGGAAACATAGAATATCCGACTCCATTCGTGTTTCTGAAATTGGAACGTATTTTCGGTCCTGATAGAGATTTTATTCGATTTTCACGTTCGAACAGGATCAAGATATTTCGTCGAGCGTTGAAAAGGTTTTGCTTATTTACACCTAAAGCACCCGATTTCTCTAGCTGCAACTTTAATATTTATTTGTTTATACAGTGTGATACGATTACTGAAAATCCTAATCTAGAATTATTTATCATCATTTTCGGAAAATTCGCACTTTCTACCCATTAGGGTACCGAAAATCTGTCTCGTATTATTAAATACGAGATTTTCGGTAAAGGAAGAGAGTCAGAGATTTTATGGTTTGAAATCCTTTCAAAATTTTCGAGCTTTAAGTTCTCAAAAGTCTACTTTGCTCCATCTTCATTACTGTAGATAAAACAAGCTATCTCATGGCCCACCAGGTACTAAGCAGTACCCTACTATAGCTATTCTACTATAGCTACAATGTAGTTGAGACTAAAATCGAATGTTTCAAATTATATACTGGTTATCAAGTTGAGATGAATGTGATGTATTTGTACTTAAAACTTCAAGAGACCTCTACATTTCTGCCAAACTTAATAAAGCTATTTTAGGTATAGCTAGTAAAATATACCTTTTTTTGGAGAGACCTAAATAGTTATAATAAATTAAAAGACAAGGGGTCGCTTAGTAATATCTAATATAATTTGTGTGTTCAGGATATTGCTTCATTTTTCCGAGAAAAATACTATCGAAGTCTTATTAAATTTTAAGGCTCTTGATACTTTGCTCCATTTGCATAAACTTTAACATTAATATTGTTTTAAAAAAACACAGAAGATTCAAGATTTCTTTTAAAAATTTTAGTAGTTAGTTTAGTTTTTTTTATGTTACGTAATTGAACTTGGAGGGTAAATGATGTTTGCAACAATATTGTCGTACAATGCAAAGGTCTGAAACTGTGATACTTTAAGACAAATATTTTTTGTATGGAAACTAGCGACATCTTGTAGCGGATACCCCTAAACATACATGTTGTTAAAGTTAAGGCATTTAATTTATGCATAACTAAACAGAAAATAAAAAATTAGTAAATCATACAAGCCTTTATTTGTTATAGAAAATTTACAAAATCCTTCATTAAAAATAAGATATAGGATAGGTAATATGTTACTGCCATCTACAGGAGCAATGAGAAACTAATCGAAGCGAAGCCATCTAGTGGCCGACGCCCGTAAACATTGAGTGCTTGAGTTGCTTATTTATAACTAATTTATGTGTATTTACTATGGTACAACGGAAGTATTTGAATATTGATTTTTGCTATGTAACGACTTCTTCAACCCAAGGCCAACCAATCAGTGTAGGTCTTTTCATAATACATACACTCTGTTCTTTTCGGTGTCTTGACTTTCCCATCCAGTCCCTGCCAGCCATTATGATCAGGTCATCGATCCAGCTCGTCCAGGTCGTCTGCCCAAGTTACGACGCGTTTCCAATGCAAATTAAAAACAATGTTTGGATTCTCGTTCATTATTCGTTCCTAGGCAGTAAATGCTGGTGGTAGGACCTCTTGTGAGTCCGTGCGGGTAGGTACCCCCACCCTGCCTATATCTGCCGTGAAGCAGTAATTTCTATGGCGTATTAGAATTAGTAGAGGCGTAGTCAAAGAGTTTTATGGCAGATGAGTTATAAATATTTACATTGGGTTCCACCAAAACGTCAAAAGTTTAAGACTGAAGGGTGGGGTAGCCGTTGTAACTATACTTGAGACCTTAGAACTTATATCTCGAGGTGGGTGGCGCATTTATTTTGTAGAAATCTATGGGCTCTAGTAACCACTTAACACCAGGTGGGCTGTGAGCTCGTTCACCCATCTAAGAAATTAAAAAATGCGATTGTGTTGAAACTAGCAGTAAATATATGTAGTTGTTATTGTATATAACGATACGTGACCCACCAGTTATTTTGAGGTTTCGATATTTTTCATGCAATCAACGAGAATTACAGTGGAACATGGGCGGGTTGGGAACAAGAGGTGGATGAGGAGAGTCGAAGACCAGGCTCAGTGGTGTGGATCGGGAGAGGGCTATGTCTAGCAGTGGACAACTGTGGGCTGATGATGATGATGTCAGTGGGATTTACTTGTAATTTAACATATGTTAGCAAAATTTCAATGTTTATTTCGTTATTTTAATAGGTGACATAATCTACTATTCTATCTTACTTATAATACCGATGTTTTTAATATTCAGCTTGCTATATAAATAAAACGATAATTAGGCAATGATTCATCGGAAAGTAAAAGATGGTTATGAGCGATTGTATATGTAATATAGTTAACTAATTTAAGATAAAAACCGCTATTTAACATCACGCTGCACGCCACCAGAGCAGGGCTAATTCTAGATAGTATGATTGAACAGTCGTAGGAAATAGCTTGACAGTACTCTTGGTATTGCTGACGTCAATAGCTGACGGTAACTACTGGCTATCTAGGTCGTACGTTCGTTCGTCAGCCTAAAAAGGCAATAAAAGAACACAGTATGTGAGTATAATAATTTAATTAAAACTAGTTTTACGGCTTAATCATGCGTTCTTTATTTGTACGACTCGCGAAGAAAATAGTGTAATTTCAAGACAACAGTGCGTGGCTCCTCAACCGAATTCTGCAGCAAAGCAGCTCTGCTATTTAAAGGATGGGATAGTCGTAATGCAATTAAAATAATTGCGACTTCATTCACGGTTGTAATCCTAATGACCGCACGAAGCACAATACCAGTTGAGCCATAAGCTCTCCCGCAGATCGAAGCAACAATAAATTTTGCATCTGTTATTTAGATTTGCGGCAAAAATACATCATTGAACAAAAATATAATGGTTAATTATTTGGACTACATTTTTATTTTTAGAAATATTAGTGGTCCCCCGGTAGTCGAAATTCGCCTATAATTCATTAAAATTATAATTTTGTACTCTATTAAGATTCTATTGTCAAAGACTATTTATACTTCTTTAATCACCTACTAGATGGACCGACGACCTAGTAAAAAGCGCTGGGTCTCGTTGGATGCAGGTGGCAATGGACCGGTCGCACTGGGAATCTATTGGAGAGGCCTATGTTCAGCAGTGGACGGCGATAGGCTGAAATGATGATGATGAATCACAGATTTCGCCAAGACTACATACACTTTATATTAGACAAATATTAATAAAGACAAACAGTAATAACCTATTCTCAATTAGACCACAGACTTTAAGCAATAACAAAAGTTTGACAGTAAACAAAGAGTATAAATTATTTAAGTGTGTGTGTCAAAAATGTGGTAGTGTGTAATGCTTTTATTATGGTTTAATGTATTATTAACGCATAATTTAAAAAAAAAATAGCATTTTGCACTCCCTCTCTAGATTCTCTATAAGTGTGGGAAATTTCATACTCCTCCGTCCGCGCAATTTCCGTAAAAAGGAATACAAAGATTTTGCTTCACGAATTAATATATAGATTCCAAAAAAAAGTTTTCCATACGTTGGAATATACATATGTCATTAAAATGACAAACGTGAAATTAATCAGAATCAGTTTTGATTATGTTATTATTACCGGCGAGGTCCGATGACAATACCATACTAATTACGATTATTAGTATGTATGAATTAGTGCTACCGTATTATCGAATGCGAACACAAAATTCAAAATACGTACAATCGATATACGTATAATCACGAACATTATCTAAATGCGTCTACGTAAATATTTTAGGGTTACAGTCCCGTGGAAAATTTACGAAGGTTCCCCGGAGTACGTAGCAATAATCTCAGCGGACCCTGATTAGAAATGTAACCGAAGGCGACCCTCCCTATAACGCCCATTGAGATCTAAATATTATCCGTTCCGATACGCTTATGCGATTTCAATGAATACGATCAATTTGTACTTGTGAATCGAGATTTGTAATATCGATAAATAATAATGTAATCAAAACAAACTCAGTGATGTTTGATCGATGTTTGTTCTTTGTGTGATATTTTTTGAGGTGGTCCGTCATGGTGTTTTGTTTCTGAACGTCAGAATTACTGTACAGTGAGCGACGACCGCCATGACACCAATTCTCTTTCAAATCCAGCCGTTAGGTCCTTACTTTTTCATATAAGGGTACAATAAATATAAACAATAAATGAACATGCAATTTCGAAAAGGGCACATGTCGCATATTTTGTCAAATACGTTTTTTTATATACATGTGGAGTATTTTTTAGAATTTAATTTTATTTAAATCTGACAACCCAAATTTGTGGATGATCTGTCAAAGTCAGTAGGTAGTCAGAAAAAAAAAATTAGTGTGTGTGGTGGTGGTAAGATGTAAAAGTGATATGTTGTTGTTTCTTTGTGTAAAAAATAAAAAATAAATAAGGTGAGATCCATTTCTCATTATTCCGACGTCCTACATACATGTAGTTTTGAGGCTTACCTACACCTATTTTATAATAATTCCAGTAATTTTCAAATGCTAATTAACACTAAAATATATCTCAAAAGTTAATATTAAAAATTTTACACTGCTTTAGAAAATAATCAGTTTTTTTTTTCATTTCCTAAAAATTTTTCAGAGATGTGCCCTTTTCGAAATTGCATATTCAAATATAATCCACGCTCAATTACCACAACGCAACACATGGCCTACCCGAATTGATTATCAAAGTCTATAGACAACCATGTCCATAAAATATATATACCAATGCTACCGCCGACGTTGAGTATGAATATGGTTATCCTATCCTACAGGAAAGGACGCACTATTACGGTAAATATGTACCCCTGGGAGCTTTTAATATGGACGATAACTAAATTATAATCCCCTCCATATATGTTTTCGGCTTTTCATAAATATAAACATGAAGTATAACATAATTGATAGACAAAAGTAAAAAAAAACCTTTATATTTATTGCTAAATAATAATAGTAATAGCAGTTTAGGAAGCATACCATCTTCTGACTGTCTATGCTAAATCTACTTATTATTTGATGTAACTAAATATTCCATACTAATTGTTGCTAGCAAAAAATTCAATGTAATATTTAATTTTTATATGTATTTAAAAGAACCCCTCCTCGGGTGATGGTCTTTAAAGAAATTCAATGATCCCTATTTTTGGGCACTTGTATCTAGTTGGGTCCGCTTTTCTTGTGATGTTATCCCGCCATCTTCCTCTGTATCGATTTATCTAGTTCTACTACATATGACCCTACTTAAACAACGACTGAAAAGTATCACACAGGTAGTGTGCGACAGAGACAGCGCTCCGCTAAGCCGAAATTAGCCGACTGTCTCTTTTGAAAGGTCGATGTGCGATATTTATCGCCGGGCACTGTACACATTAAAGTTCGGTAGCCGTACCATTCTGCTAAGCACGTCCACGGGAACGCTCGAGCACTCACTGAGAAAGTCCAACTTCAAATTACTCTCAAAAGCAGTACAGTGTAGATTTTTGTGTCAGATAGTTAAGTAGAATGGTGCTGGACTAAACAATTACTGGACTTACGTTTCCAAAAAAGCTGGCGTCAGACAGCCGACTGTACAACTGTAACTCAGATCAAACTTTATTATATGTCATATAAGATTTATTAGTGGGGATCGGCAAGGAAGTTTGAAACAAAAAGCCCGTATTAATAAGTATGATACCGTATTTTCATAGATTTTCGTAGATATATTTTTACGGTTTAATCTCGCGTTTTCATCGTCGCGGACAGTCGAAAACTGTAAAATATTCAAAAATCGGAATTAATATAGAGCTAATACGGTAAGTAAAAAATGCGAGATTAAACCGTAAGAGTAGTTTTAATTAAGTTTAATACAATTAGTTTCTTGTCACAGAATTAAAAATTAAAACAAAGCCGTACTAATTAATGTGCCAACCGCCGACGATAACTTTTAATTAATATTCACCTGAGGTTCTATTTGCACAAAAAAAAACAACATTTTCCTGTTAGTCGCATTTCCTTTCCACGGCCTCGATACGATCACAACTAAACAAATCCTCATAATTAACTAAAATATAGGTTACGTGTGGCGGTATTCGAAATTGTACGTTTGGTTAGTGTTGCTGTGTCGAATATTCCAGAATAACTAATTAAATTGATTTGTAAACAACATATCTGTAAATTTTTTATTTTATACCTATGGTTTTAGAATAATGAACGAATACTTACGTACTCCACCGGATTGTGGCTTAAAATAGTAAAAGTGGTAGTAAATGTATATCAAATGAACACTGACTCAATATCACGATAACTCATTGTATTTTTCACTGGGTTTCACTGGGTATTGAGGCCCAAACAGACAAATACCATGACTCCACCTATTTTTACTGACTTAAACATATTTATTGAAATAATTAAAAAAGAAAAAAAAAACGGTAATTTTGCTTTTACCTTTATTTGTGAGAATAACAATACAAAAAAGGTTTTATGTCTTGAAATATTATTATGTAACTGGCACAATAATAAATTGTCCCGTTACAAAAAATGTTTATTCTTATTTCAAACGATATAATAGGCTTGTCTGAATAAAATATTTCCGTTCTGTATACACTATTATTGTGGCCCCAAATGTTGAAGTTATTGTCCAAATTAAAAATATTATTTGTAGATTTTTCTAATTTTCTTAGAGCTTAAAATCTTCAAATTGTAATTTATTTGTCTCTGTAAAGACTTAATTCAATTGTTGCCGGCATAAATAGTGCTGCTTAAAGAAGGTTTTAGTCAAAGTCATATGTCCTGAAAAACAGCTAGCCCAAAGGCTACGATATAAAGAGACTGCTTCCATAAACAAAAGACCTGAATCTTTGAAACCTACCCTCTTCATGGATATATACCCAAAAAACACTTCGGAGGGAGTTCATTGATACCACAATCTAAATGCCACTACTCACCTTGAGACGTGAGACATAATTCAAAATTATAAATCACTAGCGGTCCGCTCCGGCTCCGCTCGGGTCTTTAACAAAAATTTCAACAATATTTGAAGTTGTTTTATTTTTTTAAATAAAAGAACACTTGTTGCGGCATAACTACAATAGTTAGACATATGCTGTCCCGGCACTTTTTGTACTGAATAATGTGTTCTAAAAAGTCGTAGTACATTATTTTATTCTATCATCAATAGTTTACGCAGGGCACCTGATATAAAGAATATTTTAGTTAATTTTTTTACACCTTGGCTTACATTATTGCAGATTTAGTAAAGATCCCCAATTTTTTTCAAAACTTTATAGTATATGTCACCCGGGAATAGTGTAGCTTCCAAACAGTGAAATAATTTTTCAAATCGGTTCAGTAGTTTCAGAGCCTATTCAATACAAACACAAACAAATCTTTCCTCTTTATAATATTAGTATAGAAGTATATAATAGCTATACCAGAAGATAATAGCTATACCACATTTCAAACCTATATTTATGTTTAGTTTGGCCCAAAACAATGCTTACTTATATAATTTATCGATTTCGTTCAGCCTTGGAAGCTGAGACTTGTTAATTTATCTTATCGGAAGTCTTTCGACAATTTCATAGATATCACGTTGTAGATAAACAGCACGCGTCAGACAGAGCGAGTCGCGACACAAAGTGCTAACAGTCACGGAATCGAGCCCCGTCCTAGACTTAAAAGCGTGTGAATAATAAAACTAACGATTTTAATTTCATTTTAAATTGCCAAAAACCAATTTAGTCAAAAACCACTTCTGGTGAATAGTAATAGATCTTGTATTTGAAAATCTTATGAAAAAAACCGAAAATAACGAATATAATGTGGTGTTTTTATCTTTTTGGTGTTTGAAAATCTGTACGTGAAGGTATAAGACAATAAGGCATTATAAGACATTTTCCAGATATTCTACCTACTTGACTATGTGTAAGCTTATCTTGAAAATGTCGTAAGCGAGATTCAGGCATCTGTCTATTATCTTGTGTTCTTTGATAGCTACTGCCACGTATATTTTAGTGTGAATGTTGATGATAACAATAAAATTCAAATCATAGTACGCTAAGGCACTTCCAATGGATATACTGCAGATATAACCCGACGTAAAGCACAAGAAGAAGCAGCTCTTATAGCTTATAGCAGCTCTCAGATAATTGTGAGTCATCGTGGCCTAAAGGATAAGACGTTCGGTGCATTCGTATGAAGCGATGCACCGGTGTTCGAATCCCGCAGGCGGGTACCAATTTTTCTAATGAAATACGTACTCAATAAATGTTCACGATTGACTTCCACGGTGAAGGAATAACATCGTGTAATAAAAATCAAACCCGCAAAATTATAATTTGCGTAATCACTGGTGGTAGGACCTCTTGGGAGTCCGCACGGGTAGGTACCATCACCCCGCCTATTTCCGCCGTGAAGAAGTAATGCGTTTCGGTTCGAAGGGTGGGGTAGCCGTTGTAACTATACTGAGACCTTAGAACTTATATCTCGAGGTGGGTGGCGCATTTACGTTGTAGATGTCTATGGGCTCCAGTAACCACTTAACATCAGGTGGGCTGTGAGCTTGTCCACCCGTCTAAGCAATAAAAAAACGCAGGTGCCTATTTTCTATTACATCAACGAGTGACTCATCTGGTAGTGTAAGCATTTATCGGAGTCCATAGGCATCATGTACCAACACCCATATGAAGCAAATTCAATTGTATTGTATATCCACCCTACAAACCGTAACGCATGATTTTTCTTTTGTCGTATCACTCTTGTCAGAACTTAATAATGATAAGAATGTTGTAGTGCTTAGCTTCTGGTAAAAATAGGCAGGATCATAATACCTAATCGAACAGTGTAAGCTCACAATACGTCCCACAAATAATTCGTTGCGTTGTATAACATGAAGAATATTTCAAAATTTCATTAAATCTGTTGAACAAAATCAATAGATACAAAACGAGGGCGGTCACGAAACTGCCTCGCGTTACTTATTAATATGAAGCCAACTTGTACCGGATACTTTTAGTTCCCAGCTCTAATTGGAGGCGAGACACGAATCTCTAATGTGTTGTTTTTAGTTTTGTTCTTGTTTTGGTTAAGATTTGTTTCATCGTGGAAGCTATTTTTACTTTTCACTTCATTAATGGATCCTTCAATTTATTTAAACAATTTTGTGCAAAATTCCGAACCCTCCAAATTGTTTCTTTTGTAGGTATTTAATATTTGTTACGATCTTATTGATTTTGTTCGATACGCTTCGATGAATGATATCAAAAGTGTTCTTGGAAATGCTTTGTAGAATAATTGTTAAATTAAAGTAAACTAAGTGGGTGTCCCTTGTAAAGGCTGCCATTAATTGTTACAGCTTTGCTGTACTCCGTAGTCCTAAACAAACCGAAAGTCAAGAAAAGAAAACACAACAAAATCCTTAGATAATGAAGAAACTTATAAAACAAAAAAAATCCCGTTATTATATCGGAACATCAAACGTACAAGATTAAAATTGACGAACTTTTCCTCCTAGTCGCGTTTTCTATAATAAACCGGAATCTCTCTTCAATGCTGCATTGTCGATTTCGTCATCTTTCCAGAACTTCACCTTGAGGATAACAATGTAACTTGATCGGACAATTCCGAACTCAATCTGGACGGTTAACGATTTTCGTCTTCGTCCAATCTCGGGCAAGCGGTTTCTTGAAAAAAAAAAAAGAACTCCCAAACGAAACGACTTGTCCGTGTGATATCGTTACGTCATCGGAGCTGAGTCTTTGACTATAATTAGTGAGGAGAGAACCGGGCCTGTAACGGAAATCCGCTCCCCCAGTCCGGATAATCCGCAGTGGGATATTAACATTCTCCGCATTATTGTATCCGGAACGAATGATACTTGCTAATTGTGAGAAAGACGGATGTGTACTAGAATTCCAGGGGTTGTGTTCAACTGCGATAACATTAATATTATTGTGACTAGCTTTGTAATGTAAATACATTCATCTGGCAATAGTTCTGTAGGGACTACACATGTACTCATATTACTAACCAATGTACGAGTATATTGTATAAGTTATATTACAGCAACAGCAACGCTACACACAGTCAGTCTCGGGATTGTCGGGCTGTCGATAGCACGTTGCGTTTTAATTGTAATCATTATAATCCGAACATACTTTAGTAACTTGACTGATCGTGTTTCTTCAGCTTCTTTCAGCTTCTCCTTGACGTGTAGGTGAGCTCACGGGGCTCAAACCGGGAGTGTTGCTAGCACTAGCTCTAGCAAGAGCAGTGCTTCGCAGAACCTACCACCGCATCGGAAACGCGACTGCTTGAGAAGATCGGCCGAGAAACTCAGTGGGCTGTGTCTATGGGTCGGCGTCTCATTAACATTACCCGACTACGAGGCTAAGCCGTATAAATTTAAGACTATCCTACTCTTGAGGTCTTCGATTAATTAGGCGTAGTTTGAAAGAAAAGGAAGAAAAAGAAATTAATAAGTCAAAATCTTATTTATTTTTAGTTTAAAAACAAGAAATATTAAGGGTCGTAACGGTACTTGATTCTTTTACTATGACTAAAATTTTAAATTAGAAGACGCACTGGACGCGAATCTCATGAGCTTAGTAAGCTTCGGTTTGAAGGATGGGGCAGCTCGTTGTATTGAATTGAGATTTGGAGCTTATGCATAAAAGTGGGCATTTACCTGTTGATGTCTATGAGCTGCAGTAAATAATCAATGCAGGTAGGGCGTGAGCATATTACTAATATTATAATTTAATTAATTTGTCTATAGCAAATAAAGACTTGTATGATTTATTCCTTTTCATTTTCTGTATTTAGTCATACAATAATTAAAAGCCTTAACTTTAACAACATATAAACTTAGGGGCATCCGCTACAAGATGTCGCTAGTTTCCATACAAAAAAAATATTTGTCTTATATATAAAATATTTCGCAGTTTCAGGGCCCTGCATCTAAATTGCAACGTCGATGCCGCTACCCTCTTTGAGATACGAGATCTTAATCTCACTTGTAGTTTTAATGGCTGTACCGCCCACCCCCTTTTAAGGCGGAATTGATTCATGATTGCTTTGCGGCAGAAACGGGATAGCGGTAATCACTCGTGCATGTCCACAATGTGCTATAGCATCTAAAATTGTATTAACAGGCAAATTTATGTGCTAAATCAAAGATCAATATAAACAAAAGTCGATGCAAAAGATATTCGTAAAGTGGTAATAATTTCTGATTTTAAGGGTAAGATTTATAACTTTTAAGCATTTCATTTTTAAGTTCGACATAAGAGCTTAAGGTGATAACATTGTATTGTGGGCTATTATTCCTAATCTGGTTACTAATTGGGCTGTACGATTGGCTGCATCTTGAGGTCAATAAAACAAAAAAAACACCTCACATATAGAAATATTTATTACAACAGAACGAATGACTATACACAACTTAGTATCATTAAAATTAATACATTTAACAGCGATGCAATAAATTTACATAAACATTTATATTATAACAACGATATAATTACAATCTTAATTATTATATAAAACATTATGTTTAACTTTTTCAAACAACTAATCTACTGGATATTTTAATTACATTTAATTAATAATATAATTACTACGACATTTTGTTCTTTTCCCCTTTCACTTATTGTGTACGCGGAAAACTATGATCAACGTTTATTATTAATCTCAATTAATATTTACATATATACATACGAATGCACATATATTATTCATGTCAATACGGATATGGTAAGGATATGTCGAAACAATTTTATACTTTTAATTTGGTATAAAAAAAATTTTGTCGAAAGCAGAGAGAAGATAATCTGTTTTATTTTGCTGATCCGGGTTAAGCGTTGCCTCTTTTAACTCTTAACGATGTGCGCTGTATTTTTTTTTAATGCAAAGCTGTGTCTCGCCTAGCTGTCTTCGAAGCCTAAAAAGGGAGTAATTATCTCTAAGACAAGCGGGAGAAACGTTGCAACGTGTAATAAAAATCAAACCCACAAAATTATAATTTGCGTAATTACTGGTGGTAGGACCTTTTGTGAGTCCGCGCGGGTAGGTACCACCACCCTGCCTATTTCTGCCGTGAAGCAGTAATGCGTTTCGGTTTGAAGGGTGAGGCAGCCGTTGTAGCTATATTGAGACCTTAGAACTTATATCTCAAGGTGGGTGGCGCATTTACGTTGTAGATGTCAATGGGCTCCAGTAACCACTTAACACCAGGTGGGCTGTGAGCTCGTCCACCCATCTAAGCAATAAAAAAAAACTATGTATTTGTTTTTCCACCACATGCTTATACATTAAATTTTGTTGTTCAGCGGGAAATTGTCGTACAAAAAATTACATTTACGTATTTTGTAGTAGCAGCCTAATGTGACCCCATAGTTTTTGATTATCCCCACAAGACCACAATGTGGGCCGAAAAATAATTAAAAATAAATTCTTTCCTAAGCGACCTTCAGCGGTACTATGAATAAATAAAAGATTTGTAGCGAAAATGACGTTTTCCCAACTGAAAACTTTTGTTTGCTATAGAACAAAGTTTTGATGGAGCTCATTTCTCATTAATTATGTACATGCTGGACGTGAAATGTCCGTCAGAAATCATTTCTTATTCCCTCTTTTTTGTTCGACATAGGGGACCTTTGGAAACAATTTGAGAGTTTCGACTTTTTTTTTTTCTTTTATTTATATGTGAATAGAAAAACAGATAATAAGAAAATGGTATTCTGTAGAGACTTTTGGACTTGTTGCGCCTCGTTTCAAATACCGAAGGAAGGTAATCAATTAATATATGTATATTAGGGCGTATTTTGAGTCCGCACGTGTAGGTACCAACATTCTTCTTATTTCTGTCGGGATTCAATCAGTAGGCAATAAATACAAGATTTGATCCTTAGATGGTATAACAGTAATATCGAGACTGACACGAGTTTTTTTTTTTTTTTTGCTCTGATGGGTGGATGAGCTCACAGCCCACCTGGTGTGAAGTGGTTACTGAAGCCCATATACATCTACAACGTAAATGCGCCACCCACCTTGAGATATAAGTTCTAAGGTCTCAAGTATATTTACAACGGCTGCCCCACCCTTCAAACCGAAATGCATTACTGCTTCACGGCAGAAATAGGCAGGGTGGTGCTACCTACCCGCACGGACTCACAAGAGGTCCTACCATCAGTAAAAACGTGTTTTAAAAGCGGGTAAAGACATTTAATTTGTCAGTAGTTAGTAGACAATGCGCACTGCCTATCATACCTACCTACATCAACCGAAAATAATATAAAATAATCAATATTCATCTCTTCTTCTTTTTCTCCACCTTATCCCACTAGGTGTGGTCGGCACAGCTAATTTTTCTCTTCCATTCTCTTCTTACAGGTGTCATCTCAACACTCACTCCTCTTTTTCTCATATCGTCATTCACACACTCTATCCATGTCTTCTTCGGTCGACCTCTTCCCCCTCTACCTTGCATTACCATTTCCATACATCTCCTAGTCACATGCATCTTCTCTCTACGCCTTACGTGTCCATACCACGCTATATTCATTTACGAGTATTTTATT
Organism: Bombyx mandarina; assembly: GCF_003987935.1. Next base: position 3,998,429 of record NW_021011476.1, on the reverse strand, counting down.
TCTAACGATTGGCAACAGAGAGTGGAATGAATTCAAATAGAACTCCATACCTATATGTCAACCTGGTACTTTGTAGGCAGCGGCTTGGCTCTGCCCCTGGCTTTGCTGATGTCCATGAGCGACGGTAACCGCTTACCATCACGTGGGCCGAATGCTCGTCTGCCTGGGCGATAAAAAAAACTTTGAAAAATAAAATGGTCAATTCGAGACGAGAAGACAGCACACTTGGTCATAAGTTAGCAAAATTTGCGTGAGAGCCTGAAGCACTTCTGATGGTAATATTCGACCTCAAACAAAATACCGCCTTAAAGCATGAAGTCGAAGTTTCTGGTATGATCTGCGACAATATCAGAACTGTGATACCCGTAGTTTATTCGACTATTATTGTATGTGAGTTGACATTGTCAGTATTTTAACTGGATTTATATCGTTCTGATTACGTCGTGGATTTTGCTCCACTTCCTTGATATATGGCAACACATTACAGCTCCCCCTATATGTTATCGTCGTGGCCTAAAGGATAAGACGTCCGATGCATTCGCATGTAGCGATGCACCGGTGTTCGAATCCCGCAGGCGGGTACCAATTTTTCTAATGAAATACGTACTCAACAAATGTTCACGATTGACTTCCACGGTGAAGGAATAACATCGTGTAATAAAAACCAAACCCGCAACATTCTCCGCATTCTCTCTATAACATGTCTTTATTATCTCTCATATGTGTCCAAATGTGGCACGATTCTAACAAACATTCAACTCTCAATTGCGTCCACTTCTGCATGTCTTACCAGTTTCCCTTCGAAAATTATAAGCGAATAATGAAACACTTTACATGCTGGCTTTACTGGTGGTAGGACCTCTTGTGAGTCCGCGCGGGTAGGTACCGCTGCCCTGCCTATTTCTGCCGTGAAGCAGTGATGCGTTTCGGAATGAAAGGTAGGGCAACCGTTGTAACTATACTGAGACTTTAGAACTTATATCTCAAGGGGGGTGGCGCATTTACGTTGCAGATGTCTATGGGCTCCAGTAACCACTTAACACCAGGTGGGCTGTGAGCTCGTCGACCCATCTAAGCAATAAAAAAAAAATGCGATGCTTATATCCCATGGTAAATCAATCACATATTTTTTCATTTGCTTGCATACCTGCACAGCGGCTATAAGCGGCTTTTGTCATTAACAATGTTCATAGCCTACATTTCTATGTATGAGCGGATCATTCTTCGTCAGACATCTTATCTTACCAACTACCAGATAACCGATGATCTTAGTTTACTTAAATATTCGTATTTTTAAGAGGTTCAATGTAATTTCGCGAAAGTATCAATTTTACTAAAATCTCACAGTAAACTTAATACACGTGCATTAAGCATTTAAGCTTTTTGTGACAATACTATTCGCTCACATTGCACGCTCAAATATTATGTTGATTTAGTTTCAAAGCAAACCTTTTTCCTTCGTTGAAAAAGATATTTCGTAAAATTTAGTCTGCCACAACTTTTTACTATATTATACTGTATTTATTTCTAATTTGAGTAAATAAATGTCTAATTTCTTTTTCTAATAGTTTATTCAAAAAAGTTACTAATAAGAAATATTAAGTAGGTTATTAGAGAGTAAACTGATCTTGAATTGAGATCAAAGTTTGCTTAAAAGCTTTCGAAAATAGATTGGGGACTGGTGGAAAAATAATTACACGGATAAAATTGTTTACATACGAACCTTGATTTTTAGCATCGACATTTAATTAAAGCAGAAAAAAAAAATTACCTGGAAGATTTTATCTTACGAAGCGGAAAAGTCAACTGGGAAAATTTCCCGAAGCGTCCTAGATAATTTTTAAGCCGGCCGGCTTTAGGAGCCTCTCATTCGAAATGTCTCCCGAATAACGCATTCACTTAATCTACAGAGGATTTTCCATTACATACAATTTATCTTTATAAATTCAATTTATCCTTAAACAATATATTCACAACAAACATCGATTCAGTTTTAGATTATTACTAGCTGACCCGGCAAACATTGTTTTGCCATATATAAGATTTCTAGGGAATTTCTAGTGTAGAAAAAAAACTAACTTATTGTAAGTGTGTAAGGATGTGGTAAATGAATGAAAGAGGTATGTAGTGCTGTGAACGATGAGGGAATATATAATAAAAATAACAAAACCTCATTCAACCACATAATACCTCATTATAACAAAAAAAATGTCCGAATAAAAAAAAATATGTTAGTAGGGGGACAACCCTAATCACTTAGGGGTATGAAAAATAGATAGTAGCCGATTCTCAGGCTTACTGAATATGCATAAAAATTTCATCGATTTGAGAATCGGTCAAGCGGTTTCGGAGGAGTATGAGAACGAACATTGTGACACGAGAATTTTATATATTAGATTCAATGATAAAATTTTCCGATTTAATATTTGAGTTAGCGATAGGTATTTACACGTTTTTTGTTTATTTTAAATCTAATATCACAAATACCTTCATTTATATTAAAGTTTTTAGAGAAACAATAGCGGTAACACGATTAAAAGCGAACGATGGTAGAGAAAGCTGCCGCCAGAGAATGCCTTAAGCCTTATCTCATTTTGCACGGGATGTCCGTACGATTCCTCTACCGACTGCAACAAATCTTTAGGGCACGGCAACGTATCTAATGGAATATCTAACAGTTTGACGGCGTTATTCGTTTTGAATTTATTCCTTTGGCCGTAGTCGTCGTTTCTGTCATAATAATCGTAATTCTCATCGGCCAAGACGTTATCTTTAGCGTTAGTCGCTTCGACGTGGTCGTTGAGATGTCTATCGCTCTCTGGATCCTGGATACATGATACTTTGTCGAGGGCGTGTCGTAGAGTGCTCTCCTGGGTCTCGTTACGTAAAACGTATATCCAGGACAACCGGCAATTACAGTCGAGTGGATTACCTGAAATTAGAACAATAATTAGTTTGCGTGTTTTGGTTTACGTGTTTTTTTTTTCTAACGCGATCCTTCCAATTCTAAAGCGCTAAACATTACGCTTTTATATTCGTTTCCTTACAATGCCCCTCTGATTTGGAACGCTCTATTGTTTTGTTGTTAATAAAACTAAAGTATAATTGTTATGCAGTCATGAAAACTGTAGTAGTAGGACCTCTTGTGAGTCTGCACGGGTAGGTACCATCACCCCGCCTATTTCTGCCGTGAAGCAGCAATGCGTTTCGGTTTGAAAGGTGGGGTAGCCGTTGTAACTATACTGAGAACTTAGAACGTATATCTCAAGGTGGATGGCGCATTTACGTTGTAGATGTCTATGGGCTCCAGTGACCACTTAACACCAGATGAGCTATGAGCTCGTTCACCCATCTAAGAAAAAAAAAAGATGTGTGGTGTCGTGGGACACCGGATAGGAACGAAGTTCCTTATTATAAAAATATTAATTTTAAGTTCTATTCAAGGTATTAAGAAAAGTATAAACTGGAGGTTTCGCAACAACCCACGGTCATTCAGTAACATGCGAACTTATAGAGGTACACTTCATTCCAGTTGTTTGCATAAGAGTTAGTGTATTGCGCAAACGAACGCTCTGAGATCGTGGTCAATGAATGATAAAAAAATATGTTATTTTTTGTACGTTATTACAAAGTTCAGTCGTACACTGTGTGCATTACTGTGCGCATTTGTACGTTATTACAAAGTTAAGTCGTAGACTGTGCGCATTACTAATAAAAATCTTACGTTACGGACGTTTTTTCCCGGTTAGGGTACCCCTCCGCATCGTCCCATAAGAAACTTCGTTCCAAAAAGTAGGCGGTAATTGTTTTGATTGCACGAACAATAACGGTAAAGTGTAATGCTTAAGTATGGCGGGCACGTTCATGCGATATCACACAGTGCTGATCCATTTTATTTGCATTCGCGCGGCGTCGGGATTATCAGAGAGTAGCCAGCAGCGCAACCTGCCGCGGGGAGATAGTTGGAGCTGGCGTGAACTAAGAAAAATGGCGTTTATCCGAACTTGGCACGTACTGGACACTTATTCTGCGCAAACCAGACCGCCGCTGTGCGGAATTAAGGATATTTCCTAAGCGGAGTTAATTTATTTTTATATTGATCGAGTCGATCGATTCAGTGAATTTTCCACTAAGTTTAGTTTGATTGGGTTTGTCGAAAATGATTTTCATTTTAACGCGGCTAAGTTAAATTTTTCCTCGCTCCGTTAATAAAAAAGTCGAAATTTAAAGGCATATTTACCTACAATGTGACTGTAATTAAAAGATTGCATTCAGTAAGCCGATAACGTGTAACATTAATTTTAACAGTATAATTTGTAAAGCAGATGTGTTTTAAAGGGAAAAAGTATTATTTTAAAATACAATAAAGCATCAGGTCGTTTTACAAATGGATGAACGAGCTCAAGGCTCTCTGATATTAAGTGTTAACCCACCTTGAAAGATGAGGACAGAGTCCAATTTGTTATGCATAACGGCTGTCCTACCCTTCAAGCTGGAGCTTGATTGGTGAGAGCTTTGGGGCAGAAATAGGAGGGTTGGTGGCGTTTACGATATCCACACCATTAGCTATAGCTAGTGACTAAATGTATTCATAATAGATATCTATATATTAATACGTGAAGCAAAAACATTGTATCCCTTTTTACGAAAATTGCGCGGACGGAGGATTATGAAATTTTCCACACTTATAGAGAATATAGAGAAGAAGTGCACAAAGCTAATATTTTTTAAAAATAATGCATAAAAGATACATTAAATCAATAAAGAAAATATTACACACACCACATACCATGTATTTGACGCACACACGCATGCATACTATTTATTGTCAAACTTTTGTTCTTGACGTCTGTGGTCAAATTGAGAATAGATTGTATATTGTGTCTTTATTAACATTTTTTTATAGTGTAGCCTTGGCAAAATTTGTGATTATAGAAGTATAAAATACAATCATAATAGTGTACAGACTTACAATTCCAATTAATTATAGTCGAATTTCGACTACTGCGGGACCTCTAGTAGTAGTAAAATGTTCTATTACGTTATCGAGTTCGTTTGTGGAATATTAATTCAATAAATTTTCAGTTTCGGATAGCATAGTATGGACATGTGATGCGTAGAGAGGAGACGCATGTGACTAGAAGACGTATAGAAATGGTAGAGGGGGAAGAAGGCATGAATGGAGTCTGTGAATAACGATAAGTGTAACGGCTAATAGAAGAGAATGAAATAGAAAAATTCGCTGTGCCGACCTTACCTAATGGGACAGTGGTGGTCGGGGGTCACGGATTCGAATCCCGCCAAAGGAAGATATCTGTATGATAAATATAAAAATGTCTTTTCCAGGGTTATGGATGTATATTAAATATATTATTATGTATTTGTATAATAAAAATCTTACGTTTATTTCCGTTATCTGGTAAACTGTAACACAAGTTCTTTACGAACTTAGCACGGGACCAGTTAACGTGGCGTGATTGTTAGTAAATATTTATTATTATTATTATTATTATTAAAGGAGAAGAAAATTTTCAGTGAATTTAAAGTATCTCAATAAACAAAGTCGGTTAAAGTCGGATTAAAATGAACGTGAAGACAAAAGATATCGAGTGGCGTATTCAGCGCTTCGGGATCTACCTATTACGTTCAATGAACGGCTAGCACAGTAAATAACATTATGTAACAAAATCAAATACCCAAAACTTTTAGGATAATTCGAAAGCTTTCATCAGCTCCGAACGGAAAGCGCAGTCCCCGTTTATTTATTTATTTTATTTATTACACTTCATGTAGAATTTACATTGGCGGACTTAATGCCTAAGGCATTCTCTACCAGTGAACCAAAGGTAATGCAGAGTAAATAGTGGTAGGTGCAATGAAATTTATATTAAGTTACGAATATATACAAAAAAGTATATATACATATATACAAAATCACATATACATATACACACATACATACATATAATATATTAATAAATTTACTTAACAAATAACTTCATCTCAATAAGTTCATGACGATTCCGCTAACTTTTAGAAACCCGTTTAGAAAACAAATGATACTTTCAGCTCACGATAGGTAGTGTTTCACAACAGATATGCCTTTAGCTTGTCTAAGCTGGTGGTAGGACCTCTTGTGAGTCCGCACGGGTAGATACCACCACCCTGCCCATTTCTGCCGTGAAGCAGTAATGCGTTTCGGTTTGAAGGGTGGGGCAGCCGTTGTAATACTGAGGTCTTAGAACATATATCTCAAGGTGGGTGGCGCATTTACGTTGTACTTAACCCCAGGTGGGCTGTGAGCTCGTCAACCCAACAAAGCAACAAAGAAAAATAAAAAATATATATGAAGAACACAATTGTGTAACAACACATTTTGAATAAGCAGCTTAAGTTATCGATCGAGTGATCTTTTTTGCTAATACTCAAAATTCGAGGCTTGCCTATATTTATTCCTCTTTGATATGTGTGTTTCCGGTTACCATGACATAGGGAGATATCGTATCTAAAAAATAATAATGTTACGTTACAAAGAAAAGAATGTAACAAAGGAATAAAAAAAACCTCTCGAGACTAAACTAAACTAAACTCTCATGTTAGTGGCAGATATTAAATATTTGACGTAATATTATAAGAAATATTTGGTGTTACATTCAATAAGCTATAATTTAAGTCCAGGTTGGCTGTAAATCATGCTTCCTACGTCACAGTCTGGTTTGCGCTAGCGGGTTCACCGCTGAATCCATAATGAGTTTCTGAATACAATTTCGCTATGTAATTTTAAATTTTTAACCTCACGCTCATACTTCTTTTGTTTTATTTACGACTAGGTGACCCGAAATAAATAAATGGATAAATAAAAACAATGCTTTCGTTTATAATTTTAAAAAAAGTTAAGGAATTATTCCTAATTAACGAGTAGGTATCACGACCCTATCTATTTCGGCCGTGAAGCAGTAATGCGTTTCGGCTTGAAGGGTGGGGCAGCCGTTGTAACTATACTTGAGACCTTAGAACTTATATCTCAAGGTGGGTGGCGCATTTACGTTGTAGATGGGCTCCAGTAACCACTTAATACCAGGTGGGCTGTAAAAAAATAATAGTTATTCTTTCCCGTAGTCAAATCGGTCCGGAAGAGTAAGAAGTTATTATTTAAAAAAACGCTGTTTATCTTAAGATAAGCTATACGCTAATAAATTGCAGGCTCAAGTGCCCATATTTCTACATCAATGAAAACGGCTAGAATACGAAAATAGTCGTCTTTTGTTTTCATTTCATTTCACTCCGACTGGTACACCCAATTAGTTAGTCTAGACTAACTTATTTATCTTCTAATTATCTATTTCTCAATTTCGTCCGCGACTGTCCAATTTATCTCAATTTTAAGACTCCTCATTGTAGTAAGCCAGAGTTAGGGCAGAGAACATCATTACTAAGAGCATTTTAGTTAAATTCTAACGGAATCTATATATTAATACGTGAAGCAAAAACTTTGTACCCCTTTTTACGAAAATTGCGCGGACGGAGGAGTATGAAATTTTCCACACTTATAGAGAATATAGAGAAGAAGTGCACAATGCTAATATTTTTTTAAAATAATGCATAAACATACATTAAATCAATAAAGAAAACATTACACACACCACATACCATGTATTTAACGCACACACGCATACATACTATTTACTGTCAAACTTTTGTTCTTGACGTCTGTGGTCAAATTGAGAATAGATTAAATATTGTTTGTCTTTATTAATATATTTTTATAGTGTAGCCTCGGTGAAATTTGTGATTATAGTATGTGTACAAACTTACAATTCCAATTAATTATAGTCGAATTTCGACTGCTGTGGACCTCTAGTTCTTGTTAAAACGTAATTGAGGCTTGCCTTTATATAAGTTTCGAGAAAATTCCAGGTCACGGGCGTCCTTTAGTTCGAATAAATTAATTCCTTGGAAGCGCACTCTGTCAAATACAAGTTTCGAGGGGTCTAATTCACTTATTTAATAAGGAGAAAATTAATATTATCTGATATCGCTCATCGCGTTTTCTGTGTAGGGTTGAACGGAAATATTCAACTGCAATACCGTTCGTAATAAATTGAATTAGCCGGGAACGCTGTAATTAAATTATCTAATTTCCAAGATTTAATTTTAAGTTCACTCGATTGGTGAAGTTTTATGGAAGCTTACCGTTTTTCAAATGATTTAATTAGTTTCGCGGTTTTTGTTCCTCTGAATTCGTTGCCACTTGGCGATGTATAATCTACATATTTTTATAGTTTTTGTGTTTTGAACAAATTTCTTTTCTCTATTAAAATAGTAAATATTATGTGTGTAAAGAAATACGTCTTCAGAAGAAATAATTCAATCTTACACAGTATTATAAATAATATTGTTTAAAATATAAATTTAAATAGAGATATTAAGGACTTTGGATGTTGTTTTCGTATTTATTAAAGTGTGTGTGTGAGAGAGAGAGAGAGAGTATTCTTTATTGTACACCAAAAAACAAATAAACAGTCCGATACATTAAAAACAAAAAAGTACAATTGGCGGTCTTATCGCTAAGAGCGATCTCTTCCAGACAACCATCAGGTGGACAAGAATCATTTGGAAACGAACTACGCGCGGTGTCCCATTCCAGTGAAATACATATACATACATATACACATACATATCTCCGTAAATATACATACAATTAATACAAAGTATTATAATATAATAATAATTATTAAAAATAAAAAAATTTATTAAATTTTGTTTATTTATTTATTTATTTTATTTATTTATTTATGTACACACAGAAAACAAGACACAGTACAGAGTAATAGGAAAATTATGTACAAAGGCACTGCTTATTTTTTTGAGAAATCTTGCTTCTTTACACACAAATAAGAATAAGCAATTTTCATATAAAATATACTTAAATGTAATGTGTGTGCTTATTTTGTAAGATGATATTATACTTTTAATTTCATATTGTCAAGACATTCGTATTTATATTACATACAGGTTATGTATATAAAAACGCAAAACGTTTCCAACAACAAAGAAATTACAGCAAGCGCAAACAAAAAAAAAAAAAACAATATAGACTTGTAACATATTGCAAAAAGCGAGACAAACGCGACTCGATGAAAGTACAATTTTTCAGAACAACGCGCGTAACAGTCGTGAATAATCAAATGAGTATTGTGTAGGAAACAAAACGCGTTACAAACAGCGTAGGCATGTGGAAATAAAAACGGCTACTCCTCGATGAGAACGAGGGAGGGGAAATTTATCGGTCTCCTCAACAAAATATAGGTGCAGTCGTAGCGTACCGAACACGTGATTTATCGGCAATGTGCGCGAGATATAAACCGATTATTATACGTATCGAGTACCGGAATATCGAGTTTATCGACATATTAGCGTCGTTTGCAACCGACTCGGGATCCTTGACGGAGCCGAGGGCTTTGCACACATCGTTAGGCCATNTAAACCGATTATTATACGTATCGAGTACCGGAATATCGAGTTTATCGACATATTAGCGTCGTTTGCAACCGACTCGGGATCCTTGACGGAGCCGAGGGCTTTGCACACATCGTTAGGCCATTGTTTGTACAATATCGAATTTGCTGAAATGTCTTCGGCTTCAGAGCCTCCCCTGACATGTGAATTCCGGTCTAACATTTACCACGTATTCAAAATGTTATTGTTCAATTCATGTGTTTTCATAAAGGTAGCGTTGGGTTATTAGAAAAAAACTTTTAGATCGTTATTTCTTATGACTATGTTGTTTCCTTATATTAATATGATGATAGTCTTATCTTGTTTTCCATTTTAAACTGTCCTGGGAATATGTTTCGTAGGAAATAGTTTTGTAATTGTATGTTCCTTTGCGGCTCTGATCGTTAATTTTATTTTTCAGTTTAATTGAATTTTTATATTTTAGATTTATTATGTTAATCGGAAATTATTAATTTCGATCGATGAAGAATATGAAGATTTCTTATTTATAACTTCTTAGTAGCAGCGTTATCAGTACATTTCATAGATGACCAAGAGCCACGCCGAAGACGAGCTTGTAGTCCATTAAATTCAGAGTGATCACGACCGCCTACGAATAGTGGTACAGTCACGATCGTACCTATAATAGAACTAAGGGGAATATAAACAATAGGGAAAATATACTATGAAAACGTGTGCTGCGTTTAACTTAGACAAACGTATTTCTGATTATTATCTGAATAATAGCACTAACGCAAACATTTATATACTGCACGATCTTGAATTGGACTACGGAACTTATATGGAAATTTTTTTATTACCTAAATTTCGATAAACTGCTAATATGAATACATCTTTTTTTTTTTATTGCTTAGATGGGTGGACGAGCTCACAGCCCACCTGATGTTAAGTGGTTACTGGAGCCCATAGACATCTACAACGTAAATGCGCCACCCACCTTGAGATATAAGTTCTAAGGTTTCGAGTATAGTTACAACGGCCGCCCCACCATTCAAACCGAAACGCATTACTGCTTCACGGCAGAAATAGGCAGGGTGGTGGTACCCACCCGCGCGGACTCACAAGAGGTCCTACTACCAGTAATTACGCAAATTATAATTTTGCGGGTTTCATTTTTATTACACGATGTTATTCCTTGACCGTGGAAGTCAATCGTGAACATTTGTTGAGTACGTATTTCATTAGAAAAATTGGTACCTGCCTGAGATTCGAACACCGGTGTATCGCTCAACACGAATGCACCGGACGTCTTATCCATTAGGCCACGACGACTTCAAACATCTGCTATTCTATATACGTTGAAATCTCAAAATCGTATTACACGTGCCTCATATATTTTATTTAACACATGCATTTTCCAATTTGCACATGCAATAGCTGGTACAGCTTAACAAATCCATCTCACACGACTCCCTCTTTAGATTTGAGTTGGACAAAAACGAATTTACATATCAGTGACGTGAAAGTATTTATTAGCATCGTTCAAATACCTTTCTACTTGCAGCGTTATACTTAGTATGATTGATTGAATACGCTTCATATTTCTGTGAAGGCTCTTTGTAGGTTGATTGATAAATAGCTGCGATTCTATTTACCTATGCAATAGAGTATAAATTATTTGCAGTTGTTTTCATTTTGTTTAGGGCAATCGTAAACATATTTTTTTTAAGATTGTTTTTAAATGTGGGAACACAGTAATAAGTATGGCAACACAGTTAGTTGCAGTTGCACAAAAAAATCTGGTTGTACGTGCACGTGTTGTACATCAAGAAATAAAAGTCCTTCGCTCTTAATCTAGTTTTTATTGAAGCTTTTTAGAGAATTTATTCAAGAAGGAATGGATGAACGAAGAAAAATTTGTTATATTAAATTTATATTTGGGCTTGCAGTTTCTTTTTGGATCGAGTGATAGAATAAATAGATAGAATAGATAGATAGAATAGATAGATAGAATAGATAGATAGAATAGATAGATAGAATAGATAGATAGAATAGATAGATAGAATAGATAGATAGAATAGATAGATAGAATAGATAGATAGAATAGATAGATAGAATAGATAGATAGAATAGATAGATAGAATAGATAGATAGAATAGATAGATAGAATAGATAGATAGAATAGATAGATAGAATAGATAGATAGAATAGATAGATAGAATAGATAGATAGAATAGATAGATAGAATAGATAGATAGAATAGATAGATAGAATAGATAGATAGAATAGATAGATAGAATAGATAGATAGAATAGATAGATAGAATAGATAGATAAAATGGATAGATAGAATCTTTACTGGTGGTAGGATCTCTTGTGAGTCCGCGCGGGTAGGTACCACCACCCTGCCTATTTCTGCCGTGAAGCAGTAATGCGCTTCGGTTTGAAGGGTGGGGCAGCCGTTGTAACTATACTTGAGACCTTAGAACTTATATCACAAGCTGGGTGGCGCATTTACGTTGTGGATGTCTATGGGCTCCAGTAACCACTTAACACCAGGTGGGTTGTAAAGAAAAAAAAAAGCTAGCACACAAATATCACTCCACGTTCTAATCATATTTAACTGCACACGTTGAATTACTTATATCCGGTACTAACAGGGCCGCAGGCTACGGTCTGTGCTGCTATTAATTGTGACCTAGAACTTGGCCTTCTCAAACTACCACTGCAATTTCTCCAAAGTCGGTCCACGATAGATCAAATATATCAAGTCTCTACCATATTTTTGTAATATAAATTATCACTTTTTTATGATTGAAAGTTTACTGGTGGCCCGAAGGCCGGCTGATGCATGGCTTAGGTTGCACGTCGACCTCTTTGTCGAGTTCGACGAGTACGGTTACCGGGGTCCCTAAGCCTGCTCCTAGTATTAGAGCTGAAGGCATCTAATGCAAAGGTTATTGGATCTGATGGATCCGTAAGGACGTGTCTAGGGCGTCGACGGTGACTGGCTCCTGCATGATCAGGATTCGGGGAGTAGTCAGCGGCGGCAACGATAAGGCGANCCTGCTCCTAGTATTAGAGCTGAAGGCATCTAATGCAAAGGTTATTGGATCTGATGGATCCGTAAGGACGTGTCTAGGGCGTCGACGGTGACTGGCTCCTGCATGATCAGGATTCGGGGAGTAGTCAGCGGCGGCAACGATAAGGCGATTATCATGACGCATAGCCTTATCGAAGTATCGTTCCGACGCTGACTTCATGTTTTTTTTCATTTTGTAATATAAATTCTCTCTCTTGCTCTCTCTAAAGTTTAGCACCATTACTGTGAGCCATTCCACATGTAATTCCCCTAAAAGTATTTCAGATATGCACGCAGAAGCTACACGCACTTAAGCTGTTTTCAGACTACGCTATAATATAGTGTCATATAGTATAGCAGCCTATACTTAGCCAATAATATATAGTACTTTACGGTGTGCACGTGTCCATAACAATGTATGGTGCGCGATATTGTTGTGCTATGAGCTACATACTATGTGCTATTATATTATAGCGTAGTCTGAAAGCGGCTTAGCTGCTTTGGTTCTTTTATCCATTTCAAGTATTTACCTACGCTTAAGACCATGGCTTTTAAACTTTATAAATATAAATAATATAAATATTTACTAACAATCACGCCACGTTAACTAGTCCTGTGATAAGTTCGTAAAGAACTTGTGTTACAGGTACCAGATAACGGATATAAATGTAAGATTTTTATTATACACATACATATATTTAATAGACATCCATAACCCTGGAAAAGACATTTATATTTATTATACAAATATCTTCCCTTGGCGGGATTCGAACCCGCGACCCCCTTGTGTAGTGACCATGTCACTTACCACTACACCAGACGGCCGTTTTGGCCGGCTTGGTTCGTCGTGCGCTTTAGTGTTAGTAGCTATTCTCCCGTACCACGGCCGTCGTGAAATTATGTTAGTGACGTCACTCATTCCTGAGTAGTGTGGTCGTAAAGGGTTGATGCGCTTACATTTTCAAGCAAAGCGAAGTATACCAACCGTAGTATTTATTCAATTGCAAAGTGCCGATATGCGCAATGGAACCACGGTTCAATGAGTACTTCGGGGTATATTAACAACTTCCGATATATTTTTACTGCAATCAGTCTTGCGTTCTGATAAGCATATTATTCTGAGAAAATATTCATTATTAGCATTGGCGTGACCCGTGAGCCCGACTGCTCATCTTGCGTAAAAAAAAGCTACCACGATAGCAAGTTCAATGAAAAAGCTTAAGTATTATTACCTTCATGTGAGACATTTAAAATATATTATCTAAAACATTCATTTTACATGTCAGGACGTAACTAGATTCATTCGTTTAGTTTGATACTATGCATGATTACGTGGAACGACCCAGCGTTCTTGAACGTAATGGATAGTCTGTCAGAGCACCGCTAATTTATGGTTCAGAGGTGAAGCAAGATGGTCACAGATTCGGCCAGTTTGATTTCGGAGGTTTGCGAAAATTCATCGGCGCTTCGCCCGAAAAGGGTTCCAGTATTGACAACGCGTAACAAGGGTACAAATATTCTGTTCAAGCTTTGTTTTTTCAGCTTTTCGTGTCACGTAGAGCTTTATTTAAGTGGTTTTATTCAGATTAACTCAATTTTTTTTGAAACTGACTTTGTTTACGAGACTCTTTTATTTATTTATTTTTGAATGCAGAATCACCGTCACTGACGAACGAACGCTATTTTTTTATTAATTACAATTTTCTTTTGCAAAAATAAAATTTGAAATTGAAGTAATCTCTACGATAAACTTGCTGTTTACTTAAGAAAAAACTTTCTTTGCAATCTAAATGATTTCACGAAAATAGCTTGTTTTAAAGAGACCTAAGGTAATCACACGTCAGTAATTTTTGGGGCATAGCTTTTTTTTTCTTCCTTTTTTTATTCCTTAGATGGACGAGCTCATAGCCCACCTGGTGTTAAGTGGTTACTGGAGCCCATAGACATCTACAACGTAAATACGCCACCTACTCTGAGATATAAGTTCTAAGGTCTTAAGTATGGTTACAACGTCTGCCCCACCCTTCAAACCGAAACGCATTACTGCTTCACGGCAGAAATAGGCGGGGTGGTGATACCTACCCGCGCAAACTCACAACAGGTCCTACCGCCACCAGTAATTACGCAAATTATAAATTTGCGGGTTTGATTTTTATTACACGATGTTATTCCTTCACCGTGGAAGTCAAACGTGAACATTTGTTGAGTACGTATTTCATTACAAAAATTGGTATCCGCCTCAGATTCGAACACCGGTGCATCGCTCAACACGAATGCACCGGACGTCTTATCCTTTAGGCCACGACGACATCAAAGCATTCCTAAGCCAGGGAAGTAGCCCTGAGAGGCTAAGCCAGCATGGCCTAATAAGTAGATGAGCTCTCAGGGCTCTAACCTGGGGGCGTTGCTAACACTAACTCTCGCAAGGGCAGGTTTTCGCAGAATCTATCACCGGGTCCGAAATGCGACTCTCCGAGAAAACCCGGCGAGAAACTCAGTGGGCTGTGGCTATGGGAGGGGCATAGTTAAACCGTTAGTCGCTACTGCTCAAAGACCTTTTTAAACCTCGTTTGAAGGAGAGGTCGTAGCGTTCGGTGAGAATTGTGGAAGGGGGGTCAGTTCCAGAGCCAGATAATTAATTAGCTACGACCTCTGAAAATGCTTTGTCAATGAGCGCAATGGTTCCTGGTAGCACAGATAAACTGTTCCAATAGTAGGTGGCGTAATAAATAGAAGAAAGGTAACTTCCTTATATTCCTTAGCGTAATTCCATGGAGTGGTATAATAAAATGAGAAAATCGAAGAGCCTCCATAAAATGTTGTAGATATATATTTAGATCCAGTTTGTTTAGTATTCGTATAAAAGGTTAGATATTTATAGGGTTGTCCCACGCAATCGTGGTTTATATCACATAAACTAGTAAATTTAGTGATTCTTTTTTTGTTCTACCTATTTTCAATGCTGTCGACGCTGTGTGTAACCCAAACGATCCAAGTAGGATCAACTCACTGCGTGTTCTTCTTCCACCTCACGCAGGTGTTCTCGGGGCACGGCTGGTTCGGGAGCTACCTGTAGAAGGTCTGCAAGAGAAAGCCGCATCGGGGCTGCCACGAGTGCGGGCATTTGGACGATGACGCTCAGCACACGCTTGAAGTGTCACCGCGTTGAGATCACTCGCGGCTAGTTCTCGAATTCTCTTCTCTCTTAGTCGCCCGCATGTTAGAAGACCAGAGTTCCTGGGAGGCTACGATAGGTTTTGCGACCTGGTCATGCGCCCCGTGAGGCTGAGGAACGCAAAAGGGAGTGAGATCCCTCTCGGCTCCTCAGTGAAGAAAGCGAAGTAAACGGCGCAGGCGCGATGGCTCCGTTCAGCTCCCGTAGGGGCAGACGGCTGCCGGTCCAGTGGTGAGGCGGTCGCAAGGTGGCTCTTGTATGCCGCTCACGGTGTGTCTCCTTAGATGACGTCCTGCGATTCCAATTCCGATTCCGATCCGGTAGTAGATTCATTCGCGAAGCAATTGCTCTTGAGTTGTTAGGTCTCCTTCGGAGGCGCTCGGGCAGCTGCTAGCTGAGCCCCCCTCCTGGCTGAGCCTTTGCTCGCCCATCTGTTCTGGTGAAACAGGAAAGGTCTCCGGGCCACTAGTAATCCTTCAATCATAAAATAAAACGACGTCCTGCGGGATCTTCCCGGAGATGAAATTTTGTTCTATTATCAGAATGGGTACCGGCGAAGACGATGGGGCTTAGCCGGTAGTCGGAATTGCGGGGCGGGTCTTGCGTAGCCCACGACACGCAGCGCTTCTCGCGTCTTTCTTGAGGCGTAGTCTTTTAGAAGGAATTGGAATAAGAGGAGACCTTAGTCTTACTCTTTTCCCTCTTCTTCTCTGGAGGCGCCGGAGTCCGACATAGCCTGGTCTGTTATCTCCCTCGATCGGGTATCGGTAAGTGTATTCCCAAGCGTTAAAAGGATCAACTGTAGATTGGAGCTCACGGAACTATTTAGGTAATAGCTTGTACATACTTTGTAATTGAGTAAAATGATGATTAAATTATCTGATATCGTCCATTGAATTCCATTTTATATTCAAAGTAAAATTATGATTAAAGACACGCTACCACCACGCCTTTCTACATAGATTGGCTTACCGGCTTTACAAACATTTGTGTTCACAAAAAAAAAAGGATTCATTATCAGTGCGATTCCTTGCTAATTCGACAGATCGTTTTAGTGAGGCAAATAAAAAGGGAAAGGGAAGGAAAAAGATTAGCAAACGCGTTCATACAACTATACTATTTTATATGAGTATGTGCGTGAACTTTCATAGTAATAATCACATGTTTTTTTAGAATTGATATACACAAAAGTTTTATTATTAACTAGCTGACTCGGCAGACTTTGTAATGCATCAATCGATAAATAAAAAACCTAAACTTGTGTATAAAATAAACTTAAAACAAACACAAGGAATCCGTCCGACGGGGGACACATCAAAGGAAAAACTAAATTGTTCTTTTTATTTAATTCCGAGCATTTTAAATTTATCCTTTATCAATTTATTATTATTAACCTTTTAAACCTTCCCTGGACTTCCACAAATAATTCAAGACCAAAATTAGCCAAATCGGTCCAGCCGCTCTCGAGTTTTAGCGAGACTAACGAACAGCAATTCATTTTTATATATAGTTATATAGATAGAAGATTGATTTGAATGTAACTTCATTAAACTTACCCAATCTAACTTGTTTTAACATATATAAATTCACGAAGGTGCAAAATGTCTTAAGATATCGTGTCTAGAGGAGCCGGTACTAAAGTCACGAAAGCCGAAAAATTGTTTTCTGCACGTAAGTAGAAAATAATTTTTATACTATAATCTTCAATGCTTCTAGAATGTTGTTAATTGTAAATTTAAATAAAACGTTATAGAGTCAATGAATTTTTAGTTAAATAAGACAATTTGCGTCACACAATCACATGTTGATCCGTATGATTTCCTATTCTCAATGTAGCTACGGATTGCGGATTTAAAATCTTGTCACAAAGCAAAACGCAAAAGGCAAATAATATCACGTCGACAATCCTCTCCGAACGGATCAAAAAGACCGTTCACATTGATTTTTTGTCTCTGACAGAGAAATTTATAGCAACATTGATCCCTCCATTACCCATAAATCCCCCATACGTCATAGTATCTTTGTAGGGTGCAAATTGAATCCGTTTTATTACAGGAAAGAAACTATAAAACTCAGTAAATCGATCCACTTTATTTGTAAAGTATTGATGCGCTGGAAACAGAGGACGCGGAAGGAAGAACGGATAAAAGATAAAATAAAATAGGACGCTTTTTTGTTTCATTAAATCCCGGCAACAAGAAATCTCATCGTTTTTTTTTTGTTTTTTTTTCATTGTTTAGATGGGTGGACGAGCTCACAGCCCACCTGTTGTTACGTAGTTACTGGAGCCCATAGACATCCACATCGGAAATACGCCACCCACCTTGAGATATAAGTTCTAAGGTCTCAAGTATAGTTACAATGGCTGCTCCGCCCTTCAAGCCGAAACCATTACTACTTCACGGCAGAAATAGGCAGGGTGGTGGTATCTATCCGCGCGGACTCACAAGAGGTTCTACCACCAGTAAAAACATACATACATACATAAATGAGCTTAGATTTATTATTGTCTTTCATTTGAGTCATTTTTCTATTGTCATTATAGGAAGGCAAGCATATGATCACCTAACAGTGAATGATCATCAACGCTTGCAAACCGTTGTTGACTGTCTTTTATTCACGAGCAAAAAAGCTTCTAGAATGGAATCTGTTATTGATTGATCTAAAAGAGTAGCATTAGTAGATGAGCAACTTATAAGCTGACCACATGAAATTGCGAAAGACTACCTCGTGGCAGTAATAGGCTCTACCACCGGTAATAATGGAAATTTATATTTTTTTCAGATTGAGTTTTTACTACACGACTTTTTTCCTTGACCGTGGAAGTTTTTCGTGAGGACACACGTTATGTACGTATTTCATTACAGTTATTGGTATCCGGTAACTTATCAATGTAGCCGCATTGCTTGCTGGTAAATTGCGCGTTTTTTTTTTCTTTAGAGCGCAATGACTTTTGATTATTTTCAAAAAAGACTATCAACAGGGTGATACAGCGTATTTAACATGAGGCTACAGTCTCATTTGTACAAAAATAAGGTGGATCGTGTCATTGATACTATCGCTGTCAGTTATTTGATTTAAATTACGAATAATATGACCGTAATATATTTACATAAAATTCCGTGTTTGGTTTATTATATAAGTATGTTTTTCCGGAAATATTCACATAGTTTTGCTCGGTCAGATAACAATTACTAATAACAGTAGTCATTAAATGAAATGTGTTTGGATCAGGACTAACAATAGGCATTGCCAATATTCCCGCCGATCGTATTTGCCTTGAGTAATGTAAGCGAATTGGCTCTCCCTGTAATAGTTCATTCTAAATGGGCCGGATGTGGGTGAATGCTTTTGTTATTTCAGATTTAAAGTCAAACGTTTGAAAGCGCAGCCAAAATTGTTGTGTATTTGCCAAATTATTTAGGCGTATACATGAGTGGGTGTTGATTGCTATTTCTTTCGATAATATCGGTGGGGTTTTTTTTTAAACTAGAGGTCCCGCAGTAGTCGAAATTCGACTATAATTAATTGGAATTGTAAGTTTGTATACTATTATGATTGTATTTTAAACTTCTATACTCACAAATTTCGCCAAGGCTACACTATAAAAAATATTAATAAAGACAAACAATATTTAATCTATTCTTAATTTGATCACAGACGTCAAGAACAAAAGTTTGACAATAAATAGTATGTATGCGTGTGTGCGTCAAATACATGGTATGTAGTGTGTGTAATGTTTTCTTTATTGATTTAATGTATGTTTTACGCATTATTTAAAAAAAAAATTACATTGTGCACTTCTTCTCTATATTTTCTATAAGTGTGGAAAATTTCATACTCCTCCGTCCGCGCAATTTTCGTAAAAAGGGATACAAAGTTTTTGCTTCACGTATTAATTTACAGATAATAATTCAACTTGATTATTTTTCTGGAATTTTTTAAAGAACACGCATCTAGCTACAACATTTTCACTAATAAGAATTTTTTAATAATAATTCACCTTGATTATTTTTCTAGAATTTTCTAGAGAACACGCATTTAGCTACAACACTTACACTAATAAGAAATACGATAAAAGGTTAGCATCGTGTATCTTATTAAAGCCCACAAAATTAATTAATTTGCGTTATTACTGATGATAGGACACATTGTGAGTTTGCAAAGTGAAATACTATGATTTGATAATTTCTGTCGCGTAGACATCACGCGTTACAGTCTGAAGAGAAGTTCACGCCAATCACATAATCTATACGTATTAATACGTGAAGCAAAAACTTTGTACCCCTTTTTACGAAAATTGCGGGGACGGAGGAGTATGAAATTTTCCACACTTATAGAGAATATAGAGAAGGAGTGCAGATTGCTAATATTTTTTTGTAAATTATGCATTATAAATACGTTAAATCGATAAAAAAAACATTACACACACTACCACATATTTGACACACACACACACACACGCACATATGCTCTTTGTATATTGTCAAACTTTTGCCATTGCTTAAAGTCCGTGGTCAAATTGAGAAAATATATTGAATATTGTTTGTTAATATTTGTCTATAGTTGTAGTATTGGCGAAATTTGTGATTATAGAAGTATAAATAGTCTGTAACAATGGAATCATAATAGTGTACAAATTTATAATTTCAATTAATTATAGTCGAATTTCGACTACCTGGGCATCACTAGTAAATGAGAATTATACCTCATATCTTAAGGTACGGCAATAACGTTGAAAACTCTATAGATTTATTTAACCATTTCATGCATCTGTCGGTAGACGGGACCGTGTTGTAGACAACAATAAAAAGTCGAGGTTCAGGAGTTCGTTTATGACTTTTTTGAACTAAACTCAACGATGTTATCGCAATGTTAGTTTCAGTCTTTTTTTTTTTGTTGCTTACATAGATGGACGAGCTCACAGCCCACCTGGTGTTAAGTGGTTACTGGAGCCCATAGACATCTACAACGTAAATGTGCCACCCACCTCGAGATATAAGTTCTTAGATCTCAGTATAGTTACAACGGCTACCCCACCCTTCGAACCGAAACGCATTACTGCTTCACGGCGGAAATAGGCGGGGTGGTGGTACCTACCCGTGCGGACTCCCAAGAGGTCCTACCACCAGTGATTACGCAAATTATAATTTTGCGGGTTTAATTTTTATTACACGATGTTATTCCTTCACAATGAAAGTCAATCGTGAACATTTGTTGAGTACGTATTTCATTACAAAAATTGGTACCCGTCTGCGGGATTCGAACACCGGTGCATCGCTACATACGAATGCACCGGACGTCTTATCCTTTAGGCCACAACGACTTCGAACTATGCAAAGACTATATATTAAAATCACTTAAGCTAAACTGAACATAAGCCATACACTATTACGTAACATATTCTGGAACATTACGTGAACAGTATACTATATTGTGGTTTCGACGAAAAGGGTAACATGACGCCCGGACAACAACTTATTCTGTACAAAGTACAGGTTCCGCCTAGCGCGCAGAACTTTTCCAATCTTTGGGTCGGGGCTTCTAAGTAATAGCTACTTCTCTGTGACTTCACAGAGAAAGGAGCCATTCGGATGGTCAATAATTCTGATCTTACTGCTTGCTTAGAAACCAGAAGAGTTTTCGTTCTCTCTCTCTCTCTGAAGGTTTTTTTGGAGAACGGGTGTGGTATCTTAGTAGAGGCAGTTCTTTAGTTGCTCTTGGTTGACGTACCAGACCAATTAACAACGCGTTTGCTTATTAATTGGACAATTGTTTTCGTCAGTAAATGCTTGTTAAATAAATTCACGAAAAAATACAAAAGGGACCTACACTTCTAGCTATCCAACGGAAGATCGAACGATACGGAAAAGGGACTAAAGGTTCTAACAGCGACCATAGTAGACTATCCACTGATCCAATTAGTAGCTATAACGCGTGGGCATTGTATAAAGAGATGTCTCCAGAAAAGCGCCGGCAATTTAACTCTAAGTCCGCAAACTTAATTTCTTTTTGAACAAAAATATTTTAAGTGTAGTGCTTACCTAAAGCGTTCTAATTCTATTTTAACTTTTGTAATTAGAGGTAGTTCACAAATATGTTTTAGTTCGAGTTTTTGATCTTGTTTTATTTAGAAAAAATTTTTGTAGACTGTATTGGAAAATCAGCGCATGAAAATATTTAGATAAGACTGCGTATTCACAAAAAATACTTTTTAAATAATTTTGTTTCTAGAAATCGGTCTAGGTAACTATTCAATAATTTAGGTCTCATATTATTATGGTACTATGCAGCTATGCAGTGGATGCTGTCATTGCAACCTTGAGACGTCATTCAAAGATTAATTTCCTTAGCAAAAATGCCCACCCTGCCACAACTGGAACGCAATTTTCTTTCATGTTAATCTTTATCAGGACATAGAATTAATTCGGATCATGTCTATTACCAGTAAGGCTGGATAGATATTTATCCAAAACATTGTTTTTTTTTATTCCTTAGGTGGGTGGACGAGCTCACAGCCCACCTGATGTTAAGTGGTTACTGAAGCCCATAGACATCTACAACGTAAATGTGTCACCCACCTTGTGATATAAGTTCTATAGTATAGTTACAACGGCTGCCTCACCCTTTATACCGAAACACATTATTGCTTCACGGCAGAAATTGGCGGGGTGGTGGTATCCACCCGTGCAGACTCACAAGAGGTCCTACCACAAGTACATGGTTTATGGTTTCATTCTCCTCAAGTCATAATAAACTGTAAGAAGCAAGGTCTATCTATCTATGTATAAACAATGAAAATAATCAGTAATAAACAATTAAATATTGAGCGGTTTAAAGGAACGTTATAAATTATGGTTTGGGTATTGCAACTCACCCTCTAAGTACACTGCAGCCGAACTTGATTTAACATTCTCGACCAGTGATCGAATCGCCTCGTAAGATATCGTTTCCAACAGATTATTTCTTAAATCCAACACTACCAGACTCCGCATATCTTCGAGAGCGTCCTCGTAAAATGTCGTCAACCTATTCCCCGATAGCCACAATTTTCTCAATTGAGCCAGACCGCCAAAAGCTCTCTCCGATATGTATTCTATAGCATTGTTATCGAGCATCAGCTCTTTCAGGCCCCACAGTTCAGTGAACGCCAAATTTCCGATCATCGTTAACTTATTGTGTCTCAAGTTCAATTTGGAGAGGTTTTCCAGTCCCTCGAACATCTCGCGCGTCACTACTGATATGTAGTTGTAATCTAGTCTTAATTCTATTAAGTTGTTCAAGTGTTTGAAGCAGCCTTCGTGTATCAAACTAATGTTATTGTTCGACAAGTGGAGTATGTGTAAATTCGGTAGGTTGTAGAACGATTCTCGTTTCAATTCCTCTATTTGATTGTCATCCAGACTCAGGTTTGACAGCATCATCAGCCGCGAGAACGCGTGCTTCTCGAGTTTCGTTATCTTCGTTGATTTCAATACAATCTGTCGTAATGTTGATGAGTTGGTGAAAGCGTACGGTGGAATACGTTTGATAGTACCGAACTGTATGGTTACATGTTTTAGTTTATCTAATCTGACAATGGCTTTCGCTGGAATAAAGGTTAGAGCGTCATCAGATCTAGCGTTGAAGATAAGATGCTCCAATTCGCTTTGTGAGGAAAAATTAGGCCATATTGGATCATCTTCAGTTATTCCGCCTCCAAACACCCAGCAATCGGCCCGAGTGGCCATTTTAGGTTTGTTGTTGTCGCAGTAGCAATGCACTTTGGATCTGCGGTCTTCTATATCACAGATGTTAACAAACATGGGCACGTGAAAGTACCTTCTATCTATTCTGGGCTTGGTATCATTCTTACTTTCAGTAACAGTAAGCTTAACAGTCATCACGGAAGCTATGATGATCAGGTATTTGGTGACTTGTTCCATTATTTCTTAAATTTATACCTGCAACAAAGAAAAAAAAACCGTGTAAGTCTAAATTCATATACACAGTCGTAATATTTGTGTGGGAGAACATTTAGTATTTTCGCATTTTGAGATTACTATTGTAATACTTCGGTGGACCTTAATTTCCAAGGCATCGTGGCTTGACAGGTGTCTCAATGTCTTGTAAGTTGGACATGACACGTAATTATTTCGAACTTGTCCAATTTGTTAGCGTGAAAATAGATATTTCGAGGGCGTCCCGCAGTTGCGTGACAGCTTCGCCCCGAACTATTCACAAAAGTCAAAGTGGAATAGACAAGATGCTAAAGTTCACTATATAAAAGATCTACTTAATGTCTGAAGTTTTCAGCAAACTATCACAACCATTTTTCAAGCTCTAATGATTCTTTTGACGTTATTCTTGGTGAACGATAAAAATATCGTGGCTGGTAGCTTAATAGTCGTTATTTTAACAGCTTTTCTATGTTTTATTACTACAAATGGTATTATTTTTTAGTGCCTTTGTTTGATTTCTTTAGTTTACAAAGAAAAATAAATGTGTACTGTTTTAGCATTAATTTAAGTAGAAGCGGTCTACAATAAAACATTCTAAGGATTAATTGCTCTACGTGACCAAAAAATAAAAGATTACCTTGATCTAAAAAAATAATTATGAAAACATTTTTATCTAGTGTAATATTTTTCGGAGTTTAACCCCAGAAGTCTGTTTTTCCACCCTTCTGATGTATGACCCTCATAAATATTCGTAAGCGTACATTTTCACACATATTCGAGTCACGAAATGCTTAAAAATTAGCCTCCATTAATTAGTTTTAACCTAATTAACCGAAATGTTTTGTATCCGTTTACATGAGCCGTAATATAAATGTTAATATGACTTGAAATAAAAAAATTCACTAAAGTTAGTTCATTTTAACGGCTTTTAGTTTTAACGGCCGTCTGGTGTAGTGGTAAGTGACATGGTCACTACACAAGGGGGTCGCGGGTTCGAATCCCGCCAAGGGAAGATATTTGTATGATAAATATAAATGTCTTTCCAGGGTTATGGATGTATATTAAATATATGTATGTGTATAATAAAAATCTTATATTTATTTCCGTTATCTGGTACCTGTAACACAAGTTCTTTACGAACTTATCACGGGACCAGTTAACGTGGCGTGATTGTTAGTAAATATTTATATATTTATTTATATATATATATATTATTTCTACTCGGCGTTTTTTTCTTACATTGTTGTGTTTTACTCTGATATTTTATGCTTATTCAGGGAAAATTTGGTACTAATTTACTCCTTCGTGGTGTAATACCGCTTTGATATCTTAATCGCCAAAAAACCCTGTTTTGTTCGACCCTCTTAACACTTTTAAATGAAACTTTATCATTACATTCAAGCTGTTTTTTTGGTTTATCTAGATTGTAGACGACGTTAAATCAATGGTGGTACAAATATCCGAACACGATAAAACGTAAAAAGGCTACCATTTAACATCTTAATAATAAAGCATTACTTTGCAATTACAATGACTGTGGCGTGGCCTAAAATAGCATCACCCCATCTCTTCCAGTGCGTGTCGTAAAAGTCGTCAAAGGGATTCACAGGAGAATAGTCGGTAGCGTTCCCTGAGTATTTATTATACCATTACCCTTTTGTACCATGTACCAATAAAAATTAGGAAATAAATTTTTATCGCACAAAAGCGCTGTAATAATAATAGCACATGGTAAGTCTTGTCCGTTTCTTCAAGAAAAAGCTGAAAGAGTCATAAAGATTAGCCGAAATATTTCTATATCAACAGATAGTACAAAGTTATAACGTCCAGTATTTATTAGTGCCATAACGAACTCACCAGATTTGCAGCCTGCTCCGTATATAAAACTATAAAGTAACTTTTAGGACAAACTTCGGCTGGCGGATTAAAAGTTAAGCTTGGAGTTTCATAGTTGAAACTATTTTTAAAGCCGTTGCAGTGTTTTCGTTAAAGCTTTTTATGGTTATGAACTTGCAGTTTAATTTTTATCAGTGGTACCCTGAAATCGATTTTGAATAGCTTGTTCATTAATATTTACGTATAAAGGCTAAAAAATGCATTTAAAAAAACAAATCAAAATTACGCGCTGGGGTTTGGGACAAATAAAAATTATACCAAAGTGTAAATTAAGACTGTATTAACCCTTAGAAACTTATTATTAACGAGCACTTTAAAATTCTCAATTCGTTTCTTCCGCTTCGCTTCAGGTTATTCATTCGATGTTTCGCTTCGAGTAGTTTCGATTACTAACTGACTTCGTGCCATCTCTGCAACGCTTTTATAGATGATACGACATCCCTAGAATTATCGAGAACATTCCTCACAAGTCGAGTATTTTCGATATGCGTTTCCGCCGTTTGACATTTGGCGTTGTACTTCTCGAGCGCTCTCGATCTCACTAGATCTTTTGATATTCGTTTCTTCTATTCGGCGATAGATGGCGTTATTCTTACCGCGTAACATTATTATACTAGTATACTGGCTATCTGTTTGTTTCATTTGGTTGTTTGCTTAAAATACGATTTTTTGTTATTTGATTATCAGTAAAATAAATTAATAAAAATCGAGGATGGAAGTCCAAACAAAGTAGATGATATTTTTGGCAAGTTCAATTTTCAACTATAGAAAAGCAAAAATAAAAAATGTGCCGATCTATTCGATCAAGATCGAACAACCCTAGCCACGAATTCATACGTATACTTTAATTTAGGTAAAAACTAGTTTGTACCCGGAGGCCATAAGCCAAATGGAAGAACACAGTAATAAAGTTATACAAATGATTTTCCATCGGAAAACCTTATTAAAGACAAACGTTGGGCATGGGTGGGCAAGAAAACGCTCATGTGATAGATTATAACGCTCCGGGACTCTTCGTGTTATCTTAACATTATCATATATCAAATGTGATTTTTGTACATTTTCTTGTAAAATCGAAACGCTCTACCGATTCAGCGTTTTCATGTACTTCTGCAAGGGGTCACAATGAATATGGTTCTTAGCAGCTTTAATTTTTTTGGGATGGTGGAATTGCGGTTGGCACGGAAACCTTTTCCAATTAATTAGTCAGGGTGAGAGGGTTGGGTAAAAATTACCCAAGTGCCCTTGAAATAGACCTATTAAAAGCCCGTTGCTATACGAGCGCATGTACCACCGGATCAGACCGACCTCAACAATTACGACTATTGCTTTGCTTTGCTAGCGTTAGTGCGATAACACAGTGAAGCATTTGTCTAGAAAAAAGGTCTTCCACCTTCAGACCGGAATTAATGCCTGCTTCACGATATAACCAGACAAGATCTTTAGACGTGCAGAAAACCATTCAGTTAGCCACTAATTTGATATACATTGAAGGATCCTATACTAAATTTGTAACTGTATTATGGGTGTCGAAAACCGAACAATTGGACCCAAAACTCGGAGATCGATCATTCGCTAAGATACTCCAAACTTCGTTAATGGCCAAGTTCCCCAATTTACCAATGACGTAGCCTGTCGTCATAAACGTGATACCTGTCCTGTTAAAATAAGCACTCCTCACAACACACCGCGCCATCAAATATACACGAATTATCGTGGCTTGTAAACTAGGCTATAAAGTTTGGACAAAGGCGGTACATAGTTAAAATAATGCAGGCCTTATTTGAAGCGGTCTGTCATCATGTCCGAAATGAACCGTCCAATAAAACCGAATGCGNTAGCCTGTCGTCATAAACGTGATACCTGTCCTGTTAAAATAAGCACTCCTCACAACACACCGCGCCATCAAATATACACGAATTATCGTGGCTTGTAAACTAGGCTATAAAGTTTGGACAAAGGCGGTACATAGTTAAAATAATGCAGGCCTTATTTGAAGCGGTCTGTCATCATGTCCGAAATGAACCGTCCAATAAAACCGAATGCGAGTCGTGCCCCGAAAGTTCTTTTGAAAGCAAATTTTCCGGTTCTGGTACGTGAACTAAATAATCCGACAGGTAATATTTTTTTGTGAAACGTTTCGGGCAGACAATACTGACCTCTCGGGACGTACGGATGTACTGTCGACCTGTCGGAGCATCAGATTCACCCACATCAACGCAAATGCAGGACCGCATTTAGGGTGTAACGAAACTATAGAACGGATTGCCATTTTCTGTGATCATTGGGCGTTATCAGATGTGTATCTGGCATCAAAATTCGGGAAGATTTTCGAATAACGACAATAAAAGCAGCTCAATCCATCAACTGCTTTCCAAGATTTGCGAACAGACAAAGTCGTGGCAGTTTAACTATATATAATTTTTTGTATGTAATTATTGTATTGTATTGTAATAAAATTTGTATTGTATTTTATGTATGTAAGTTTGTTA
This sequence comes from Bombyx mandarina, assembly GCF_003987935.1. The sequence goes on along the minus strand of NW_021011476.1, from coordinate 3,970,386 downwards.
CTTAAAAATATTTCTATTTATAATACATAATAATATAATATCGCAAACGACTATCTTTTCTGCGAAATAAGTTATTTTCTTATTGTAGTTTAATTATATGCTTAAAGACTAAAGTGTTTATACGAAAATCGAGGTAATTAGTTTATTGAAAGGAAAAATAAGGATTAGTAATAACCAGCATGCTCCATGACGTATTCATCACTTGTGGCATCGATTTCTGGCTCCTAAGCTGGTTAGTAGAAATTTGTGGATGCTAATAATATGAGATACTACTAAAATTCGAGAAGCTGACTTCAGCACTAGCCCTAAGGTCTTTGGTAAAAAATTACATTAAGCTAAGCAAATAGTTATCTGAGCACATTTAAAGCATTTGATCCTAGCTAGTTCGTATTTCGTATAGCCACAAAGTTTTCCTGTTTAAATTACGTAAAGATGTAGTTTTATGTTTGTATACTTTTCAATGTTTCACTTAGCTGAAATATCCTTGTATCCCATCCATTAGCTAGTGAAGTCTCGAAAATCTTCCAAAAATCACTCAATGTGTTCAGTCAGTGTGAGTCAATGTGTACTCCAACTCATAATAATATGACGACAATTACATTACATGCAATAAAAAAAAGTTTTTTATTCCCAAAAATGAAATAGGTGAAATACAATATACATAATACGTACATATGTTTATACAAATTATGTATGTATTCATCTAATTTAATACTGGCCACACTCAAAATACCCTTTAATGTGATTAGAGATGTGATTGTTCAAAATAACATTAATAAGATAGCAAAATCCACTTAACCCGTTTATTCCTGGCCACACTCCTGCTATAAATACGAATAACATGTCAGACTTCCGAAAACGTATTAAAACTTATCCCCTACTGTTTATTGGACAATATTTCTGTTATTATCGGCGCTCAGAGATTTGTGATCTGATTTCGATAATGGTTTAAAGCTCAATCGATAGATGTGATCACAATCGATACAAATAGTCTCTGCATAATGTAGAAATTATTTTGAATCTTATTAGTTTAAAAAATTATTTGAAGAACTTTTTCGTGAATCCTACTACGGGACTATTTCATTTTATTTCAATGTAACAATTTGCTGTATACCATTATTGGAGCTTTCTGTATGAACTAAAATAACATGAAAGAGGTTAAAGTATGAAATTGCCGATTCGTACTAAAAAATTGAAATTAGTTTTTTTTTCATTTACCTAGCATACTTATATAGATTTAATCAAAATATCTACCATTATTGTCTATACATTGCTGCCATCTAATAGGAAGGTCATTTATGCCTTTGCGATAGAACTCTGGTGATCTAGATCCTACAAACTGTGTGAAAGCATTTTGTACTGCCGCCTGGGAAAACATTAAAACAATAAAGACTTACTCAACTCAAAGGCTCTGCATCGAATATTACGTATAAGAACTTTACTCAAGAAAATTTTCTAGTGATGAAAAAGCAGAAATTCGATATTCCTTTATAACGATCGGCGTTTGTCGCAGATTGTGAGCTGAGTTAGTAATTTGTACTTGAAATGTTCGGCCTGATTCTGTAAACACAGTGCGAACTAAGCTTTAAATATTGCTACATCAGCTATTTCATTTGAGTAAGGTTTGTCTGGTCTAGAAACGGCAACCTTAATTTGATGTTTTTGTGATTTCATGGTTTTCAAGCACTTGGACATTGTAAGCCTGTTTTTAAGAAACTTAAAAAAATATTATGCTTTAAATTTCGAAGGTCGAAGATCAGATTTGATCTTGTTACTTTCCAATTATACTTTTCATACATCGTTGAGGTGATTTTATCACTGTCTATAGACAATAATAGAAATATTGTCTATAGATAGTATCACTATAGTAAGACGCATCTTTTTAATGGGATCTTTATAGGCGAAGCACGAAGTGAATGTGAATTACAAGGCATGTGAATTACTTTATTACAAAACAAATTGGTTCAACAAACAAAGCAAAGTGGGCTCTTCAGAAAATCCATAGAATATTCAGTAAATTCTCACCCTTTTACTGAGAGCTTATTATTTCATTTCATCTCATCCAACATCTACGCTATTGTCTAATGTTACGTTATTTAATTCCATTTTATTTCATACCCTATTATTTCCACAATCAGTTTTCATACTTTCATACAAAGGATTTAGCTTTTAGGGCTTCCCTTTAGTTGTCCTATGGATGTTTTTTTTTTCCTACCTATGCTGATAGCCTTGAGAGGCTATTTCAGCTTCATCCTAACGTTCGTAGGTGAGCTCATGAGGTTCAAACCGGAGAGTTGCTAACACTGACCCTAGCAAGAGCAGTGCTCCGCAGAATCTACCACCGGATCGGAAACGCGACCCACTGAGAAGATCCGGCGAGAAACTCAGTGGGCTGTGTCAATGGGTTAATTCGCTCTACGAGCCCTTCGTCGCAAGCGACGGTTTCGACGAGGACGGTGACCGGCCCTATGGATGAAGGACACAAAAAAAAGTACGTAGTTCAAACTAGTTACGCGTTGCTCTTAAATAATGTTGTGATTGGAATGTAGGTGTTTTGGTTTATCGAGGTGAAGTAGAGGGTCGTCCCAGTAGGCCGTTTAGAAAACCCGGATCAGAAGGCTTAAAAATTACTCCAAAGTATATTTGTGGAAAACGTAACTAATGGATTTTATCTTTGTTAAGAATGTCTTCAAATTTTGAAAATTCAAATTTTAATTTAGAAGATTCCTACTACAAAGTGCTGTTACGGTACATTTTATGGGTCGGGCAGTTCTGCGACCCCGCTTTGCTTTACTTTATTATTTTAGTCGCAGAACCTGTCCCTTATTATCTAAACCTCATTTCTTCGGCTTAATTTTGCCTGTTTTGTCCACTAGCGCAGTTTGGTATAGTTTTCTAAATTCCTAACGATTGAATATTTTATGCGAGGCTGTTTTGGAAAGTTAAGATCCCTTCTATCCTATTAACGGTGTAGTTAGAGAAAGGGGAGCTTATGTACTCTTTTCCTGTAGCTATAATTGCTGATACCACTTAGCTTCAGTTATTTATAATGTAAAATGAAAAGGTTGGTAACATAGATGCTGATGACGTTATAGAATGATTATTTTAACGAATACAGATGTGGCGGTAGTCATCATATAACACAAAATATTTGAGAGATGCCTGAATTTCGCTTAAGATATTTTCAAGATACACTTGCATATATACAAGTTCCAAATAACAACATTCGGGCTGGCGAGCTAAATTAAGTTATTTATTGTCTTAGAGGGCAAACGAACATATGTCCAATTTGATCTCATGGTTCTTATCAATACCAGGCATGGTCCTTAGCAATACTTAGTGTGCGGCTGAATCTAGTTTGAAAAAAGGCAGACAGATTACATCCAAGAAGGAAAAAATCTCAGGAAACATTTTACAATGGAGTGTCGTCATTGTGCCAATAACAAACACAGTCTGCCTAGAAGGCCCAAATATAATTCGATCAGTTAACCATTCTGGCCATGAGAATAAATATAGATAAGACGTGGTTCCGCAGCCAAGACATCACTTTCATTGAATGGAATAATAAATTATGTTACGTAAAGACTATACGTTAGGGACTGCTTACTCTTCAATTTATTTATATTGTGCTTGATTTAAGGGGTATATTTAACAGCTGGAATTATCCGGTTTTAGTTGTGGTTTGACAAGAGATTGGCTATAAAGCAGTGACTAAGTTACATTTTTCTGAAAAATATGCCAACGACGGCCCATCAAAATTATGACCTGGTCATGGACGTCCAACCAATTAAGCGTGACTGGAAATAATTGTTTCTGATTTAATCGGAGCTGGAATAGCTGTCGTCTGGTCCTAGTTTTGATCGATTCGATTATGATATATGGTTTTATTTAGAGCATTTCAAAATATACTCTAAATGATATTATAAAGCATATCATAAGATTGGTATTAACTATTTTTCCCATGGAGAATGTGCGTTTTCCAATCGAGAACTGATTACAACGTTTAAAGGATTGTATTCAAGGAGATAATTTTGGTTGAGATTCAAAATTTTTTTTAAAGTTAATACTATATGCTACTAGGCTAAAACGTCCACCTTGCCGACCGATCTTGGATTTGGAATTTCAAAGAATCACCCCCTAAGCAAATTAGGGAAGGAAGATTTCTAAAAAAATCATCGAAATCGCTACAATTGTGTCGGAGTCTACAGGGAAAATATTATTATATTCAAACAAACATACGTTTTAATATATTTAGATTATTATTAAATAAACTAACGAATACTATAAAAGTTTTTTGTGGAATCGAAAAAAAAAAATCGTTGTAATAATTTTATGTTAAGACTAAATATTAATCTTTGTATGTGAAAAAGCTTTCAAAAGTACTTAAGTTCACACAGGCACAATCTTGTAGGATAAAAGCACGAAAATAGTCTCTTGTCAGTCATATATCACGACGTCAATTATAATAACAGAGAGAGAAGTGAATATTCGTGTATATTTTTTCACGTTATTTTGATAGAACTGTAAACACGAAGATGCGTGTGCATCTTTCGCATATACCTAGATTCAGAAGCTTTGGTGTGTTCTATATATTATATAAGAGACAACGCCATTAGGGGAAATCTGCATGATAATAAGTTCACTAATGTAAACGTAATATAATTAATTTATTAAGCCCACATCAATACTGTTTTAGTTGGTCAGTTTTGATCTATCGATGTTAATATTTTGATATATCTTTGATATTATATTCATGTTTTTTATGGTCCGAATGTAGGAGCAATAATGCCAGTCGGGTCAGAGTGTGTATCATAATGACTTTAATGACGTCATTCCTCTCCAACCTGTTTCCTGTTCTTTTTCTTAGGGGTTGCTTTTGCGCCTATCTTCACGGACGACTCTACAATGACGGAATAACATAATGTGATAAAAATCGAACCATAAAATCTATTAATTTGTGGATTCACTATGCAAGCCAGACGGTGAGTACCATCATGCTTCCTATTTCAATAGGAATCATATGGTTCAGTTTGAAGGGTGTTTGAATTCGGAACGTCAAAAGTGTCAACGAGCGACGTCCGCTATGACGCTTTACCCCTTTTCATTTCCAACCGCCAAGGGCGACACATCTATTTAATATTTCTTATATTCATTAATTTTAAATTCTTTGCCACTTATGAAACAATAAAAATATCAAACTAATAATACAGTCCACTCTCATTCCCCGCAACACAAAATATGGTCCTTCGAGCCGCCAAGGGCGACACATCTATTTCATATTTCTTATATTCATTAATTTTAAATTCTTTGTCACTTATAAACCAATAAAAAGATCAAACTAATAATACAGTCCACTCTCATTCACCACAACGCAACAAAGGGTGAAACAATTGTAATACGATTGAGACTTCGAACTCATGTCTCGAGGTGGATGACGGCGTTGAAATGCCAATAGATGATGCTTATGATCTCCGGTAACCACTTAAAACTTAGTGGGGTAACTCATTTGCCTTTTAACGCTATAGAAAATAATTTTAACAAGAAAAATAAAGCGAACGTAGATTGTGTAAATTAGAGTATTAATATGATAATAACATTCGGTGTTTATTCAGAAGAAAGAGTCAAGGGCTGTAATTATCCATTCATAATATTAATCTAGTTTCTATATATCTTTTACCATCTATCAAACTTCGGTCGCAATTCCGTTTTTTTTTCTTCATAATACACAAACCGGATCAAATATTAAACTAGTTGGTCTTGGGTAAGGAAAAATATTCTTCGGACCATTACAAAGTTTTGCGTTCAGATATGTTTCGCGTATAACCGAACTCAATTTATTGCTTACAAAAGTTTCGATGTTCGGAGATTTTTATCAGCGTCTGGTATAACGGACTACAAATATATATATATACAATCTATACATTATATCCAAACTATATATTAATAAGAACAGAAAAGTTCAGTACATTTTCACTTATGTTTCTCAAGCGATTTCATATAATTGTTTTGGTTCAGTGCCTATTGACGAATTTTATTGTTATAAAACAAATTAGCGATGAATTTTGAGAAGTAATGCCTAATCTTTTTTACTATTAATTTTTTTGTTAAATGTCACACACTAATATATTTGTGGCTTAGAGAATTGTTACTAACAATGAACCATTGAATATATAAAGGTCCGTATCTGTAAAAGAAAAAAATCCTTAAATCACGATGAACGAGGGTGGCGTTAATAGTGTAGGTATAATAATAATATATATATAATAGGTATAATACTGGCAATTATGTTCAAATTAGATCAAATTACTAGATCACTTAGGTCGTTTTCGAAGACAATCATTCTAATTTTACCTCTATAATATCCGAAACCAGCTCATATTTGTATGGAACGGGATCGTTTGCCTACGTTTGCCGCTAGGGGCGCTGTTCGAACTGCATACAAAATTGAGTTAACTTTGACGCTATCGAAAACGTTAAAAAACTCGCACTAAGCACACAGAACTCATTTCCTTCACTCACTTCGTCTTCAGTTCCTTCACTTTTATTCAATTAATGTCATCAAACTCCACTCCATAAAGTCTTGGCTTTGCAGATTGTAGATCAAAAATGGTTTAAAAAGCATTCTTATTTATTTAGCTTTTGTTCTCTTCAGTATGGCCTCATTGAAGAGAACAAAAGGCAGACATACTCTGTCTTGTATAGGACAAAACTTATCTGTACATAATGTGCGAAACAATAATTCGTCATAAGTCCGTGGCCTGCTTTAACTCTTCATTACACGGGAGCATTGAATACCGCAACGACGCACGTGACCGTGTTCCTCAAATAGACGAGCGGCTATAACACTAGTGATGTTGAGAGCATCGTTAATTTTATCGATATTCTCAAATATTGCTGACGAAATCAGTGTTTCTTAGCCACCTAAAGTTGATGCAAGTTGACTCACTCTTTTGCTTTTATCATCAAGCTCTGCAATCTAATATCGTTAATAGAAATCAATTTAAAATTAACACGGTAAAAAAGAGCTGCAGCTAAAATGGTGGTGTATGACGTAACCACGAGTGCGGGTGCGAAAGAGATAACGATAATATGATTGTTATTCCCATTTCATTCTAATAGTTACGTAATTTTATTATTTTTAACTTATTATTGATACAAATGATTTAATAAAAGTAATACTTACTGTACTGCGTATTGTGTTAATATACTAGTAAGTAAAATAATAATAAAAAAAACATTCTAATTATGGGACGCATAACAATTTCTGTTAAGTTAGTTGAGATGCTTTTTTTTTTTAATCAGAGATTCCCAAAGGCGTCGATTTCTGCTATTTACATTTACGATAACTTAACCACCGCATAATAATCGAAAAGTTTTAAATTATTAAGCAATAATTGAAAATCAGGAGCGTAAAGCTAGAGATAGGATTTTTAAAGCAATTTGATTAAGGAGGTCTGAGGTTTCAGTTAATTTCGGACGAGAAGACTCTTCCCGAAATAGTTTGGGAATCGCTGCCGTAGACAGTGGGAAGAGGGATCTATTGTCATCAGTCGGAATTTAAGTGAAACTTTGGCCTTATGTTTCAAGGTGGGTGACAATATTCACGTTGTGTGATCTATGTCACGTTGTGTTATTTCGGTAACCATTTAGAATCACGTTTACCCTATTATGGAACAAAAAAGTATTAGTGAGAAAGTTAAGTTACAAAAGGTCTTCAGATAATTATATCAAAAATATTGGAATATCATAATAAAGACGATTTAAAAATAATTATCAAAATTATTATATAATCAATTATAAAATAATAATCAATACCAGTGTCCCGGGCGCCATTAAGCAGGCCGAATGCAGGCAGCATTGGAGGAAGCTGGTGCAAAAACTGGACCAAGGTGGTCACGACCCTCAGTAATGAGGAAACGACAAAGAAGAAGAAGAAGAAGAATCAAAATTCATATCTTAATACTGACAAAGATATTTTATTATAATGAATTTAATATAATGAAGCGAAACAATTCGGAACTCGAGTCGCGAAACATTAATGAATTAATGGCGAACGCTGTTAAAGTTATCGGTAATGTATCGATAACGGCGGCACGTGCCAGCGACTTGCCGATAAATTATTCCGTGAGAGAGCTTGTCTTTGCTTTTAGTATAAGCGTTGTTACTTAAGCACGTGTGACGTCACATATGAACTCGCCTCGTTCTGAAATGTGGAAGTTATGAGGAGTTATATTTTTAACTTTAGTGGTTCGGTAATTTTGTTTTCCTACCTATGCTGATAGCCTTGAGAGGCTATATCAGCTTCTCCTTAACGTGTAGGTGAGCTCATGGGGCTCAAACCGAGTGTGTTGCTAACACTGGCCCTAGCAAGAGCAGTGCTTCGCAGAATCTACCACCAGATCGGAAACGCGACCCACTGAGAAGATCCGGCGAGAAACTCAGTGGGCTTTGTCTATGACTTAATTCACTCGTCGAGCCCTTCGTCGCAAGCGACGGGTTTGACGAGGACGGTGACCGGTGCTTGTGGTACTTAAAAACAACGTTAATGGATCGGGAGGATCCGCAATGACGTGTTTAGGGCGACGTCGACAGGTTCGGTAATGATTCGGTATGTATGTCATGCGAGAAGCTTTTGCCGTTAAAAATTCAGTCTATAGAGAGCCAGCAAGAACTTATTTTTCTATCTACAGAAATAATGAAATCATCTCGACTTGGTATAATTATTCGTAAAAATAAACAAAAAGTCTCTTTGAGTTCGCTGTTAAGTCACTCCGTCTTCGTATAAACGAAATATTGTTTCAGACATTTATATAAAACTGTTTGTATTTAATGTTAACATTGTCAAAGAGAAAATAGGTACAGCTGTAAAGCTCTTTGTACAATAATTGAAAAATATTAGTACGAGTATATTTGTAGCTACAGACATGAAACGTGACTCAAAAATAATTGTTGACAGCGAAACAAAAACTAATAACTAAACTAAATACTAGCGTTGTATCAATGAAAGGGATGAAAAGCGTAGCATAGGTAGGCAGCGGCTTGACTCTGCCCTTGGCATTGCTGAAGTTCATGGGCGACGGTAACCACTCACCATCAGGTGGGCCGTATGCTCGTCTGACTACAAGGGCAATAAAAAAAAATACTGGAATGGATTTTGCTAATTACTTACTTCATATTTGGCTATATTTAGTTAATTCAATAATAAAAATCAAACCCGCAAAATTATAATTTGCGTAATCACTGGTGGTAGGACCTCTTGGGAGTCCGCACGGGTAGGTACCACCACCCCGCCTGTTTCCGCCGTGAAGCAGTAATGCGTTTCGGTTCGAAGGGTGGGGCAGCCGTTGTAACTATACTGAGACCTTAGAACTTATATCTCGAGGTGGGTGGCGCATTTACGTTGTAGATGTCTATGGGCTCCAGTGACCACTTAACACCAGGTGGGCTGTGAGCTCGTCCACCCATCAAAGCAAAAAAAAAAAAAAATTTTGTTTCAATATTTAGTAACAGATCCCATTAAATTTATTTATTTTTATCTTTGGGGGCTGCCAACTCGCCATTCGAGCAACAAATAATACGAACTTCGACAGTTGACGGATTGGGATCGGTCTGCTACCGGTGGCACAGTTGAACCTAACGGTCTAATGGTCACTTAGTTATTTATTGTTTATTACAGTTAATGTATTATAATTTACATTGGCGGACTTCATGCCTAAGGCATATTAAATATATGTACGTGTATAATAAAAATCTTACATTCTTATCAATCTTACATAGTAACACAAGTTCTTTACGAACTTAGCACGGGACCAGTTAACGTGGCGTGATTGTTATTAAATATTTATTCTCTACTAGTCAACTAAAAGTTAATGTAGACTAAATCTATATACATATATATAAAAATGAGTTGCTGTTCGTTAGTCTCGCTAAAACTCGAGAACGGCTGGACCGATTTGGCTAATTTTGGTCTTGAATTATTTATGGAAGTCTAGGGAAGGTTTAAAAGGTACCTATATAAATATGAAAATGCTCGGAATTACATAAAAATAACAATTTTGTTTTTCCTTTGATGTGTCCCCCGTCGGACGGATTCCTTCTGTTTGTTTTAAGTGTATTTTATGCAAAAATTTAGGTTTTTTATTTATCGATTGAGGCACTGCGAAGTCTGCCGGGTCAGCTAGTCACTAATAAAGATCTATTATAGATCTATGCGGACAATGAATGACGATCAGTTTATTATTCACTGACACTGCGTCAGCACATGCTATTCCGATAGAGGCACCCGTCACGTGCGGACGTGCTCATCGTCCACTCGATCGCCCGGTCTTTGTTCGCCCGGCTTTTGTTAGCCCGGCCATTGTTCGCGCGGCCTGTGTTCGTGATACATCTGCCGACCAAGTGCGTTTCCTGGAAGCTTTTATTTGTTTTGTTTTAGTTATTTTTGTGTTCGTGGAACATTTGCCGACAAAGTGGTTTCCTGCAAGTATTTATTTGTTTTGTTTCTTTTCGTAATTTCTGTTTTGTTGTGCTTTTTCTTTGTCCTGTAGTAATCGCGCCGCATTGCCACCTGTGTTCAATAGAACCGCTCAGGTCCGAGAAGTTGGGNAAATGTAAAAAGGTATCCATTAGCAGGGCTCACTACTTCAACTTGATAAAAGGAAAACAATCCATCATTTCAGTCTTTTCAACGAATAATGGATTATTTTGGCTTCTTTGTGCCTTGGACCTTGGCTCGTGAAATGTTTCAGTTCAGTTTTGCGTTTTTCTTAATGTCTTGAATTTTTTCGATTTATGTACCTTAAATTACGGTGGAGATGAGCTATCGAATTCATCTTAGTCAAAGGGAATGGTTCTGATGAAATGCAGAAGATAAGTCTTAAGTAAGATAAACAGGAAAGTAAACTTCCATATACCTACATAGTTCTTTAGAGATTTTATGATGTGTTTCGATTTTCAGGATGAGACGGCTATTAAACAATCCAGTTTTAAACCTTACGCCTCAAGGCTTGATATGTCAGGTGACATGACCTAGTGTTATGAGTTTCGTTTTTATTCCACGACTAGCTTTTGCCCGCGACTTCGTCCGTGTGGTATAGTTACTTTGGCATAACGCTAAATTTTAGTCGCGACTTCATTGAGGTAGAAAGTCATTGATGTAGGGTTTTTATATATCAATGTACAAAGTGAAAATATTTTTGAACAATAGAATGTTAAGGAGTTATTTAAGTATCCAAAATCACTCTTTTTAACCGACTTCAAAAGAGAGGGTTATCAATTCGGAATAAAAATCCCCGATTTTGAAACATGCTATATTGGTGCTCCGTTTGTATTGGTCTTAGCGTGATGTTATATAGCTTATAGCTTTCCTCAATAAATAGGCTTTATAACACTGTATGAATTTTTCAAATCGGACCAGTAGGTCCTGAGGTTAGTGCGTTCAACCAAACGAACTCTTCAGCTTTATAATATTAACTAGAGGCCCCGCAATAGTCGAAATTCGACTATAATTAATTGGGATTGTAAGTTTGTACACTATTATGATTGTATTTTATACTTCTATAATCACAAATTTCGCCAAGACTACACTATAAATAATATTAACAAAGACAAACAATATTTAATCTATTCTCAATTTGACAACGGACGTCAAGAACAAAACTTTGACAATAAATAGTATGCATGTGTGTGTGCGTCAAATACATGGCATGTAGTGTGTGTAATGTTTTCTTTATTAATTTAACGTCTCTTTTATGCATGATTTAAAAAAAATATTAGTATTGTGCACTTCTTCTCTATATTCTCTATAAGTGTCGAAAATTTCATACTCCTCCGTCCGCACAATTTTCGTTAAAAGGGATACAAAGTTTTTGCTTCACGTATTAATATATAGATAAGTATAGATAGTGTTTTCATTGGTCTCCAGACTAAAGCATTTGACAAATAATACTGAGCGTCTTACCGATCACGTCACGGACGTTAATTTACATTGTAGTGTTTTCGATTTATACTCGCTTGATCGGCAAGTTTTGTAACGCTAAGTCAAAATGTAGCATCAGGAATCGTGTCAAACAAGTTTATTGCTACAAAATGTATGTCTAGCCAACTTTGTATTGCTCGCGTGCCAATCGGCACTGTAAGTTTCAGTTAAGCTTTCTATCTAACGCTGAGAGCTTTTTTTTGTTTCAATTTGAGCTGGTTCGCGTGCGAACCAACGCTTTAGGTTGTTAAGCTCGCACCTCGTTCACGATCTGAAGATAATTTCTGCGAACGCTACAGTTGAAGTGGTCCAATTTACAATATTGAAGGCTGTTTCAAAATTTCTAGAATAAATTAAGTCTGAGAAAAATATTTCATCAAAATATTGCTGCAGTATTAATATTTTGGTATTTTTTATCGAAGGAGTCATCTTTTTGTTATCTAGTGTTCTAATCTAGAACCATAGATACTCCAGCGTGATTGTCTCCAGTCTTCAGACATGGGGTCACATTGTCCATTGTATTGAATTGACTGATAAAGACCAGACGATGCTACCAAACTCGTGCGCCCTGAATCCATTCTGCCATTAGTATTGTAGCATTTGAATCTGTTTATCTGAAGTCCGAACTCAAGTACATCGCTCAAGAAACTCGGTTGCAACTTTTTTAAATTTCACGCCCTTTTATTAATTAGAACCAAATATTTTAGCTTTCACAACTACGAGTCATTTTGAGCCGTGTTTAAACATTATCCTTGAATTATATTAGGTGAGGCGACAATGATGCAAAGCATCAGGCCGCGTAATAAGGCACTGAGAAGGCTCAGCTCTGGTGTCATTTAACGGTTTATCTCCGGCGGGACGATTCAGCAGATGTCTAGCTCGGGCTGCAGAAATGTCAGGCTCTGGTGTAATGGAAAAGATATAGCGGTGTTAGGATAATTTTAATTTACTTATTTATACTTATTTATTTATTTATACTTCTTTTTTTTCTCAGTCGTGTCACTCTTGACAGAGTGGTCGTGATCGTCATGTAGTGTTGGAAGGGGCAGACTTGATGCGTCTCACGATGTCGCGCCATCTCTCCCTGCTCGAGGCCATTCCACTGCACTCATTTAGGGGACCTCCCACTGCAGTTTTAATTTGGTCGGTCCACCGCATTGGTGGCCTCCCGCGCGGTCTTGTACCATCAACGCTTCCCTGTACAACGAGGCGTTCTATGGACCGGCCATCTCGTCGCGAGATTTATACTTATTGCACACAAAAAGTAAATACAATAAAAACAGATTTAAAGAATGTCTAAATACTATGTACAAAGGCGAGCTTAAGTCATACATGAGTTTTCATCTAGCAAACCATTAGCAGAGTGAAATGCAATGTATAAGCGGGGAATAGTGTACAATATAAAAGGTATTAAAGCATGACTGTTAAAATAAGCTTAAAAAAAATAATCTAATATAAAATGAAAAATACATATAAATAAACATACATAAAACAATAACTTTAATGCAATTAAATTTACTTTTTATTTTTATGTATTCAACAAAGGTAAACTTTGATTTTGGTAGTGGATGGACAGCAGAGCTGAAAGCCCACTGCAATGTGAATGTCATATTTAAACTATGCGAAAATACGTTCTGCCGCCCCAATGGTAAATAAGCGTCAGAATGTAATAAAAACAGATGTTCCAGAACATCTTTTGATAGCTTGAAGGATCATAATTATAATAGAGCCTTATAATAATATTCAAATGAAACTATTTATCCATATAATTAATATCGTTTTTTAGTTTCTAGGAAATTGTTTTCTTGAAAAGTTTAAACAAAGTAGATAAAGGCACACTCTCGAATCGGTCGACCTTCTCAAATGGGAGGAATGCGACTCGACTTGCATAGGACCATAAGCACCGCAAGCTACCCGTTTGAAGTCGTCGTGGCCTGAAGGATAAGACGTCCGGTGCCGAATGCACCTAGTGAATACATCAAGTGATGCAACGGTGTTCGAATCCTGCAGGCGGATACTAATTTTTGTAATGAAATAAGGAATTTAACAAATGTTCACGATTGACTTCCACGGTGAAGGAATAACATCGTGTAATAAAAAACAAACCCGCTAAATTATAATTTGCGTAATTACTGGTGGTAGGACCTCTTGTGAGTTCGCACGGGTAGGTACTACCACCCCGCCTATTTCTGCCGTGAAGCAGTAATGCGTTTCGGTTTGAAGGGCGGGGCAGCCGTTGTAACCATACTGAGAACTTAGAACTCATATCTCAAGGTGAGTGGCGCATTTATGCTGTAGATATCTATGGGATCCAGTAACCACTTAACACCAGGTGGGCTGTGAGCTCGTCCACCAATCTAATCAATAAAAAAATTAAAAAAAAAAGTGTGTGTGTCCGCTCCGACGCACGACTGGAGTTTACTGGATATAAAAAATTAAACGAAACAATACGAGAAATAGTTCTATATTACGACAACACGATACACTACAGATTATTAACAAATTAACGAGACACAAAACAAACGACTAACAAATATATGAAAATACAATAATGAGAGAAACGCGCGATCAGTACGGAGGCTATGAGTCCAGTACCCGTGGGCCCAGAGCAAGGTCAAGTAGCTGGGCGTGGTACCCTTGAACGCACAATGCGATGGGAGCATTCCGCCCCCGCTATTAAAATCAGTCCGTGGACGCCGGGTGCCGCCGGTTTAATAGTGCTCGGTAGACCTGCTACCCAGATTAGAGATCTTGTAAACAGCGACGTAAAATGTCCCTTCGGAACAAGGTGACACTTTACAAAACTTGCATAAGGCCCGTCATGACTTACGCGAGTGTGGTGTTCGCTCACGCGGCCCGCACACACATAGACACCCTTCAATCTCTACAATCCCGCTTTTGCAGGTTAGCCGTCGGAGCTCCGTGGTTCGTGAGGAACGTTGACCTACACGACGACCTGGGCCTCGAATCTATACAGAAATACATGAAGTCAGCGTCGGAACGGTACTTCGATAAGGCTATGCGTCATGATAATCGCCTTATCGTAGCCGCCGCTGACTACTCCCCGAATCCTGATCATGCAGGAGCCAGTCACCGTCGACGCCCTAGACACGTCCTTACGGATCCATCAGATCCAATAACCTTTGCACTAGACGCCTTCAGCTCTAGGAGCAGGCTTAGGGACCTCGGTAACCGTACTCGTCGAACTCGACAAAGAGGTCGACGTGCAACCTAACCCATGAATCAGCTCGCTGAGTTTCTCGCCGGATCTTCTCAGCGGGTCGCGATTCCGATCCGGTAGTAGATTCATTCGCGAAGCAGCTACTCTTGAGTTGTTAGGTCTCCTACGGAGGCGCTCGGGTAGCTGTTAGCAAATCCCACCCCTCCTGGCTGAGCCTTTGCTCGCCCACCTGTCCTGGTGAAACTGGAAAGGCCTCCGGGCCACCAGTAATCGTTCAATCATAAAAAAAAAAAAAAAAAAAAAAAAAAACTCTCGAATCGGTCGACCTTCTCAAATGGCAGGAACGCGACTCGACTTGCATAAGACCATAAGCACCGCAAGCTACCCGTTTGAAGTCGTCGTGGCCTGAAGGATAAGACGTCCGGTGCCGACTGCACCTAGTGAATACATCTAGTGATGCAACGGTGTTCGAATCCCGCAGGCGGATACCAATTTTTCTAATGAAATAAGGAATTTAACAAATGTTCACGATTGACTTCCACGGTGAAGGAATAACATCGTGTAATAAAAATCAAACCCGCAAAATTATAATTTGCGTAATTACTCGTGGTAGGACCTCTTGTGAGTCCGCACGAGTAGGTACCATCACCCCGCCTATTTCTGCCGTGAAGCAGTAATGCGTTTCGGTTTGAAGGGCGGGGTGGCCGTTGTAACCATACTGAGACCTTAGAACTTATATCTCAAGGTGGGTGGCGCATTTACGTTGTAGATGTCTATAGGCTCCAGTAACCACTTAACACCAGGTGGGCTGTGAGCTCGTTCATCAATCAAAGATAGAAAAAAAAAACGAAAAAACTATGCTTAAGAATGAAAATCTTATTACCATACAACGGTAGCCTACTACTAGTGGTTAGAAGGTTAATACTGATTTCAAACAAAAATCAGAGATCGAATCCGAAGCGAACGAGGTCAGGATTAGCTAATTTGGAACGAGAATTGAAAACGAAAAACTTCGATTAAACTTGTTTATTTTTCTATACGAAAGCAAAAAAAAAAACTTTTCAATATTCGTTTCTTTTTTAAAGAAAAATCTAGAACTTTAGATGTAAATTGAAAAACTTCCATTCAACACTATATGAGCATGCAAACTTATTAAGTTAGCGATGATATTATCAAAAAGTGGAAAAACATTACTAATGCATTGTAATGTATCATCGCCTCTGCCATTAGAATTATTTTGATTAGATCTTAAAACATTAGCCGTTGAGTTTACAATCCTTAATATTAGAACCGTAATTTCAGAGCATAAAGTAGTATGTTTAAAAATTTTATTGCTATGAATTTAATACGCGAATAGAATCAAAGCGTTTTTTTTTTAAATAAGTCATTTAAATTTATAGCGATCTGCATATTTAAAGACTTTAAAAGAACAAAAGAATATTTATGGACAAGGCAAACAGAAGAATAAAAGCGTTAATAACTATATTATTGTTGACTTTATTAAAACGTGGTGTTAATCTTCAGATTGTATGTTAAATTCGACCTCTAAAAAAAAAGAAAGAGAATAAAACACATCGTTTACTAATATTACATTACTAATCACAAAATAAATTCACTAACCTTAAACAAGTGATTCCCCAACACACATTGAGAAAGAATTTCCTAATTTTAAAGAAATTATTAAATGTCTTAGTCTCAACAATATTGTTAGTATAACCGTTGGCCGCCTCTCCAAAATCAAAGGTCTGTTTGTGTTTGATAAATTACCGCACGCTCTATTATCTTTATCCGTTAAAGCATGTTTTTAAATTGGTCGTCATGGTCACATTACACCACAGAAGATTTAACATAACGTCTGTTTGATTTTCAAGGCCCTCTATCAGTGAAACATTTGCTGTAACTTCCCCTGTAGCTTGTACTACTCCTAACCAACTCTTAGCTCAACTCAACCACTCTATGCATTATTCACGTCGTTGCTGTTCGGTTAAATACATTACTTCCCACAGCTGGCCTCACACACGGCTAACTTCGCCAAGCGAACTGGTTACATTAGACCGCCTGTTTGTTCTCATATGAGCTAATCCGTAAGAATTTTAATTGTTGTAACCTTTTTACAGTCCAGTCGATCAGAGCGTTCTATGGCATATTAGAATTAGTAGAAGCCAAGTCAAAGAGTTGTTCTCATATAGTCTAATCCGTAAGAATTTTGATTGTTGTAACCTTTTTACTGTCCAGTCGATCAGAGCGGTCTATGGCGGATTAGAATTAGTAGAAGCCTAGTCAAAGAGTTGTTCTCATATGGTTTAATCCGTAAGAATTTTAATTGTTGTAATCTTTTTACAGTCCCATCGATCAGAGCTTTCTATGGCGTATTAGAATTAGGGGAGGCGTAGTCAAAGAGTTTTATAGCAGATGAGTTATAAATCCTTACATTGGGCTCCACCAAAACGTCAAAAATTTAAGACTGAAGGGTGGGGCAGCCGTTGTAACTATACTTGAGACCTTAGAACTTATATCTCGAGGTGGGTGGCGCATTTACGTTGTAGATGATTATGGGCTCCAGTAACCACTTAACACCAGGTGGGTTGTGAGCTAGTCCACCCATCTACGCAAATAAAAATAAAAAAATGACTTGAATTTGTTCAAACACATTATAATGACTCTTTGGTACTTTACGTTCGGAGGGTGCTTAGTCGTAAGTTAAAATCCTCACTTTGGTTTCGTAAAAACCACTTACCTTTGTAACCAGAAATGCTCAAATCCAAAGAGTATCTTTTTAGAAGATACTTATTGCTATAAAACCAACAAAGAAAAAACTTACGAGTCTTAAATTTGAAGTCATCAAAAATGTTTCTATTTGGAGTAATACGGATTTCTTTCATTGCGTGATCATTTTTTATTCAGTTTATTCAGCTCATACATTATATGTTTTTGTATTTCATAGTCTATTTTATAGATAATTTACATTTTCTGCTCTGTTTGGTAATAGAGTAGTTTTGTCCTAAGATAAATCCGTTGTAACTATACTGAGACCTTAGAACTTATATCTCGAGGTGGGTGCCGCATTTACGTTGTAGATGTCTATGGGTTCCAGTAACCACTTAACACCAGGTGGGCTGTGAGCTCGTCCACCCATCTAAGCAATAAACAAAAATAATTAAACGTTAGTGTTCGGTAAGCTTAACACCGAAATCTGTGAATATCACAACATCTCTTAATAACGCCACCAACAGAGACTTAATGATATTCTAGTTACGTTTTGAATAATCAGACTGAATTCTCAAGAGCGGTGAATTCCGTGAAAGCCAACCAGACCTATCATTATGTATCCATTTCAATGACTGTTTCAAGGTTGTTTTAGCACCCTGTTTATGATAAGCTGACAAGTAAGTACTTACTCGGTCTTGTTTTGCGAAGGCTGAGCTTTTCATATAGCCAAGCGCGTAGAAATGATAATTATGGTTCGAAGCGTTTTCAGATCACGGAATCTAAATAATAATGTTGTGTATAATTAATATTTAACTTGAGATTCTACGAGCTTCTGCAACAATTTCCTTGTCATCTGACCTTCGTTGTGGAGTTGCATTTTATGGCACAAGACATTCAGACAAGGATTCAGCTGATGTTGTTATTTTAATCCACAGACGCGTTGGCTATTGAGCTCGGAAAAATTAGTCACCCAAATTAGTTGAAAAAAATAAAACTGCTTTCAGACACGGATGACTACGATGTCACATGCCGGCATTTAAAGATCGTGTTAGCTACTGTTTTTTTTTTTTTTAAATTTGATAATCTCTGAATGGTCATACTATTATTGGATAACTGAATTACGTGAAACCAAAAACACTTCGACCACATTAATCCGGCTTATACTAAGAGTAACAAACAATATAGCCACACATTAGCCTTGCTTGACCACATGTTTAACCATGTTAGCTAACTCGTAGCTTATACAAGTGTACTCAGAGAATTACCGAATAAAATTTACCTACTAACGGTATACGCCAAGTGTCCATTAAGCTTAGCTGGGAAATTTGAGTGGAGCTGAGAGTAGCGTTTCTATGCAGGATGGTAGTGAGGATAAAAGTTTGGGGGACTATTTGTACGAATATTATAATTTGTTAAATCGATTTTCGGGTTTGTTTTGGTTCGAAGGGTTGCTGACTTTGATTGGAATCGAATTTTGACCATAGGGCAAATCAATTTGGTTACTAGGCTCTGAACCCACGAAACTATTGAGGCCCATGGGCCGTCAGAACTCTCTTTAAAAAAAATGGAATCAACAAATATGTACGACGAATAGAAAAATACTTTTTTTCCTAAAGTCAACGCATAACGCTCTCCCAAATCATAAATAATATGAAATTTAAGTACGTGGTAGAATTATTCACCAAATATAATATATTTATGATTATTTTAATAGTTATTTTCCATTAATAAGTTTAATATAACGCAAAATTAATAAAATAAATTCGTTTGGACAAAGAGGTCTCTTTTTACAAAATTAAAGAAAATAGTTCTTATTATGATGTTATTGAATTCATACTCGCGACCTAGCAATATCCAGCACACCTCGATACCTAATTTTTCTGTTTTATTCGACTCGTCTAGACTGGAATCCGTCTACACAATGAGGTCTATAATTTAACAAAAACAAAACAAAATGAAATATGGTCCCATTAAATACACGCTTGTTACTTTGCCATATTCAGGGCACCTCGAATGTCAGTTGAGGGTTCAATAGCTCGACGTTTGTGATCTCATGTTTTTGTCCAAGTTCCCGGGGAGGTATTAGCGACGGTAATGCGTGTTCGTATTCGATCCTGCCTATTTCTGCGGCGAATTATTCCTGTATCTGAAGGGTAGGATAGCCGTACTGATGCGATTGATGATACTGATGTGACATCCACCTCATCGTATCAGACGGTGACGGCATTTTCTTTGTAATCTCCTCGAACTCCGGTAACCTTTTGGCATTACTTAGGCAATCTTAAAAAGCTAATGAATTTCACTATGAGCGTAAACAATAAGTCTATTATTGTATTCTTTAACGAAAAAAAAAATTCCCAATAAAATGCACCGTAATTTTTAATATCCTGCCGAGAAATTCGTGTTCAATTAACCTTAAAGCATAAAAGCAGTTTTCACGCTAATCTAATCAATAGCGGTAACTATAAATCTGGAAAAGCCTTTTTGCAGTAAATTCCTAAATAAATTTGAGGAAAAGTGGTTCAAACAGGAAGGGAGTATTTAAAGAATGGGTACCTAACCCAACGATTATTTTTTTTTCTGTTTGTCTGTTTGTTCTTGTACGTCTCTGGAACTAATAAGCGGATTTTTGTTTAGTTTTTCGTGCTAGAAGGAGATTAAATTGTTTTAGTCAAATCGGATGTTGCAGAAATGAAGCCGTTTTTCAAAAAAAATTGTTGGAATCCTCTATTGTGTTGTTGAATGTTAGAAATTACATGGCATATAATATTGGGTCTTTATAGTCTTCCCGCCTTTACAGAATTGACTTTTTGTAAACAGAAATATAAACTCATGTTCTTTATAAACATTTGTTATTGTTTAAATTTATGTTCAATTAACTTTAAAGCTATAAAGGACTTTCCAGGCTAATCTAATCCAAACCAATAACTATACATCTTGATAGATACGGTGCTGTGAACCTTGAAACATGTCAATGGTACATGTAATTTTTTTTTAATTATTGCTTAGATGGGTGGACGAGCTCACAGCCCACCTAGTGTTAAGTGGTTACTGGAGCCCATAGACATCCACAACGTAGATGCGCCACCCACCTTGAGATATAAATTCTAAGGTCTCACGTATAGTTACAACGGCTGCCCCACCCTTCGAACCGAAACGCATTACTGCTTCACGGCAGAAATAGGCATATTAAAGGAATATACATCGTTGTCACTGTTCCAGTAGCTGTCTTGGATTTTAATTAAATTTGTTAAGTTAAACAACAAAAGGAAATTAATAAATAAACAACGCAACGAAATTTTATTTGAATACGAATAATTAATTTTTAATTGAAGTGTATGTATTTACATGTTTAATTTAGTATTTGCTTACTTTATTTTGTTATTTGAGTCGACTATTATCAAAGCCGGCAATGTGACTTTTGGACAATTATTGGTAAATCAGAAAAACGAATTATTGACTTTGAATTCCATTGACAGTCACAAAACTATTCTGAACGACATCTTAGATAAATAACAGGTTAAGTATTAACCTTTATTTAATGCAGGTTTTGAACTGTATTCTTTGAAGGAGACGATTATATTCAAATCAATCTGTATGGACATATCAATAACATTTTTTTGTCCAAATGCACAGATTGCCACCTTTGATAATAGACGACTCATTTGAATGTTTTTATATCACATACAAATACATAATAATATGTAAACTAAAATAACTTAACTGATTTGTCATTGAGAGACCCAGACGTACATCTTAAACTGGTAATTAGAGATTTACGGGACAGGAGGAATAATTACTCGAGGACCCTAGAGGTTCACTCAATAGAACTTCGGTTCTTAAAGGAATTATAACGATGAGCAATTTAGCGTGACGTAACTTTTTTGTATGTTACGATAATAGTAATTACATAAATTAGAGTCGCCTTGGTCTAAAGGATAAGATGACCGTTGTACTTGTAAAGAGCGATGCAAAACACAGGTATTTAATCTATATATAGGTATATATATAAATGAATTGCTGTTCGTTAGTCTCTAACTCGAGAATGGCTGGACCGATTTGGCTAATTTTGGTCTTGAATTATTTGTGGAAGTATAGAGAAGGTTTAAAAGGTATATAAATATGAAAATGCTCGGAATTAAACAGAAATAACAATTTTGTTTTTCCTTTGATCTGTCCTCCGTCGGACGCATTCCTTTTGTTTGTTTTAAGTTTATTTTATACAAAAGTTTAGGTATTTTATTTATCGATTGAGGCACTACGAAGTATACCGGGTCAGCTAGTTTCTAATAAAACATGTACTGAATGACTTCCACCGATGAAGTAATAATATTGCGTAATAAAAACAAAACTCACATTTCAAATATTCCTTCTGATACATATGAAAATGCCTTCTGGCATGTTGCGTAGCAGATAATAAGTAAAAAAAAAAAATTGCAAAATTCATAATTTTCGTAAAACATAAAATAACTTACCTCTTTGCATTTATAATGAATATCATTCGTTTGAAAATATTCTAATTCTAAAAACAAATTTTGTGAAGTTACGACCTAACTTTTTTGTTTGTTAAAAATTTCATTCGCTGTAATGATATCAAACTTTACTAGTTAAGGCCTGAGATATCATTTATCTGAATGCTTTTGTTGCTTTCTCTCGTGAAAATAGAAAATAATTATTTTCTTTGTTTTGTTTTCGGTAAAGGATGAAAGCCTGCAGAGTACCAAAGCCTGCATTTAATAACAGGAGGGCGTGCCCATTTCGCTTTTTTAGCCTTACTTTTCACTCCTTGTACTCGTAATACAAGCGTCGACTTTTCTTTGTGTTAGCTAGGCGACTGTTAATTAAAAAAAATGTAATATGCATTTTTTTTAAATTTCAACGGCATATTGTTCAATAATATTGTTTTTGATTAATGTTTTTATTGCACTTTTTTTTATTGCTTAGATTAGTGGATAAGCTTACAGCCCACCTGGTGTTAAGTGGTTACTGGAGCCCATAGACATCCACAACGTAAATGCGCCACCTATCTTGAGATATAAGTTCTAAGATCTCAAATATAGTTACAACGGCTGCCTTATCCTTCAAACCGAAGCGCATCACTGCTTCACAGCAAAAACAAGCGGGGTGGTGGTACCTACCAGTGCGGACTCACAAGAGGTCCTACCACCAGTTTATTGTAGCCCTTGTAGGTAGGCGAGCATACGGCCCACCTGATGGTGAATGGTTACCGTCGCTCATGGATGTTAAGAATGCTAGGGGCACAACCAAAGTGCCCGCTTATAAATAGTAATGTAGTATCTGTTTTTGTAGATTTAATTATGCCAAATACCGAATGGCTAGTTGTTAACGCCTACGAAATTATAAGGAGCAATATTGAAATTTTTATTTATGTTTACCTACACCATTCACACTTCTTTAAAAATCGCCGTGCCAAGCTAACTTGTTCGCAACGTAAAAATTAAGAAATAGCCTGTATAAAGAAAATACAAGCTCCAGATCGATTTGGAAGTTTTATTCAAGAAACCCAAGCATCCAACACTAGTAGAAGCATTGAGTTGGAATTTGCGTTATGAGAGTCTAGCATATTATGAATTTGGTATTATGAATTTGGAATTATGGTTTACATAAACGAAATATCAATTTTAGAAAGGTCGCAAAAATATGTAGCTTAGAATTTATTAAAAAATCACCTTCAGATACCGTATTTCTAATAACAGTTAAATGTAGGACACTGTTTATTAAAGCTACGATACGAATTAGTTATAATTATAAGTTAGTTATAATTATAACTAACTCGTGCTTTTGTAATGCTGGCAACCCCCAAATACATCAGATGTAACAGCTGTCAAATTTTAAGGAATAAACATTGTTGCCAGCGTGCCCAAGCAATACATAACAAAAAGAGTTACGTATTTAAGACATTATTGGTTAAGAACTGGCAAACTTAAAAACAGGATTTATTAAGATTTTAACCAAAACAAAGCCTGAGTGATTTCTGGATAATTCCCTGTTTACATTCGGAAGCTCAATTTTACGTCAATTAAACTTTACGAACGAGCTTTCTCTAGAATGTTTGAATGCGCTGAGCTTATTAAATTTCTCTTTAGCGGTGAACGGGCTATCCAAATCTGAAATACGCTTGCCTTCAGGAGCCTAATGCGGTAGACTGGGAGTCGCTTTTTCATGGCAACACCTGTTGATTTTAAATTTCATTGTGTTCGACACTATTGAACATAAATTAAAGGTGCAATCGATTTTATATGTGGTGAGGCATTTAATAGCCCAGGCAAAGTATATCACTCATAGAACAGAAGGTCGCTAGAGCTAAAACATTTTTTGAGTGGCGAGCGCTGCTGGAAATGCAGGGAAAATTCTCCCGCAAAGAGGACATCAGATTGTATGTCTGATGTTAACTACGAACACGGCAGGAACGGTCATTGTGAACAACCTTGAGGAAGCCCACCCACATACAGGTCCTCGTCCTTGTATCAGCTTGCAGTGCTAGGGGTCATGACCTTTACGGAGTACTTTTATAGACTTATTTTCTCATTTTAAACAATATCAAAATATAGCATAGTATAATTTTATTTATAGTTTACTAGCGACCCGCCCTCGCTTCGCTTCGGAAACTGTAGTTTATTATTAATTTGTCCACTGTTTAATGGATGTTATTATACATATAAACCTTCCACTTCAATCACTCTATCTATTAAAAAAAACCACATCAAAATCCGTTGCGTAGTTTTAAAGGTTTAAGCATACATAGGGATATAGGGACGGAGAAAGCGACTTTATTTTATACTATGTAGTGAAAAGCTAACGTATTTTTTGAGTTCTCTGGATTATTGCTCTGTTGGTGTTGAAAGCTGCTTGCATTAGAAAATTATAACTGCACTAGACGAGATGCATAGATACCATGGATGCATACTTTGATTGTTTCATTCGCGAAGCAACTAACTACTCTTGAGTTGTTATGTCGCCTTTGAAGGCGCTCGGGTAGTTGTTAGCAAATCGCACCCGTCCTCGCTGAACCTTTGCTCGCCCACCTGTCCTAGTATCCTGCCCTAGTGAAACTGGAAAGGCCTCTAGGCCAACAGTGATCCCTCAATAATAATAAAAAACTTTGTTACAAATAACAGAACATTTTTAAAGAAAATGAGTTTCACGTGAAGCAGTAATGCGTTTCGGTTTGAAGGGTGGGGCAGCCGTTGTAACTATACTTGAGACCTTAGAACTTATATCTCAAGGTGGGTGGGTGGCGCATTTACGTCGTAGATCTCTATGGGCTCCAGTAACCACTTAACACCAGGTGGACGTGAACTCGTCCACCTATCTAAGCAATAAAAAATAAATAAATAAAAACATTCTGTTCATAAAAAGGCAATTCTGTAAAGACCGGAAGACTGAAAAGACCCAATATTTTATGCCATGTAATTTCTAACATTCAACAATACAATAGTGGATTCCTAAAATGTTTGAAAAACGGCTACTTTTTGCAACATTAAATTTTACTGAAACAATTTAATATCCTTCAAGCACTAAAATCTAAATGAAAATCGGCTTAATAGTTCCAGAGATATGCGCCAACAAACACACATACAAAAAAAAAAAAATCCTTGGGTTAAGTACCTATTTTTAGATACTCCTTTCCTGTTTGAACTAATTTTCTTCAAACTTTACTCAGGAATTTACTGCAAAAAGATTTTTCCAGATTTCTAGTTACCGCTATTGATTAGATTAGCGTGAAAAGTGCTTTTTTGCTTTAAGGTTAATTGAACGCGAATTTCTCGGCAGGATATTAAAAATTACGGTCCGTTTTACTGGGTGTTATTTTTTTCGATGAATAATACAGTAATAGGCTCATGCTGAAATGCATTAGCTTTTTGGGATTTCCTAAGTAATGCTAAAAGGTTACCAGAGTTCGAGAAGATCACAAAGTGAATGCCGCCACCGTCTGATGGCATGAGGTCTGATGTCAATATCATTAGAAGCATCAGTACGGCTATCCTACCCTTCAGATAAAGGAATAATTCGCCGCAGAAATAGGCAGGGTCGAATACGAACACACATTACCGTCGCTAATACCTCCCCGGGAACTTGGACAAAAACATGAGATCCCAAACGTCGAGCGACTGAACCCTCAACTGGCATTCGAGATGCTCTGAATATGGCAAAGTCACAAGTATGTATTTAATGGGACCATATTTCATTTTGTTTTGTTCTTGTTAAAATATTGTATATAACATTAATATTATCTATATATTAATACGTGAAGCAAAAACTTTGTACCCCTTTTTACGAAAATTACGTGGACGGAGGAGTATGAAATTTTGCACACTTATAGAGAATATAGAGAAGAAGTGCACAATGCTGAAATTTCCCACGCTTATAGAAAATGTGGAGAAGGAGTGTAGAAAGCAATATTGTTTTTTAAATTAACCATAAAAATACTTTAAATCAACGAATAAAAAACATTACACACTCTACCATGTATTTGACACACACACACACACACGCATACTATTTTGTTTAATGTCAAACTTTTGTTATTGTTTAAAGTCCGTGGTCAAATTGAGAAGAGATTAATATTATTTGTCAAAAGTGTAGTAGTCTTGGCGAAATCTGTAATTATAGAAAAAGTAAAGTAAAGTAAAAAAGTTATAGTTGATAATATAACCATAATAAATTTTCAAACTTATAATTTCAATTATTATTATAAGTTTGAACAATGTAATAGTCGAATTTCAACTACTAGGGAACTACTAGTATTAATAACACTTCATTGTGTAGACGAGTCGAATAA
Organism: Bombyx mandarina; assembly: GCF_003987935.1. Next base: position 3,943,716 of record NW_021011476.1, on the reverse strand, counting down.
AACACTAAAATTAAGGAGAATTAAAAGTGTCTTTGTTGTCAGTCGAGCAGTTTATTTATTTTTCTAAAAATAAACATAATTTTAATTGTAACTTCATTTAATTAATTTATAGTATCAATGTATTATATTTAATACTTTGATTACTTAGCTTTAAGCTTAGATAGGCCGCAGATCGACCAGGCAATTGTGGTTAAGCACGTGGTCCAGCATAGCTTAATTTGGGCGAAGCATTTCTGATTTCACGTAATTTAATTATTATTACCACTATTCCCATTAATTATTACCAGAAGCCATACTCGCGTACTCCATTACCACACCGCTAATTACAAATTGAATAAGCTAATTATTATCAGTAAAATGTACTGCCATTGAAATTAAGCATGATTGCAACTCTAATTGTCAGATATTTTGTGAAATACATACATTGTCATCCATATATTTATACGTGAAGCAAAAATTTTGTATCCCTTTTTACGAAAATTGCGCGGACGGAGGAGTATGAAATTTTGCACACTTATAGAGAAAATAGAGAAGAAGTGCACAATGCCAATATTTTTTCAAAATAATGCATAAAAGATACATTAAATCACTAAAGAAAACATTACACACACTACATACCATGTATTTGACGCACACACGCTTGCATACTTGCTTTTATGTAGTCGTCGTGGCCTAAAGGATAAGACGTCCGGTGCATTCGTATCGAGCGATGCACCGGTGTTCGAATCTCGCTGGCGGGTACCAATTTTTCTAATGAAATACGTACTCAACAAATGTTCACGATTGACTTCCACGGTGAAGGAATAACATCGTGCAGTAAAAATCAAACCCGCAAAAATTATAATTTGCGTAATTACTGGTGGTAGGACCTTTTGTGAGTCCGCACGGGTAGGTACCACCGCCCCGCCTATTTCTGCCGTGAAGCAGTAATGCGTTTCGGTTTGAAGGGTGGGGCAGCCGTTGTGACTATACTGAGACCTTAGAACTATATCTCAAGGTGTGTGGCGCATTTACGTTGTAGATGTCTATGGGCTCCAGTAACCACTTAACACCAGGTGGGCTGTGAGCTCGTNAAAAAAAAAAAAAAAAAAAAAAAAAAAAAAAAAAAAAAAAAAAAAAAAAAAAAAAAAAAATACTATTTATTGTCAAACTTTTGTTCTTGGCGTCTGTTGTCAAATTGAGAATAGATTATGTATTGTTGTTAATATTTTTTACAGTGTAGTCTTGGCGAAATTTGTGATTATAGAATTATAAAATACAATCATAATAGTGTACAAAGTTACAATTCAAATTAATTATAGTCGAATTTCGACTACTACGGGACCTCTAGTCTATAATATTTCATATACTTTCTATAAATGTTTTACTAGAAAAATCTAGAAATAATAAACAGCGTTAAGGCCTAAAAAGTATTTAGGTGGTTTCTTTCAAGAAAATTTTCTCCTTCATACGTTCATAAAAGTTCTTAAAAAAAAATTTCTTCACGACTTTTTACTTTTAAACTTTGATTTTATAATAATAAAGAAAAAAGTCTTATTTTATCAGATTATTGAACTACTTTGGACCTGCTAAAGAATGACTGCTGAACCTCGTTAACCTTGACCTTGAAATATAAGGTCGAATACTTAATTGTCAGTAACATCAAAACCAAGACTTCAGTGATAGTAACAGTTTTCCTAGTAAATTCGTTAGCGTGTACAAAGTAATTCTTTAAATTGAATTTTCGTGGATCTTTCTTGTGGTTTGTTTGTGTTTTATGCATATCATTGTCGTTTTTTCGAGTTGATTCTTTTATAGTTGTTGGTGACACTTCGTGTAAGTTTTTATCAGAGCTACAATAACTTACCGTGTTTAGTGTGGGAGTTATAAAATGTTTTGAAAGTCATACATTAGGCGATAGCTACAGTAAGGGCACGGCATGAATTCACTAGTCTATCTATATATATATAAATGAACTGTTCGTTAGTCTCGCTAAAACTCGAGAACGGCTGGACCGATTTGGCAAATTTTGGTCTTGAATTATTTGTAGAAGTCCAGAGAAGGTTTAAAAGGTAGATAAATATGCTCGGAATTAAATAAAAATAACAAATTTGTTTTTCCTTTGATGTGTCCCCCGTCGGACGGATTCCTTTTGCTTGTTTTAAGTTTATTTTATACAAAAGTTTGGGTCTTTTATATATCGATTGAGGCACTACGAAGTCTGCCGAGTCAGCTAGTACATCTATATATTAATACGCGAAGCAAAAACTTTGTATCCCTTTTTACGAAAATTGCACGGACGGAGGAGTATTAAATTTTCCACACTTATAGACAATATAGAGAAAAAGTGCACAATGCTAATATTTTTTTTAAATAATGCATAAAAGATACTTTAAATCAATAAAGAAAACATTACACACACCACATACGATGTATTTGACGCACACACGCATGCATATGCATTTATTATTGTCAAACTTTTGTTCTTGACGTCTGTAGTCAAATTGAGAATAGATTAAATATTGTTTGTCTTTGTTAATATTTATAGTCTTGGCAAAATTCGTGATTATAGAAGTATAAAGTACAATCATAATAGTGTACAAACTTACAATTCCAATTAATTATAGTCGAATTTCGACTACTGCGGGACCTCTAGTATATATAAATCTACAGTGGTTTTTACGGATGTTCCGTTATAACTACTGAACCATGCATCCGATTGACTTGAAACTTGGTATCCATGTAGAAAATACATGTACTTAATGGATAAGCTAATATTTATATGAGTGTTGGACTCCCTAACCCAATTGCGGGAGCGTTAATGATGAGAACCTTTGTGGGGGTGAGAAATAATAATGTTAATTTTAAACGCCCAGCGAAGCGGACGGGTACAGCTAGTCAATTATAAAATTAAAAGTTGAGTTCTTTCGAAAATATGCACACCGCGCGCTGTTTTGTTTAACATGCATTAGCCTCTTTGAGCAAGCAGGTTTTACTTGGTTCCATTTCCATATATGTATGTTACCAGATGTCAGGAGTTTTCCGCGAGCTACAAAAAAATATAAAAAAAACACTTTCATATCGTATAGCGAAAATCTCTATCGAAGCCTATTAATTAAGTTTTTTTTTTTATAATTGAAGGGTTACTGGTGGCCCGTAGGCCTTTCCAGTTCTACTTCACTGTCTACTAATTTTACATGAGCGAGGTCCACGGCTTGAGTGCTGGGCGTGCACTGGGTTCGCAATGTATCGGCCAGCAGCTCTGCTTTTTCGTCGTCATCGAACGCCGCGAGTCGGCCTGAGGGGCCTACGAGAGGGGGCATAGTTACTACCATATCAGATTTGAGAGTACGAGCTAAGCGGTAGTAAGACCTTTGAGATTTATTAAGTATCATTGTATTGTGGTGTATTGTAGTATAACACTGCCCCATCATTGCCCCATTACGTGGGTGGTGTGGTTAACTATAGGAGTTCTTTGAATATTATGCCACAGTATTGCGATTATAAACCGGCATTTACTCGTGGTGAAGCATACAATGAGCCCCCAGAGATGGGCACCACCATTTTACCGAATTCTGTCGCAAAGCAATAAATACATTCAGGTTCAAAAGGTGCGACAGTCTTACTGGTGGTAGGACCTCTTGTTTACTGGTAGTAGAACCTCTTGTTTACTGGTGGTAGGACCTCTTGTGAGTCCGCGCGGGTAGGTACCACCGAAGGGTGGGGCAGCCGTTGTAACTATGCTTGAGACTTTAGAACTTATATCTCAAGGTGGGTGGCGCATTTACGTCGTAGATGTCTATGGGCTCCAATAACCACTTAACACCACGTGGGCTGTGAGCTCGTCCACCCATCTAAGCAATAAAAAAACCAGTCGTTATACAATATAATCGAGATCTTATGAGTAAGCAAACTGTTAATGCATTGGGCATGAGTTTCTCCATCATACACCACAAAAAAACTTCTTTTTATTTTTTGAGTTTGAGAATTTTCGTATCTAGCACTCAAAAAATAAGGTTTCCAACATAAAGCCAAATTATTAGTCAGCCATTGCTCGCCTCGGTACTCACAATCTAGGCTACGTACCTCAGGTAATCTCGTTGACGGTGTTGTAAAAATGAAATAAAATAAATACGATCTGTCCAGTTTATACCTGAACAAGTGGGCTTCAGAAATGAGGGTAAGTAAGATTTGTGACGTGAGAATTATGTGAGGGTTCATGTTTACGAGTGTGAATCATGTTAGCCAGTTCTGCGGAAAACAGGACTGGGAAAATATGTAAATGTTAGATTAGGTTCTTGATTTTAATAGGCTGGATGGTAAGCTGGTTCGAGAATACCACACAATCTGGCTGGGAAGCGATCCCGAAGTCTAAGATAGCGCAGGCACTCCCCTCTTGATATTGACTATCATGGCGACCTACAAGAGATGAACTCACGATAATCTCATCGAGGCGACCTGTGAAACGTTAATTCACTACCTGGTACATTTCCCATGAAAGTCAAGGGTGGTAGATAGCGGTTGTTAGCCAATACAACAATTTGGTCACCCATCATGACCACAGTGTGCAAAGCGAAATCGAATTGTCTTTGCGGTTCTCTCTTACCAGTCCAAAGTCCGAATAGAGTGACTGAAACAGTGCTACAATTAAAACAACAGGGCGGGAGCCAGACGAAATCCTGTTTCTTTCCCTAGCTCTGTGGTAGCAGTGAACGGGAACGATAACAGAGAAAATGATACAATTTTGTGATGCTTAGTCTTCTTTTTCAGCAACCGTTGTCTTCTAGAACCCGTCACTGTCAAGCGTCTAGTATTGAATTCGGCAGTGAGAAAACATTTCCTTATTGTACGTGATCACAATGGGTCTTTATCCCGCAAATAAGCGATCATCCCGCAAATACAATTTTATTATTATTTAAAGCAATAAAAAATTTATCGCTTTGTTGTTCGAGTCTATGATTCAGTACGACAATTTTGAGCTCAGTGTCATTTGAGTATTTTCCCGGAGTTTTAGCAATAGGGTTGATTTTAGGCGTACTTTTTCATGTTGGGTTGTATATTCCTCACGCTAACAAGATAAGAAATCCTATCTTAAAGCAGTTAAACGTCGAATGTTTAATCTCAACTTCAATTACGAAAGTGCCTGCTTTTAAAGGGTTAGATTGGACACCTTCACACACAACTTTAGACACCTTCTATCCTAATGAAATTTAAACTTCCACAGTATGTTTCAGGGTGGTGTGTTTCGTCCTGAGACTTTGACTTTGCTGTTTAATATGGTAGTTATTTATTTAGTCATTTTAGCTTATTTAGTCTTTGTTTTCATCCTTAAAATGTTGGTTTGATAAATTAGAGGTTATTTTGGAAATAGAAAGTAATAATACATACGGCAAATCTTCGTGTGAGCCGGTTAAGTCTTAGAACGGGTTTCTTTTCATTTATCATCCAGAACACAAATCACTTCCACCATCTGTGGTATTATATACTTGTATTATATACTAAGTTATCGATGGAAACATCAAAACATCTAACTCCGCCTCCTCAACTAAAGCCAAATCGACCTTAACTAAATGGACACTTAAGAACGCCTGGGCGTAAATTCTTAGGACGCGTACAAGTACATAGAGTGCGCAGTTAAGTAAATATTTAATGTGCAGGGTCTAATTTACATATTACGTGGTCTCTAGGCAAAAGGCCTTTGGATCCCTGTTGCTTTGCTCGACATTAATAGGTAATGGCTCCAAAGTAGGAAGAGCTTTACGTTCACCAATGTTATATGTCAACTTGATATATATTCGCATTATACTTGCCATATGAGACTCTGTAAGAAGATCTGGTTAGCGTCAAAAAGTCTCCTCTATGCGTATATTTGCGAAATGAGAAATAACGTTGAGAATAATGTAAGTTGATTATCTGGATATTTTATACCTTTAAACAACTCGGAAACGGCTCCAACGGTTTTCATAAAATTTACTATACAGGGGATTTCGGGGGCGATAAATCGATCTAGCTCTACGGTTTATTTTCAGAAAATGTTGTTTTATTCGTGTTTTCAATAATCAACTTTATCGATAATCAGCTTTATGATTCTTCCTGACATCTATTGGCTAATAATAATAGTATTCTTCTTAATTGAGGACAAATAACCGCTTTAAAGACACAAAAAGATGGCGTAATCAAAAAAATAATAATAACCGGTCATCGTCTAGTGGTATTAAAATGTTCTTGTTACATTTATTACTGAACGATACGAAAGAATTTCTGCCCCACGGTTTCACGGCAGGTAAATTATGAAGACCTTGATATTTTTGGAATGAGAGTTGCTTGCGTACATGCGATACTGCATTGTTTTTATCACTTAGGTGGGCTCCCTCCTTGAGCATTGAGTTGTAAGTCTCAGTTTTATATAATAGTACAACGGCTGCCTCAACCTTCAAATCGAAACGCATTACTAATTCATGGCAGAAATAGATAGGGTGATGGTGGTGTCTACCCGTGTGGGTTAACAAAACGCCCAATCACCAGTAATTAACCTAATTATATGTTATGTGGGCTTGATTTAAAAAAACACGATGTTATTCTTTCGTTGTGGAAGCCTTTCGTAGGCATTTGTTAAGTACGTATAATAATACATTAGACATATTGGTACCTGCTTGTGGGATTCGAACACCGGTACAGTCGCATCGCTTGATATGAATAAACCACGTGTCTTATCCTTTAAGCCACGAAATTTTCAAAATAGATTAGAATTATTTAGATAGATTAGATTCTTTTTTTTTATTGCTCAGATGGGTAGACGAGCTCACAGCCCACCTGGTGTTAAGTGGTTGTTGGAGCCCATGGACATCTACAACGTAAATGCGCCACCCACCTTGAGATATAAGTTCTAAGATCTCAGTATAGTTACAACGGCTGCCCCACCCTTCAAGCCGAAACGCATTACTGCTTCACGGCAGAAATAGGCAGGGTGGTGGTACCTACCCGCGCGGACTCACAAGAGGTCCTACCACCAGTAATTTCTCTTCTCACCAGATTCTCTTATCAAATGATCATTTTCATCACTGACGCAGAATATGCAGACCAAACATTGACAGCGTTGTAACATTTGTGATTATATTGATTTCAATTATAAAATAAAACTTTATTCAATTTAATTTCGAATTTGTGAAAATAATTTTCAACTTTTTGCAAAGCATTTTCAACGGAAACTTTGCATATTTTCAGTAGTTAGACTAAATTTGGAATACATAATGAATAGCTTTGAGCTAAAATTAAATCGCATTTATCAATTTGTGAAATTTTGTCAATTCTCTGTAATTTTATAAATCAAACCCAGCTAATCCGGTACGAAGCCCCTTTCACATGTGTCGTTATCATAATAGTGGCTTAACAATTGTTCCTAACAAAGGGGACATCGCGTGGGTGTCACACGGCGACTCACAAACTTTATAATTATGCCTCCCTTTCAGTCCTCTAGTTAAGGAAATTTAGTAAAACTTAATTTTTTTATCAGCTTAGAGTCGTCAGCTGTTATTAAATGGCTTAAAAATACTATAAAGCGATTGATACTCCCCTTCTCGTGACGTGGGATTGAGATTTGAATTACATTGGTGAATTACAACTATTTTTCTACCCTTCAAAATGGAACGTATGCTTACTTTTTTAAATTTTTTTATTGCTTAGATGGGTGGAGGAGCTCACAGCCTACCTGGTGTTAAGTGGTTACTGGAGCCCATAGACATCTACAACGTAAATGCGCTATCCACCTTGAGATATAAGGTCTAAGGTCTCAAGTATAGTTACAACGGCTGCCCCACCTTTCAAACCGAAACGCATTACTGCTTCACGGCAGAAATAGGCGGGGTGGTGGTACCTACCCGCGCGAACTCACAAGAGGCTCTACCAGCAGTAATTACGCAAATTATAATTTTGCGGGTTTCATTTTTATGACACGATGTTATTCCTTCACCGTGGAAATCAATCGTGAACATTTGTTGAGTACGTATTTCATTAGAAAAATTGGTACCCGCCTGAGATTCGAACACCGGTGCATCGCTCAACACGAATGCACCGGACGTCTTATCCGTTAGGCCACGACGACTTCACTTTCTTGTCAAGCTTCGCTAAAATTTTCCACGGCATTTAATAGGTCGTCGGTTCACTGGAAGGCTTACCCACTCCTTCCGCTACGTAGTCACAGCTCGTGAACTTTTTGGTTCGAGCTATGAGATACGGTAGTTGAGATGTGGTCGCTCACAATGGGTTTCATCCGAAGCCTCAAAAAGTCCCAAAGAGCGACGCAGAGGGCTATGCTTGGAGTTTTCCTGTGTTGATCTCTCATCAAAAAGGAGGAGATTCTCAGAAGAGGCACAATAACCAACGTGGCCTGAACTGCGAGGTTGAAGTGTCTCTGGGCACAATGCTCCATGAACTACATATTTTGTAAGCATTTTTTTTTTAATTTGCGCATAGTAGCAGCACCATTTTCTTAGTTCCTTTCCAATTAGTTCTTGTGCTTTTAAATTTCCTGATGATTACGCAACTGTAAGCCTGTAAGACTTGACACAGTAATCCTATTCCTATCCTATTCTATCTATCCTAGCGAACTATATTTGAATTCCAATCGGAATGGCAGGATTGCCGTATCGAAATATTACAAAGACGTCCTAAATTCATATCATGTTTTAAAGTTGTTTCAAGATTTCCAGATTTTCCAGATTAGGCTCTGATAACTATTTAAGACGCGTCAAAAAAAAAAGCCCATAAATTCAATAGAAAATGCCTGAGGGTTTTGAAATCTCCGGCGCATAGCAGCCAGAAAAGAATGTAACAGCACAATTTTACCCAGATAACATACTTGATCCTTTAAGTTGAAACTATGCTTAAATAAAATCATCCATTCGCTACTAAATTTATACGAGTTTGTATTTCTAATTCCCTTTTAAAACTTGAGAATTCGTGTGTGTATTTGTAACACTGCGGCTTTCAAACTTTACAAGTCCCCTACTTGATTTAATGTGAGTTCTTATGTAGATTGTTTGTGTTGAGGAAAGGATCAAGTTAATTAGATTTTCATTTACGATTGAAGTTAGGAATCTTGAGTTTCCGTTTGTATAAGATAGAAGTGGAATAAGATAGTTGTTGTTGTCGTAAAGTTGACACTTCGCTGCGTTTGTTTTATGATTTCTATGGGCCCCAATATACACGGAACACGAGGTAAGATCTAAGAGTTCATCCACTCATATTTCGGGTAGGTACCACCACCCCGCCTATTTCCGCCGTGAAGTAGTAATGCGTTTCGGTTCGAAGGGTGGGATAGCCGTTGTAACTATACTGAGACCTTAGAACTTAATCTCGAAGTGGGTGGCGCATTTACGTTGTAGATGTCTATGGGCTCCAGTAACCACTTAACACCAGATGGGCTGTGAGCTCGTCCATACATCTAAGCAATAAAAAAAAATAAAAAAATAACACTAGGAGCAGGCTTATGGACCTCGGTAACCGTACTCGTCGAACTCGACAGAGTTCGCCGTGCAACCTAACCCATGAATCAGCTCGCTGAGTTTCTCGCCGGATCTTCTCAGCGGGTCGCGATTCCGATCCGGTAGTAGATTCATTCGCGAAGCAGCTACTCTTGAGCTGTTAGGTCTCCTTCGGAGGCGCTCGGGTAGCTGTTAGCAAATCCCACCTCTCCTGCCTGACCCTTTGCTCGCCCACCTGTCCTGGTGGAACTGGAAAGGCCTCCGGGCCACCAGTAATCATTCAATCATTAAAAAAAAAAACGCAAATTATAATTTTGCGGGTTTGATTTTTATTTAGCAAATAATTATTAATATTAATTTTTGGAATTCGTTTATAAACTATATCTATTTTTGAACATGAATATTTATGATAAAATTTGAAAATAATCATAATATTATGTCGCTCAAATGACACGAGCCCCGGCTACAAAATAAGGTACGATGACGCTTATGAAAACGTTATAACACTTCTGATATGGATAAAGTTCAAGCTACGATAAAAGATTGAGTAACATACCTGAAATGTATGAAGAACAGTAAAACGTTCTTTGAGACTATCGAGCGGTGAACAAACACTAGTACATATAAAACAAAGGAACGATTATATTAAGCCTGCCTTTGTAGCGACTCACTTCTGTGTAAGGATATACCGTTTGTACTTCAAACGTGTGCAAATACATAATATATATTTAAAGTATTTTCATTGGTACATTCTTGTTACAAAGATTCCGACTAAAACGATTGAGGCATACATTTATTAAACAATAATCTTTTTGTCGAATAACCTAATGCTATACATAATTATATAACTGAAGTAGTTACCTAACGAAATGACACTAAAAATCATATTTTGTATTTTAATTAAAACAAAACGCGATTATATTTCTGAACCTATAACTGCTTTGCGGTAAAAACAGGCGGGTGGGCGTTAAATACCCATATGGATACGATGTACGGGATTTCAATACCTTACCTTATAGTAAACAAGTTGCCACTATCAGTAAACAAATAAAAAGGATGCTGAAATGCAACCGTCGCCAGTATCATTGGCAATCTAAAATTTCCAAAATATAGCCCACCGTGAATATCATATACATATGCATGTATGTATGTAAGAGTGCATGACGAAGCGAGTAGCGCCACGTTGTTGTTAAAAATGATGGAATCATTATCTTCATTGTTATCATTGATTTTTATAGTGACAGTAATTAAGACTCACTTTTCCAATGAATTCCATTTATTGCGTTTTAAGTGTGCAACAATAACAACAGAGAGCTCCACCCCTCTCGGTTGCCCGATCCGGAATGTATTATGCCCTTTTTTCCCTACCTAAGCTGATAGCCTTGAGAGGCTATGTAAACGTAACCTTAAGGTGTAGGTGAGCTCTCCGGACTCAAACCAGGAGGCGTTGCTAACACTAGCCCTAGCAAGAGCAGTGCTTCTCAAAATCTACCAGTGAATCGAAAACGCGACCCACTGATAAGATCAGGCGACAATAGACATTTACAATAGAAAAATGGCGGTAGTTTAGTCATGAATTCTCTTGAATACGTCTTAAACAATTGTATACACGCGTTGGACTTATAATGGTTAAACAAGAATGTCAACATTAAAAGAACAATTAAATTTAACTAATCTTAGTTAACTAAATGGTAATGTTACGTCGATATACCTAATATTTAAAATATGCCACAAAAAGTCTTGCAAAAGACGCATATAGTCAAATATTTCCACGAATTTTCACAAGAGGCACGCGTGATTTCACCACATTCGCAATAATTCTAATTAATAACGAAAGTCACGTTAACACGAATCTCCAAATAGGTGACCCCGTAATTTGAGAATCGTCGGCTCAGTTAAATGTGTACTTTGGTGATTTATTACGCCAAAGGAAGTAGCGGGAATTAGACACAATTGCGTTCAAGATTAATGACTACAAGAGGATACAACAAATTTTAAGCTTAAGGTCTTCTACAACGGTTTAGGGTCAGCAACTTTCAATGGATGCCCAAACGCTGCCGCCGTCTTAAATGGAGCGGTGAAGCGTGAAATGAAAATCGTTCCAAAGGCTGAGAAAATAGTTTACGATAATGCCGAAGGAAATGTTATGAGCGTTCGTCGAGAGATGATTTTAGGATTTGTTATATCCTGGGTTAGTTGGTTTGAAATCTCTGTGAGCTCATAGTGATTTTTGTTGTGTTGTGTTGCAGTGTTTCTCGTCAATATTGAATACCAATAAACAAATCTTATGTAGCATGTACCGGTTTTATTTCAATTTATTGAGTGCATATAATAAATTCTCGTTTTTACCATCGCACCGCCCGCCATCGGAGTAGAGTTCATCCATACTACCTGGAGCCACTGCGGTCATCCACAGTGCGTTTCCAGAGATCTTTTTTGCCACGTACCATCCAGCTATGGAATGAGCTCCCCTCCACGGTGTTTCCCGAGCGCTATGACATGTCCTTCTTCAGACGAGGCTTGTGGAGAGTATTAAGCGGTAGGCAGCGGCTTGGCTCTGCCCCTGGCATTGCTGAAGTCCATGGGCGACGGTAACCACTCACTATTAGGTGGGCCGTATGCTCGTATGCCTAAAACGGCTTTAAAAAAAGAATCTCAGTACAAAGTTCAGTTAAAGTTTTTCATTAAATCTAAAAGCTATTAATAGCTTCAAGCTTCTGAGGTCATTTCTATGAATCGCACACGTGATTATTTAAACGCTTTCGCTACATAATTCAACGGGAATTTTTTAAGCGATAGTGGACAAACCATCTCATTACTCACTTGGCATTCAAATAATGCTGGGGTCCGTGTATTAGTAAATTTTTATTTTTAGTTTGTGGAACGCCATTCCGAACGTCATTTAGGTGATAAAATATTTATAATTTTTTTAATGGGTCTTAACGTTTCAGAATCTCAGGCGAAATATCAACAAAAATTAAAAAGTCAAATCTAGCTATCCCTCAAATGTTCAGATTGCTACTGAGCGGTAGGCAGCGGCTTGGCTCTGCCCCTGGCATTGCTGAAGTCCATGGGCGATGGTAACCACTCACCATCAGCCGTATGCTCGTCTTCCTACACGGGCAATAGTAAAAAAAAGCAATATAGACAGACAATGTAGACTGCTACAGAGCGTACTATAAGGAAAACTATAAATTGACCGACATTACCATATTACAAAAAATTCGGGGCAGTTGGATAAAGATATAATCATAAAACATACAGTAAGTCCATTGTGATGCGGACATTTTTTTGTAACCGTTTTTATGGTAATAGTACTATTGATATTGCCAAATACAAGTAGTACTGGATGAGTGCCTTGGTAAGATCAACACAGTTTTGAATTTAAAGTTTAGACGCATGTGACGTCGTCTCTTCGGGATCCAGTGAATCATCCTTGAAGGCATAAGAATTAAAAAATGCATCACCAAAATGTGATTTTGAATTTCAAGGAACTCAGGAACGTATCTTCATTCGCTTTCCCGCTATTTTACGCGCAACACGAAATATAGATCTACATTGAAACCGATTTGTGTACCACTATCGCACCATACCAGAACTGTCTATAATGCTGTGAAGTGTCCGCCTTCTATTCGCCGCTAAGAAATTACGGAATCCTACCGACTTGGAGAACATTAGGTGAGTTGTGAGTTTGTATTCTCACATTTTTTATTTATTGCTTAGATGGGTGGACAAGCTCACAGACCACCTGGTGTTAAGTGGTTACTGGAGCCCATAGACATCTACAACGTAAATGTGCCACCCAACTTAAGATCTTCTAAGGTCTCAGTATAGTTACAACGGCTGTCCCAACTTTCAAACCGAAGCGAATAGGCAGAGTGGTGGTACCTACTCGTGCGGACTCATAAGATGTCCTACCGCTAGTAGCTCCTACCACATATAGGCAGTGTTTTCACAGCTTCACAACTTCGAAACATCCCTACCGCGTGTGCATCAGATAACATAATTAGGACCATTTCCCAATCGTAAACAAGATGCAACACGCCACACCAAGTACTTATTACCATAAAAGTAATTTAAAACTCAACCAATATGATAAACTTTAATCCACATTAAATCATAATTGTTATGCAGCGTTCGAAGTGTTAATAAATGTTACTGTATTTCCGACACAAAGTTCACTCGATCACATTTAACTTCGGGGTCCAATGTTGATTGAAATTAAATTTAATTTCTGCTCCATAATGCGTTATTACGGGGTTTATCATATTGCGGCAGGATCCTCGTTGTATAAGGTCGGAGCTTTTTTCGTAGCGATAAATGAAACGGAGCAAGTTGCGAGTTTATTTATTTTTTAATTATTAATAAATAAATAAAGGGTACTGTGGCGGGTAGCCAACATACAACGCAAGATAATTGACAGATGCCTGAATCTCGCTTACGACATTTTCAAGATAAAGCGCATATATACAAGTTCTGGACAATAACATTCGGACCGTCGGTCTACCGAGCAATATCATCCGCTCGGTGGAAGATCTTCCCTTTGTCGTATATCTCTACAGTACTATTAAAGTAAGGAGAAAATTATCAACATAACCGGAAAACAGCCTTGATTTGCTAAGTCAATAAGGTTGCAATGCAAGAGTTTGTGCCTTATTCCCAGCTTTACGTTAATTAGTTCGTTGACCGGAAAAGACAGCTTATTGCTATGCGTGCCGCGAATATGATTAACACTTATGTGATATTGATTATTATTACTACATAATTATATATATATGTATACTGATAAACCGATTATTCACTTGTCCGATTTCCGCATTTCTTTTATTAAATTTCTGATTTTCGAATATTTTGTACTTTCCGTTGATAATATATAAATAGTGTAACAAATTCACAAACTATAATATATTAAAATAAGGACCTCAATACGGCACTAAGCCATAAAAACAGTTTAAAAATTATATCTTGCATATTTTTCTGAAATCAATGTTCGTTAGGGTAAGTGTGTTCATAAATGCTCACAGGCAGCTTCTAAATGTGCAAAATTTCCGGATTGAAAACGCTTAAACCAAATTTATGCTACTCTCACAGACAGTGCACTAGGTCCATAACATTTTTTCGCGGCTTGCGTTGCATTTTTACCTTTTTTGTAATAAAATTATAAAATGTACCGAATTTCTTCAGATTCACTTATCTTGACAGTACGAAAAATAAATAATAATCACACATTTTCCTAATTTGAATTTGGAATTGTCTTCTTTAAAATTTAAACTTTTAATGATAGCAAAACCAGCCAGATACTAATAGTATAGCCAAAGAGATTTTATTACAAGTTCTTACATACTATAATGCGAAAATACTTTTTCCCCAACCTATTATATACTTTATAGCATAAGTATGCAAACGATCACTCGTTCCATCTGGTGAATGGTGATCGTTCATGGACGTCAGGAGTTCCAGGGGCACAGCCAAGCCGCTGCTCACCGCTGAGTACTATCCACTAAAGATGTGTAGCTCTTGAATGAGTGATATAAAAGCTATATATCACTCACACCGATATAATGTATCACTACCTCCAAATGTATCAGTAACTCAGTTCTACATCACTAGATCACTAGCTCATTTGTCTCACGACATGTATCGTGAATTGCTGAGTGAACCAACAGTTACAAATTGAACTGACCATTTTAAATATTCCCAGAATATTCCAAAAATACAAAGTGAGTGATATAATAAATGATCTAAATGATCTAGACAAGGAAATGAATTAATTAAGAGACCAATCAATTGAATTGGATTGAACTGAAATGAAAAATGAACGGAAATGAAAAAACTGAACTGAAAAGAAATCAATTGAACTGAGCTAGTGAGCTAAATGAGTGATATATATCTTTAGAGCGAAATGATATGTATCTATATTTTCAGCTCAGTGATACATTTTGCGCATCACTACTCTTCAGAAACCTCTTTTGAAAAAGGATATATCATAGCGCTCAGGGCGCCCGGCCCGGCGGTAGAAGCACAATATTTGTCCAAGCCTGAGGTACCTTTTCGCTTTAGCAAAGACTACCAACATTTTAAATACCAACTTAGGTCTAAAATATTAAAACGACATTGAATTCATTTCATTGAAAGTGGCCTAAACGCTAATAATGATTCACGTAAATTATAACGTGGCGTACGAAATTTCGAAGCATTAACCACGCTTCCAATCTTGTTAACAATCAATTAACATTTTGATGTCACTCACCAAACGAGTTTTGGGTTCCTAACCTAAATTTAATAAGTCGCGTCTCAAGTGATTTTCAGGTTTTTACAAGTATGTAGGTATATTGTCAAACGCTTTTACGGAACCGCGTCCCGGGAACACGTTTTGCGTTGCCGAAAAACCAATTTACACATATAAGAGGTATTATGTATGTATCGTGTCAACTCAAATTTCATTAATTTACGAAATAAGGAAAAAAACGTGTACGTAACATATTATGTTGCAATACATATACGCAAACATATTTTTATGAAATAAAACTTTCAGCCGTGAAGCAGTAATGCGTTTCGGTTTGAAGGGTGGGGCAGCCGTTGTAACTATACATGAGACCTTAGAACTTATATCTCAAGGTGGGTGGCGCATTTACGTTGTAGATGTCTATGGGCTCCAGTAACCACTTAATATCAGGTGGGCTGTGAGCTCGTCCACCCATCTAAGCAATAAAAAAAAAAGAAGATAAAATAGGGTTTTTTGGTTTTGTAAAATTTCGTACAATAACGTCGAATTATCGATAGGTTTATAGAGTACCTACCCTGGCTACCCTACTTATCATCATCATCATTATTTTAGGCTTTATAGCCCGGAGTGGGCCTTGGCCTGGTCCAGTATGTCTCTCCAGACTGCTCTGCTTAAAACTTTCTCCTTCCAGTTCTTGACACCGATAGCTTTGAGGTCCTGCTGTACACCATTCCCATACCTCTACTTTATATTTCTCTATACCTATACCCTACTCCCTCCTTTAAATTGGCATTACCGCTCCATTGGCGAAATGGATGGATAAAAGAACAATTTTCATGAGTGTGGTTTCACGATACGACCCACCACACGTTTTAGATGCCTTTTTGAAATATACGTGTTAACACGAGTCGAATTTACTTTGTATTATCTATCCAACTATCAGAAGATACAGGCATGCAACTTCTGCCCCTTGAAGATTCATGCTAATAGTATCCTCATTATACTTTTCTACCTCGTCTAAGTCGTCGTGGCCTAATGGATAAGACGTCCGGTGCATTCGTTGTTGCGATGTACCGGTGTTCGAATCGCGCAGGCGGGTACCAATTTTTCTAATGAAATACGTACTAAATAAATGTTCACGATTGACTTCCACGGTAAAGGAATAACATCGTGTAATAAAAATCAAACCCGCAAAATTATAATTTGCGTAATCACTGGTGGTAGGACCTATTGTGAGTCCGCGCGGGTAGGTACCACCGCCCTGCCTATTTCTGCCGTGAAGCAGTAATGCGTTTCGGTTTGAAGGGTGGGGTAGCCGTTGTAACTATACTGAGACCTTAGAACTCATATCTCAAGGTGGGTGGCGCATTTACGTTGTAGATGTCTATGGGCTCCAGTAACCACTTAACACCAGGTGGGCTGTGAGCTCGTCCACCCATCTAAGCAATAAAAAAAAAAAAAGATAAAATAGGGTTTTTTGGTTTTGTAAAATTTCGTACAATAACGTCGAATTATCGATAGGTTTATAGAGTACCTACCCTGGCTACCCTACTTATCATCATCATCATTATTTTAGGCTTTATAGCCCGGAGTGGGCCTTGGCCTGGTCCAGTATGTCTCTCCAGACTGCTCTGCTTAAAACTTTCTCCTTCCAGTTCTTGACACCGATAGCTTTGAGGTCCTGCTGTACACCATTCCCATACCTCTACTTTATATTTCTCTATACCTATACCCTACTCCCTCCTTTAAATTGGCATTACCGCTCCATTGGCGAAATGGATGGATAAAAGAACAATTTTCATGAGTGTGGTTTCACGATACGACCCACCACACGTTTTAGATGCCTTTTTGAAATATACGTGTTAACACGAGTCGAATTTACTTTGTATTATCTATCCAACTATCAGAAGATACAGGCATGCAACTTCTGCCCCTTGAAGATTCATGCTAATAGTATCCTCATTATACTTTTCTACCTCGTCTAAGTCGTCGTGGCCTAATGGATAAGACGTCCGGTGCATTCGTTGTTGCGATGTACCGGTGTTCGAATCCCGCAGGCGGGTACCAATTTTTCTAATGAAATACGTACTTAACAAATGTTCACGATTGACTTCCACGGTGAAGGAATAACATCGTGTAATAAAAATCAAACCCGCAAAATTATAATTTGCGTAATTACTGGTGGTAGGACCTCTTGTGAGTCCGCGCGGATAGGTACCACCACCCTGCCTATTTCTGCCGTGAAGCAGTAATGCGTTTCGGTTTGAAGGGTGGGGTAGCCGTTGTAACTATACTGAGACCTTAGAACTCATATCTCAAGGTGGGTGGCGCATTTACGTTGTAGATGTCTATGGGCTCCAGTAACCACTTAACACCAGGTGGGCTGTGAGCTCGTCCACCCATCTAAGCAATAAAAAAAAAAAAAACCTAATGCCCCCTACTTTTGACGGAACACGAGACGAGGTTCGTGTGTAAATTCATTTACGCCGACAAAAGATAAGTAAATAAAGTAACAAAGTAACCAATTACTTAGCGCGACACGAAAAGTGTTAAGTAACATCTTTCCCAAATCGTAAACAGGTCATTCGAATGTTTGTTGTATTCGTGAATTTAACTCAATTACTCTTTTACGCTACGGATCTGTTCGTACCTAATCCCCCTTCTGTTTGTGGCCGACATCTCCATCAATCGCTAAACAAATTTTAACTCGATTTTTCCACAGTAAAAGACGTTTACGACGCCCTAGGGAAGAATTCAGGATTCCCGGCTTTTTTTTTTTTTTGCTAGAATCCACACGGGACTTGTTGATCCTCAGTCTAATTTGATCGCCGGTTTATTTATTGACAGACCGAATTTGACTAGGAACGCATTGCTCGGTCCCGAATCTATATAATGAACAGGCGAAGTCTGAAATGTTCTTTTGACGCTACTTTCTCAGCAATAAACATGTTTTGCTACGGCGATAATCTTTTGTATAAAGATTATGCGCTTGGGAGCATTCGTTTTACCGTCGTCCGCCATTTCTATTTCGGATTTCCCTTTTGATTTCTCGAATACTTTTCAAAATGTCAAAGTGAAGATTTGTTATGAAAACAGTCTTTGTGATTAATCTCAGGGGAGAGATGTTTATATTTCTTTCAGGAATTTAGTACTGTAATCTTTAAATTCACGATACAGTCAACAAATTTTATATTATACATATGGGTTTTTTTTATTGCTTAGATGGGTGGACGAGCTCACTGCCCACCTGATGTTAAGTGGTTACTAGAGCCTATAGACATCTACAACGTAAATGCGCCACCCACCTTGAGATATAAGTTCTAAGGTCTCAAATATAGTTACAACGGCTGCCCCACCCTTCAAACCGAAACGCATTACTACTTCACGGCAGAAATAAGCAGGGCGGTGGTACCTACCCGCGCGGACTCACAACAGGTCCTACCACCAGTACCACCAGTAATATGTGCATAGTGCTAGAAACCCTAATCAGTAAATCAAATATGCATAGCTGGCCTTGACTTCTATGGTCTAATATTGTTGATTAATTAAATTATTAGTTTAGAAACACTGAGCTAATGTTTATATATTATTAACTGATAGTTAAACAAATGAAATTTTATTCCGGAGTGTATCGTGTTTTTTTATATTATATATAAAGTAAAAATAAAATACATACTATAATATATTTAATTTTATTAGGCACGGCAATAAAATATTCTTTTTTATAAATTATGAGTATACAAAAGAATAGAGTTTTATTCATAGAATTGTGTGGCGACTGAATAGGCAGGCGGTAACATTTGCCCGGAGCTAAATCCTCTTAAGAGATATTTAAGTGTAACAAATTACACAAAAGGTTCTATACTTAATGTATTTATTTATCCTATGAGTTTTGTGTGAATCAAGAAATAAAGTGTTTTTTTATAAGTTACTAACTGACCCGGCAGACTTCGTAGTGCCTCTATCGAAAAATAAAAGACCTAAGCTTTTGTATAAAATAAACTGAAAACAAACAAAAGAAATCCGTCCGACGGGGGGGGGGGACATCAAAGGAAAAACAAAATTGTTATTTTTATTATATCCTGTCATTTTCATCTTTATCTACCTTTTAAACCTTCTCTGGACTTTCACAAATAATTCAAGACCATAATTAGCCAAATCGGTCCAGCCGTTCTCGAGTTTTAGCGAGACTAACGAACAGCAATTCATTTTTATAGATATAGAATAATATTATTATATAAATAGTACCTACTTGTGGTTTGTAAGTATAAATGATTTAATCTTTCATGTTCCATTCAGATCTAAAGACGGTAAATTTTATGACTGGATATTTACTAGTTGGAAAACATTAATGTTACTCTGAATGAAATGTAGCAAATTCTTGTTGAATTTCAGTAATATATAAAATATGACTGATAAATAAAAATTGTTAATTTGTCGCACCCGCTGAAGAAAAGATATTTGAATCGCGTTCAGGGTATTGTCAAGAATAGTTTGCAAATAATATAAGAGGTGAACATCACCTTGCGAAGAGTACAGCCGCGGTTTTCCGAAGGATGATCTCGATGAGGAACACCTTCCGCATCAGGCGAAGAAACCTCACTCCCCCTGATCTTAGGCCCATCAATAACCCGGAAAAGGAAGGTCAAGTATGTGGATATCAGGATATATCCATGAAAACTCCTTCCGTGACCTCTCTGCGTATTTTCTCGGCCTATTTTCCCACATAATCTGTAAGCGGAGTAAAATTTGCCTTCGTAGCTGGTGGTAGGTGAGAGCTGTTGCAGAGCCGTACGTGAGGAATATTTTTATGACGATCTTGGTCTTAAATTTATTCATAAATGTATAAAAAAGCGCGCAGCAGTCAACCATCGTCAACTTCAGTCCGCTGAGATTTTCTTCAGATCTACGCAGCGAGTTGAGATTCTGAACCGGTAGTAGATACACTAGCGAAGCAATTATCTTTGAGGCTGCCCTTGTTAGGACTCCTTCAGAACCGTTCGTGCTGTTAGCAAATCCACCCACCCCTCCTGGCTGAGCCCTTAAGTCCACTTATTCATACCAAATAAGGGGTTTGGTCTTAGAACTATTCCGAAAAAAGTTCTCAACTCGGCAGGTAATGTAGACTTTGTCGTTGGCCCAAACATTATATCCAGAGGTA
Source organism: Bombyx mandarina (assembly GCF_003987935.1). The sequence goes on along the minus strand of NW_021011476.1, from coordinate 3,922,868 downwards.
TAGAGCGCGGCGGTCATTTCATAAATTTTGTTCGGAACATATCGACAATACAAAACATACATATTTATTTGACATTCTCGTCACCTTGACACAGTTTTTTAGTCAGATTTATATATTCATTAGTGTATAATGCGACACGCGGATTATTACAATGCGATCTTTCCTTTCACGCAAGTTGAAACTCTGAATAGGACTCCCTCCTCCTCCCTCCCTCCCGGAGCGCTACGACATTAAATGAGGCTTAAGAAGAGTACTTTATGGTAGGCAGCGGCACAGCGGTGCTCCTAGCGTTGCTAGTGCCCATATACACCATTGACCACTTACTATGACGAATTGCCTACTAAAACAATAAAATATATACTTTAAAGTTCTGGACCTAGCCAACTTTTTATTTATTTTAGAAGTCATTCACTGTCCACTCTTTTAGATAGATAACTCACGCGCCAATTATCGTTGATATACGTTGATGGGTACCATGCATAAAACTTTAACGTATATATACTTATCATTTATGATTATGATTTATGGTCAGTTTTAGAGAGTACGGCTTGCTCTAAACGCCATGATAATTTGGAGTCCCTAAAACAATCCGTACGATTGGCAGTGAAAAATTTTCCCATGGAAAGAGTGCGTGCTTCTATTGATAACTGGCCTCAACGTTTAAAGTACTGTATTGCAGCCAATGGAGACCACTTCGAATAAGCTTTTTGTACTTTAAATTGTTTTATATTTATGTATTAAACTAACACACAAAGTAATAAATGTTATTTGCAATAGAATTTTTTTTCCTTTGTCTCAGTATTTATGGCAAGACTAGGTATAATAACTAATATTATAAAACTGAAGAGTTTGTTTGTTTGTTTGAACGCACTAATCTCAGGAACTACTGCTCCGATTTGAAAAAAATCTTTCAGTGTCAGATAGCTCATTTATTGAGGAAGACTATAGGTTATATAACATCACGCTAAGATCAATACAAGTGGAGCACATCGGGTCCCATCATAAGGTCTTGGTGATTATAGGACAATTCGGGAAGTCTACCCTTTCAACAAAAAACAGAAAAGAGAATTATCAGAATCGGTTCAAGCATTCTCGAGAAATCGGTGAACATACATAGATAAAAAATGGTGGTCGAATTGATAGCCTTCTCTTTTGAAGTCGATTAAAAAGCGTAATTTTGGTACCTTAAATAGCTCTTTAACATTCTATTATTCAAAAATATTTTCACTTTCTACGTAAATGAAGAGGCGGGTAAAATTTAGCGGTATGCCAAAGTAGCTATTCCACGCGGACGAAGTCGCGGCCAAAAGCTAGTGTATAAAACAAGTAATAATTTAAAAAGGTTTGAACAATGTGGCAGGCCATGAAATACGAACCAACAAACATTGATTGTTATCTTCTACATAATAGCAGACGAATTTGAAATCTTGATGAGAACTTACGACAGCGGTCCGTGAACCTTTACAATATTATTAGTACAATCGTATTACTTGCCTTCCTAAAAATAAATGGCTTAAGCCTCGTTTGTAGAAAGATGTATGATAAGTCATAGTTTACGGCGAATAATGAGAGAGAATGAAAGCTTTCCAATACTCCAAAATGAATTCTTAATCAACTTGTAGACAACTTATTAGAAAATAGTAAATTTTTTTTTTATTGCTTAGATTTGTGGACGAGCTCACAGCCCACCTGGTGTTAAGTGGTTACTGGAGCCCATAGACATCTACAGCGTAAATGCGCCACACACCTTGAGATATAAGTTCTAAGGTCTCAGTATAGTTACAACGGCTGCCCCACTCTTCAAACCGAAACTCATTACTGCTTCACGGCAGAAATAGGCGGGGCGGTGGTACCTACCCGTGCGGACTCACAAGAGGTCCTACCACCAGTAATTACGCAAATTATAATTTTGCGGATTTCATTTTTATTACACGATGTTATTATTCCTTCACCGTGGAAGTCAATCGTGAACATTTGTTAAGTACGTATTTCATCAGAAAAATTGGTGCATCGCTAGATACGAATGCACCGGACGTCTTATCCTTTACGCCACGACGACTTCAAAATAGTCATATTCTAACCACACTCGTGTTATTGACGATATATATTTTGCAGGGGAACATCAATGAGTTCTACCAATAGTCTCAAGACTTTGACGTCACGTATCGGCCATTATCATTGTGATGTCACAACTTTGTTAGATAGTGGCTTCCTGTAACATTCTTCTAGCAGTAAAATTCGATATGCTTAGTAATCATCTGTTAGTAAGATCGGTATAAGATTGTTTGTGGTATGTGCGGCTTAAATCTTTGATTTAAACACTTTTCTCTATCACACATTCCAAATCTGAATTACTCTCTTTTATACCTATCAAATGTGAAAACCCAATTTGGTGTAGGCAATTTTATGTAACCCGTGCAATTTAACTTCTGAAAAGTGTTTTTACTGTTGTGAATAGATTAATAATGTTTTCAATAATATTAAGCTCAATAAAAGGTTGACAATGAAAAGGTTAAGTTTGCCAATACTTAAAGCTACACACCAATTAGGGATGCCGAGCTTTTAATTAAAAATATATATATTAACAAAGTGGAACAATAATAAATGAAATGTTCAAGTATTGTTAGAACAATGTTCTTGCTAATGGACCTATGAGATATCGCGCGAGAGGCAGACACAACAATGATAGGCAGATGAGCGTGTTTATACAAAAATAATCATTTAAATTACTGACGAATAAATATATATATTTTTTTTTTATTGCCCTTGTAGGCAGACGAGCATACGGCCCACCTGATGGTTTTTTTTTTCTTAAGTGGGTGGACGAGGTCACAGCCCACCTGGTGTTAAGTAGTTACTGGAGCCCATAGACATCTACAACGTAAATGCGCCACCCACCTTGAGACATAAGTTCTATATATCAGTATAGTTACAACGGCTGCCCCACCCTTCAAACCGAAACGCATTACTGCTTCACGGCAGAAATAGGCGGGGCGGTGGTACCTACCCGTGCGGACTCACAACAGGTCCTACCATTAGTAGAAGTGAGTGGTTACCGTCGCCCATGGACTTCAGCAATGCCAGGGGCAGAGCCAAGCCGCTGCCTACTGTTAAATACTCAACACAAGTCTCGTTTGAAGAAGAACATGTCATAGCGCTCGGGAAAAACCGTGGAGGGGAGCTCATTCCATAGCCGGATGGTACGTGGCAAAAAAGTCCTCTGGAAACGCACTGTGGATGACCGCAGTGGATCCAGGTAGTATGGATGAACTCTACTCCGGTGGCGGGCGGTGCGATGGTAAAAACGAGATGCCGGTATCATCTCGAACAATTCCTCAGAGCACTCCCTCCTAATCGTCTTTATATTATATATTTTTTCTAAATGAATTTATCTATTATTATTAATTAATCGCTCTAGATTTGCAAGTAAGAATTTAATGCTCATTTCTTTTTGGGTATTTACCAAAGCCCATAGATAACACAGCGCGAACCATGTCGCTCACTTTTCCACATAAACTAGAATATTTACTATCTAATTCGCAGTCACGAACAGAAGCTTCGAAGCAAAAAGTATATAATATGTATTTTAATGCTTACTTTTTTTTCTTCGTAAAATATTTCAATTTGAATTTCAACTTAAATAGAAATTAGTATTGAATTTTCCGAACTTACGTATGTAAGTGCCATTTAAACAACACACAATATTAACTACGACATTTTGTTTGAGGCAAAATCTTAAAACTGACGTTTTCAACAGTAGGGGGAAAGGTAAGACTATTAACAAAGTACATACTCATTGGAATCAAATGTTTTTCAATTCAAAGGCTTTAATTGAGAGCACTCAATTAGGATCTCAATTTAGATGGATGAAACCGCGCTGTATCTAGTCTGTGCTACTTCAAGATGGAAAGATGGAATTGTAACTGTGTTGGTACAAATCTAGTTCGATTTTTTTTTACTTAGTTAATTAATATTTTTTCATATTTAAAAAAAAATACATGCTGAAAATATTTAGAAATAAATGTAGAAAATATGTATGTTTATATTATCATTTTTATGCCGACTAACTATACCAAAAAAAGTCGGCATATCAACGGATTAAAAACAGATTTTACTTATATAATTCAGTTATTTATTTTAAAAGTATTTGCTTAGGTTTAGAAATTAACAATTTAGTTAAAATAAATATACCTAAATGTATATTATTGTTTGCAAATTATTAAATAATACATAAAAATACGTACCTTATAAGAAACAAGATGATGAACAAAAAAATCACTCAAGAAAACTCCAAGATTAGTTTTTTCCGTAACACTGACGGGCAAAGGAAACTTCCCCACGAGGCCTCGAGGGCGCGTCTTGTTTCCACGAAGCCTCCAAACCGACTGAATTTGAGGCATTTCAGGAATATTATCTGTTGCACCGCGGTATATACATGCGCAAAACAATACGTGATTCCAAAACTGTTCGAAGTCCATTTCTCGTTATTCTCACAATGACAGAACTATCGTGGTACAAAAAACATATTGGATGATATACTAAAATTTTGCATCGAGTATTTCAAGTTAAATTAAATTATTTTTCGCTTTGTTATCGTATATTTCGTGTAAAAGAGTTTATGCTTTCTTTGACAAGAGGCGCCTTTTGAAATATTACTTCTTAGTATTTCAAGTTTGTGGGAGTGATGGTGGGAAGAGTTCTGTGCTTAGTTAGATGTGTATTCTGGTGAATTATCTAATTTCATTATTTTAAAATGTATATTTATAGATTTATATTAAATTTATTCAATCTAATTTAGTCTCTTGTTCTTGTTCAAGTATTATAAAATATATCTGAATTTATTATAATATCCTGTTTATTTATTTATTTATTTTAGGCCTCTTATAGACTATCAGTTGAACCAAAAAATCTGTATGGTTTTAATGGTAACTTAAGTAGCTTTTAGGAACAACTACAAATCGCTGCATACCATATATACCCGTTTCCGGAGCAAACGCTAATATATACATATATCGCATAGGAGAATAGAACATGAACGATAATCAAGGTGCAGGTATAATAAGAACGCGTAGTAAAAATATCTATATTATATATAAAAATGAATTGCTGTTCGTTAGTCTCGCTAAAACTCGAGAACGACTGGACCGATTTGGCTAATTTGGATCTTGAATTATTTGTGGAAGTCCAGAGAACGTTTAAAAGGTAGATAAATATGAAAATGCTCGAAATTAAATAAAAATAACAATTTTGTTTTTCCTTTGATGTGTCCCCCGCCGGACGGATTCCATTTGTTTGTTTTATGTTTATTTTATACAAAAGTTTAGGTCTTTTTTGAGGCACTACGAAGTCTGCCGGGTCAGCTGGTATCTTTAAAAATATATTTCGTCAGTGCGTCTGTTTGTCAGTGAACTCCTAAACGGCTGGACCGATTTGAATATATTTTTTTATATGCGTATGGGTGGCACCCTTGATGCTTCAAATTCACAAATCAGCCCGGAAGATGGCACTGCAGTCGGTTTCTAGGTAATTTATCTTTCCGAGAAATATTTTATATGGCAAAACAACGTTTGCCGGGCCAGCTAGCCCCGTTATATTTGTAAAGCGTAATTACTGATGGTAAGGAGTACTATAAGCTCACACGGATATATACTACCCTCTCTCAGTCACCCTCTTCAGCCAACCTATACCCTGGGCCAGGAAGATAAAGTACCTGGGAGTCACTCTGGATGCATCCATGACATTCCGCCCGCATATAAAAACAGTCCGCATCGTGCCGCATTTATTCTCGGCAGACTCTATCCCATGATCTGTAAGCGGAGTAAAATGTCCCTTCGGAACAAGGTGACACTTTACAAAACTTGCATAAGGCCCGTCATGACTTACGCGAGTGTGGTGTTCGCTCACGCGGCTCGCACATACATAGACACCCTCCAATCCCTACAATCCCGCTTTTGCAGGTTAGCTGTCGGGGCTCGGTGGTTCGTGAGGAACGCTGACCTACAAGACGACCTGGGCCTCGAATCAATTCGAAAATACATGAAGTCAGCGTCGGAACGGTACTTCGATAAGACTATATGCGTCATGATAATCGCCTTATCGTTGCCGCCGCTGACTACTTCCCGAATCCTGATCATGCAGGAGCTAGTCACCGTCGACGCCCTAGATGCGTCCTTACGGATCCATCAGATCCAATAACCTTTGCATTAGACGCCTCCAACTCTAATACTAGGAGCAGGCTTAGGGACCCCGGTAACCGTACTCGTCGAACTCGACAAAGAGGTCGACGTGCAACCTAACCCATGCATCAGCCCGCTGAGTTTCTCGCCGGATCTTCTCAGCGGGTTGCGATTTCGATCCGGTAGTAAATTCATTCGCGAAGCAATTGCTCTTGAGTTGTTAGGTCTCCTTCGGAGGCGCTCGGGCAGTTGTTAGCAAATCCCAATCCCTCCTGGCTGAGCCTTTGCTCGCCCACCTGTCCTGATGAAACTGGAAAGGCCTTCGGGCAACCAGTAATCTTTCAATCATAAAAAAAAACTACCCTCTTGTTTATTTATTTATTTATTTATTTATAACTATAGGCAAAACTCATTCTTTTTACGTGTTGGTGGTGACCTCAACAGACTTGGCAGGTTCTTAGATATTGACCCATTTTATTCCTCTATCACAGGACTTGGACGTCAGCTTAGTGCCCGATTTTTCGTGGGCGATGAGGGGGCAGAGGGTGCGGGGTCATGTGCCGGTGATGTGTAGCACAACAGTTTTTAATTAATTTGTGACATTTATACATAAGTGTACATTTAAATTAGTCTGGTGTTTTCCTCCATTCCTTATGTTGTTTCTTGCTTGCTGATTGTTTTTAATATATTTTTTTTGTTTCTATGCTTTTGTTTCTCTAGTGTTTTTAATTTGTTTATATTGGTGAGAACCTTTAATTGGCTTTTTGTTTCTATTATTTGTTATATTATTATACTTTGTTAGTTGGCTGTTGGTTCTCCTTGTATTAAATAAATAAATAAATAAATAAATAAACTTCTTATACTATAAAGTATAAAGGCGGACTTAATGCCATAGGCATTCTCTAACAGTCTACCTTAGGGGAGTGCAGAGATGAAGCTTGGTAGGTGTAGTGTGAAGGTGATATTATTGAAACATAATAATATGTGTATATATAACATACATAATATTTATAGATACAAATACTCGTACTTAAATAAATACATATACATAAATATATAGATATACATAAATATATACATATACGTATCATAAATATATACATATAAAAACATATATAAACAAATATTATCAATTAAATGACTCTGCTAACTCTCTGAGAAACAGTTCTCGAACCTTCGTCTTAAACGCTTCACGTGTAGTGGCCGACCTTATTTTGAGTGGGAGCGCATTCCATAGAAGAATAGACTGAATAGTGAATGAAGAGTGTAAAAAGTCAGAACTATGTGGAGGACAGCGAAGAAGAAGATGTTTATGTCTGCCACGGAGCAGTCATTTTTTTTGGACGTAAGAAACCAGACAGACAGTCCATCTCAGGTTGAATAATGACGTTTTCAGAAGAACGCAGGTTCAAATATAAAAAAATCTATTGACTATAAATTACAAAGGTAGGCAACGTCTTGGCTGTGCCTCTGACATTGTTAAAATCGTCTGCCTATACAAAAAAATCTTCGGTCACAACTTAGCTCAGTTGAGACTTATGGGAGATTTGATTTCACGAATAAATATATTGGTACATTGATACTATCGAATAGAATTGTGTATGTAGCTTAAAATCAGAAAGACGTGGCGTGGGTAGGCCTCCCACAAGATGGACTGATTTGAAGTTCACGGGGATCCGTTGGATGCAAGCAGCGTAGGACTGATCATTGTGGTGAGGCTTGGGGGAGGCCTATTTCCGTTCGTGGGCAGATAGAAGATTTAGTTTAATATCTAAAAACACGCTCAAAAAGCAAACCAAACTAACAATTAATTTCATCTAAATTTTTTTGTATCCCGTTAATATTGGTCAGCCAATTAAAGTGAAGGTATAAAATTATCGTATTGTAATTCGTGTCTAAATTGTCAAACGAAGTCTTTCGACGTACAAACAATCTTAAAATATATACACAGCTAATGAGATCGTTTTAAAAACAACATACTCACACCTCACACGTTTGTCTACACAATTAAAACATCGCATGGAAACATAGTCGTTGAATAGTGCCCACCGTTCCGTGATGGCGTCGTGAAAACGAAATCAGCCCTAATTAATTCTATGCTAATTAAATAATTACGGTAATTAGTGCGGGAATACGAAGTACTGAACGGGGGTCTCCGGGGGTGCGAGGTTCGGTTTCACGTTCGGAGCGCGACACCTAATCCTCTGAACGTGGTAATTCTCAAAGTCCAAGAGAATGAGGTCAAATCCTTACATGTATTTACTTCTAACTAATCATTCCCGTAAGCCGAGCGCCGAGCTCCTTGTCGCACCACATATAAGTAACAGAGGACAAATGGAGCTCACGGTGAATAATTTAAATAGACAATTTGAAGTAAATAGAATACATCATTCATACTGCGCTGCGTTCATCCACAGTACGTTTCCAGAGATATTTTCTGTCACTTATCGTCCGGCTCTAGAATTAACTCCCCTCCAGTGTTTCTCGAGCGTTATTTTTTTCCTCACCTAAGGCTGCCTATACACTGGAGCGGAGTGAGGCAGTGGAGCGAAGAAACGGAGAAATATTAACCAATAAGATTGCACTAATGATTGAAATAATAAGATTGCACAAAATCATTTTGAAATGATTTTGAAAATGATTGAACCAATAGTGGTTAATATTTCTCCATTTCTCCGCTCCGCTCCGGTGGACACGCACCTTAATCACTGGTAACCTAAGGGACTATTCCAGTTACTTACGGATTAGGGAACGCTCTGTCATCCTTCTTCAAACCAGACTTAAACTGTACTCATCGGTAGGCAGTGGCTTGGTTCTTCCCCTGGCATTGCTGATTTCTATGAACGACGGTAATCACTCAACCAGTACCATATATTTGTCTGCTCATAAGAGCAATAACAATTAGATTCTCTCATTCAGGTGATCATTTTTATGACAATGTTAAATGATTACAACGTAATTATCTTTCAAGTCACCTGTGACGTTTAAATATTGTTAATATCTATTGCATAATGTTAATTTTTTATGGAATAGCGTCATAAAATGTTTACGATTCAAGATTAATACTAACATACTATAGCGGGTCAAATGACCCATTTTGAACTTTTGCATTGAAAATGCACGTATCATCATCTTATTGCCTTTGCACATATAACTTCAGGACTTTTTTTGGGTACCACCGCCCTGCCTATTTCTGCCGTGAAGCAGTAATGCGTTTCGGTTTGAAGGGTGGGGCAGCCGTTGTAACTATACTGAGACCTTAGAACTGATATCTCAAGGTGGGTGGCGCATTTACGTTGTAGATGTCTATGGGCTCCAGTAACCACTTAACACCAGGTGCGCTATGAGCTCGTCCACACATGTAAGCAATAAAAAATAAATAAAAAAAAACTTTTTCTTACCAATTAATCTAAGATTTAGTTTGTGTATTCTGAGTAATACTTGTCTTATACCGTTATCTGTCCGCTATGGTAGAAATAGGTACCAGTATATTATGATTAGTGTTAACATATTAGTATTACAATTTTTTTAAGACACTCGCGAGTTTAAATAATACAAAAACAAATATAAATATATTCCCCAATACCACTGATAGCGTACATTAAGAAGACTTTTTATCAGACACCCTTCTACTTTATGGCCTCATTCAAGATGTTTGGTACAGTAATCATACGTACTGTGCGTATATTTGAGTAACATTCAATCATTATCACACCCTTGTACAAGCATATCGACGCTTGAAAGGCAAAGTAACTAAGCGACAATAACTGCTTTGTACATAAATGATAGGCAATAACCGTATTTGATGCGCAAAAAAAAATATTTCTAGGTCTATTAAAATAATTTCAATCCTACAGCTAGATTCGTTAAAATAGTTTTTTTTTCAGGTATTTCAACTTTAACTTAGTCTACTGTAAAGTTCACGCATTGTCGCTTAGTCATGTTTGCCGTTCAAGCGTCGATATGCATATTTGAATTTGATTCGTAAAACATTTACTCATTATTTAATACTACAGTTTCTCATATATTAGAGGTTTAAAGTATGAAATTGCCGATTTGTACTGAAAAATTGAAATTCGTTTTCTTTTTCATTTAACATATTTATTTAATCAAAATATCTACCATAATTATCTATACATTGCTGCCATCTAATAGAAAGTTCTCTTATGCCTTTGTGATAGAACTCTCGTGATCTAAATTCTACAAGCTGTGTGAAAGCATTTTGTACTGCCTCCTGGGAAAAACACTTTTATCACGTAGAAAATTGTCCAAGTCACGAAAAAAATGGTAGTCCGTTGGAGCAAGGTCTGGTGAATACGGAGGATGACGAATGGTTTCTAATTGCAGTTCCTGTAGAGTTAAAACAGTTTCTTGTACTGTATGAGGTCTCGCGTTATCATGGGGTAAAAAAACAAAAACAAAATACGCTTTTACAGAAAATCCAACAAAAAAATAGAAAATAAATTTTAATAAATTTGAATTAAAGATATATATAGTATAAGAAAAAATGATTTTATTGTAAAAAAGGCGTTTTAGTTTTTTTAAACTATTATTTATTTTTCATTTTTAGTTGAATTTCAATTTTTTCTTTTTAAATATTGAATTGTCATCGGTCCTTAATAAGTATGCCAAATTTCGAGTTAATCCAACGTTTTGTAGGGAGCCAAAATCATGTTCAAAGATTCCGTAACATACTAACATACATATACGTCTGAAGATAATAAAAGCGTGTTAAAAGGGAAAGGGTCTGGTTATGTGTAGAGCAGGTTTGTTTCTGGATTCGTTGACCTTCTTGACTTCCGTGACTTTGCACTTCAGAAATAATTAAAAATTACTTTGTACGGTTGGACGTCTTGAATGACAATAACTTAAACGTAGAACTAAATCATCATCAAAAAAATATATATCGACGCTTGAAAGGCGAACGTGACTAAGCGACAATAACTGCTTTGTACATAAATGATAGGCAATAATCGTATTCGATGCGCAAAAAATATATATTTCTAGGTCTATTAAAATAATTTCAATCCTACAGCTAGATTCGTTAAAATAGATTTTTTTCAGGTATTTCAACTTTAAATTAGTCTACTGTAAAATTCACGTATTGTCGCTTGGTCATGTTTGCCTTTCAAGCGTCGATATATTACTTAAAAACTTTATTTGCGTGTTCATTGTAATGATAGCAATATTTTGTTAATAATAAAAACAGTATATTTCTTAAAATCTATCATTTAGCATATAATACTAAATACAATTTAAGCAATAAATAAAGAGCTTATAAAAACAACAATTCACCGGTTGTTGCGGCTCTAGATAAACCTCACTTTACACGCCGTATCACAACCGTTTTTTGTACCGGCCACTTAATCCAGCCGGATAGCGAAAGCTTCTAAAGGTATCGGTCCAAGCTTTTCGTTGCCAATCGTTCATCGACATATTGGAAATATGATTAATGTAACATGCCACGTGGTGGTATCTAAATAAATAAACAATCACATTATCTTTTTTTAATAGTCGGATCTCACTACTCATCTGAAGTTAAGTTGCCATTCGGGGCCATTAATAAATCAACGTGAATTTCACTATTGAGTTTGAAATATCGTCTAAGTCTTTGCGGTATAATATAACGCCCCTCTCACTCTATAAAATAAAATACATTACTGCTTCGCAGCAGAAATAAGCAGGGCAGTGGTACCTCACTGTGCGGGCTAACCTAACTTAATAAAAGCAGATCTTATCAAACCAAGCTACCTTAGCTAGCATAGATAAGTCAATATAACTTTTGGTGTTACCATCACGTATAAATCTACTTTCGACGTAATCCCAAATATATACTTAGTCTGGCCATAAATACTGTTACAATTAAAAATAAACAAAATGTTACATTTGAATTTGGAATCTGTCATTTTTATATGATTGCTCATTGAGTTTTCTCATTTTGGCGCCAATAGTTTAAAGGACTGTATTGCAGCCAATGGAGACCACTTCGAATAAGCTTTTTATACTTTAAATTGTTCTATATTTATGTATTAAACTAACACACTGTAAAAGTAATAAATGTTATCTGCAATAGAAATTATTTTTTCTTCCTTGTCTCAGTATTTATGGCAAGACTAGGTAGAAGTAAACACAATGTTTATATAAGCAGTTCTACATGGGTGGTGCTAGAATTTTGAGATTAAAATTCAAGATAGCTAAGAAAGGCCTTAGATTCAATTACTTTGCTACTGAAGAAATTACCTACCTTTCTAATTTATTCTATTTCAGCAAATGGCTCATTTGTATTACGCGGCTTATTTGTTCACGAGATTAAAGTGGGAGTTTGTCTTAAACAATTGGCAAATCCCGAATCAGCTTCTAACGCGTTGAAAATAATTTGAATAGGGCATTCGGCTTCCGGGCAAAAATGACTTGATCCGTTGTAAAAAAAAAGTTCCGTTTGCATTTGGGCTCTCACGAAAGTATCATTTCGTTAGAGATCACGTGTTAATAATTGTCAGTACGAAGATTAGGTAGGGAAGTGTAAATGGCAGAAGAGCCATTGTTTTAATTGGGCCTTCGACTTTCTGTTGAGCATTGGTGTTGGAGGAATTGTTCGAGATGATACCAGCATCTCGTTTTAACCATCGCACCACCCGCTACCGGAGTAGAGTTGATCCATACTACCTGGAGCCACTGCGATCATCCACAGTGCGTTTCCAGAGGTCTATTTTGCCACGTACCATCCGGCTATGGAATGAGCTCCCCTCCACGGTGTTTCCCGAGCGCTATGACATGTGCTTTTTCAAACGAGGCTTGTGGAGAGTTTTAAGCGGTAAGCAGCGGCTTGGCTCTGCCCCTGGCATCGCTGAAGTCCATGGGCGACGGTAACCACTCACCAACAGGAGGGCCGTATGCTCGTCTGTCTACAAAGGCAATAAAAAAAAAAACTATGTTTACCGAGTGCATTCGCAATTTAACTCAAGGAAGACGATGTGAGCACATCTATCTATCATAAGTACTTTGATGTTAGTTCATTTAAATTTACATTCCAAAGTTATGTAACAAAATTTAAGTGAGTTTTTTTAAGGCGGCACGGAAGCACGCTGCTCCGCCGCGAAATTTATAATGCAATTTGAAAATTTACTAGGATACCTGGTAAGCTTAAAATTTTACGTGTAGTTTTCTTAATTAAATTCGTGTTTAATTAAGACCGGCGACTCCAGGTTTGTGGTTGCACTTCGTTTTAAATTCCGAAGACATCTCGCAATGAGTTTATTTTCTGTAAGCCACTAACTAAAATCGGTTAAGCTTTGCTGTGACTGTCGTCGTGGGGTCGTCGCATCCCCTTGCGGGGGCGCGGAGCGGGCCTCGGGGAAACCCCTCTGCCCGGACATGTAGCTCCCTGCCTAATAAGGCAGGGGTGATGCGCTGCTGGATGGAGTATCAGGCAGGCTTGAAGATGTGTGTGGGGTCGACTTCTTTCTTCGTCTCCTTCTTCACTCTTCTCTTCTCTTCTCTTCTTTCTTCCTCTTCATTCTTCCCTTCTTCCGGGGGCGGCTGCTGCTCTCCTCCATATTTTTTTTTTTTTTGTTTTTTTTTTTTTTTTTTTTTTTTTTTTTTTTTTTTTNATCTTATTGTTAATGTTAAAATTAAAATAAGCCTTTTTCTCACTTTCTAGGGCTTTTTCCACCAACGACTTAAGGTCCTTATAATAATTCAGACTACTCTCAGTCTTACTAACAGTATGACGTTTGTGAGCTTTGTTCCTAAGTTTCATCATCAAGCGAATGTTGTCAGTAATCCAAGGATAAGAGTATGTTTTACATTTAATTGTTCTTAGGGGTGCGTGCAGATCAAACAAAGTCAATATGACCGAGTTAAAATTATTTAGACAGACATTAATGTCTTCAGAATTAAAAATTGCGTCCCAACGTATTCGAGTAAGGTCACTTTCAAAAAGGGTGTCATCAATGTTCTTGAACGGCCTAACAGTGACTATGTTTGCTGGCACTTTCGGTCTCCTGCAATTTATCTCACAAGACAGGAAAGCATGGCTATTCAGATCAACAATTCGCTCAACCTGAACACATTTACTAGCCAAATTATGTGTACAGATAATATCAATAAGTGTTGCACTATGATCAGTAAAATGTGTTGGTTCGGTAATAAGTTGGTCCAAACTACATATGTGAAAAAAATCTTTCATTTTATCAGTTTTAATGTCATTATTGTTCAAAAGGTTTACATTAAAATCGCCTAGCAAGACCAAACTATCAAAATCTGACAAAGAAGAAATAGTATGAGTCAAAGAGTCGAGAAAAACATCAACATCCTGCCAAGGAGGTCTATACGCCGTACCAAATGCTATTTTCCGAGTGTTAACAACCAAGCTCAACCACATCTGTTCAACTGATTCCTGTACGAGAGTTAACTGTATGGGCTTAAATGGAATGCCTTGCCTGACGTAGAAACCCACCCCACCACCGCGTCCATTCTTAATTTTGTCCGATCTAGGTATATGCTTTAAGCGGTAATCGGGAACAATCGAGGCCCGGTTTTCGTCACCGCGCCTTAGCCAAGTCTCGTTGACAGCCAGTATGTCCAGATCGTGATCTATCAGAGCCACTATAAACTCATCATGATTTGTATTTAGTGATCCCGCATTATGAAAACCTACCTTGAGCATATGTCTTGGCATTAATGAGCGGAAAATACTATTAGGGCAACATAAGTAAGGAGGATGTATCTCCACAATTTAAAATTCACAATGCAGAATTCAACCAAATCATTAAGAAAATAATATAATGCTATGGCTCGCTGAACAGTCATCACAGCAAACAACCATCGAGGATAAATACGTACCAGGTCCTTCAAATTCAATCCCCACATCAACCCACACCAGAGAACACCACAATAATTCCGCACAGTAGAAGTATAATCATTAACGTAAATAAACTCAAAAGATAAGCCACAAATCATTACGTCATAATGATTTGAGAAACAATTGTAATATTGATTGATAATGATAATAATAAGTAATAGAAAATACAATCCATAACAATAAACAAATTGGAACACTGATAGTGACATGGTTATAAATAGTAGAACAGTTATTGCTTGACCAGATCGGAGAAAGCTATAGGGAAAAAAAACATTTTTTTTTATTGCTTAGTTGGGCAGACGAGCTTACAGCCCCCCTGGTGTTAAGTGGTTTCTGGAGCCCATAGACATCTACGACGTAAATGCGCCACCCACCTTAAGATATCAGTTCTAAGGTCTCAGTATAGTTACAACGGCTGCCCCGCTCTTCAAACCGAAACGCATTACTACTTCATGGCAGAAATAGGGAGGGTGGTGGTACCCACCCGCGCGGGCTCACAAGAGGCCCTACCACCAGTAATTACGAAAATATAAGTGAATAACACCATGCTGATACCTCCAAACAGCTATCATTACCGTTTTATCGGTAAGCTTTGCTTTAGGACGCTGTTGCAGCGTTAGACCTGGGGTCAGCCATTGCATTTTTCGCTTACGGCTATCGTAAAGAATCGTAAAGAATCTACTTTTCATCACATTTGATCCAATATTCCTTCATTTCTGTATCGATTCAACAAGGCAACACAAGTTTCAACACGCGTTGTTTTTCTGCAGATTAAGAACAGATATGAGTCGAAGGGTTATTTTTATAATATCCTGAAAAGAATCATTTTTTTCTTACGCTATTTTAAATTCAGATTTATTAAAATTTATTTTCTATTTTTTAGTTGGATTTTCTATCAAAGCGTATTTTTTTAGTATTTTTAAACTATTATTTATTTTTCATTTTTTTGTTGAATTTTAGTTTTTTCAATATTTTTTATAAATATTGAATGGTCCTTAATAAGTATGCCAAATTTCGAGTTAACCCAACGTTTTGTAGGGAGTAAAAATCATGTTTAAAGATTCCGTTACATACTAACATGCATACGTCTGAAGCTAATAAAAGCGTATTAAAAAGGAAAGGGTCTGGTTATGTGTAGAGCAGGTTTGTTTCTGAATTCATTGACCTTCTTGACTTCCGTGACTTGTCCCTTCAGAAATAATTAAAACTTACTTTGTTCGATTGGAAGTCTTGAATGACAATAAAAAACGCAGAACTAAATCATCAAAAAAATATATAATATATTACTTAAAAACTTTATTTGCGTGTTCATTGTAATGATACCAAAATTTTGTTAATAATAAAAACAATATATTTCTTAAAATCTATCATTTAACATATAATACGAAATACAATTTAAGCAATAAATAAAGAGCTTATAAAAACAACAATTCACCGGTTGTTGCGGCTCTAGATAAACCTTACTTTACACGCCGTATCGCAACCGTTTTTTGTACCGGCCACTTAATCCAGCCGGATAGCGAAAGCTTCTAAAGGTATCGGTCCAAGCTTTTCGTTGCCAATCGTTCATCGACATATTGGAAATATGATTAATGTAACATGCCACGTGGTGGTATCTAAGTAAATAAACAATCACATTATCTTTTTTTAATAGTCGGATCTCACTACTCATCTGAAGTTAAGTTGCCATTCGAAGCCAATTAATAAATCAACGTTAATTTCACAATTGAGTTTGAAATATCGTCTACGTCTTTGCGGTATAATATATCGCCGTTCTCACTCTACAAAATAAAAAACATTACTGCTTCGCAGCAGGAATAAGCAGGGCAGTGGTACCTCACCGTGCGGGCTAACCTAACTTAATAGAGCAGATCTTATCAAACCAAGCTACCTTAGCTAGCATAGATAAGTCAATATAACTTTTAGTTTTACCATCACGTATAAATCTACTTTCGACGTAATCCCAAATATATACTTAGTCTGGCCATAAATACTGTTACAATTAAAAATAAACAAAATATTACATTTGAATTTGGAATCTGTCATTTTTATATGATTGCTCATTGAGTTTTCTCATTTTGGTGCCAATAGTTTAAAGGACTGTATTGCAGCCAATGGACACCACTTCGAATAAGCTTTTTATACTTTAAATTGTTTTATATTTATGTATTAAACTAACACACTGTAAAAGTAATAAATGTTATCTGCAATAGAAATTATTTTTTCTTCCTTTGTCTCAGTATTTATGGCAAGACTAGGTAGAAGTAAACACAATGTTTATATAAGCAGTTCTACATGGGTGGTGCTAGAATTTTGAGATTAAAATTCAAGATAGCTAAGAAAGGCCTTAGATTCAATTACTTTGTTACTGAAGAAATTACCGTTCTATTTTATTCTATTTCAGCAAATGGTTCATTTGTATTACGCGGCTTATTTGTTCACGAGATTAAAGTGGGAGTTTGTCTTAAACAATTGGCAGATCCCGAATCAGCTTCTAACGCGTTGAAAATAATTTGAATAGGGCATTCGGCTTCCGGGCAAAAATGACTTGATCCGTTGTAAAAAAAAAGTTCCGTTTGCATTTGGGCTCTCACAAAAGTATCATTTCGTTAGAGATCACGTGTTAATAACTGTCAGTACGAAGATTCCGCAGGGAAGTGTGAATGGCAGAAGAGCCAGTCGTCGTGGCCTAACGGATAAGACGTCCGGTGCATTCGTGTTGAGCGATGCACCGGTGTTCGAATCTCAGGCGGGTACCAATTTTTCTAATGAAATACGTACTCAACAAATGTTCACGATTGTCGCAAGGTGGGTGGCGCATTTAGGTTGTGAATATCTATGGGCTCCAGTAACCACTTAACACCAGATGTGCTGTGAGCTCGTGTGCATTCGTGTGATGATGTCTACGGAATGCAGTTACAATTTAACTCAAGGAAGACGATGTGAGCACATCTATCTATCATAAGTACTTTGGTTTTAGTTCATTTAAATTTACATTCCAAAGTTATGTAACAAAATTTAAGTGAGTTTTTTTTAAAGCGGCACGGAAGCACGCTGCTCCGCCGCGAAATTTATAATGCAATTTGAAAATTTACTAGGATACCTGGTAAGCTTAAAATTTTACGTGTAGTTTTCTTAATTAAATTCGTATTTAATTAAGACCGGCGACTCCAGGTTTGTGGTTGCACTTCGTTTTAAATTCCGAAGACATCTCGCAATGAGTTTATTTTCTGTAAGCCACTAACTAAAATCGGTTAAGCTTTGCTGTGACTGTCGTGCCATATTAGAACACATTTGTTGACATTTCGCGCGTCACAAGAATGCTGCCCTGGTCTATCAATGCATAGAACACGTACAGAAGTTAATTCTGAAAGCCGGGTTCGTTTCTTCAATAAAAAAATACTGTCGGATTTATATTAAAAAGAAATTTGCTTAATACTAACGCGCTATCTATTGCTCGTTGAGGGCACTGGTGAAGTACCGACAAATCCTATGTTTTTTTCTACACATAATTAATTATACATAGCCCAGAACAACTAGATATGCTTGTATATGAATGATACCTATAGATAAGTTTCAATAGAATACAAGATAGGTCAAATCTATACCGGTGTTAAAATGGTAATTTTTCCGCTGGGATGCTTAATATAAATTATATATTTGTAGTTTCTACAGACGCTGCTTCGAAACGACTTTTTGCCAACAGAAGAAAGTAGTAATCTATAATTAACGTAGTATACTTAGAAAATATATTATGTCCCTATAAGTTTGGATCTATGAGTGAGTATATCAGAGGAAGTGTGAAAGTAGCCACGGTAATGGTGTGGACATGTGATGCGTAGAGAGAAGATGCATGTGACTAGGAGATGTATGGAAATGGTAGCGCAAGGTAGAGGGGGAAGGGATTGACCGAAGAAGACATGGATGGAGTATATGAATGACGATATGAGAGAGAGAGGAGTGAGTGTTGAGCTGACAACTGATAGAAGAGAATGGAAGAGAAACATTAGCTGTGCTGATCCCACCTAGTGGGATAAGGTGAAGAAAAAGAATAATAGTTTGAATCTATTTGCATTTAATTTTCGTAAGTACAATACAATGTAAACTGCCTCCACATCCTTTTTTCATACCTATCTTTTTTTTTCTCACAGTTTTTACGAATACATTGCATTAAGCGATTTTTCTCCTACCTATTTGCTGGTAGTCTAAGGGACTATGCCAGCTATGCAAGGACATGTAGGTGAGCTCACGGTTTCAACCTGAAAGAATTTTGTAACATTAGCCATAGCAAGAGCAGTGCTTCGCAGAATCTACCTCCGGATCGTATTCGTGTCCCACTGAGATAATTAGGCGAGAAACTCAGTGGGCTGTGTCTATGGGTTAGTTCACTCCTCGAACTTTTTGTCATAATCGACGAGTTTGACGAGCACGGTGATCGGTGCTTTAAGAGCCTAAAATACTAAATACCTCCATTAATCTGAGCTTAATGTATTGATATGTCTTCAAAAACAGAGCACACCTAAATACATCACTCAATTATTTTTTGTACAAAATCCACATTAATTATTCTATTATTTATTGCGACCTTGACATGTTTTTGATAGCCGGTCGTTCTCCCTCACACGAAAATCTAGTTACAACATAATATAATTAAGTTAAGCTGAGTCATCTATTTGTTAGGCAAATAGTATTAACATTATGCGAGGCGGCAAAGCAATTAGTTAATAAGATTATATTTTGTAAGGAATAAATTTCGTTAAACAATCTTGTTCAAAACAATTTCGCTGTGTGAGTGTGTGTGTGTGTGTGTGTGTGTGTGTGTGTGTTTATTGCTTATGTAATTTATGTATATATATATATGAATCTGAGAACCAAATTTCTCGGCAAAAATTTTAATGACGCAGTTAAAAACGATTCGATTTGCCAATTGAATTAGTTGTTTTAGCTATCTTGGTATTTACGACAAACCGTGGTGGCATCTTCAGAAATCAGGATGCAAATCTCGATTGCGTCGAACCCGCTGCCATTCGAAAAAAACAGCCTAATTGTGAATGTCTCGAAGCGTATTCTCTCACTAAATTCCTTAAGATAGGAATTAGGAGGAGCACGAGGTCTATTCGGCTAGGAATTGAAGGTAAAGATAAAATTACTGTTCATGAAATATTTGCTTTTGAAAACAGATCAGCATGGTTATGAGTTTCCGTACTCTCTAATTTTTCTGATGAAATACGTATTTGGCAAATGTTCACGAATTACTTCAACGGTAAAGGAATAACATGGTGAAATCAAACCTGTAAAAATTTTAATTTGCATAATTGCTGTGGGTACCTCCGTACCTATTTTTGTCATGAAGCAGTAATGCGTTCCGGTACGGAGGGCTGGGCAGCCGTTCTACTCTAAATAATAAGACATATGGCATTTTCGTTGTTGATGAGCTCCGGTGATCACTTAATACCAGATGGGCCGTGAGCTCGTCCTTTATCTAAGCAGTTAAAAATATTAAAATATTAATTATTTCCACTGTAAACAGAAGCGCGATCACATCAAACTCAGTGCTCACAACTAACTCACTGACTAAATCAGCGGCTGTTGCCGGAATATTCTCGGTAATCAAAAAAACGAACTTCTTACATTAAACTTTGCAAAAGTTTCCAGAACGTTCCAACTACAGCTCGACAAATTGGATTTAACTTCCTTACTATCTGTTTTGTTGCGGGAAATATCGGCTTGTCACCCCCCTGAATACGAGGGACTCACTCAGTACTTAATGTATACTGAAGACAGGCGATGTTGGCGGTGCCGAGTCGAGCGGTCTGATACGCTACCGTTTTTGAAGACATCGCCCAGTAAAGACATCTACCTACCTACTTTATTTCGAGGCTGCAATCCATAACTCCGACCTTCGGGAATCCCAAACATTCTTACTACATACTTCCTTTACTCTCGATGATTAATAATAATAATAAAGCTATTCTGAATAAAGCTTTTCTAGAGAATTGAACATGCATACAAAAAAATATAATTTGAACATACATTTCTTTTTCCTCTTTTTTTTTATTGCTTACCCATCTAAGCAATAAAAAAAAACCACGAGGACGAGCTCACAGCCCACCTGGTGTTAAGTGGTTACTGGAGCCCATAGACATCTACAACGTAAAAATGCGCCACCAAGCTTGAGATACAAGTTCTAAGGTCTCAAGTATAGTAACATTATTTGATTAAACATAAATTAATTGATTAAAAGTTAATTTCTTATATTCATTTATTATTGGTTATTATCGATCTCTATTATTACAAAGGTATGCAATGAAATCCTCCTTTAACATTTTTAGTCAAAAATCTGACGATTCACATGTTCTGAATCTATTATCCCCGTTGGCCGATTTTTCCATCACGTCCAGATTTTTTGATATGTTTTTTATATTTATTTCTACAATGTATGGAATTCAAAATACTTATGGAATATTTATGCTGATTTAAAAGTCGTCGCTATACTCACTGGATTACAAGGAGGATACACAAAGTTTCGCTGTTTTCTTTGTGAGTGGGACAGTCGCGCAAAAGAAAAAACATTACAGAATAAAAACTTGGCCACTAAGAAAAAGTTTAACTCCTGGGCTTAAAAATGTGTCTCAGAAACCTTTAGTGCCAAGTGAGAAATTTTTTCTGCCACCACTTCACATAAAGTTGGGACTCAAGAAAAACTGTATCTAAAATCAATATCAATCAATAATTTCAATATCTAAAAACAAAATTTCCTCGAATCAGTGACGCAAAATTGAAAGAAGGAATTTTTGTAGGTCCGCAGATACGTGAGCTAATGAAAGATGAAGCTTTTGATTCGAAGTTGAGCAAAGCAGAAAAAAGAGCTTGGCTGGCTTTTGTGGAAGTTTGTCATAATTTTCTTGGGAATACAAAAAGTGAAAACTACCGACACATCATTCAGCCGTATCAGATGAACATGGTGAAAGGTTTCATCAGGATATAAAAATTGCACATTGAAAAACGCTACAGTGGGAAATGGTCAGCAGCAATGCTTGTTGATTTCTGTTGGTCAATTCGTCGATAAACTCCAATAGAAACGATGAAAAGGAAAAAAAACACAAAATAAATCTTCTCACCATTATAATGAGATAACTGGCCGATATTTATTCATTTTGTGACTATAATTTTGGATTTTTCGCTGTAAAACTTAGACTTAATTGATATTTTGATAATATTTTTTGTTAATTAATTAAATGTTATATTGGAAATCTACGTGTCGTACTTAATTGTATGTGAGATTCCGTGTTTAGAGCACAAAATATAATGAATTCATGCATGAAAACAAGAAGGAGACAAAAAAATTTTTTTTTTGCACACCAGTGAGTTATTGCTTGATAGTTGCTTCGATGCAGAAATAAACAGAATGATAGTATCAGCGCATGTTGTCTCACATTACGTTTGACAAGTAGTCAATCTATTTAATCCATTCTCTATCAGTCCTTTAGTTGGCTTTTACAAACCCGCTGAAGTCGACAGCATTCATTCACATCCCACCGCAATATTGGTAAACTACACTTGTTGTGGTATGATCATCATTTAAGTCGTCGTAGCCTAACGGATAAGACGTCCGATGTATTCGTGTTGAGCGATGCACCGGTGTTCGAATTTCAGGCGGGTACCAATTTTTCTAATGAAATACGTACTCAACAAATGTTTACGATTGATTTCCACGGTGAAGGAATAACATCGTGTAATAAAAATGAAACCCGCAAAATTATAATTTGCGTAATTACTGGTGGTAGGACCTCTTGTGAGTCCGCGCGGATGGGTACCACCACCCTGCCTATTTCTGCCATGAAGCAATAATGCGTTTCGGTTTGAAGGGTGGGGCAGCCGTTGTAACTATACTTGAGACCTTAGAACTTATATCTCAAGGTGGGTGGCGCATTTACGTTGTAGATGTCTATGAGCTCCAGTAACCACTTAACACCAGGTGGGTTGTGAGTTCGTCCACCCACCTAAGCAATAAAAAAAAATTTAAATTCTTCTTCTGTTTGCTTTTATTCTTACCAAATGGAGTTTACACGGTTTTCTCCCATATTTGTCTTGCTTTTTTTCCTACCTAAACTGATGGTCTAGAGAGACCATATCAGCTTACCTTAACTAGTAAGCGAGTTCACGGGGCCCAAACCTGATGACGTTGTTAACAAGAACTCTAGCAAGAGCCGTGCTTCGCAGAATCTACCACCAGGTCGGAAACGCGACCCACTGAGAAGATCCGGCGAGAAACTCAGTGGGCTCTGTCTGTGGGTTAATTTACTCGTCGAGCCCTTCGTCGCAAGCGACGGGTTCGATAAGAATTGATTTGAGAGGAAAACCTTGTAGTAATGCTCTTGTGGAAGGAAGATGGCGAAGCGTTAGCTTTACTTTCTTGTTAACGGAACAAATTAATCATGATTTAAGGTCCTCTAGTAATTCAATCTAAATGTCACAAAATTATAATTATCAAACTAAATAAATATGCCTTTTTAGATCAACGTGTTTGGTATCTCATTTTTTTCCAACCATCAAACCTTTATCTATAAAATTCAAGAAATACGTCTACCCTTATTCAGGTCGCGTTATCAGATTTTTAATTGAATCCATCATGCGGCCAATATACTCGCGGAGTATAATTAAGTGAGCGCAGAGTGACGTCACGGAGCGTCGTGCCGGTACAAAAGGGATCTTGTGTGGTTGTTTTAAAGAGACACTGCTTCCTGGGTCTCTCCACGTGAATGTTTGGAGTACGAACTGCAAGAGCCAGCGATATTCTGTATCGACGAGTTCTCATTGACTCGGTTTTGTTTTACTCCATATCAACTTATTTATTATAGTTGGAATCGAAATTCCGATGATTATTCAGAGTTAAAAAATATGAGAAAATAATTCTGATTTCTTTTTGAAATGTTTTCAATTTCATATTAAATCTATTGTGTATAAATGAACGGTCAAAGCCATTAAATTAGCGTTACTAACGTAGAACAGAAGTTATTTGACAAATGTCTGAATCAACTTAATAATGTTTTCAGGATAAGTTTAAAAATTCTGTGATTTGAACAATCGCATCGGTCTACCGAGCAATTTTATCCGGTCGATGGAATAACTTACCTTTGCCGATTTTTTTCTTAACCACATTCTTAACGTTTTTTTATTCGAGTTTTTTGCTAGAATTACTCATTCTTTGTTCATTTAACAAAATTTCTAAGATTCGATTACTTAACAGTTTTAATAATCATCATGCATAATTATATCTGTTCTTTTAATATAGTCATCATCAGCCTGCGGCAGTCCACTGCTGGACATAGGCCTCCCCCAAAGCTCGCCACTGAACCCGATCTTCGGTTCTACGCATCCAGTTACTGCCAGCTGCCTTGCGCAGGTCGTCGCTCCATCTAGCAGGAGGGCGTCCTACACTACATTTGCCGGTTCGCGGTCTCCACTCCAGAACGTTAATATAGAATGACAGTTAAACTAAAAGGCTGTTCGAAAATCGAAAGAATTCAATCTAGGTTTATTACTTTAAATCTTTACTAGCAATTTTGTTTCATCTAGGTTCTACATCAGCCCAGCCCAAAGGTGCCTCATTATTTTGTTGTCATCAAAACTACACTCGCTAAGCAAGATGCAGGTGAAAATTTATTAAAAAACCAGTACATTCGCGCAATTAAACACATACCCACTAGTGACGTAAATATGTCGGCGCGTGTTTTTATAAACCATTAGTTCATGATTAATAAAGATGGGACGACAAACAACAGGTGCAAGCATTCATCGAAAACAACACGTGCAAGATAAGAATCGTAAACAACATCGTCCCACCACGATACCTTGCTATAACAACGCTCCGTTGCTGCCGAGCTCAGAAGCGAGCGAGTCGCCGTGTCAGACGGAACGCTCCTGCGTAATATACGCCCTGAGTTTCATTTCACATTTCTAGTTTTATTGACTTACGAAGACCGCCCGCTTACCATGTCGCTACCCTAAAAGTGGAAATACTCCAAGAAATATCGCAGAAAACGCGTAAATAAATGTAAAACAAAACAAAAAACGCTCGCCGCCTGTGACTTGTCACAGCAATAAAAGAAACATCACCAGCAGCGTACAGAACAAAGGCAGTCTCGACACTCGAGGGCTCAGCACTCCACTTGCTTTGTCCCGCCTAACATTGTTTAATTTTCGTCTAAGGCTTCCCGCACACCTTTACAGATCAAGCGGTAACTTTATAACGGAGATATGTGGAGTACATGCAGACGTTAAATTACTTATATTAACTTGACATAGATTATTTGGTTTGTGTGTGGAAATAATGATATGTAATCAAAGCTGTTTACGTGGGAGTTCTCGAGAGCTTAAGCGTCAAATGATTTGATGTTGATGAGTAGTTTTGCAATTTTGAATGTTGTTGAAAGTAGAGGAGAAGATATTTATTTATCTATGTTTTCGAGATCAAAGTGACTAGTGGCTTATTGGTTTTAGATATAACGCTTAGGGAACATATTTCGGTGCTAAGCCAGTTATGAGTTCCAGTTTGAATAGTAGAATAATTATCGTGACTACAATCTGAAGCCTCATGGTGGTTTTAGCAGGTATTTCCATAACTAAGTATCTCACATCAAGAGAATATCTGAGCAGACAACTAGTCGTGGCAGGTGAAAACTCTTTCAAACACATTGCAATTTCTAAAAACACACGAGATTATAACTCAAAAGCTGATGCGGTTCGCAAAAATTCCAGAAAATACCATGATTTTATAATATAAAAAAATAAAATGTGGTGTCGTGGGACACCGGGTAGGAACGAAGTTCCTTCGGCTAATGTAGAATCGACACAATTTGCAAAAAAAAAATCGTGCTCAATTTTATGTTGGTTTTCTTGATTTTTCTCTTAAATTTTGCTGATTAGTTTTTATTTAAGTACAGGAAAGTATTTAGGAAATTCAGTATTTTAGGAAATAATAAATTACGTAAAATAAAAATAAAATCGTAATTCAAACTATCAATTAAAATAACAAAATATGTCTCTTAATTTTTGTTTGACAACATAAAATTACATAGAAATAGAAATAATTACTAAAAAAATAGAGAGAGAAGGGATGAGAGAACGAAAAGAAAGAGGGAGAAAGAGAAAGGTATTATACACTACTCGCTTGTGTACACGNATGAGCTCCCCTCCACGGTGTTTCCCGAGCGCTATGACATGTCCTTCTTCAAACGAGGCTTGTGGAGAGTATTAAACGGTAGGCAGCGGCTTGGCTCTGCCCCTGGCATTGCTGAAGTCCATGGGCGACGGTAACCACTCACCATCAGGTGGGCCGTATGCTCGTCTGCCTACAAGGGCAATAAAAAAAAAAAAAAACATCAAGAGAATATCTGAGCAGACAACTAGTCGTGGTAGGTGAAAACTCTTTCAAACACATTGCAATTTCTAAAAACACACGAGATTATAACTCAAAAGCTGATGCGGTTCGCAAAAAATCCAGAAAATACCATGATTTTATAATATTAAAAATCCTTAAATTTTTTTTATGATCAAGAATTTTTTTTACGTTCTTAATAATGTTTTATTACGAAATATACCTAATTTATAATGGATTTTTTTGTCCTTCGTACATTATATAAAATAAATACTAATGGTATATCTTGATCCACAGTTTCATCAAAATAAATGATTCATTTTATCAGAAACTTGTCTTGACACTTAACTTTCCATGTATTTAATTTACCATTAAGCCAACTAGGCCATCAAAATAAGTCTATGAAATAAAATTATTTCAATTTTGTTTACTCCCATCACTTTTCTAGCGCATAATTTCAATGAACATTAATTTCTCACTCATCTTTCATTTAATTTAATTAAGGCAACATGTCTTTATACAAAGTTATCATTTTAGGGATGTCGCTTCATTTATCGTTTGATCTTCGCTACTAGTTTGGCTCATCAAAAACTCAATGACTCTTGGTTTCTCAGGCTCTTAAATATGCCGACGAGGTTTTAAATTTGGTTCTATTAGAGAAATACGTTTTGCAGGATCGCGGGACTGATTGTTGAATGACAATTATACTGACTATAGAAAAGCTCGTTTTGAGTGGTTCTAAATATAAAAATCCAAGCATAGAAGTCGTGCCGATTTCATTATTATTTTTAAGGGCTGGATCGGCTGATTTCTTTAAATTACTGTTGGCTCATTTTTGTTCGTTTATTTGATAGATCGATGAGATCGCACCGTAAGTGATCTTAAGTAGTTAATGAAGCCCACGGAATAGATAAATAAGGTTGGAATGGTAATGTAGGCGGGGCAAGCGTGCCACAGTTATGATCGAACAAACATAACTCGACCGATTCTTTCATTCACCGCGTTTAGTGCGCTTCGGAATACTTGGGCGAACAGATCTCCGCTTTATAGTGCCGTGTTGTGCAATTATAACTTGTAAAACAAAAAATCAGACCTCAAGTATAGAGCGAGGAGGTATATCTTTCGATCGGTAAGTCGAAATTACCATTTAATTACAATATTATTTGTCTAAAACATAAAAATATACTGAGCATTATGAAATTCCAAACATTAACAATATTATTGCAGCAAGTTATAAATAGCATACATTGCGCGATGTGTACTCGCCCAATGAACGCAATGACCAAGTCAGCTTCCAATGTACTACATGCATTGCGTTCTCTACACTTCAATCTTTGAAATTTCGGCGTTTGCCCTGATTGGCCGTGGTGCAGTTGTCGATAGTGAGGTGACCATGTGGTGAAATAAGATCATCGACATAATTCTCGACTATATTTATATTTGACATGGATAATTTTTGCATTATTTTATATTTAATTAATGATACCTAGTATATTCTTAGTGAGACGTATTTTGAGTAAAATAAATATGTATTATTATTATTGAATTATTATCATTGAATTAATGTGAAGGTATAATATAAAGGGACATGTAGACCTCTCATTTACGGGTATTTACTATATTGTCTTAGACGTATTAAAATCTAAGTAAAATGCTATTTGACTTATGCAGTTAATTAAAAATTTTAGGTTTCCTAAAGAACCTAACGACAGCGAACAATGGATTGACGTGACAGGTAGAGGAAACTGGAGACAAAGACGAGTACTATTTGCTCTAAACATTTTACTGAAAATGATTTTACCATAAAAAAATCAGAATACACTTAGTTTTGAAAAATTCATTCGCAATTAATAGCAAGCACCAACTGCTTAACAAATACGTTTTATTCCAGATACAGTGACTATTTGTAATTAATAAAAGTAAAATAGTTTTCTTTTTCAATATTTATTTCATGTTCATTTTCTCCATTCATTCATCAGATAATTTGTCGACAAAGAATATCGATTTTATCAAGCACTAGCGTGTATGAACATTTTATTGCCTTTTTGCGTGTGTGAGTGTGTATGCCTACGGGTGTTTTGTGCTAGTTTGCGAACGAATATCTGTCCTGAGATTTATGTGTGGGTGTTTTTGTTGTGTGCGAAATACTTGTAATCACAGTACGTGTATGTGTAGAAATTAAAATAGTGGGGATGAAACGGCGACACTGGTTCTAGTACAAAATTAGAGCAAAGGCCTTTCCAACCTTATTTAACTATTCCGTGATGGAGCCAGTAAACGTCGCAATGTAAATATTACCTTGAGGTATGGGCCGAAGTCTGAACTGGATTGTATAACGGCCATCTCATTCATTAAAACAGAAGGCATAATTGCATCATAGCATAAATAGGATACTGATAGCCTATGAGTGATAATACACACTGCTTCCACTTAGTATGGTCATAGTTGATAGCTCGATACAATGGGGAATGGTCTGATGAATTGATTAGGATGATTGGATCATCTCGTCTTTACTATCACATCCCCCGTCGCTGGAGTAAAGTTTATTCACAGTGCGTATTTCCAGAAATCTTTTCTGCCACATACTATTCGGCTTTGGAATGAACTTCTCTCCGCTTTGTTTTCTCAGCACTATAACATTTCTTTCTTTAAACGAGGTTTAGATTAGAGGAAGTACTTAGGGAGTTTTTTTTAATATTTTTTTTATTGCTTCCTGGTTGGACGAGCTCACAGCCCACCTGGTGTTAAGTGGTTACTGGAGCCCATAGACATCCACAGCGTAAATGCGCCACCCACCTTGAGATACAAGTTTCTAAGGTCTCAAGTATAGTTACAACGGCTACTCCACCCTTCAAAACGAAACGCATTGGCAACGATTAGGCTTTGTATAGCAACGGTCATCGCCAAACATAAGGTGGATCGGTGGATCGAATGCTATATAAAAATACAAACATATACGTGCTAAATGCTTGCTATAAAATCTGATGGCAAATTTACCGTTCTTCTGATGTTTTTATCGAGACATTTGTTACGTATTACAAAATTTATATAGAATTTTAGGAAACATAATGGTGGATAACACCCACTTTAATCAAAATACACGAGGCTATAATTCACTCAAGGCTTAAGACGAGGTCTCTCAACAAAACCAGCATAAACGAATTGTCTAGATAATAAGGTTAATTCTATTTGCTTAGTGCGTGAAATAACATTGTTTGAAGGTAGTAATAGTTATTTGGTTCTACGTCGGTGACCTTTATACGTGCCTTCAGGTCATTAGTGGGTTTAATGTTGAAAGAAACTGGTGATTTAATTCAATATTTACTTAGCACGCAATAATAAATGCGACAAATTACGCATCTGGTGTTTATCAGAGCTGGGAGACATAATTAAACTAAGTCCTTTTGAGGTATGAGGCGTGAGGCATGAGGTTTGAGACTTTTTATTGGAATCTGAATCGCTATAGAGCTGACTAATAGAATGATCATAAGCCAGATATATTAAGAAATACCACATTGTATGTTAGGTACTATATTAATATACTTACTGGTTCTGGTACTTTTACTGGTGGTAGGACCTCTTGTGAGTCCGCGCGGGTAGGTATCACCGCCCTGCCTATTTCTGCCGTGAAGCAGTAATGCGTTTCGGTTTGAAAGGTGGGGCAGCCGTTGTAACTATACTTGAGACCTTAGAACTTATATCTCAAGGTGGGTGGCGCATTTACGTTGTAGATGTCTATGGACTCCAGTAACCACCTAACGCCAGGTGGGCTGTGAGCTCGTCCAACCATCTAAGCAATAAAAAAATAAAAAACTATATTTTAATTGAACATGGGAACGTATTGATGGAGGGGAGCTCTTATTTATCACAATGGACGCCACCACTTAGCTTGTGAAATGAAATAGAATTCTGAGTTCGAAGCTCGAAATAAAATAAATTAACGTAAATTAACAAAATAGATTCTTCATAATTAAAAAAAAAATGTAAATTCTTGGCATCGGGAAAACAATATTGCTTAAAGTCGAAATTTAAAAAAAAACTTAGCTTATAAGTTATACAATTATTTTTTTCTGCAGAAAATTTTACATTCAAATTAGCTATCAAAGAAATCGTATCGCGGTTTTCGTTGTTGATAAATCGAATTGACTGACTTAATTAGAATAAATAAAATTAATTGAATTATTAAACAGTTTATTTGAATAGAGTCTCAACTTTGTCATACTTTTTTTTTTAACTTAATATAATACGGACACATTTCAATTTTATTGCAATGAAACATGTCACATTGTGGCGGAAGCATTGATGAAATGAGAATCTTATTCATAAGATCAGTAGAGCGTTTTAGTATACAACAAATTCTTTAAGTTTGAAGTAATTAGGTGTTTTTTTATTCTGAGTTTAAAAGACGAACGAAATTAAATAAGTTGGTCTTATACCATCATTCGATCAGAAATCATTTTGAACGAAGATCTTTTTTTTCCGATTCTGACGGAACTAAATTCCGAATCAGTGATAAGATCGTGACTATTTAAAAGCGTCCGTGAAGACTTGTTTGAATTGATAACGTTTTCATAGACTGAGATACTGAAATTTTCGGAGACCAGTATTAACTGACTGGTGGTAGGACTTCTTATGAATCCGCACGGGTAGGTACCACCGCCCTGCCTATTTCTGCCGTGAAGCAGTAATGCGTTTCGTTTCGTAAAAGAAACTTATTAAAGCCGATCACATATTTTCAACTAACTGTATCTTTATAAATGTATTTACTGATTACGATGTAAAATTTGTAAAGTAATCAAATTGAAGTTTTCACTTACAATGTAGTCTATGAGATGAAATCAGACAATGTATAAAACTGAGGCCGATTGAATTTATTTGAAAAGTATTAGTACGACCCGTGCTTCTCGAAGGAGATTTAGCGGCTGCTGCTTCACGAATGCATCGGCATGTGACAGTTAGCCCATAGCATTAGGCCGCTAGGTTTCTTGCCAGACCTTCTGAGTGGATCGCCATTTCGATCATTCGATGTAGATTCTACATAGCACTGCTCTGTCTAGGGCCTGTGCTAGCAAGCTCGCTCAGGTTGAGCCCGTGAGCTCACCTATCAGTCCATGAGTAGCTGGAATCCTTAGGCTACCAGCGCTCAGGAAAGAAAAAAAAACAGACTTAGAATTACAAAAAAAAAAAATTAAAAAACAAAACTCGTCGTGGCCTAACGGATAAGACGTCCGGTGCATTCGTGTTGAAGCGATGCAACGGTGTTCGAATCCCGCAGGCGGGTACCAATTTTTCTAATGAAATACGTACTCAACAAATGTTCACGATTGACTTCCACGGTAAAGGAATAACATCGTATAATAAAAATGAAACCCGCAAAATTATAATTTGCGTAATTACTGGTGGTAGGACCTCTTGTGAGCCCGCGCGGGTGGGTACCACCACCCTGCCTATTTCTGCCGTGAAGCAGTAATGCGTTTCGGTTTGAAGGGTGGGGCAGCCGTTGTAACTATACATGAGACCTTAGAACTTGTATCTCAAGGTGGGTGGCGCATTTACGTTGTGGAGTTCTATGGGCTCCAGTAACCACTTAACACCAGGTGGGCTGTGAGCTCGTCCAACCACCTAAGCAATAAAAAAAAAAAACACGTACCCGAATACAAATCTCGTTATAATATCTTTATGTACCAAAGCAAAATGTAATATTGTACAAACAGAATTGCTCGCTACACCCCGTTCCGACGAAGTGCTCCGTACAAACGTTTCCCGACAGTTTTCCAATTAAAAGACCATAACTGGACATTTAGCTGGGTATTATTAACCTAAAGGCCAGAAATAGTTAAAATTTCGATGTCTATACTAAAAATGTGATTAGCCTTTATTTAGTTCTTTCTTCGGTTTTCGCGATTCGTAAGCTTAACTAAAATCTTATACCTTTAAACGAGCAATTCTTGTATATATACATTTATATAATCTGAATCTAGAAAACGGCTCTGACGATTTTCATAAAATTTAGTACACAGGGGATTTCGGGGGCGATAAATCGATCTAGCTACGATTTATTTTCAGAAAATGTTGTTTTATTCGTGTTTGCAATAATCAACTCTTCCCGACATCTGTTGGCGAATAATAATACTATTTTTCTTAATTGAAAGCAACTAACCGCTTTAAAGAAACAACAAGATGGCGTTATAAAAAAAAAACCGAGCAAAGCTCGATCATCATCTAGTTACTTTTATGGCTTATTATGGCGTTGTTGATTGTGATATTATTGTCTTAAATGTACAGCTTAACGACTGTTACCATCCTTCAAACTGGAAAGCTGTTCAAACGTTTCGCGAAAGAAATAAGCAGGGTTGTGGTATCTACCAATACGGGCTACCAAGAGATAGACCGTCAGAAAACTAGCCTTTGACAGACGAATTCATATTGTGATTTCAATGGGCTATATCTTAATACTAGGTAGGATGTGAGCTACTTCTCTCATCTAATAATCATTAGAGAGATATGTTGTTGTGTATTATTTTATTGCAACATTGTTTGACAACTCTTTGATATATTTTTTTAAATATAATCATTATTTTTTCCAACGAATAGTAAGGTTTTAGTTTCAATAGTATAATTAAGTAGTCGGTCTAAGGTCTGCTGTCATTTAACGATGCCGGGTCGTAAATGAATGGTTCTCTGACCCTTCTCCGAATTCCCATCAAAGTTTCCATTACGAATATTGCAAATCTATCTGACTATTGAAGCGTTGCTAACCGCAAACCTCACATGGTTTTAATTGCAAATCACTACTGAACAAATCCGTTACGTCACATACATCGATGGCTTCGTTTGTGAGCATAAAACGAAGGTAGCTTTTGGACTGGTAATGTATGCCACACAATGGTTTCTGGCCTTCATATAAGGGTCGTAGGTCGCTCAGTGGAAGACGGGTTTGGATCTCGGAATAGCTGGCATATTAACTGGAATTCCTTTCAGATTGGCCGCGGGGTTAACCCTTATCAGATTGGACACTGTCATTACACGTTGGATAATTTCGAGATTCTAGTGTTACGTATTGTAATGGAATATAGGAATGAAATTGAGGATCGACATTAGATTTGATTTTACACAACCTGACTTTCTAGTGGAAAGCCGCAGTTTTGAGTTTCACTAGCGTTAAAATAATTTAGTGCTCTTAAGGCGAGGTTAACTTTGGCCATTTACCCTTATAGCTTTTTCATTAATGGATACGGAGAACGAGCCCGCGTACTGACAGAGTTAAGGCGTGGATGCCGCCGCCTTATCTAGGACATGAGATCGAAGTTTCAATTTTATTGTGATAGCGGTTAATCTCAAAACTGCAACATAGAACTCCTTTTTGACAGAATTAGAAGCATGCTGTTATATACCCAAAATACTCCTCGTCCAACTTGGTGTGAAGAGAAAAGAGCTATGATTCTCACTTCCCCGACAAATCAATTTACGAAGTGTAGTACGTATTTACGAAGTACTAGTGGTCCCCGCAGTAGTCGAAATTCGACTATGATTAATTGAAATTATAAGTTTGAACATTCTATTTGGTTCTATTGTCAAAGACTATTATACTTCTATAATTACAGATTTCGCCAAGACTGCACCATAGATTATACACTTAATATTTGAGAGACTGCACTATAGACAAATAATATTAAAGACAAACAATACTAATCTATTCTCAATTTGATCACAGACTTTAAAGAATAACAAAAGTTTCACAATTGACAATTTACAAACAGTATACCTAGTCAGGTCATAAATTCTGTCACATGTTTAATGTAAAATAATTGAAACAAGTTTATTCATTATGTAACCATTCATATACCAAAATGAACTTAACAAAACATAGATTCTTATGACACTAAAGTTTATTCAAAATGACCTCCGTGATTTTGAATACAGGCCTTCAATCTGCGCCGCCAGTCGTCTATCGCAGCACGAACGAGGTCCATGTCAATATCGGCGGCTGCCTTAATCAAAGATGTCTTGAGTGACTCCAAATTGGGATGAGGCTTTGAGCACGCCTTTTCCTCCAAGTGTTGCCATATCTTGTAATCTAACGGATTCAAATCTGGACTGGAGGAGGGCCAGTCTTCGTGCCGGATGAAGTCGATTTCACGCGCCGCCAGCCAGTCTTGTGTGCTCTTCGCTCTATGAGCTGGCGCCGAATCTTGTTGGAATACCCAGTGCCTGTTATTGAACATGGTATGAGAAACAGGTTCCACAAGGTTCGTCAGGACTGTATTTTGATACACAACTGCATTCGTTTTTACACCTTTCTCACAAAAATGTACCTCTGTTAAGCCCCAATAAGAAACTCCCAACCATACCATGAGCGAGGATGGAAAATGACCTCGTTGGACACGCGGAATACGGTTGCTCGCTTCTTCACTACTGTGTGCGTACACCTTATCATTTTGTTTGTTGTAGCTCTCTTCTACGGTAAAAATTTTTTCATCCGAAAAAAGAATTTCCCGATATTTTTTTCCCGCGTACCGCTTCAACAAAGCGCGGCATCTCTTCAGTCTCAGGTCCATTAGACGAGCATTCAAACGATGTCCTGTTTTTCTTCGATATGCCCGAAGCCCTAAGTCTTCATTTAACACCCTTTTCACCGTGGTTCTGCTTAACCCCATCTGAAGGGCCAACAGTTTCTGCTTACGTTTGGGATTTCTTTGAATTCGCGCCTTCACAGCTTTTATCACTGCTGGAGTCCTAACAGACCGAGGGCGACCACTTCTTGACCTGTCATCTACACTAGAGTCTTCATTGTATCGTTTGATGGTACGATAAACGAATCTTTTGGTTATATTCAAATTTTTCAGTATGTTAAAAATTTGAATTGGCGCGTAACCGCAACGATGCAACTCAATAACTGCAACACGGTCTTCTTTAAGCGTCCACTCCATATTTAAAAATGAGTAAAATTCTAAAAGTATACATTTTTATTTTCATGAACAATTCGAAATTCGAATTCAATAAACTTTTTTGTGGCCAGCATTCTAAAAGAAAAGTTTTTACTGTGTGACAATACTTATGACCTGACTAGTTATTTATACGTATGTGATATGTCAAATACACGGTAGTGTGTGTAATGTTTTCTTTATTGATTTAATGTATTTTTAATGCATAATTTAAAATAATTTTTAGCATTCTGCACTTCTTCTCTATATTCTCTATAAGTGTGGGAAATTTCATACTCCTCCGTCCGCGCAATTTTCGTAAAAAGGGATACAAAGTTTTTGCTTCACGTATTAATATATAGATGATTGCGTTTAAGATCACCTAATAGTTTGTAAGTAAACTATTCTTTATTTAATTAATCGATAAAATATTCTGTATTCGTAACGTTTTAAGGTGCAATTTCGTGGGCTATTTTCTGAGACGGTAGGTACATACCAACTTAAATTACGCTATTACGTGAAACGCCGCGGTAATACTTAACAATGGATCGCATTAGACAGCCCGCCCGCTTGTTATAGCGCAAAAATCGTTCAGTTAGTCAAGTATATAGGAAGATCTTTTTTTTTTTTATTGCTTAGATGGTTGGACAGCCCACCTGGTGTTAAGTGGTTACTGGAGTCCATAGACATCCACAACGTAAATGCGCCACCCACCTTGAGATATAAGTTCTAAGGTCTCAGTATAGTTACAACGGCTGCCTCGCCCTTCAAGCCGAAACGCATTACTGCTTCATGGCAGAAATAGGCAAGGCGGTGGTACCCACCCGCGCGGTCTCACAAGAGGTCCTACCACCAGTAAACAAGAGGTCCTACCACTAGTAAAAAATCTTCTGCGAGTCTTCGCTAAAAAATCTAATCAGTAATAACTACAATATTTTTTACAGCTTTGGTGGGCTCTAGATATAATTCAAACTATTTTTACGGTTTAATCACTATGTTTTTATTGTCGTTATATAATTTCCAACATCTCGAATACTTTATAGCTTTAGTGGGCATGAACGTCTGGCGCAGTTAATATAAAATAATGGCAATAAAAATGCGAAATTATACCATACGAGTAGTTTTCATTAAGCAGCCATAATTCTCTGTAATTTAGTGTAAACAAATTCGCGACTTTTATTACTGACAAATTGAGCACATGTATGC
Organism: Bombyx mandarina; assembly: GCF_003987935.1. The sequence continues at coordinate 3,886,319 of NW_021011476.1, read as the reverse complement.
TTAATCATGTTTAGGTAGATATCACTTTACCAAACCTCTATTAAGTACAGATATGATGATATTTTCATTCAGGTATCGCCTATATAATCTGCCGTATATAATCGCCATATTTCAAAGAAGAGCCGATCAGAATGTAGTTTTTATATGGATTCTTCATCATTTACCTTATGCTTTTTTTGGAGTTTACTCCTTTAGAATCGATTTACATATATAGGCCCGGGGTATGAAAATTATGGGGACCAAAATCGTACTAGCATGTCACACGAAATGCGTTATGCGCCTGATTGGCTCCTGATTGCGTGATGCGTGCGCGCGCCAATCAAAATCGTACTAGCATGTCACACGAAATGCGTTATGCGCCTGATTGGCTCCTGATTGCGTGATGCGTGCGCGCGCCAATCAGGAGCCAACGCGCGGCCGCGTTATCGCAGGTGACGCCGGGCTGCTGCGCCGGCAGTCCGCCACAAAGCCTCGTACTGATCGCGCGTTTCTCTCATTATTGTATTTTCATATATTTGTTAGTCGTTTGTTTTGTGTCTCGTTAATTTGTTAATAATCTGTAGTGTATCGTGTTGTCGTAATATAGAACTATTTCTCGTATTGTTTCGTTTAATTTTTTATATCCAGTAAACTCCAGTCGTGCGTCGGAGCGGACACACACACTTTTTTTTCTTATACTATTTTTAATTCAAATTTATTAAAATTGATTTTCTAGTTTTTTTAGTTTTTAGTTGATTTTTCTATAAAAACGTATTTTGTTAGTTTTTTTAAACAATTATTTATTTTTAATTTTATAGTAGATTTCAATTTTTTTTTATTTTTTTTTTTTTTATATTGAATTATTATCGGTCCTTACTAAGTATACCAAATTTCGAGTTAATCCGACGTTTTGAAGGGGGTCAAAATCATGTTCAAAGATTCCGTTACAAATATACATACGTCTGAAACTAATAAAAGCGTATTAAATACGTTAAGGCTCACAACCTTTCCATACTAAACGTAGTTACTGATTCACCATGGCCTATGTAGAGGGTTACACTCAATGAAGCGTGGCCCGTCGTGGCGTGGATCACTTGATTTCCCCTCAGGCCAGATCTGTCCGGAATTTTACCCTTCTCTTGTTGTGTGCGATTTGCTTAACAGATTGCTTTTGAAATTACGATTAAGTGTTGCTCATTATGTAAAAATATTTTGGATTTTATTTATTAGTTAGTCCTTGGTATTTTTATGATTAAAGTGGATTAAATTGCTTACAGGCTACATCTCGCCTAACTACAAGAGGACAGGAATGCGATTGGGCGATGGCTGTCCCATCTGGCAATATACGACGGAAATGCCTCACGGCTGAATAATAGCACCTACGATCCAAAATGACGTCATATCACAAGTAAAATGTTTTGTAAGCTCCCAATGTGAAATTTTAGATACACACTGTCAACTAGACAAAAAGTAACTTTGGTGCAAGTGAAAACGCGGGAAAAGTTAGTATTATAAGAATATAAAAAATAAAAATTTAAAACTTTACGGGTTGTAACTAATTCTTAGGTTCTTTACTTAAATTTCTAGATTACAAATTTGTTTATTTAATAAATGTTAAATAAAGAATGCCTCGGAATGTAAATCGCGTAACTTTTCAAAAATTTTTGATTTAATTCAACCGAATCGACTGGATAACGCCAGTTGTGAATAAGACCGTTATATGTACGATTTAATAATAACATTAATACTTAACTTACAAAAATAATCATTTAATAAGTACGTAACACAAGTTACGGATACGTAAGAACATATAATAGTTATTGTTAAGTGTACATATACACGAGACTATAAAAGAATTCGGCGGTAAGTTATAACGATATTGGCGAAGCTTTCAATCTTAATAACGGACGGTAACTTTACCGAACTAAGACCAATCCATTACTTTTTCATCGGCTCGTATCCTGAATGTTATATTAAGAAAAATATTTTATTTCTCATACGTTTTTTTTTTGCTTTCAATCTATATCTATACTAATATTATAAAGAGGAAAGATTTGTTTGTTTGTTTGTATTGAATAGGCTCCGAAACTACTGAACCGATTTGAAAAATTCTTTCACTGTTTGGAAACTACACTATCCCAGAGTGACATAGGCGAAAATCTTTTTTGAAAAAAATTAGGGATCCTTACTAAGACTCCAATAATGTAACCCAAGGTGTAAAAAAAATTACCTACAATTTTGTTAAAGACCCGCGCGAAGCCGGAGCGGGCTGCTAGTAGAAAATATATTAGTACACATCCACCCTCAGCTTGGCTTGCGTGGACTACGCTTTACATCGTGTGGGTTGCTAGCAGTACAATGGCAGCCTACATTCTATCTCAAGTCACTTTTTTTTATTGCTTAGGTTGGTGGACGAGCTCACAGCTCACCTGATGTTAAGTGGTTACTGGAGCCTATAGACATCTACAACGTAAATGCGCTACCCAACTTGAGATATAAGTTCTAAGGTCTCAGTATAGTTACAACGACTGCCCACCCTTCAAACCGAAACGTATTACTGCTTCACGGCAGAAATAGGCAGGGCGGTGGTACAGTGCGGACTCACAAGAGGTCCTACCACCAGTGATTACGCAAATTATAATTTTGCGGGTTTTGCCCTATCGATTTTGCCATATCGAGTTTTGTTAAAATAGGTTCCGTGGTTTGAGCGTGAAATCATAACAGACGGCCCAAGTAAGCTAAGTTACAAATTACTACACATATTACCGCCTGTAAAATTTCTATCATCTAAGCGATATAAAAGTGAAATCCAAAAATCTTTTAATGGCAATAGCTTCTTTAAATGACTTCCGAATTGACTTCTGTCCATTTGTACCCATTATAACTAAGTACACAAAAATCTATTCAGTGGCTTCGGAGATGTACGTGAACAAACAAAGAGAGATAAACTATTATATAAATTACTGGTCTATGTTTTATTACTTGTCTTTTTACTTTTCTTCTTTGTGTCTGTACACTGGATTCCGATATTTTATCATATATATTGATTTATTGTTAGCCGATTTCGCGAAAGGTCGTTTTTAATTCCACTCAACAATTTTGGGGACTAAGCTTACGTTATTCGGATATAGTGTTGCGATAATTGGATTGTCTAATTACCATTATCCTGCGTATTTCGGCCGTAAAACAGCAATGCGTTCCACCTCAAACTTTGACCTCATGTCTCAAAGTAGCCTCAAAGTAGTTTTAACTTTATGCAGTCTTCAATTTGTATGTCTAACTGTCTAAATTTACTTTTATCAAATAAGATATTCCCAATGATAATCTAGGACAGTGTTGATAACAAATAGTTGCGGTTTTTGGTTTCAAAGGGCACTGCCACTATGAAATATAATTGAGACCTGGATCTCATGTCTCAAGAAGACAAGTAGCATCCACGTCTATGAACTTCAGTGATCAGTTCGTGACTTCGACAATCCATCTAAGCAATAAAAGAAAAAAAAGTCCAGAAAGTGTTTTCGACATCTACCCCATAAATACAACAAAAACTTAACTCATTTTAAAATCGAAATTAAATTTCGCTGATCGAAGTCTGACCGCACAAATATTGGATCGGAAATTTTATAAAGTAAACGTAGTCAAAGTATTGTAATATCCTCTCGATTTACCAATAAATTGAAAGGTAAACATTTTTGCGTTTTACATTAAGCAAACTAGCTGATGATGAATCAGGGTTGGCGGAGAGTTTTGACTTTTGCATACACATTTATTTCTGTCTTTCTCATCTATATATTTAAACATATTTAAGTAGGTATATCGGTCTCTGGTTTCCATAGCACAGTGAATACCAGGCCAGACTGTGCGTCGTTACCCAGTTACCATTATTATATTAAAAAATAATGCCAAAAATTAATATTAGTGTAGCACGGTTTTCCAATTACAAAACATTTGGTAAAAGATCCTTAATTCGAAAAAATTAATAGCGTCATCTTGATACCATGTAATGTTTTGTTTTAATCCATTAGATAGCTGAAAAAACTCACTGGCTACTTATCTTAAGTCGTTACCGAAGTCTACAGATATCATGACGCAAACTGCCTTACGCCATTAGGTTAAAGTTCCAATATTATTGTTTAATGCCTAACCGGATTCAAAGTGAAACGCGTGGCTGCTATAACACAGAAACAGACAAGATAGCAGCGCAAGCACAATAAAACCCACCACAACTAATTACGTGTGTGATAAATGTTATTGAATGGAAAATTGATGATTGTCTGGAAATTTCTAACCCAGGCTTAATATATATATATAGATATTATCGTTTGATACCAATACACCCGGTGTCTTATCCTTTAGATCAAGACAGCTTTGAAAAGGCTCGCTCTGGTATTTTTAACGTTACATTCAGTTACATTGTTTGCTATAAATTATTTTCCAGAGTTTGTATTATTTGTGTACCTACTGTTAAGCGAATTTAGTTATAAAAATGCATTTTAAAAAATTGATATTTATATTCCTAGGACTATCCGTCTTAGCATTCAGTATGGCGTCATCGGTTAGTTTTGCCTCTTCCCCAATCAAATGAAGATCTAATAATAATGTTCGAAACCAATCTGTCTATATTTGCTTATGGCGTGAGTCGACGAGATCATTGGTTCCGGTGAGTGATTAGATAATATCTTTGTCTACGGCGCCGCGGATCGCGGCACGTGCTCGAAGGACACCTCGTGCTGCTTTCCGGAGCCCTAGGCTGCCACGAGGGCGCTGGGTTCGGATCGAACAATCGATCGAATTAAAGAAGGCCCTAAAATTACAGCGCGAAAAAAACTACAACGCGAGACCTATTACAACGCGAGACCCACTACAAAGCGAGGCCCACTGCAACGCTAGACCTACTACAACGCTAGACCTACTACAACGTGAGGCCCACTATTACGCGATACCTACTACAACGCGAGACCTATTACAGGGTGAGGCCCACTACAACGCGAGACCTACTGCAACGTGAGGCCCACTACAACGCGAGACCCAATACAACCCGAGACTACGTCAACGCGAGACCTACTACAACGCGAGGCCCACTACAACGCGAGGTCTACTACAACGCGAGACCTACTATAACCCGAGAACCACTACAACACGAGACCCACTATAACGCATGACCCACTACAACGCGATGCCTACTATAACGCTAGACCAACTACAACGCGAGACCTACTACAACGCGAGATCTACTACAACGGGACACCTACTACAACGCGAGACCTACTACAACCCGAGACCTACTACAACGCGTGATCCACTACAACGCGAGGCCTTACTACAATGCGAGGTCTACTACAACGCGATGCGAAGCGATCGAACAAAGCATATATTTTTATTTCAAGCCAACTGCGGAGCGATTTTTTGCAAATATACACATGCTCACAGTTAACTAATTAACAGAGTCCAAATGTATCAAATTTTATATAATATTGTGGAAGCTTCTAATAAAAAACACTTTTTTGTTTGCAACAAGGTCTTAGGAGTCTTAAACACTATGCAGGGAATCACCTACGTTCCTGGTATCACTGATGTCATTGCGCATCAGTGGCTGTTAATCATCATTTGTTTATTTATTGCTTATGCGGGTGGACGAACTCATGGCTCACCTGGTGCTTAGTGGTTAACGGAGCCAAAAGGTTGTTGATTACAACTAAAATGCCGCCACCAACTTTCTGATGTGAATTCGAAGCCACAATTCTACATTACGACGGCTGCCCCACTCTTCAAAACGAAACGAATTACTGCTTCACGGCAGAATGGCGGTACCTTCCTGTGGGAGCTCACAGGTCGTCCTATCATCGAAAAGCTACATGCAAAATATGAAACACCCTAAAAGACATTTTATATTTATTTTTACTTATTACTGTTACGCGCTGGGGTTCGGGATAAATAAAATTCCAGCAAAGTACAACTATAAACTGTATTCAACACTTAGAACACTTAATATACTTCACAAATACTTTAAAATTCTCAATCCGTTTCTTCCGCTTCGCTTCAGGTGATCCGTTCGCTGTTTCGCTTCGAGTAGTTCCGATTATTGACTGATTGTGTGCCATCTCTGCAACGCTTTTATAGCCAATACCACATCCCTAGAATTATCGAGAATATTCCACACATTTCTAGTATTGTGTTTCCGCTATCTGACAATAGATAGCGTTGTACTTCTCGAGCGTTCTAGGTGCTACTAGATCCTTTGATATTCGGCGATAGATGGCGTTAGTCTTACCGGCGTAACATTACTATAACTAAAACTTCTTTTACGGATTAATTTCGAGCAAAGCGAATTTAAATACTAACTTATTAATAGAATAAAAAACATGAAAACTTTTGTCATCCTTGTAAAACCTCAAAGGCAATGAATGATATTCCGAAAATCTGTCAGGATCCAATATTATAGGGCGGGGTCGGTGCTATGGTACCCGACAAAGGAAATTACCCGACTGTATTTGAGCTTTGATCGCTCAATAGATAACAATAGCCTTTGTAGAATTTTGATATGAAATTAGTAAATAAACCCAAGTTTATGTTTTAATTTTGTCCGAGTGCCCCTAATTAGGTGCTGTAGTTTTAAAGTATGGCTCCGTAGGCATCGTGGGCGTAACTACATCGCAGACAGGCTGAGCGTAAACTCTGAATTTTATTACCACGGATTTATGATTTGACTGGAAATGAATTTGTATCGCGTCCGTCTTCATAACTGTTTTTATCGTTTTGTTTTCCGAATCGATTAATTTTCGGTGTGGGTCAATACCGTATATCAATTTTATACGGTTTTTGATATACAAAGTCCGAATGTTCTGATTGTGTCTGGTGATTCTATAACCGCTTTTGGACTGGTTCTGTCGTTAAATGTGAAATTATTAGTTACCCTAAACCATCCTTGAGATTTGAAAGTCGTAAGAAATAAATACATACAAATATAGGATTTAATTTACGAGGGCTTTATATATAGAATACTTTTGAATATTTCTATGTGTGAATTGTAGCCATATTTTTTTAAGTAATACTTCTTTGTCCCACTAAGCTTGAGAAAAGAAGCATTTTCACGATAAGATCCGCTTATTGTGGTATTCTTTGTAGTAATCCTGGAGTACCCCTTTGGTACATAGGGCCCTCACAAATTGCCTCCAATTCACCCTGTCTTATGTTATATTTTTAGTAAACAATAATGTTCCCTAATTACTATTAATTTATGAATCAAAATACCATGCATTATCTAAAGCGCATAATTCAACCCTATCTTGTACCTGTAGCTGGTCCCGCGTCCATAGATATTCAGTCGATAAAGCCTGTCAAATGCCATAAGGTAGTCCATTAATCCGGAAGATTTCATTTTGAGGCACATCCAGCATAATTTAGATCCTCATATTTTTATACCGCGGCGTTTTTTAATTGTATCCAATTAACTTTATTTCTGCCCTTAGCAAGCAAAGCCAATTACATTAGCGAAAATATCAAACCGAAAAAGTAAAAATAAAAACAATTTTACACGATTTTCGCACTTAAGTCTTTGTTTAGTGTTGGAAGTGTTTACGATTAGCCCTAAGCTATTCGATTTTAGGCAAATTAAGGATTGTATTTTTTTCAAGGAAACTTAAAAAGTTTTATCATAATTTTCAACTTAAATGCTCGCTTTGTTTAGTGCTTCTTGTTCAGTGTTGAGAATAGTATGTTTTTCGTAGAATATGATATAGATGAGCACTTAAATGTCAAGTACTTTTTGAAGTCCATAGACATTACTACGTGAACACCACCTTGAGATTTAAGATCGAAGATTCATTGTATAATAGAGATGCTTTGTTAGTTACTTACCATCTGGTATTGGAATAAACTCTCTTTCATGATGCTCTCTGAGTACTATGACATGTCTTTCTTTATACGAGACCAGCGGACCCGGCAGACTTCGTAATGCATAATACATAAAAAAAAAACAATTTTGTTGTTTTTATTTAATTCCGAGCATTTTCATATTTATTCTCTGGACTTCCACAAATAATTTAAGACTAAAATTAGCCAAATCGGTCCAGCCGATCTCGTGTTTTAGCGAGACTAACGAACAGCAATTCATTTATATATAGTACTTAGTCTGGCCATAAATACTGTTACAATTAAAAATAAACAAAATATTACATTTGAGTTTGAAATCTGTCATTTTTTTATGATTGCTCATTGAGTTTTCTCATTTTGGCGCCAATACATTGTACAATATTTTGCGATATTAAAATGGAGTGGGGTGATAAAGAGAACCGAATCGCTATGATTGCATTACACAAAGTAGGTATGGAGCCTAATGCAATTTTTAAAACTCTCCTTATGCTTGGTATTAGTAAAATGTTTGTGCATCGGGATATTATTAGGTGCAATGAGACCTCCTCTGCTTGTGACAGAAAAGATCTGGCCGTCCACGTAGTGCTCGTACGAAAAAGGTGGTCAAAGCAGTAAGGGAAAGAATTCGAAGAAATCCTGTCCGAAAGCAAAATACTTTATCTCGGGAGATGAAGATAGCACATAGAACCATGTCGCGTATTTTAAAAGATGACTTAGGACTTGCAGCCTATAAGAGACGTACTGGTCATTTCTTAACTGATAATTTAAAAGAGAATAGGGTGGTAAAATCGAAACAACTACTGAAGCGGTACGCAAAGGGAGGTCATAGAAAAGTTTTGTTTACGGATGAGAATTTTTTTACAATTGAGTAATATTTTAACAAACAAAATGACCGTATTTATGCTCAAAGCTCTAAGGAAGCTTCCCAATTAGTCGACAGACTGCAACGTGGGCACTATCCGACTTCAGTGAGGTTTGGTGGGGTATTAGCTATGAAGGAGTGACTGAGCCATGCTTTTGTGAGAAAGGTATCAAAACATCGGCACAAGTGTATCAAGATACCATTCTTGAGAAGGTAGTGAAGCCCTTTAACAACACCATGTTCAATAATTAAGAATGGCCCTTCCAGAAAGACTCGGTGCCAGGTCATAAAGCTCGGTCTACGCAGTCTTGGTTGGAAACGAACGTTTCGGACTTCATTAGAGCTGAAGACTGGCCGTCGTCTAGTCCCGATCTTAATCCGCTGGATTATGATTTATGGTCAGTTTTAGGAGTCCCTAAAACAATCCGTACGATTGGCAGTGAAAAATTTTCCCATGGAAAGAATGCGTGGTTCTATTGATAGCTGGCCTCAACGTTTAAAGGACTGTATTGCAGCCAAATAAAGAGACCACTTCGAATAAGCTTTTTATACTTCAAAATTGTTTTATATTTATGTATTAAGTTAACAAACTGTAAAAGTAATAAGCGTTATTTGCAATAGAAATTTTATTTTTTCCTTTATATAATATAAAATATGCGGAGAGTACTTAGCGGTAAGCAGCGACTTGGTTGTGCCCTGGCACTGCTGACGGTCACGAGAGGTAGTAATTACTCACTATCAATTAGGCTTTATGCTCAAACTTAAACTTTTAAAATTATAGTCTTAGAGCAGAAATCTGTTTGGGAGGCTGAACGACAAAGGGAAGATTTTCCACCCAGCGGGAAATATTTGCTCGGTAGACCGACGGTCAGAATGTTGTTGTTCGGAACTTGTATTTGTGCAAGCTTATCTTGAAAATGTCGTAAGATAGATTCAGGCATCTGTCAAATATCTTGCGCTGTATCATGACTACCGCCATAATCTGCATGTAAAAGATATCGAATCTGGGTTAAAGCATTTTTTCTGCAAAATGTAGATATGGGCATGATATGACATGACTCTGATGTTTCCTGTACAGCATTGTGCTGTTTTATAATAAAATTTCATAATCGATATGTTCCATATGCGCCTGAAGTGACATGTGATTGAAAAAAAAAACAGAAATAAATGACTACACCTCTTTAATACTATATCTTTACTCTTTAATACAATAAAATTTCCGATTTGGAGTAAAAGACGTTATTTAAATCGTTACCGACCTCAAAATAACGTTTACTTATAATGAAGCGAAAACTTTTTTGGCGTCTTTATGGTTTGAAACTACATGAAACAAAAAAAGGGACAATAGAAACACAAACATACACAATATTAATTATCATGCGAGAGAACGAGTTACAATAGTACTGAAGGCGAATAGTGCTAATGTGGATGCACAGCACAAATATCATTAGCCATCACTGTAGTAAAATATATAAATATATTACAAAAATACATACAATTCCTACGCTCGCTCACAGAGACTGAAAAATCTACATTCGTACTTGTCATGATCGCCTGAGATGAAATTAATTAAGCGTGTGGTTCGTGACAAGGGGACCAAATTTAAATTAGTCCTCGCGTTTAGTACCCTGAGTAAAAACAGATGATGTCACACCATCAAATGGAAATCTGGAGGATATTTAATTGCGAATGTCCTATTGTTTGAATTAAAAAGCATGACTGCTTAGGAACAGAGCAAGATAACTATCGTGAACTTAACGATTAGTAAATAAGTTATACCTCCCAGACTTTTTAGTATTACGAACTTGTAGGCGTTTTCTAATAGACCAACATTACGCCCTAGAGCCCTATTAATCTTATGTGTACCGGTGTAGACGAATATTTTAATAGTAATATATTCGTAGCACGATATATTGCGTTACCTTGGATTTATACAAACTTCTACTTTTAAATTGAGCGTTGTAATTATTGTAATCTGTATGTTTAATAGATTGTAGAGGTAATTGTTCTTTAGCAGTTACGAATTGGGGTTGTTTTCTTTTTTAATTGGAAAATAGCATGTACTTCGTACACGCAAAATAGATATTTTTAATATTTTTTATTAGGACGCTTCTAATTTGAATTGCTTAGTGTTGTAGATGGACAAACTAGCTGACTACAGATGTTAAATAATTACTGTAGCCGGCTTTAGTAGCAACAAGGTCAGTGCAATAAAAACAACTTTTGACTCTGTCTTAAATTTGTCGGAACATTTGTTAAGGATGGGAAGATGCAATTTCCCCACTTTCAGGGGTGGGAAAAGGACTATTTTTTTTTTCCTGTCGATCAAAAAATTCAACAGTGTTTCTCAGAAATATCTTCAAAGGAGATTATCTTGGGATCTTTTTGCGTAATCTAAGATTGACTGGCCTTTTAACCACATGTTCTAGAATATATTGCGATTTTATGTTCGTGAGATATATTGTAAGTTCGAACGGGTAATCACCAATTATGCTGTGTATTTCTGTCTTGAAACAGTTATGTGTTTCAGTATGAAGGTTGAAGCAGTCGTTGTACTGTAAAACTGGGATTTAAAAGTCATGTCTTAAGGTGATTGGGGCATTTACATTATTGATGTCTGCGGGTTGCGGTAACTACTAATAAAAAGGGTATTCTCACTACGATAAAGCCAAAAGATTGAAGTTTTCAATAATGACTTCTAAGATGGACTTATCAAAGTCTACCATCTCAAAAATTCATTTGTTCCGTCCACAGGATCACTGAATTTTAAAGCCTGTAGTAAAGAACTAGTAGTAAAGATATCAATCTCACAAACTCCCAAGAGGCACTTGTAAATAAATTTGGGTAAGCTAGAAAAAATGTACTTGAACGGTGTTAAGGTCGATGCAGACGGGACTCTGAATTCGTTTAGAAATTATTTAATTTTTGGGGAGTTTACCGACGACCCGCGGCCTACACAATCGTGATATTAATAAATAGATATTTTTTTCGCCGGCGAAACAAATGCAGTGCCCGACTCGGAATATTAATAATTTATGGCGAAACTTGGGGCCACGTTCGTGTTGCTTACTTTTCTCATTATCATAATTTTCAGGTTGTCATGTCGGCGGTAAGGGGAGGGCTTCTGAGTCTCGCTATATTATTTTGCCAACGTTTTTTTTTTTTACGTCTTCCTTTTATTTCGATGTCAAAGGAGACGTAATAAATCTTTGATAAAAGTCTTGGAGTTGACAAATCTGTCGGTATTAAGCGAGATCAAAAGTACCACTAGGGAAAAGGTACCGTTGAAATTATTATTTTTATTGCTTAGTTAGTTGAACCAGCTTACAGCGCACCTGGTGTTAAGTGGTTGCTGAAGCCCATAGACATCTACAACGTAAATGCGTCACCTACCTTGAGATATAAGTTCTAAGGTCTCAGTATAGTGACAACGACAATATAGTTCTATACAACCAATCTCTTTTGGAACACTACATTATTTTGGTTTAATTTAAACAATAAATTATTTAATATATTGATTATAGGTCGATTATAGTGACTAATCTGTCGAAAATAAAAAAAATTATTAATTTTAAGTTTTATTCGAGGTAGAAAGAAAATAATTATTCGGGTATACATTTTTTATTATGATATTTGTTATTGATAAAAATAAAAATAAAATACTTTACAAAGTTAGCAACTTTATTTCATTCACAATGATTTATAAAAAATATATAATAACAATATACAAAGAAAAAGCTATTTATATTGATAATAATAATGAAGCCTAATTATATTCTATCATAGAAATAATAATAACCGTCATCACTTATCTATACATTAGACACTGTATAGCCATCATACTAAGACTATACATAAATAATAAAAATCTTACGTTACGGACGTTTTTTCTCGGTTAGGGTACGCCTCCGCATCGTCCCATAAGGAACTTCGTTCCAATAACACTGAATTTTCGTTTTGATTATCAAAATTGTTGTAAGATTTAAAAACAATTCAAGTGACTTACTCACAAGGTAATCAAGACAAGACAACGTCTGTCTAGACGTGTAGATCTTGGATTGATTTTTCGCACAATGGAAGTTAGTGTAATTATGCCTTAACCATAGTCTCGAGGCTTTCAGCTTCGGTGAATACTTTGAGGATGTTCGACCAAGCTCAAAGGGACTATTTCCATGTAGCCAAGGACAGGCTAAGAGCATTCCTGGTGTAGAGAGATCCAAATTGTAATTCGTGATTTAAATTTTCCCATAAATATAAATAATATTATCTCATTACTAGACTACTAGCTCTTTGTTTTAGTTTCGTACTAAAATAACTAGCAATACGATGTATTAAAACAATATATTATGTTATTCATTGATGGCACAAAAAACGGCCTTTGCTTCAGAGTAGTGAAAAAATAAATATTTTTGTCCCTAAAATACCAATTAATTAAATTTCGAGTGGGTATTTGTTTTAAGGTCCTTTCAATCAATCAACAGTTTAAGTGGTTTTAGGCCACATAAAATATAAATAGCTATAATTTATAACGCATAGAAATTAAGGTTTGTTTTTTTTATGCTGTGACCTAAAAGCTCGTTTACTTCATTAAGCCAGCAATTATTTATGATTTTGCAGCGGAAAGTGGCTTTGTTCCGGACAGACGAACAATTAAATAACAAAAGGGCCCTAATTGTCCAATTTAGATAGCGAATGCCGAAGCGAACGGGTGCCTTTTGTGTTGTTTTGACTCTGAAGGGTTGGCGAAGATTATCGCACCTCAAAGCTTTAATGTTCGGAATGCGTTGATTTGTGTATTCCTAATGTTACTGTTTGTATTTGTAATGGACGTTTACAGTTTTTGCAGGCTCGGACAGACGTGAGCGAGTACCTGAGAATTTCGAGGAATATCAGAACTGTGGTTTTAAGGCAATGGACATGTAAGTAAGTAGATTGGTAGTTTTTGGGAATCTATACTATATTATTATATTATAATATTATAAAGCTGAAGAGTTTGTTTGTTTGAACGTGCTAATTTCAGGAACTACTGGTCCGATTTGAAAAATTCTTTCGGTGTTAGATAGCCTTAGATAAAGTAGATTTATTGAGGAAGGCTACATAACATCACGATAACACCAATACAAGTGGAGCACCAATAAAGAATGTTTAAAAATAGGGGTTTAATAGCTCCATAACATTCTATAACAATATAATATAATTAAAAAATATTTTCACTTTCTACGTAAATGAAGTGGGAGTAAAATTTAGCGTTATGCCAAAGTAACTATTCCACGCGGACGGAGTCGCCGGCAAAAACTAGTGCTTAAATATAGGTAAACTATTTCTCGCTTAATATGGATACCATCTTGCGTTATTTGCACCAGAACAACTGCTAACTTAACCTTCCAACGAAAATGCTTAGCGGCTGAAATAAGTGGGCTGGTGGTACCTAACCGCATTTTTCCGAATTCTGATTCCTTCAGCATTATACCGGCTTTCCACGTAAGCCAGAGAGCTGATCAGAGAGATCGAAGAATAAGTGTTATCCAAAAAATGTTTTTGGAATTATTCATTTTCAAAAGAAATCTTCAAATTCGGGTTATCTGTTCGTAATTTTACAAATTTATTATAGATAAATATAAACTAGATGATGACCTTTTTTTTTGATAACGCCATCTTGTTGTGTCTTTAAAGCGGTTAGTCGCCCTCAATTAAGAAAAATAGTATTATTATTCGTCAATAGATGTCGGGAAGAGTTGATTATTGAAAACACGAATAAAACAAAATTTTCTGAAAATAAATCGTAGCTAGATCGATTTATCGCCCCCGAAATCCCCTGTATACTAAATTTTATGAAAACCGTTGGAGCCGTTTCCGAGATTCAGATTATATATGTATGTATACAAGAATTGCTCGATTAAAGGTATAAGATATAAGCGAAGGTAAATAAATACTTCAAAAAGCGCAAAATTTTAACGCGTAAAATTGAGTGATGGTTTGACATTTATTTCGTAAATACATCAGTTCACCATTGTTGGTTTTCTTTATGAAGGAAGATAAAATATTTCCCTAAAGGCAGGGCATTGTAGGGGAAAATGTCGTGGGGGGGGAACTGAAGGTTCACCGCTCATTGTGGACTAAAGTAAAAGAAAAAGCGGTTTGTAATACTCTAATAGTCATATGCTTTTCCCACAGCAATCTTCGCTAAGTCCATTACCGACGGTGATCATCTGACGTGGGCGGTATTATTGTCTGTCTCATCATCATCACCAACCAGTTCATATAGTAGTTCATTGCTGAACTTTGACCTCTCCATTTGCAGGTCACCGAAAACGATCCTCGGCTTCTTTCATTCCACTCCTGTCTGTATACAACAAAAATAATGTAATATCTATAACACTTCGGTGGATATATGAACTGTACAAATTCTTGGATGGGACATTGCGCATTTGTCATTGGGCATTGCAGTGGGAATGCGCTTCGACTGTGAAAAAAAAAAAGGGAATTATTCACTATATTCACCATACAAATATACCGCATTTGGTATATTTTGGTATAGGATTATATGTCATCATTATTATAATTTTTAAAGATTCATGAGCAACTCATATAATTAATTGCTCTAACTAGTATATAAATATTGGTATATATTTCATATTATATGTAAACGGTGTATATTTTGTTTATTGTATGTATATATTTTCTATAATACACCGTAATATACCTGCTATATTTTTATATTTTCCAGAATTTCTGTAAATTAGACGGTTGTCTGGAAGAGATCGCTTTTAGCGATAAGACCGCCTATTGTACAAATGTATCTGCTTTTATGATTGTTTTTTCATTGTAAATTGTGTTTTGGTGTGAAAAAAAGTGTATTCTCTCTCTCTCTCGGTCTCTCTTATAACTTAAGGCACACGTCCGTTCCGCTGAACCTTAACAAAAGCAGACGCCGACGTCAGTAAATTGACGGATATTTATGTTGTAAATTCTAGTACGTTGTGTATTGAAAACCCGTCAGCAGCAAGGCGCTGTTAATGTGACGTTTTAAAATAACTAAAATGTTGCTTTTTTATTTTTTATTTCTTAATTTGGTGGACGAGCTCACGGCCCACCTGGCGTTAAGCGGTAACCGGAGCCCATAGACATCTACAACGTAAATGCCGCCACCCACCTCGAGACATGTGTTGTAAGGTCTCAGTTTTAACAGTACAACGGCTGCCCCACCCTTCAAACTGAAACACATTACTGCTTCAAGGCATAAATAGGTGGGGTGGTGGTACCTACCCGCGCGGACTCACAAGACGTCCTACCATCAGTAAAAATTAAGTGTATTGCTAAAATATGCGATAATGTTAAACTATGCTATAGTAATGCATTTGAATATAGCTGTGACTTTTCATGTGAAGATTATTCACTTTTGCATAATAGCAGCGTAGACAAATTTAGTAATCCAAGCAAACATTACATATTAATTTGAAATTAAAACACAAAAGAGCCCATTATCTTCTTTTAACAGCCCTACATTATTCTAAACTTTCTTAGTAAACATAATTTTACAACTAAAAGATATGCTCAAATAAAATACGTGTTGGATGAAAGTTTTGGATGATTTTGACAAGTTAGCAGATTTGGATTTTACAAAGCTAGAGACGTGTCTTGATATTATTATTTTCGTTGTTAAATATTTGTTTTCAATAGGTGGAAAACTCAAATACCATCTGATGTTAAGTCAGATGCCACTAGTAAGATACGAGTCACAATTGTACTGTGTAACGATTGATCAACCCTTCAAATCGAAACATACGGCGCATGAACCAAACGAGTATGGTACCTGTGAGGATTAATAAGTAGTACAATACTAACCTCATTCGCGAAGCACTTGCTCTTGAGTTGTTAGGTCTCCTTCGGAGGCGCTCGGGCAGTTGTTAGCAAATCCCACCCCTCCTGGCCGAGCCTTTGCTCGCCCACCTGTCCTGGTGAAACTGGAAAGGCCTCCGGGCCACCAGTAATATTTAAATCATAAAAAAAATACAATACAAATAATTACGAAAGTATACCAAATTTGTGTGCATTAATAAATAAATAAATAATAAATAAATATTTACTAACAATCACGCCACGTTAACTGGTCCCGTGATAAGTTCGTAAAGAACTTGTGTTACAGGTACCAGATAACGGAAATAAATGTAAGATTTTTTATTATACACATACATATATTTAATATACATCCATAACCCTGGAAAAGACATTTATATTTATCATACAAATATCTCCCCTTGGCGGGATTCGAACCCGCGACCCCCTAGTGTAGTGACCATGTCACTCACCACTACACCAGACGGCCGTTATTAAATTTATAATAAACAATTTTTGTTCAATCATTTGAGAAGTAATTCGAAGATAGAGATTGTGTAATTATTTCCTTTGTAAATTTGGTATTTTTCGCCGAATTAACTAAAAACTACTAGAAAAGTCGCATCGCTCAACATGAGTGCACCGGACTAAACCCTTAGCGTACGATATCTTATTTTTCTCTGGGACCGATATCGCCAATGACGTCATTAAGTGAAGCTTTTAAATGAGTATTTGAAAATAAATTTCAATTCCTCGTGTGAAAACATTGAAAAGCGGCGACGGGTAACAAAACTCTTAACTTTACGCCCACACATTCCTAAATTCGACCAAACCGATTAAGATAAAGTTTCGTTGCTAAAGAATAAATCGTGACTTTTATTTTAATCTCTCGAAATCTAAAATTAGTATGAATTCATTAAATATTAATTCTTGTTTCAACAGGATTAATTATTTTAAGAAATTACACAGACAGTCACTAAAAGACTATCGAGATAGTCTTTTAGTGAAAGGTGTTTTTTATTTATTGCCTTTGTATACGGACGAGCATACCTGATGATGAGTGTTTATAATAGCTCATGGACCTCAGCAATGTTACTTGGACTGCCGAGTCGTTGCCTATGCTCCGCAAGCCTCACTTTAAGAAGGACATTGTTACGGATGTTATAGAAAGAATTTTATTTCCAGTACCAACGATTACTTTATATGGTCATTGTGAAGCTATCACTAGTTAAAGCGCGCGGTTCTCATTCATTGTAACAACTAAAATATTTTGTTTGTTTGTATCTAATTATTTTTTGTATTAATTTTATATTTTAGAATTTTGTTACGACGTAACAACATATCTTAATGCTCGGAAAATGCGGTTGAGGGGAGTTATTTCAGAGCCAGATGACACGTGACAAAAGATATCTCTGTAAACGGATTGTCGATAATCGCAGCCGTTCCAAATAATATTGATTAACTATGCTCCGAAGACGGAGGATTCAAGTGAATATTAGGATAATGAACGATTTTTTTTTTGCAATCGATGGAAAAGATAGCTCACTTCATGGTAGGTTATCATAAGCGTATTGCTCATTGTAGTGAATAGACCACATCAACTTGAACCCAATACAGGCATTACAAATACATATTATTTGAGCCTCATCTATCTAATGCCATCGACCTACATGTCTAGAAAATTCACTTTGGGCTTTCGCTTTAGTAAAATAGCTACAGGGCATAACCTTATCAAATTAATGCCTTGTAATAATTTAATTAGTGTATTAGAAATAATTATTAACCACGATTTCGAGTAGATTTTGTGTGAGAATGTATTTTGCTCGAAATAAATCTTAATAATTAGTTGGTATAATTTATATTAGATTTTTATTTAGTTACTTTAAATTTGCGTGAGTTTTATTTTATTTTTAACTTTATGATATGAAATTTAGATTAAATGTGGTGGTAGGGCGTGTAATGGTGGTAAGGTGTGTCGCGAGCCCCCACGGATAGATGCCACCGCCCTGCCTATTTCTGCCGTGAAGCAGTAATGCGGTTCGGTTTGGCGGGGCAGCCGTTGTACTGTTACAACGTAGACCTTAGAACTCTTGTCTCAAGGTGAGTGGCAGTATTTACTCTCTAGATGTCTATGGGCTCCGATGACCACTTAACACTGGACTGTGAGCCCGCCCACGCATCTAAGCAATAAAAAAGTATAGTTGAGATACCAATAAAAATATCGGCTTATAATTTAGTTTGTTCAACTTTTTTTAACGATTTCATCTACTTTTTTATATTTTGGAGTATAATAGTACCAAAATGTAGATAAGCATTTCTTTTTTTTTACGTTTGAGGGACTACTGGTTGTCCGGAGGCCTTTCCAGTTTCACCAGGACAAGTGGGCGAGCAAGGGCTCAGTCAGGAGAAGCGCTTTTCTCTAAATATCCTGAATTATATGTAAGTTCAATGTTGTTTGAATTAATTCGCGCATCGGTGATCATATTATATGAAAGCCTGAAACTTTCCCTAAAATATTGACAAAGCTTAAACTTCAATCGTAATCAATTAGTCATTATCGTAAATTCAATAGCTTCACTACATAGTATAAAACAAAGTCGATTTCTCTGTCCCTATATCTGTCTGTCCCTACGTATGCTTAAATCTTTAAAACTACGCAACGGATTTTGATGCGTTTTTTTAATTAGATAGAGTGATTGAAGAGGAAGGTTTATATGTATAATAACATCCATTAAATAGTGGAGAAATCAATAATAAAATACAGTTTCCGAAGCTAGGGGAGGTCGCTAGTACGTAAATAAAGTACGTCAATTTAAGAAAAATAATAATTACAAATCTCAGATCCTTCTATAGTCTAGTACGAACATCAGGTTTCCCTTTTAGGCCATTGCATTTGTATTTCTTTTTTTTAATTTAATTTCTTGAACTCAGAATTTGTATTTGTGTATTGTGCGCTATTTTTTATTCGAATGCTACATGGCAACAAGTTAATTGGCCAATCTTCACCTCTGCATCAGCTTATTGTAGTAGAATCTAAAACAAGAGCCGTTTACTTGTTTGTTTTTATATATAAGTAAAAAGTGGAATGCCGTTTCTTTGTTTGTTTGTATATATAAGAAAAAGTGGAATGATCGACGGAAGCAACGCCGGTGGGACATAAATGATGCATCTCCACAGCAATAATAAAGGTTATATAGAAAAGAAATCACTCAAACGAAATTTTGCTGTATACAAACTTTTAATTCACTACAGAATGTAATCAAACCAGAATCTCATAATCTACGTTTCGATTTAATATAAATCATAAGCCTCAATTAATTATCGCGGAAAGCGTCCTCCGAATTTACGCATTCAAAGTATCAAGATCACTTAGAGTTGGTTTGCGGATCGTTTTTTCCACCAAAACGTCTCGATAGAACGAACTTCCGATGGAGTTTTCGGGAGCGTTCCAAATTTTGACAGAACTTAGCGATTAGATAAGAAACGAAGTTAAATCCGATTGAAAAGTTTTCAGTCGACACTCCCGTGAAAAGATTACTTTCGGTACAACGATGGAGCGTATGTACAGATGGTTTAGGTTTTAATTGTCGATATTATTAAATAAAAAACTGTAAAGAGTATAAATATTTTTTATGAATTCAATAGGACTGTGCGTTTCAGTTGTGGCATCGAGCTCGTATATATGGACACAATACCGCTTATGAGACGAGCTTCCTCTTAATTTTATCTATACTAATCTATACCATTAAGCAGGCCGAATGCAGGCAGCATTGGAGGAAGCTGGTGCAAAAACTGGACCAAGGTGGTCACGTCCCTCAGTAATGAGGAAACGACAGAGAAGAAGAAGAAGAAGAATCTATACTAATATTATAAAGAGGCAAGACTTGTTTGTTTGTATTGAATAGGCTCCGAAACTACTGAACCGATTTGAAAAATTCTTTCACTGTTTGGAAGCTACACTAGGCTATAAACTTTTTTGAAAAAAATTAGGGATATTTACTAAAACTCCAATAATGTAACCCAAGGTGTAAAAAAAATACCTAAAATATTCTTTACATCGCGTGCCTTGCGAAAACTATTGATGAAAGAATAAAATAATGTACTACGACTTTGTAGAACATAGTTTTAATTACAAAAAGTATCGCAACAGCATATGTCTAACTATTGTAGTTATGCCGCAATAAGTGTCCTTTTATTTAAAAAAAATAAAACAACGTCAAATATCATTGGATTTTATGTTAAAGACCCGAGCGGAGCCGGAGCGGGCCGCTAGTATGTAAATAAAATGCTAAGAACAGAAAACTTCATTTTTTTAAGTATCGATTTTATGAAGAAGTGTTCCACGGACTATGACCAGATTTCATGGCATATGAGAAGAAAAACCAAGACTCCATGCAAAAAGCATGTAAAATACGCGTTAGTAGTACATTTAAATACACACAAATACATTTAATTACAAATTTAATATTTGGTCGTAGGTTATGAACCCTATTTTTGCAGGCTTCGAATTGAACACCACCTTTACGAGAAGACATGTCATTTTGCTGACACGTTTTTATTTTCTAGAGTTTGAATAGAGCCCACACTAGTTTGGCTGGGTCAAATCCAAAAATGACATAAACTACTAACCATGTTATTATATCGTACTAACCAATTGCTATTATATGTACTTAGGCTAAAAAATCCGTGTTATTTGATACGACTACACAGCGGGATTTACTTACAGACGGTGTTGACAGCTTGTCTCCTCAAACTCTAGACTAATGTGAATACTTTTAACGCCAGGTCTTCTGTACATATTAGTATTTGTGTACCTAACAAACAGCGTTGAGCTCCGTGAGAGAACAACAAGTGAATATTTCGCATTATGAGGAATAGTATGTCTCTTCATTACCTACTTTAAGAGTGTTTTTATGTCCCCGACAAAGGGAAATAAAGTTATGAAATTGCTTCATTCGAAGAACGATTCAGTCAAATTATATTGTTCGTCAGCTTTTGTATTGTGGGCATATTGAAATATATTATCCACGCTGTTAGAAAATTGCGCGTTCTGGAGAAAGATCGGCTTGGTTAGAATCAGGTGGTAGTATACATTTTATTGCAAAGTATTCAGTGATCTAGAGCAGTGAAGACTTTGAATTCGTGTACCAAGACTGACCATTTCAAAAAGGCATCACAAACCAACGATTTCAGTTTAGAAATGACCTTTTTTTGTTGACCAAGGTACAAATAAAATTTAATAAATTTGAATTAAAAAATAGTGTACGAAAAATGATTTTATTGTAAAAAAAGCGTGGGGTGCTTTTCAGGATATTATCAAAATAACCCTTCTACTCATATCTGTTCACAAAATATTTATAACTACTGATACTATGCACCCCACGCTTTTTTTACAATAAAATCATTTTTCTCTTACACTATATTTTTTATTCAAATTTATTAAAATTTATTTTCAATTTTTTAGTTGGATTTTCTATAAAAGTGTATCTATATAGGTATATTAATATGTGAAGCAAAAACTTTGTATCCCTTTTTACGAAAATTGCGCGGACGGAGGAGTATGAAATTTTCCACACTTATAGAGAATATAGAGAAGAAGTGCACAATGTTAATATTTTTTTTAAATAATGCATAAAAGATACATTAAATCAATAAATAAAACATTACACACGCTACATACCATGTAGTTGACGCACACACGCATGCATACTATTTATTGTCAAACTTTTGTTCTTGACGTTTATTGTCAAATTGAGAATAGATTAAATATTGTTTGTCTTTGTTAATATTTTTATAGTGTAGTCTTGGCGAATTTTGGGATTAGGGAAGTATAAAATACAATCATAATAGTGTACAAACTTACAATTCCAATTAATTATAGTCGAATTTCGACTACTGCGGGACCTCTAGTTTTGTTAGTTTTTTAAACTTTTATTTATTTTTAATTTTTCAGTTGAGTTAAATTTTTTCAATATTTTTTTTAAATATTGAACTATCATTGGTCCTTAATAAGTATACCAAATTTCGAGTTAATCTGACATTTTGAAGGGGTCAAAATCATGTTGAAAGATTCCGTTACAAACATACTATCTGAAGCTAATAAAAGCGTATAAAAAACGTATAAAAAAAGTCCCATCGTGATAATAAAAATACAGTGAGAAACTACGTGCTTTTTTTTATCTTGTACCATCGAACTTACCCCAAATTACCCCCTCGGAAGATTAAAGTTTGTCATCGCCAATAAGCATCAATGTACTCTTGTGCATAAAATTGAATATTTAAATAAACATAATATTATAATAAGATACAAGTTCAGTAGTAAAACAAATAATCTACAATTGCGACGCCCTAGATCGGTGGCCAGATAGGACCAGTTTTTTATATTTAACAAAACTCTTATTTTTATGTGGAACTGTACCTAAATGAGTTTAAAAGCCCGAATATAATCATAGCATCATTTCACAATGCTCGAAAGCTAAGTCACTAATTATGTTTAGTAAGTTCTGAAAGCTTAATGTGTTTTCTATATAAGCTAAACTTATTCCTTGACATTAAATCCAATGTACCTTATCAGAAAGCTCAAAGTCACCATAGAGCAATGGATAGGGCTATGCTCGGAGTTTCCAACCAAATCGCAGAAGAATGTAGGTAACTGACATAGCTCAAGGATTGCAAGATTGAATTTGCAGTGCGTAATGCATATGGCGCGTAGAACATATGACCGCTGAGACCGAAATTTTCTCGAAGGGCGACTGCACACCGGAAAGCGCAGCGTGGGCAGGCCTCTTATGAGGGGGATAGACGATTTAAAAGGTCACGGGAATCCGCTTGGAGGAGGCTTATATCGATCAACGGGTATGGGTACTGAAATAAATTAGCTAAGCAGCATCTCGGATTTTAGCTTTTTTAACTTCGATTTTTTAAAATTCTTATTTCCATTATATTTATTTGGTATTTATGTGTAATTTATTGATGTTCTTCGTATTAAGACGCGACTTCGATGAAAAATCAACTATTAATCTAGCAATATTTACTAAATTTAATATACTACGTAGTGAAAAATCATCGTTTAGGGAAAATGTATTCAAAGGAAAAGGTATACATTAACTACGAGCAAATATTAAATAAATATTTGTGCTTTTAAATAACTTTTGGAGTATTTTTTCTGGTAGGACTGGTTGCTGGTGGCTCGAAAACCTCTTACTTCCCCAGGATAGGGCGTGAGACTGAGCAAGCGTGAGGTCAGCCAGGAGGGATGGAAGAATTGTTCCTGTAGAAGGCCTAACAGATTTAGAGGGAGCTGCTACGAAATTGCATCTACTACCAAAATGGTAATCGCGACCCGCTAAGAAGACTCGGTGAGAAACTCAGCGGCCCAATGTCTAAACGCGACCAGCACGGTGATCTATGCTACGGCTATAGCTAGGTTAGAACTAGAAGCATTAATATTGTCATCATATATATTTCATATATATGTATTTTGGAGTGAAACTTTTTAGGCGCGTTGAGAGTAAAATCTAACTCGCGATAGATTCGTTACGGCTAGAGAGAAAAGATACAGTTCAGGAAGGGCGAGAGTGAGAAAATAGACAGAGCGTCTCACGAACAAGACAGAGCGTCTCACGGACAAAATATCGAGTTAGGTCGTTTCTCTTGTACACAGCGTTCCCTATTTCAAGGGAAATTTGATTTAAGGATGAAAAATGAAGAAAACCACAATACTACACCGGAAAAGAAGTTTCACTTCTTTCACGTGCACTAAGTTGCACGAGCACCATCTTTTTTTATCGCGTTTTAACAATCTTCCTTTATTTTCGGGTGTATGCACCCTGTATTTAACCCCATTACGGAATTCGTCGACATCCAACCATTGGCAGCGTTTCAAAAATTTCGGTAATGGAAAACTTTAGTTTGAAATTGTACAGTGAAACGTCATCGGGACCTACATTCTGTTAATGCCGGAATTTTTCCGAAACTTCAAAACTGATGCGCTCCACTTTAGTACCTAGTTCCGCTCTGAAACCGATTTCGGGCTTACAGTTTTGTTTGAGTGGATTCAGTTTGTTGCGTTGTCGAGTGGTCTTTTAGTGTGTACGTGAAAAATGTTATTTGAAACTCTACATCCAATATTCGTTTTTTTTTCGCTTGCATTAATCACTGCAATATCGTAAGCACGGGTAGGTTTTTTTTTGTATTTTATTTTCGATCCTCATGCGAGTTTTTTGGGTCTAGGGAGCGTGCGGGGTTTGTGGGTCTTGACTTTCTGCAGATGTTGGGCCCAACGATGTTTTTAGGGCTCTACTCACCATTTCCCTTGCATTCTCTCACCCAACGTCCTATCTTCGCCCGGGAACCGTACAGAGTAGGGTCAACACTACAAACAGACCGGCACGGCGGCGTCACCTCTAAGACGGCCTATTTCTGCCATGATGCACTCGTGCCCCGGGGTGAGTGACTGCATTTACGTTGCGTTGTCTATAGGCTCCGGTAAACACTTAACACAATATTGGACGTTCAGCTATTTAGTGTAAAAAATCACGCATTCCCAGCCTTCTGAGAGGGGTTTTTGGCAAAGAATGTTCAATCTGCTGTAACATCTTGATTACGTATCTGGTATATGGTATTTAAATGTATTTCAAGCAAAGAAAACAACACAAGATTAAACGGTAAATGCAGTTTTAATTTCGTCTAAGACTTTCAAAAAAAGACTATTCGTGGAATTTGTCCTAAAACACAATTCCTTGATATGTACCTAGTCAGGTCATAAATTCTGTCACATGTTTAATGTAAAATAATTGAAACAAGTTTATTCATTATGTAACCATTCATATACCAAAATGAACTTAACAAAACATAGATTCTTATGACACTAAAGTTTATTCAAAATGACCTCCGTGATTTTGAATACAGACCTTTAATCTGCGCGGCCAGTCGTCTATCGCAGCACGAACGAGGTCCATGTCAATATCGACGGCTGCCTTAATAAAGGATGTCTTGAGTGACTCCAAATTGGAATGAGGCTTTGAGCACGCCTTTTCCTCCAAGTGTTGCCATATCTTGTAATATAACGGATTCAAATCTGGACTGGAGGAGGGCCAGTCTTCGTGCCGGATGAAGTCGATTTCACGCGCCGCCAGCCAGTCTTGTGTGCTCTTCGCTCTATGAGCTGGCGCCGAATCTTGTTGGAATACCCAGTGCCTGTTATTGAATATGGTATGAGAAACAGGTTCCACAAGGTTCGTCAGGACTGTATTTTGATACACAACTGCATTCGTTTTTACACCTTTCTCACAAAAATGTACCTCTGTTAAGCCCCAATAAGAAACTCCCAACCATACCATGAGCGAGGATGGAAAATGACCTCGTTGGACACGCGGAATACGGTTGCTCGCTTCTTCACTACTGTGTGCGTACACCTTATCATTTTGTTTGTTGTAGCTCTCTTCTACGGTAAAAATTTTTTCATCCGAAAAAAGAATTTCCCGATATTTTTTTCCCGCGTACCGCTTCAACAAAGCGCGGCATCTCTTCAGTCTCAGGTCCATTAGACGAGCATTCAAACGATGTCCTGTTTTTCTTCGATATGCCCGAAGCCCTAAGTCTTCATTTAACACCCTTTTCACCGTGGTTCTGCTTAACCCCATCTGAAGGGCCAACAGTTTCTGCTTACGTTTGGGATTTCTTTGAATTCGCGCCTTCACAGCTTTTATCACTGCTGGAGTCCTAACAGACCGAGGGCGACCACTTCTTGACCTGTCATCTACACTAGAGTCTTCATTGTATCGTTTGATGGTACGATAAACGAATCTTTTGGTTATATTCAAATTTTTCAGTATGTTAAAAATTTGAATTGGCGCGTAACCGCAACGATGCAACGCAATAACTGCAACACGGTCTTCTTTAAGCGTCCACTCCATATTTAAAAATGAGTAAAATTCTAAAAGTATACATTTTTATTTTCATGAACAATTCGAAATTCGAATTCAATAAACTTTTTTGTGGCCAGCATTCTAAAAGAAAAGTTTTTACTGTGTGACAATACTTATGACCTGACTAGTTATATACATGGCTTTTTATGGAGTCCATTATTTCAACCAATATAAATACATTCACAAGCACAAACAATCATATTATTATTGTCTCTAAAATATTAATGAAAAAATTTAATTCCTTTAAATTTGATACCCTTAAGTATTCCTGTGTGACCCCAGGTACGAGGAACGTGACCAAGAATAATTATTTCATCCACCCCAATTAAGAACTGCTAAGTATCTTCTGGTGTATTCATGCAATTTCCGGAATATATTTATCTAACTCTTGAAATGGGCACGCATGAGTGTATCACGGTTGAAATACACAAAATAGTGGTACTTACCCGTGCTTTGGATCTGCTGTACAACATACAGGAATTACGTAAATACATATATAAATTTTTGCAGGTTTGTTTTTTTGTTTTAGTTCATTATTGTATTTCTTTATAGTGGAAGTCAATATGTGTTAAATGCACTTGAATAGCCTTATACTAAACAATTGAGGTTTAGGCCTAATGTCACGGTCATCGTTCTCGTCGAACCTGTCGCCTGCGACGAAGGGCTCGGCGAGTAAATTAATCCACAGATACCTACCCCACTGAGTTTCTCGCCGGATCTTCTCAGTGGGACGCGTTTCCGATCCGGTGGTAGATTCTGCGAAGCACGGCTCTTGCTAGAGTTCGTGTTAGCAACGTCATCAAGTTTGAGCCCCGTGAGCTCACCTAGTAATTCGGCGAATCTAGAATAACCACTCGAAATTACTAGAATAGGTAGTAAAAAAAAGCCTAATGTCTCAAGGTGGATAGTGGAACTCACATTGTGATATCTATTTTTCCGGTGATCGTTTAACACCGGGCGGACCTAGAGCCTGTTCACCGGTCGAAGCAATAAATAAAATCAAAGATTTTATTTTTATTTTTAATAGAAATTCACTAGAATAGCTAATAAAAGAGTTTATGCATTAACTTTATCGAAGCAGGCGATTCTACAGAGAGCCCTCGACAGATTTACGGCAATCGGTAAACACGGACTACCGATTCATTATTATTAGCTGAAGGAAATACTTAAATATTGAGAAATCTTCCGCTTTTTTTTTTCTGATTGCGTAGAGACAGTTTGCTTTGCTAATATTCCGAATTTTGTTTATTGTTTACTGCGTGTAAAATATGTTGGGAATAAGCATGCAATAAAAAATTAAGTAATAAGACGATGTTCTAATTCTTCAATATTATTGATGCATTATAGTATTTACTTACGATTGTACAAATAGATTATGAAATTCGACATCATGTTTCTATTCTTATTCTGAACAATATGTTTCTATTCATATTTTAATCATGTTCTATTTTTATTAATGACGTAGCTTTTACTTGTCATTTGTCAGATAATGACAGCTTCACCCATGAAAATTATTAAAATGACGGGCTATTCAAAACGAAAAGTTTTATTGGAACTAATGCATATCCATATCTCTATGACAGTTACTCACCAAGAGAATCTGTCTGAACCTTTATGGCATTAAAAATAATCTCTTACAGTACTACTACTTGTTTAAACAATTCACTAGTTAACGACCACGAAAACTGTGGAACACAGAATACGTTTAGACGCATAAAAATAATATTCTTAATCACAAAATTGTCAACGGCTTGGAAACATCAACATCACTACATAGTATAAAACAAAGTCGCTTTCTCTGTCCCTATATCTGTCTGTCCCTATGTATGCTTAAATCTTTAAAACTACGCAACGGATTTTGATGCGGTTTTCTTATAATAGATAGAGTGATTGAAAAGGAAGGTTTATATGTATGATAACATCCATTAAATAGTGGAGATATCAATAATNTTGTCAACGGCTTGGAAACATCAACATCACTACATAGTATAAAACAAAGTCGCTTTCTCTGTCCCTATATCTGTCTGTCCCTATGTATGCTTAAATCTTTAAAACTACGCAACGGATTTTGATGCGGTTTTCTTATAATAGATAGAGTGATTGAAAAGGAAGGTTTATATGTATGATAACATCCATTAAATAGTGGAGATATCAATAATAAGTAACAGTTTCCAAAGCAAAGCGAGGGCGGGTCGCTAGTAAATACATAAAACATATCTTTAACTCTGAACGTTTGAAGTTACTTGACAACCGAACGGTATTGACCCAAACTCAATCGTTAAGTCCAGAAAAACGACAACCGCGTGAGTACGTACACACCAAAAAATAAACAAGTACCCGAACCAAAATAAACATTTCGCCCGCTATTTTATCGCATTCGAGCAGACAAAATAACCCGAAAGAAATCGCAAACAAAATAAAGTTTACGTCCACCGAAAGCTGTACTATCATTGCTTCGCAACTACGCGCCGGCGTTGGATTTTATTATGTTTATTTATATATTTTATTGAATAAAAGGGTACATTGTTGTAAGATTATCGTATTGGGATAGCGATAGACGCAAATTACATTCGATTTTGAAATGAGAATCGAGTTAAGCCTATATTCTTTTTTTAAATTGTTCTATCTGGATGGGTGTACCAAACTGGTTGGTGGTAATCGGTAATTGGTTGGTAGTAGCTTATCGGAATTCAGATACTTTTTTACTTATTACTGTAATCAATGGGTAGATTAGTACATAAACAAAGTCTTGGGATGGGGCGGTGTTCAATATAATTATGTTGGCTATGGAGGATAACTCCAACATTTTTGTGCAGATGTAATATTGTTTTTTTTTTGTTGATTAATGGATGCAAGCTAGAAACACAAAAATATCTTGCTAAGTTTTCAGAGTGGTAAGTAAGATATAATAGTAATTCTTCTTCTTCTTCCAGTGCCTCTTCAATCCTGAAGGTTGGCCGTTAGCTTCATGTATTCCTTTCTGTCAGCAGTCAGCCGGAACAGCTGTTCGACGGAGGCAATACCGGTCCACTCCCACACACACTATAATAGTAATGGTAAGTAGAAAAACGATGTGCTTAAACGTTCATGATTCAGTCTATTAACTGTAGACACACAAATCAATTTTAATAATATTTTTAAAAACATTAGCGATGGCGTGCCCTCTTGATCCCGCTTCATCACAAGAAAGATTCTTTTACAATCCTAATGCTAATACGGTTATAAAACTAAACTTCTAAGCATTGATCTTCGATACTCGTAAACTAGATAGGAATCGACGCTCGGCGCGCAAAGAACAGACCATCGTAATTTTCGACTTCAAGACTGTCGTAAAATTTCAATTCTGTTTGTAAATAAATAAGATTTTCAGCTTCGGTAATGGTTTTTTTTTGGAACGAATTTCCTTATGTGACGATGCGGAGGGGTACACTAACCGGGAAAAAAACGTCCGTAACGTAAGATTTTTATTATTTATGTGGCTATACAGTATCTAATGTATAGTCTACGTGATGACGGTTATTATTATCATTCATATAAATAGCTGTTTCTTTGTATATTATTATTATATCTTTTTTATAAATAATTGTGAATAAAATAAAGTTTATAACTTTGTAAAGTATTTTTTTTTATCAATAAAAAACTCATAATAAAAAATGTATACCCGAATAATTATTTTCTTTATACCTCGAATAGAACTTAAAATTAATATTATTATAATAAGAAACTTCGATCCTATCCGATGTCCCACGACACCACACATCTTTTATTGTGTTGGTTCATCGATATATTTTTCTTAATCTTTTGAATTTAGTGTCCGATGAAATAGTCATTGCTTCTAATGAAATATCAGCTGGGCATTTATTTTTGTTATGACAAGACTTTTTAGTGATGGTAGGACCTCTTGTGAGTCCGCACAGGTAGGTACTGCCACCCTGCGTCTATTTCTGTTCTGAAGCAGTAATGCGTGAGTGGTGGTAGTGGCGGTGGGTAGGTGGGTCTTGACATTTACGTTACAGATGTCTATGGGCTCCGGTAACCACTTAACATCAAGTGGGCTGTGAGCTCGTCCACCGAGCTAAGCATTAAAAAAATTACCAGTTTTGTTCTTAGGTTTTTTTATTGCCTTTGTAAGTATACGAGCATACGGCCCACCTGGTGTTGAGTGGTTACTGTCGCCCATGGACATCAGCAATACCAGGGGCAGAGCCAAACCGCTGTATACCGGACCTCATTTTTGACGTCATAGTTCGTCTATTGAATAGATTCTCATTTTGAAATTGGCATACATAATACTGAATACTCGACCGGTTTCCCGATTTCAAACAAAACGTTCCGTCAGTTAGATTGATGCGGAACAGCGACAGAGTGGCGCGGTCGAGTGAATGATTCGTACCCCGTAACGTATGCGCGTCCGTATTTACAATGCTCTTAATCGGAGTCAGTTAACCGACTATAGCTTAGATAAAGCCGTCGAAAATACCCACCGACATTTATAATAAATAACGAGGAAAAATTTTTCTGGGAAACGGTGTTTTTGGAAGCGACGTGAATAGCAAGGCCGTTCTATTCACGTGAATAGGAACGTTGATATGACGTAGAGAGAACTGAAATGTTAAGACCCAAAATAAGCTAAACCAATTATGGTCTTGAAGTATATGAAGAAGTTATACGTTAGGGAGATTATAGCACGTATGTAACTTTGATATAAACTAATAAGCGATAGAATAATGATATAAAAAACACGCGAGTAATCATTGTTGAATGTGGGTGATAGAGTGAGTGAATCAGTCAGTGCGTTTGACCGCATTACACTACGCACTCATTCCCGATCCTGCGGACAGAATGGAAAGCAGTCGACGTCGCCCAAAACACGCCGCTTCGGATCCTCCCGATCCACTAACGGTGCTTTTATTTACCTCAGGCACCGGTCATCGTTCTCGTCGAACCCGTCGCTTGCGACGAAGGGCTCGACGAGTAAATTGACCCACAGACATAGCCAACTGAGTTTCTCGCTGGACTTTCTCAGTGAGTCGCGATTCCGATCCGATGGTAGATTCTGTGAAGCACGACTCTTGCTAGGTTTCGTGTTAGCAACGTCATCAGGTTTGAGCACCGGGAACTCACCTACTAGTTAAGGTTACGCTGAAATAGCCTCTCAATCCTATCAGCTTAGGTATATATAGGTATATATAGGTATAGGTATCACTGGTGGTAGGACCTCTTGGGAGTCCGCACGGGTAGGTATCACCACCCCGCCTATTTCCGCCATGAAGCAGTAATGCGTTTCGGTTCGAAGGGTGGGGTAGCCGTTGTAACTATACTGAGACCTTAGAACTTATATCTCAAGGTGGGTGGCACATTTACGTTGTAGATGTCTATGGGCTCCAGTAACCACTTAACACCAGGTGGGCTGTGAGCTCGTCCATCCATCTAAGCAATAAAAAAAAAAAAAAAACAAAAAAAAAGTACGCACCACCCACTGAGTTTCTCGACGGATCTTCTCAGTGGGTCGCGATTTCGATCCGGTGGTAGACTCTGCGAAACACTGCTCTTGCTATGGCTAGTGTTAGCAAATTATCTCAGGTTGAGTCCATGAGCTTAACTACTCGTCTGCGTGAGGCTGGAATAGCCCCTTAGGTTACGACCGAATAGGTAGGGGGGAAAAAGCACCCACATTTGACTCACAGCAATAACGGTTTGTGAATCCCGCATTTCCAGTGATAAGTACACACAATGTATATAATATGTTTTTCTTTTCTTAAACACTTTTAAACGAGCAATAACCGGATTCCACAAGAAAAATTGAGCTTTAAAAGAACCGGTATTCCGAAAGTCGACTCTGACATTGAATTTTTTCGATCTTAAATTCCAAAGACGACGATGCCCGTTCTGAAGTCATAATAAAATTTTTAGTCCGTTCATACCACAGAGCTGGTCATTCTTTAGAATTACGTATTAAATATTTTTTTAATGAGATTCAAGGCAAATATAGTATTTTCTTCGGTATTCGCGACTCGCAGTCAATATTAAAAGTAGTTTTACGGTTATGTAGTTCATTTCGAGCTTTTTTTTTATCTTCATCATATTATTATTATATAATTTCGGAAACTCTAAGCAGTTTCCGTGGTCACGGACGATTAGTGTCATTTCGTCGAAATTTGAAAATTTTCATTCCTTTTCTACCTATTTGCTGCATAAGGGGCTAATCCAGCTATGCCCGAACGGGTAGGTAAGCTCACGGGCTCGACCGGAGAGAACTTGCTAACACTACCACTATCAAGAGCAGTGCTCTGCACTTAATAGCCACCATCAATAATTACTAATTATTAAGATGTGAATGGTTCAGAATATACCATCGCACCGCCCGCCACCGGAGTAGAGTTCATCCATCCATAAAACTATGATTACTTTGTGAAGAGTACATAAAATCAAAGGAGTGCGAACGAGTAAATTGAAATTTAAAGGCTGTAAATTGTTTGAGATGATACCATCATCTCGTTTTTACCATCACACCGCCCGTCACTGAAGTAGAGTTCATCCATACTACCTGGAGCCACTGCGGTCATCCACAGTGCGTTTCCAGAGGTACCTATTTTTTGCCACGTACCATCCGGCTTTCAAATGAGCTCCCCTCCACTAAGTTTTCCGAGCGCTATGACATGTACTTCTTCAAACGAGGATTGTGGAGAGTATTAAGCGGTAGGCAGCAGCCTGGCTCTGCCTCTGGCATTGCTGAAGTCCATGGGCCACGGTAACCACTCACTACCGGGTGGGCTGTATGCTCATATGACTACAAGGGCAATAAAAAAAAAAGGTTATATAGTTGAATGGTTTGCGAAGTTTTGAGAACATTTTTTTATTTCCATAGAAGGCAAATTAGTTCACTTGACCTATAAGAATGTCAGCTGTATCTTTATATTTAACAGAAGCCTTATTGCAGATAAATGATTTCACGGAATAAAATGCCCGGTTAATTAGAAGAAAGGGCAAGTCCATGTTTTAATGGAACTTGATTTACTGTATGTCCGAAATGTAAGAGATTTCCAAATTAAACGCGTCCTTTTTTTGGGTCAGGACGAACTCGCCGGAGTTCCGCCTACGAATTGAGGTCATATCGAGCGAGGTATCTTGGAATTGAAGCGACCAGAGTCCTCGGTTGCTCAGACAAGGCAGAACTCAAGCTATTAGATAAAGAAGCCTTAATTCATATTTAGGTACATACTATTAATTTTTTTTCTTTGCATTTAACATTGGCTAAGATTGTTTTGCTTTCGCTTTAACTCAGAAGAACATCAAAAAACTGCAGACCTGCCAACATAATATGGAGAGAAGCATGTTAAATGCTAAAAGAAAAGATAAAATTAAATTAAAAGATATCCGTATGAAAGCAAAAATAAAGGATGTATCAATTACAATGATCACAATTAAAAAATTTAAGTGGAAATGGATAGATCATTTAATAAGAAGCAAAACAGAAAAATGGGCTAAATTAGTAACTGAATGGTACCCTCGAGAGGGGAAAAGATTAAGAGGACGACCGTTCCAAAGGTGGGTAGACGACATAAAAGCCGTTGCAGGCTCTACGTGGACCGGAACTTATGGCAGGATTCGGGGGAGGCCTATGCGAAAGCAAAACTCAAGCTATTATCAAATTTTTAAATAAAACACGACCCTTCTACGGATTTATACGGCAAGTTCCTGCGACCATCCGTCGCGAGTTCTCTTAAAGGCGCTGAAGTAAAATTTGTTTAAGTGCTCGCATTTTCAGGATCGCACCTGACGTTTTTTTTTTATTGCTCAAGTTGAAAACAGTATTAAGCGTTCACGATCAAGAATCAGGATTATGAATATTAAAATTCTAAGAAACGCTGTTAACGGGTAGGTAATTTTTTTGTTTCCTCACATATTTTATTGGAGCTTACGAGTCTTGTGGGAAACACAGATTTGCATTAAGTTACGCTGGTGCTGCTTTATTTAATCCAATGAAGCGATTATTACATTACACATCGGAAATTATTGTGATATTGACAATCTGTACGTCCGACTAGAGTTAGTAGCTAACTATTCCATTACAGAATCAATCAGTTGTATATGTAATTAGGTATTTTTTTTTCTGTTCAATTTTATTAAGAAAATGGGCATCAGCCTGTCGGATTTAAACATCGGTCTGGTCAAATCGCTCGATACTTGAGGTCACGGCAAGACTGAAAAATATTTGAATTTAAATTACTAACACCTGCTAGAACGAATTCCACCTTACATTATACTTACTATACACTACATCCTGCAAAACAAAACTATTAAATGAGGAAACACGGAGCAACTTGGCTACTCGAAAAAAAAATTTTTCAATTACAGAATCAGTCAGTTCTATATGTAATTACGTAATTATTATTTTTCGTCCAATTTTATTAAGAAAATGGGCATCAGCCTGCCGGATTTGAACATCGGCCTGGTCAAATCGCTCGATACTAATACCCTAGGCGCGTTATTGTGGAGGCCACGGCAAGACTGAAAAATATTTGAATTTAAATTACTAATACCTACTAGAACGAATTCCACCTTACATTATACTATATCCTGCAAAATAAAACTATTAAATTAGAAAAAACGGAGCAACTTCCCTACTCAAAAAAAAAAATTTAATCAGACTGAAAAATCCGGCCATTAAAACTCGGCGTCTAGTTCGTAGTAAAGCTGTTTACAACGCAGTGGCTCCCCCTGGAGCACCAAACAGAAAGTTGCCAAATTGAATTTTACGATTCCGCCTCTGAATGAGCTCCGAAGGTGTGATTGTGGAATATAATTGAAATATAAACTGATTAATCACTACATAGTATAAAACAAAGTCGCTTCCTCTGTCCCTATATCTGTCTGTCCCTATGTATGCTTAAATCTTTAAAACTACGCAACGGATTTTGATACGGTTTCTTTTGATAGATAGAATGATTGAAGAGGAAGGTTTATATGTATAATAACATCCATTATATAATGGAGAAATCAATAATAAATTACAATTTCCGAAGCGAAGCGAGGGCGGGTCGCTAGTACACTTATAAATTTAATTGCTATATAATCTAACGAAGACGATCTATTTTATATTAAGATCCGAAGCCTGAGGAAACAAGGACCAGAGCCTGCAGTGGAGGGGCTGGCT
Organism: Bombyx mandarina; assembly: GCF_003987935.1. The sequence goes on along the minus strand of NW_021011476.1, from coordinate 3,850,684 downwards.
TAACCTGGTTACCATCATCACCATCACCAAAAAATTAGCAGCACAAAATATTACCTCTGCCACGAAGGCAGGGAGCTCAAGCTTACTGGTGGTAGGACCTCTTGTGAGTCCGCACGGGTAGGTACCACCGCCCTGCCTATTTCTGCCGCGAACCAGTAATGCGTTTCGATTTGAAGGGTGGGGCAGCCGCTGTAACTATACTGAGACCTTAGAACTAATATCTCAATATATATCTAAGGCTTATAAATTTAAGTGCTATATAATCTAACAAAGGTGATTTATTTTATATTAAGATCCGAAGTCTGAGGAAACAAGGCCCACAGCCTGCGGTGGAGGGACTGGCTTAACCTGGTTACCGTTGGAAAAACAAGCCTTCACAACGTAACTATTATTCGTCCTTAAAACCAATTTCATCATCACCTCATCTCACCATTACCTTATCTCGACCACCATCCATCAACATATTAGCAGCACAAAACATTACCTCTGCCACGAAGGAAGAGAGTTCAAGCTTACTGGTGGTAGGACCTCTTGTGAGTCCACGCGGGTAGGTACCATCGCCCTGCCTATTTCTGCCGTGAAGCAGTAATGCGTTTTGGTTTGAAGGGTAGGGCAGGCGTTGTAACTATACTGAGATCTTAGAACTTATATATCTCAATGTGGGTGGCGCATTTACGTTGTAAATGTCTATGGGCTCCAGTAACCACTTAACACCAGGTGGACTGTTAGCTCGTCCACCCATCTAAGCAATAAAAAATAAATTAAAAAAAGCCCGGTCAAAGAGGGTTACCCTGAGGCTCGATCAGTTCCCTGTAACGGGTCACGTGATTCCGACGACATTTTATACACTGACGTCACTTCTAATACTTCATAACTGGTGGTATAATAGTAAGTATGATCTTAAATCTGACGCTCATTATGAACTTCGTAGTGAAGAAATATTCATTTTAGTAAATTTTTTTTAAATAATGCTCCAAAAATACTATATCGAATATGACTCTTATGCGTATATTCATAAGTATGTTGCATTTAACACATCTGGCGTTTATTTATTCATGTTCGCTACTTTCATATTTTTTCTGAGCCCTTAATTCAAATGAAAAAAACTACAGAGGAGAGATGAGTAGCCAAATGCGATTGTACAGAATTTAATCCCAATCAAACAAATAAATTTCCATTTAAAAAGTAAATCCTAAATATTTGTGTATTTTAAAAAAAATCAATATGTTATATTTAATATAACATCACATAAAATATATCAATCGAATCAAAGAAGTATTACTCCGAAATTGGTTCAGACAGTAAAGACATAAAAAGGATTGAAACAATTTCAAACAACTTTCAAATACTCTTAATTTGCTTTCAAAAGATAAGTAGCTACGGTAAAAGTTAAAAATGGGTATTTTGTACGCAGATCATTCGATAATTTTATAATTATAATTGTAGATCTGAAACATTGGCTATCTTGTAGTCCGATTAATCGTTAATTTGATAATTTTATTGTTAGATCTGAATTTGATAGAACGAATTTTAGTACGATTTGTTGAAATAAACTGATTTTGAACTTTAATAAAACGTCCGAGTTTATTGACATCTTATCTTCCAATGGCTCACATCTAAATGGCAGGTGATTGTGAAGATCCTCTATTCGAATTATTATAGAGTTATATTCCATAAATGTTATAAATGGTGAGATAAAATAATTTGAGACATATTTTAATGCAATATTTAAATGTTTTTCGCTCTTTGCGACGTAATTTAGTGCAAGTCTAGACTATCTGGAAAATATACGGTGCTCGAGAGAAAAACTTAGTGAGGTTTATCTTTTAAAATGCAGACTCTAAAAAGACAGGCATGTCAGAGAAAATATATGTATTTTCTGTTTTTTTTAAGTAGTTTTGGGCAGATAAATTTCCAGTGTAACTGATACTAAGCGAATTCAAAGCCCATAGGTACTAAGTACCCTATTCTCATTGCCTGATTTTTGTATTATTTTTTCTACCTAGCTGAGAGCCGTGAGAGGCTATTTCAGCGTAACCTTAACTAGTAAGTGAGCTCACGGGGCTCGAAGCTGACGACGTTGCTAATACGAACCCCAGCAAGAGCCGTGCTTCGCAGAATCTACCATCAAATCGAAAACGCAACCCACTGAGAAGATCCGGCGAGAAACTCAGTGGGCTGTGTCTGAGGGATTCCCTGTAATAAATATGAATGGAACTACATATATTAGAATTGCTAAAACCAATAGATAAAATAGAACATTTGTCGTGATTATACCGGATTATTCTTAATTTAATTAATTAGTCAAGAAAAGGATATAAAAGTGACAGAAATGGGGAAAACGTTTGTAACTAAAAAGTAAAAACTCGCGCATCTTATCTTAATGCTTATTTTTATTGTAAAATAGCTCTTATACGTTTCAACACACAAAGTAAACTTTTGTGACAAAAAATATGTTTTTATTGCCTTCTACTGCAAGTAATATTGACGTAGACCTTTTACCACCTAAAATTCAATGTTCACAGTTTCAGCTCAGAGTTCTTTCACTTATAAAAGAATTTTACGGTCTCATTTTTCAATATTATTTATTTACATACTTCTCAAACTTTAGTTTGTCGAGATATTATAAATTACTGTTTTACGTTCGTTTTTTTTTGCCATCTAAATACATTACTTGCGAAAATGCTTCAATTTTTCTACACAGAAATATTTCACAGTTTCCCGCGCAAATGAAAACAAAAACCTGTCGAAATATCAATAAAAGGAAAACAATATCGACCTCAATAATAACGACAAAGGACCGGATATAGAAACCGTAGATCCAATCAATGCATCAAAGAATAAAAGATAGAGAATCAATTTCACGGTAATTGCATCACTTTTCACTGCGCCACCCATTAATGTAACCTTTTTTAATCCGGTTTTTTCCGGTCTGGAACCGGATATTGCCGGAGGAGTTACGGGCCACTTACACGAATGTATTGAAGAGGCCTTCTGGACACTAACAACTACTTCTCGCTTTCCTAACACATTTAACGACTTCTAATAGATTGAGATTGGGATGTATGGCCACAATTTAGTTGGTATCTTAACTTCTTTAATCGGTGCCTGTTTTTATTTAATTAATCTTGATACTTTTTATTTTATGTTCGATTATTAAGATCTGTCCTAACTACACTGGTGCCCATTTTGGATCAAATACATTCGTAGTAACAAACCTATAAAATTTAATTGAAGATTCGGTTTTTTTGGAACGAAGTTCCTTATGGGACGATGCGGTAGGGTACCCTAACCGGGATAAAGCGTCCGTAACGTAAAATTTTTATTAGTACACAGTGTACGACTTAACTTTGTAATAACGTACAAAAAATAACATATTTTTATCATTCATTGACCACGATCTCAGAGCGTTCGTTTGCGCAATACACTAACTCTTAAGCAAACAACCGTGGATGAAGTGTACCACAATAAGTTCGCACGTTACCGAATGACCGTGGGTTGTTGTGAAACCTCCAGTTTTATTTTCTTTATACCTCGTTCCTATCTGGTGTCTCACGACACCTCACTTCTTTTTTTGACAAATTCACAATCATAGTTACATCTAATTTTAAGTGTTCACCGGAAGCTAAAGATATCTCCATTAGCCGTGAAAACAAAATTATAATTGTAATACTTAAAGGTTGCTGTATCCTTGAAAGCGTATCGTATGACTGCTTTCTCGGCAAAAGTTGCTAGAACGGCGTTAGCTACCCGTCTGGATTTATTAACATTATTTTGAGTATTAAGTCAGTTTATTCTTAATAGTTTTGTCCATTTCGATTATCCATATACAAACAGATATAGACAAAACAATTCAGTACATTTTTCTCTTTGATTGGTCACACGGTTTTCTTTTCTTTTATTGCTTACTACCAAATTATTAATAAATTATTTCCTTACATTATAAGTTAGATTAGTTTTCGTTATCGTGTTGTTTTATCGTATAGTTGTAAGGAACGTTGTATACAAATTCAGCACTTTGTCTTGTTTTGTCGTGCGCACATAGCCTATGTTGCAAGCCAGATTTTGTTTCTTTTTACTTGTGTTTTTATGTATCTTTTTAGCTTGTGATGTGTATTGTGTGCCTAATAATTAAATTAAAAAATGACAAGGTTTAGTGTTATAAAAAAAATTCAATAATTTATTAGTTTTCCAAAATAAAAATTCTATAACATAATAAGAGAGAAAATCTAATACGTACTATATGTTACCTTGAAACGTCCGATTAAGGTCGTAATTCGATCAATAGGCGACGACTAAATTCTTTTAAAATTCCCAATATTAATAATCTAAATAAACCAGCACAGGAGCAACATCAAATGTACCATCTTTAGTTTTACGTTACCATTTGACAGCACAATAATGGCAATACAAAATGGCAATAGGCCCATACCAGAACGGATTTTGTGTACGAATTTTGTACCACAAAATACGGATTGTTTATCCTCTTATAATATTCACATAAGAGAAAGATGGAGATACTGGCCGGATATCTAACAAAATACCCGGGGCGAAACGATAAAATATTTCTAGTTTACAAGCAAAAGATTTCCCGCTAATTTCGTAAGATTTAAAAGAAGAAAAAAAGAATTTTTTGTACCGTCAGAAATGTACAGATAAAATTTCAAGTTTTTCCTTTACGACTCAGGTGATTAATATATTAATGTGATTCCTAAGCACTGAATAGTAAGGTAGAATTATGGTCTCGCGGGCCCAACGGTCTTGGCTCGTCTTTAATTCGAAAATGGCGTGTAATTAATTCATGATCGCTCGGATGTAATGAGAAATTATACTCTAATGATTTTAACCGAGAGACTGTTGAATTTTCGAATGTTTAATGAGTAAACGGGAAATAAGATTTGATGTTTCAGAAGATTTTCAGATAAAACAATATTATCATTCCATGCCCTTGGAATGGTGGCTTTAAAAGTGAACAAAAAATAATAGTTTAAAAAAACAAAAAAACACACTTTATATAAAATTTAGAAAATAAGTTTTAATAAATTTAAATTGAAAATAGTGTAAAATATATTTTATTGTAAAAAAGCGTGTTTTTTAGTTTTTAAACTATTATTTATTTTTAATTTTTTAGTAAAATTTTCTATAAGAGCGTATTTTTAAAACTATTAAGTACTTTAACATCGATTCCTGCCTTATCGACTATAGATAAAAATTATATAAATTGGCAAAAATCTTATTTTGCAAATTGAATAATGGAATAATCTTATCAAATTAGTGTATTGTCATCGGTCCTGGATAAATCTACAAAGTTTGAATGAAATCTGGCCGTTTAAAATTGGTCAAAATCTCGTCTAAAGGAGTCAGTCACAAAGTCCTTGAAGTAAAAACTAGCATGATAGTTGAATCTTTATATACACAATACGCACTACCACTCCGACTCTTACGCACTCTTGCAAACACTACCAGAAATGGCTACAAGAGGAGAACAGATAAAATCTAAGCGGCAACTAGTAGCAATTCGTGCCCGATTAAATTTTTTTGAAAGAATTATACATGAGGTAGGAATCAATTGGAGCCTTTACCCAATAAACTCGACCTTAATTATAAATAAACTTCATTAATATGCAAATCCCGAGAGTTTTATCTGTTAGCCATCAAACATGGCGGCGTAGGTTAGAGCCGATGTCCATTTTCAAAAATAACAGGCTCCGAGCGATATCTTATTGAAATTCAATGTTCAAGATGTACTCACTTTATCTCCTTAATTTCAAAGTCAAATCTTTAATCCTACTAGTATTCCGAGCACGGAATCTTCTGACCCTAACGGTTTTATTGCAATAGCGATCCTTATTCGTAGAGGGATAAAGTGTTTTTTACAACAACACATTGATAATTTAGATAGCCTCCTCTCGTGATAAAATTTGCGAGATGAGTCTAATTATTTGTAAGAAATTCGTGAAGATGCTTCAAATTAAGAGGATTTTTACACTTTCCCAGTTGGTGTTATTTTAAATGAACTAGCTATGTTTATTGTAGTCGATGGGGGATGAGTTAACGGTATACCTGGTGCTATATGGTTATAGGAGCCCATAGGCATCATAACTTGAATGCTTTTACCGCTTTGAGAGTCGAGGTCAAAGTCCAGGTGTTCTATGAGCGTCTTTGCTATTCTAGAGAAATAAAAGGCTAATCTGCGTGGACTAGTAATTACGATTATGTTTGCAAACTATCATATACAGTAGATTGGGGGAATAGGGACTATAGGTAGAATAGGAACAAATCTGGGATGTCACAATACTTTTGTCGGGTCCTTAGAGATTTAACTTTGTTGAATTGAAAATGACTTTTATTTGGTGTTTAAGAATATTAAATAGTTTAACTTAGTCATCAAAGTTTTGTAACTCATAGCAGTAGGCAGCGGCTTGGCTCTGCTCCTGGCATTGCTGAAGTCTATGGACGACGGTAACCACTTACCATCAGGTGGGCCGTGCGCTCGTCTGCCTACAAAGGCAACAAAAAAAAAAAAAAAAAAATGTTAAAAAGTTAATTACCTAAAGTTAGGTACATACCTAACAACTAAATAGTGCCAGCCCTATCGAAAAACTATTGCTCCCATACGTAACCCGATTCACCCAACGACAAGTGAATTTTTGTAACTTTTTTATGATTATTCTTTAATAAGCTAAATGAATTTAATGAAAATTTAAGCTACCGGAACCATTATGACCTCCGTTTTATTACTATAACTACAAAAAAATATTATAAAAATCAATGTCGAACTTAAAAAGTGTCCCGATTTCCCCACATTCTACGGTAACAACGGATAGGCTAGCGTATATTATATCATTATGAAAAAACATTCGAACACGTGGTCACAGAAATAACAAAAGTCAGTAAAATACATACAAATCGGCCAGGCTGTATGACGGGCGGTTTCTTTAACTTAATACACAACCTAAATTCGTTCATAGCGGACAAACCCCCTAAGCAACAATAAGCAACCAAACATTTAAACAATTCTAAAACATTTCTAAAATTAAATTTTCTAATAACCGAATTCGCAAACGGACCTTAATACCCAGGTACGCTATTTCCGTTCGAACCCAAATTTTCACCTTACGAAAACACAGCATAAAGTAATTATCGATGCTGCGACAATCTGCGGCAGTGTGCTCTCGGTTTTAATCAAATTAGTGAAAGATAGGCTGTTACTCGGATGACTCTTCGGTAAACAAGCGGAATATTAGTCGGCAGGGGCTTCCTTGATAAGCGGCTGCATCTTATTTTAAAGTCAAATCGGCAATCGCAAAATATTCAAAGCCCGCTCGCTGTTTCGACTTGCAAATTGTAAAGACTCCGTTGTGTATTCCCTTGTCGGTAGTTCACCGTTTGAGGGCAAATATATAGGTTTACATTAAATCATAAAGTCAACGATGCCGTGCTTAGGTTGTCTGAAATAAGACTCTTAAAGAAGAACGATTTAGGTATTGGTATTTTGAAAAATTGTAGTCAAAGACTTTGCAGATTCATGCATGAAGGATTTACCTGACAATACTTTATTCTCGTAAATATGGTGCGTCTCAAACTTTCGTTTGTCGTCATCGTGGCCTAAAGGATAAGACGTCCGGTGCATTCGTATCTAGTGATGCACCGGTGTTGTTTGTAAATTTTTTTTTTATACATGTCTTTTATTTCTATCAATCAAAATATTCACCCATGGTATAGATGCACCTCGGCCAGCGCAGCTGTAATCAATGTCCTTCTTGAAGAAGTCAGATGTACGGTAGCCAACAAACTCATCAAAGGCATTTTGTACTGCCTCTTGTGTAATGAAGTTTTCCCTGCCAAGAAGTTGTCCAAACTTTGGAAAAAGGCGAAGTCTGTCGGCGCAAGGTATCGTGAGTACGGTGGATGACACAAAATTTTGCAACCCTAGTCTTGTAATTTAAAGACTGTTGTCTGTTGTGTTGTGTGAAGATGAGCGTAGTCTTGCAGGAGCAGCGGGGGTGAGCGACTAACCAGGGATGGCCGGATTTTCGCTAGCTTCTGCGTCATTATGTTGAGATCCTCACGGTACATACTTCGTAGTAATGCTGGTAGCAATTGATAAGAAGCTGTGTTAAATTATACCGGCACTAGACCACCGAACAGTGACTATGACTTTTTATGGGTAATTTGTCGTTTGGGACATCGCCTAGATGCTGGACCAGGATTTCAACTAACCACCAACATGATGACAGCTTCTTTTTAGTCGTATCACTCGTGTCACATGGGTCGCGGTTGTCATTCGGTATCATTACTGTGGGCAGATGTTATGCGCCTCACAAGCAATCGCCTCTCCCGGTTCGTGGTGAGCCTCGTACACTCAACCGCCAACTACGGACTTGGCTTGGTCGGTCCATCGCACGGGCGACGTTCCACGTGGTCTGGTGCTTACAGTTACCTAAAAGAATCTATTTTTCTTCACAAAGGACAATGCCGTTAAAAACCCGTACGTTTCTGTGTCTATTAAACAACGCAAAGCAAACATTAACGCGCTCGTCGCAGCTGCAGTCATTCGGTTCTTGAGGCAGCCCCTACAAGGTTTATTATTTTGCCAATTTGATGCAAGCGGACCAATATTGTTTTGTTTGACGGGCGGGGATCGGACGTTGAGAGAGAGTGATCGATGTGGCTTAGTCGGTAGTAGTGTTGGAGTTCGAGATAACTTGATCTAAACCCCATCGGCCGGGTAACCAGCCGGGATCACACCATTAAAAAATGACTTATTATGACGCTTTTCAAGTCTCAAGGCAGAGGCGAACTTTCATACCAATTAGGATCGGTTTATAATCTATAAACAAATAACAATAGCTTTGGTTCTTTATCCGACGTTCTACTAGTAAAATTATCTAAATAAAAAACCATTTCGTTTTCCAATATGGGACGATTCTCTCATCAGACCCCAATAACGAAATAAACACTGTATCGCCCTATAAAGCTGACAGTGGAGAAATCAGCTTGCGTATTTATATTCGAAGTATTGTATTCACGTTTTAAAAAAAAACATATGACATGATTAAATTTAATGATTAACTACATATTAATACGTGAAGCAAAAACTTTGTATCCCTTTTTACGAAAATTGCGTAGATGGAGGAGTATAAAATTTTCCACACTTATAGAGAATATAGAGAAGAAGTGCACAATGCTAATATATTTTTTAAAATAATACATAAAAGATACATTAAATCAATAAAGAAAACATTACACACATTACCATGTATTTGACACAACACATACATATAATTTTTTTTATTGTCAATTGTCAAACTTTTGTTAGTGTTTAGTCTGTGGTAAAATTGAGAATAGATGAATATTGTTTGTCTTTATTAGTTTAGTGTAGTTTTGGCGAAATCTGTGATTATATTATATAAGTATAATAGTATTTGACAATAGAACCATAATAATGTTTAAACATAGAATTTCAATTGATTAAAGTTGAATTTCGACTACTGCCGGACCACTAGTCTATATTAATATATTATACTATAGTATAAAGAGGCAGTTTTTTTTTTGCAAAATGAAGTTGCAATATTCTTTGAAATTTCTACTAAACGCAATCTCTCATTTTGTAGGCCGCATCGGAGCCTCGAGGCGAGCTATTCCAAAGTAAATAAAATCAAATTCTAGAGACAATTTCCTCTCGAAACCTTCATTATATACCGTAACAAACCATGTTATGTCTTTAACTAAGCGACAATAAATGGAACTTAATGACCTCATAAAAACCATTCATTTTTTTCTGCGAACATTTTTATGACCATGTGAAGATTTTGTATTCTTATTATCAGTGGAATAAAGTCAAGAATCGGTTTTCTTTTTCTGAGTACGTTTTCGTCGAGATTGTAAATGGAGAAATCGTATTGTCAGTTATGACTGTGTGTGAATTTCATTCTTTTATGTGCCGGAAGTGACTTCAAACGTTTGTGTTCCATTGTGTTTTCCTCGTGTCTTAATTTCGTACAAATGTCTCCATACATGTTTTCGAGTTGTAGTTAACGGGTAATGAGATATGATAGAACAGTATTAGGAGTTTAAAATGTGACGTCATTTGTGTTTACGCGACACACACACTCTATAGGCAACCGCTATTTATGTATACATATGATGAAAAGTTAGAGAAAATTTAAAACTCAACAATGTACGGCATTGTTAAATTTATTTCTGCCGTGAAACGCGTTTCGGTTTGAAGGGTGGGGCAGCCGTTATAACTATATTGAGACCTTAGGACTCATATCTCAAAGCGGCTGGCGGCATTTACGTTGTGGATGTCTATGGGCTCCAGTAACCACTTAACACCAGGTGGGCTGTGAACTCGTCTACCGACGCTTGATGGCTTCAATGCTTCCCTTTATATCACTTCAATTCAGTTTATTTCATTTAATTACACTCTCTCTCTCTTTCTCTTCCCAGCTATTTAGTCAGCTTTCCTTACTTTACTCCTCCACTTCGCTCTGTCTTCGACATCCTCGTCAGCAACATTGCATTCCCTTTTGTCCTTCAGCACTACATCCTTCCACTATGTCTTGGGTCTACCTCTAGGTCCGGGGAGGTGGGACAGTAGTGCCAAATTTCCGATGTAATCAGATGACTTCCTTTTTTGCATTTAATTACACTGCATTTCATATTAATAATATTAACGACATCTGAATATCTAAAAATATTTAGTAATCTTAACTTTGGTGAGATATCAGATTGTTATCATGATGAAACAAGAAGGCAAAACATCGTTTTCGCTTTGCTTACGACACTGGTAACTGTCATATTGCTTATAAAGAACGCGTTAAAATGTATCATGACCGCCACCATGTTTGTCTTTCTGAATATTCACCAAATTATGTTTATATTATTACGTTCTTTTTACAATGACTTTCCTCTTACCGCCGTAGGCTAGCTGATTATTTTGGAAAATCTCTTTTTGTGAAGTTAATTGATGTCGCCGATTTTATTAACGTGTACATATAGGGCACTGTAATTAAATATAATAAATAATAATAATAAATGTTTACTAACAATCACGCCACGTTAACTGGTCCCATGATAAGTTCGTAAAGAACTTGTGTTACAGGTACCAGATAACGGAAATAAACGTAAGATTTTTATTATACACATACATAAATTTAATATACATCCATAACCCTGGAAAAGACATTTATATTTATCATACAAATATCTTCCCTTGGCGGGATTCGAACCCGCGACCCCCTTGTGTAGTGACCATGTCACTTACCACTACACCAGACGGTCGTCGGATTGAAACGTCATTGTTGATTTAATTCCATAAATTTCATAAATAAAACTCGTTTATATAATATCGGATGTTAGACGTCAAAATATTTCAGTTACAGCTACAGTTTGGCACGGTCGAAACGATTTACGGCCCTCGGTCAAATCCCTAATTTTATTCAATCGTTTTCAATTTCCCTCCGACGATACAGCGGGCATATCGCGTGTGCGTTATTTGTATTTAGAATTTACTAGAATTTACTAGATATTATTTGTATTTATAATGGCGTCAAATTTTTCCTAAATCGAAAATTCTAGGCTGATTTGGCAGTCAATTTTACCTAGAACGGACGTAATTAATGTGAGTTTTAATTTGCCGTTTCCATTATCTGCTGACGCTGTGAGAATGAGTCCGTGACAAAAAGGGATGAAATAGCCGTTTATAAGCCGAAATTTATATTTAAAAACAAAACGTATATTGGCCCTACTGATTAACACATATAATTAAATAAATAAATAAATACTTACTAACAATCACGCCACGTTAACTGGTCCCGTGATAAGTTCGTAAAGAACTTGTGTTACAGGTACCAGATAACGGAAATAAATGTAAGATTTTTATTATACACATACATATATTTAACATACATCCATAACCCTGGAAAAGACATTCATATTTCATCATACAAATATCTTCCCTTGGCGGGATTCGAACCCGCGACCTCCATATGTAGTGACCATGTCACTTACCACTACACCAGACGGCCGTTTAAATTAAAGATCATTATAAATATTTCGACTTTTGAATATTTTTTTTAAAAAGACTGCGCTAAATTTAAGTTGAATCAACGCATCCCTGCAATGGCCGAGGAATAGTAATGGAGTTGAATAACATCGAAATATAGGTATATAGTGTTATATAGTCAGATAAGCTGATTAGATATTCTTCGTTAAACAAAAATAATCCTGTTCCTAATCAGTCGGCGTTTGTAGACGGTTGTATCCCTAATATTGCAAGCGGTAGTGGTAGACGGTAACCGCTTACTAGTTTTTCCATACCTATTCAATGGTAGCCTAGGGAGATATTTCAGCTGCGCCTCGACGAGCAGGTGAGCTCACGGGCTGAGCCTGAGAGATTTGGCTAATTCTACATCTAGGTAGAGCAGTGCTTGGCAGAATCTACCACCGCGCCGCAACCAGATCCACTGAGAAGATCCGGCGAGAAGTTCAGTGGGATAGAGAGTGGCAGTATTTCACTAAAGCAACTCTAGGTTGCGATAGGGTTCATTGGTAAAACTGCTTCTTTTTTTTTTGTCAGGAGGGAATCGCCGGACTTCCGCCCTCCACTGGGGACGACGGACGGAGTATGTCGGAGTTGAACCAACAAAAACCTCCTGTCGCTCAACAACCAACGTCCAAACCTCGCATGAGACAGAACTCTCATGATAAGGCAAAGGGGCCGGACTGGCTGTCGTCGGTGCCACGACCACCAGCCCTCTCGGTCGGCAGACTATCCGAAGCCCGCCTAGATGGCGCCGGTTAGAGTGAGTGGTAAAACTGCTATCTGAATCATTGGTTTTTTATTTCATACACGAGTGAACGAGGTGATAACTAAATCCCATAATATCTAAGTGAATTCCGTCACTAGTCTTGATATATGAGGTCTGAGACTCAATTTGTATAATATAACGCCGGTCTCACCATAAATAGACAATAAGAGCACCCATGAAGGCTAACTTAAATAAAAATAATGGGTTCGTTTAAAAATTCCGGAGCAACGACTTCTTTGAAGTTCGAAGCCAATGTAATGCGCTGAAAATGGCGTCAGTGAAAGAATAAATCGTAAAATGCTTCTCTTCAAAATCTTTTTTTTTTTAAATATCTGTGACGTTAATAGCCGCTGACTTTTAATTTCGAGGTGAAACACCCGCAACTATAAAGTGTAAGAGGCCCTTAGATAAGAAAATAAGACATTTAATTAACTTTTTTTTTTCTTTGGACGCGGCGCGGTGACGCCCGTTCCGAACTAATTTTTTAATATTCCTGGAAGGTTAACGGGACCTCGGAGGGTTAATTAAATGAAGGGAGCGCTTTCCCAAGATTATTTAATTATGTACAAAAAGTCCAGTAAAACTTAACTTAACTCGAAATTGAATTCAAATAATTTGCATTAGCGAAAACCTCATTAATGGTAGCGTGAATTTTAAATTGCGGTCATAAACAATAATCTAGCAATAATACGTACATTTAATAGATTAATTGTGGATGTAATTAAGTATACTAGTGGTCCCGCAGAAGTCGAAATTCGACTTTAATCAATTGTAATTTTATATTTAAACATTATTATGTATCTATTGTCAAATACTATGGTACTTATATAATATAATCACAGATTTCGCCAAAACTACACTATACATAAATAATAATAAAGACAAACAATATTTATATATTCTCAATTTGACCACAGACTTCAAACACTAACAAAAGTTTGACAATTGACATTAAACAAGAGTATATTTATATATATGTGTTGTGTCAAATACATGGTAGTGTGTGTAATGTTTAATTTATTGATTTAAAGTATCTTTCTGCACTTCTTCTCTTCTACTAATAATAATTATTATAAAGAGCAAAGATTTGTTTGTTTGTTTGTATTGAATAGGCTCCGAAACTACTGAACCGATTTGAAAAATTCTTTCACTGTTTGGAAGCTACACTATTCCCGAGTGAGATGGGCTATAATATTTTTGAAAAAAATTAGCGATCCTTACTAAAATTCCAATAACGTAACGCAAGGTGTAAAATAACTACTTATAATATTCTTTACAGCGCGTGCCCTGCGAAAACCATTGATGATAGAAATAAAATAATGTACTACGACTTTGTGAAACTATTATAGTTATGCCGCAATAAGTGTTCTTTTCGTTCGTTTCGTTCTTTCAAGTTCGACGAATACGGTTACCAGAATCCCTAATCCTGCTCCTAATGTTAGAGCTGAAGACGTCTAGTGCAAGAGTCATTGGATCTAATGGATCCGTGAGGATGTGTTTAGTAGGTTTCAAGTATACGTTTGAAAGAGGTAATAATCGCTGCTAGATATTGTAGATTATAAAGGAGGGAATACAATATTCGTCCTTGGTAAACCCACTGAGTTTCCCGCCGGATCTTCTGAGTGGGTCGCGATTCCAATCCGGTGGTAGATTCAGCGAAGTTACTGCTCTGACTAGGTCTAGGGTTAGCAAATTCTCTCAGGTTGCGCCCGTGAGCTCACCTACCCGTCTGGGCGTAGCTAAAATACATTCTTAGACGACCAGAGAATAGGGCGGGAAAAAACCGGAAAAAATGTGTAAAAAAAAAGTTGTAATAAAATAACCTGAGGAATAAGTATTACTTAGGTAATATTTTCCTCTTGAAATTGTTTTCATTGTTTTCTTGTTCCCTTTCCAGTATCCCTGACAACACGTTATGACATGAAAGCGTAATAAACATAGTCACTTTAGCCCTTATGTCACAGACGTATTGGATTACAACAAAAAATTTACCGCATTATATTTTGACTAATATAGCGCCATCTATGAACTACATTCAAAACCGCTTGAGATTCAATTGTGACTGTCATATTGTTTTCTCAAAATGCCCCTAGATGACAGTGTTATAAAAGTTAGGCCTCACAAATTTGGCTAGAAGATGGCAGTATAGTAAAAAAAATGCAAACTGAAAATCGTTCTGCTTTTTGCATGTAACATTATACCACGAAGTCGGCACAACCTACTGTTATTATAAGTTGGCCTTTAGTTTGACAATTGCTTTCGTCCGTAATTGACGATCAAGTGACTGTATAATATTTTCATTAAGTACTTAGCAACCTCAGCTCTATTGCTAGTAGCCCACCAATATAGTACGTAGTATACCATAGTAGCTAGTAGTCGCTAGTACCACGAGCTCAGCCAATCAGGCTAGCAAATGGCCTAGCGGCCGAATAAGGGCATGTTCGTTTGCCTAAGCCGTCAATTATAAAAAAACATCTTACTGGTTTTTTTTTATCCTACCTAAGTTGATAGCCTTGTGAGTCTATGCCAGCGTAATCCTAACGTGTAGGTGAGCTCCCGGGGCTCAAACCAGGAGGCGTTGCTAACACTAGCCCTAGCAAGAGTAGTGCTTCGCAGAATCTACTGCCGGATCGGAAACGCGACCCACTGAGAAGATCCGGAGAGAAACTCAGTCGGCAACCTTGCTGAGTTATACAAGCTATGTGTGTGTGTTTTAAGAGGTGACATTAAATTTTATGACTTGTCCGACTTCTAAGCCTTGCTGATGTCCATGAACATCGACGACTACTCACCATCAGAGGGGCGTTTTATAACCTGCCTTTTCAAAAAAATTCGAAAAAATCTAGGTTTGTTTTACAATTAATATTCTATGATAGCTTACATATAATCATAAGTAGACCCATTAGTTGATTTCATAATAGCCAACCGATTTGTAGGTTACCATATTTAACGATCAAAGACGTTTTCTTTGGCACCTCTGATTATTTAGGCTTTTTTCTGATACTAAACTCATGAGCGCGCGCACCACCTAATGATAAATAGTAAATGTGACATACACACATTTTACATACACAATTTATAGTCGTCTTCGTATAAGACGCTTGGTGTACTCGTATCGAGAGATACGACTGAGCCGGTGTCGGAATCCTGCAGAGCAAGTGCCAACTTTCCTAATGAAATACGTAATTAATAAAATATATTCGCGAACTACTTCCACAGTGAAATAATAACATCGTGTAATATTAATCAAGCCGACAATAATTGGATGACCAACTATACGATTGAGACATAGATGGTTCAAAAGTCCATGATGATGTTGTCAGATGGGTCCCAGTAACCACTTAAAATCTGGTAGAAGGTGAGGTCGCTCACGAGCTTAAGATAGTGGTCAGCAACCAGGGGTCACGAGCCGCTTACAGATTTGACTCCTCGGCTACAGGTCTTCCGCGAAATGTTAAGTTCAGATACGGAATCTTACTTAATATCTTGTCTTATACGAGGCGAATAATCATTTTTGAAACACAATGCTTTAAAAATGTTTTAAAAAGATGGCTCTTTGAATAAATTTCAATTACTTGTTATCTATATTTTGGTTAACAAAGCTTACGCCCACTGGCCTATGCAAACAAAAAATGATAATGATGGCATCTTCTTATGTTGAATAAGGACTGCCATATCCTTTCAAACCAGACTGCAAATCAGAATTGAAGTCGGCAGGGCTCACCTCAGCTATTGGCAGATTTGGGCTTATTTCACTATCTTCGTTAGTCGTGGAAGCGATTCGTGAACAAGTGGTAAACACATTTTACCAAAAACTTTGGTATTCTCATCTGTACTTTGTATTGTCATTCATACCACTTGATATGAATACAGCAAGGATCGGCCGGATAGCGGTATCTACCCGTACGGGCTTATAACGCCGTACCACCAGTAAATAATAATAATATGAAAACATAAATTATTAAATAGCTTTATGCCGATGTTGGGACTTAGTTCAAAATATAAATCTTAAACTAAATAAATCAACAACAAAAGTTAACTTAAACTATTTATTAATTTAATGACTGTGAGATTTTTACGTAAAATAATAACTACATTACATTTAGTGAATTAAATACAATATTACAGTTAAAAGCATTCCACAGCCTAAATTTATGTTCGCATCAGATTTCAAGTAATCTGGGGTCTCTTTCTCTTGGATACTGCGATGAGCTTTAATTTTATCAGGTTTAGCTTCAACTGAGGTAGCGTCGGGAGCAAAAACGTGATTTTCAGGGGGCTTTGCTACAGCTGCAGCCATTTTTGCAGTTGTGTGCCCTTGTGTGACGCTCGTTTCGGTGGTAAAATATTTCGTTGTCAATTTTGGATCAGGTTTTGTTGTGAGTTCTTTATTTAACTCCGTTTTCACAGTCGTGGTGGTGTAAGGACTTGAGGCTTTGGTACTAGCAGCGGTTGGACTTTTTCTGGTTGTAGTAGTAATTTCACTTTTTGTTTTCGTACCTTTTGTGCAATTCAATAAATCTCTGACGTCAACGTAAAAGAATTTTCCGTCAAGTTGAGTATCATCGTAATATTCGTATTCGGGATTCTGGAATTGGGTCTCTTCGTCTTCCGTGGTCTGCGTGGTATTCTTCTCTATCTCCTCGGTCTTAGACCAAGCTTCTCTTAGAGCAGCATCTGGTTGACATTTTAGGTTGTTGAGCGCCAGTTTTAAATTTTCGTTTTGTGTCTTATTCATTAACGACGTGAACCAATCCAACTGGCAGCTACACGGGAAGTTGTTGTCTGAAAAATGAGATACGTTAATTAATGAAACACGTATTTAGTAAAAGAGAAAATTACAGATAATCCTTAAAATAGGCGCTGAAAAGAAATATAAAAAAATTATATACTTTGAAATTTGAATCCAATAAATAAATCGCGTTGCTACTTCAAGAAACTTTTAATCAATTAATAGTAATAGTATTTAAGTACTATGCAATGTACTAAAAGAACACGTCGCTAGTAATTGACAAAAACAATCTGATGATCTTACCGTCAACGTCCAGAGTGCTGATACCACCATAGAAATTGGTCAAAATAGGAGCCATAACTTCAGCTTTTAGTATCTTTATCTTATTTCCTCTCAAATTTAACGAAATGAGGCTCTTTAGACCTTCAAATACTTTTAAATTGTCTATATCCACAATATTATTGTGCGCTAAAGAGAGTGATTGCAAGCTCGATAGACCAAAGAATGCTTTGTTGTCTAGCATCTGAATCTTATTTCCGTCCAAATTCAAAGACCTTAAATTCACTAGCGGAAGGAATGTATTATCGCCAATAACCTCTAAACTATTGCTGCTAAGATCTAATTTCTGCAATTTCTTTAATCCAGAAAATGTTTCGCTATTCAAGCTAAATATATTATTTCTATCGATCTCGATTTCTTTTAAATTGCTTAAATGCACAAACGCTCTGTCGTGTAGCGTCGTAATCTTATTGTTTGTTAAATAAAGTTTTTCTAATGAGGGTAAATTGACAAACACGTCTCTGTTTATTTCCACTATCGCGTTCGTGTCCAAGCCAAGTATAGCGAGGTCTTTGTGATCTGCGAAGGCGTTTACTTCTAATATTTTAATTTGATTGCCCCTTAAAGTTATTTCCTGAACAGCGCTTAGATTAGCAAAAGCGTATGCTCCAACTTTCTCTATATTACCATATTTAATGTCTAAGTTGAGTACCGATTTAGTGTATTTCAACGCCTCAGTCGGTATATATTTCATGGTGATATTGTTCTTTGTAAAAGTTAGTTTGGTCACGTCTTTGAGGTAGTCAAAGGCTGTCCAGGTGTCATCTTCTGGCTTTACGTGCTCAGCGAACAGGAAGCAATCAGCGCTTTTAAATATCTTCGGATTTTGATTGTCTTTGGTGCAGTAACATCGAACGTCCAGTGTGTTATTGTACACTAGATCACAGATGTTAGGGCGGGTGGCCCTTTTCTGATGGTGCGTTGATTTAGACTGGACAAAAGCAGTTGCAACGCACATGACTGCGATCACCCTCCAGAAGTTCATGTTGGTTGACATCTGAAAATGCAGATAAATGGCAGGTTAATAATCTTATATTTAGAATCATTGCGACCTAATAGTATTCATATATTAGTACAGTACCCGGCGATAAATATTGCACTTACATCTTTGGAAAGAGAACATCGGCTATTTTCGGTTTCGTAGAGCGTTGTCTCTGTCGGACATTAGCTATGTGACGTTTGTCAGTCTTCTTTGGCTCATTTGCAGTAGTATGTGGTGGGACTGTTAGTGTTTCGTGTGACAGAGATAACGCTATACGAAACCGAAATTAGCTGATTGTCTCTTTCCAGAGGTCGATGTGCAATATTTATCCCTGGGTACTGTACAGTAGGTGTAACTTATTTTTAAATGACTGATAAGTGATTTTACGTAATGGTTATGGTCTTTTTTCGTACTCTCAACTCTAGAAGACTAGCCCAAAAGATGAACCGCTCAACATTTAAGGTATTTTTGTAGAAATAAAAAAAAGGCTGCGTGTACTTATGTACGCGCGTAAGAAGTTATACTTTATTTTTATTAAATTTATTTCTTTTTTTTTTATTAAAATTTTAATAAATTTGAAAAAAAATCGATTAAACAACATCCTCAAACACGCATATGGGACATCCCTTTTCTTGACATCGTATAAATTCGGTAATTCTCGGTAGGTTCGGAAAGTTCACCTGCGGCTATATTCAGACTCGCCAAGTTACGTCGGTCGTATTGTAATGAGCGATTTAGTGGGCAACTTCATTCTGTTAATTTTGTGTCACGGTGCACGCGCATCGTAAAATTTCACTCTCATCAATTTTTCATAACGCGCCTAAAGAAGTATAACTTCAAAACTGTAATGCAAAGAATTTCAACTTCTATTTTACTTTCAGAATAATGATTAATGAAGCGTTTTCGTTTATCTATTGAAGTAATTGATTTTATAATTAAATTTAACAACAAAGAGGGACTTATCCGTAATTTTGCTAATATCAATCACGTTTTTAGTTATGTTCAGTCAAAAGAGGCTTATAGAAAATATTTCGTGGGCGTGAGTATTTCATGAGCATATTTAAATTTAAAATGTATTAAAAGCCTGCGTGGGTAGATCTTATTCTGGTTCTGCTAATTTCTGGAACTAAGTAATAATAGGATTCAGCTCAAAGAGTGGGGCTGTTATATAAGACAATTGATTTTTAATGTAATGTCTATTAGCTCTCGTAATCAATTAACATCAAGGATAAGACGTCCGGTGCATTCGTAACTAGTAGTGATGCAACGGTGTTCGAATCCCGCAGCCGGGTACCAATTTTTGTAATGAAATACGTACTTAACAAATGTTCACGATTGACTTCCACGGTTTAGAAATAGCATCGTGTAATAAAAATGAAACCCGCAAAATTATAATTTGCTTAATTACTGGTGCTAAGATCTCTTGTGAGTCCGCACGGGTAGGTACCACCGCCCTACCTATTTCTGCAGTGAAGCAGTACTGCGTTTCAGCTTGAAGGGTGGGGCAGTCTTTGTAATTATACTGAGACCTTAGAACTTATATCTCAAGATGAGTGGCACATTTACGTTGTAAATTTCTATGTGCTCCGGTAACCACTTAACACCAGGTGGGCTGTGAGCTCGTCCACCCATCAAAGCAATAAATAAATAATAAAAATTAGCCGTGAATTAGTTCACATATAATTAAAAGTATAACTGTATCAGAATTTGTTTGTTTGATATAAGTGAGGAGCGGTTTCCAATTAATTGAAATATAACAGTATCCTACTTCATACATTAATGGTGGACACATTCATCTATATGTATTATATATAGTTCTCCCAATTGATGAAGACACGTTTCCTTAACAAAAAATAAACGGTACAAAAAGTTTAAGTTTAATATCTCTATCAGGATTCAGTCTAGCCGGATGAACCAGAAACAATAGAGCGCTGCAAAACAGTGAATGTCGAATACTCAACAGTATAATCAAATGGAAATAATAGAGAACACGAAGAGCTTAAAGCTTATGTTCGTTCAAGCAAAAAAGGCTTACTGAAGTTGAGACAGTCGANTAACAAAAAATAAACGGTACAAAAAGTTTAAGTTTAATATCTCTATCAGGATTCAGTCTAGCCGGATGAACCAGAAACAATAGAGCGCTGCAAAACAGTGAATGTCGAATACTCAACAGTATAATCAAATGGAAATAATAGAGAACACGAAGAGCTTAAAGCTTATGTTCGTTCAAGCAAAAAAGGCTTACTGAAGTTGAGACAGTCGATATAGTAAATCTCGCAGGCACGCCCTTCAACTGGTCTGTGGCGTTTTATTATGCGTAAGCCGGAACGCACGAGATGTGAAAAAAAGAATATAGTCTGTGACACTAGACCTTTTTACCGCCAAATATGAAAAACATAAAAATAATTTATAATGTGTTAAGTAACTGATTTAATGTAATTACTTTATGCCGCTATGTCAATAAAATTTATATTGTTTCAACTGTGGTGTTAATTACATAAACACGACTAGGCGAAATAAAGAAGGGATTCTATATGCACTCCCTTAGGTCTTTCCCAAAGAGATGGGGAAGAGGAGACCTGTATTTACCGGATGTCTCGTTGATTTGATTATATTAATAGCGCTCCTAATTGTTTAGGCAGATAATGTCATTCAGCCTCGAACTACATTTACTAGTTATCAACCGGTCAAGCTGTGACATTATCAACGCCAAATTTGTGCATAGGTGTGCTGCAAAATACTGTAAATATTTGGTTTTTGGCCGATGAAGTCATTCGTCTGTATTATTTTAAGTGTTTTTAGAAAGCTATACGTTGGTGTGTGATTAAATGCTTACCGATATCATTGGATGGTCTTTGATAGTGTCTGTATCGACATACTGTAGCTCATGGATATTAGTGATGCCAAGAGTACAGACAGTAGCTGCCCGCCTGTTCAGGACTTGAAGACTTTGTTTAAAGAAGGACGCGTTAAAGATCAGAACCAACCCACCAACCAAACCACTCCCCTCTTACCCATATCGTCTTTCACGCAATCCATCCATTTCTTCTTAGGTCTACCTCTTCCTCTATATCCTTCCAAATTCATAGTTAACATTATCTCTGGCTACCAAAGTATGAGAATTAATATAATTTTACCGTTGTTTCACTCCTAAGCTCCTACTAGACTTACAAGACTTACTAGTACACTTACTAGATTCTATAGTTAAGGAACGTGAACCTCTCAATCCATTATGAAAGAATAGCTCCATTCAGAAATAATATGAATAGTAGTACCTAATAATATAGGCTTGAAATATCCTAATATCAGTAATAGAGGTCAGCAATTGGCAGCCTATCAGCAATTTACTAACATTGTGATGTGGAGACATACCTATTTTGAAGATTTATTCCATTTTAAAAGTTTCACATCCGACATTATGGTTTTGAATATACGAAATATTCATGTCGATTATTATAGGAGAAGGCCGTCGGTAATTTGCGGCAGCTTTATGATAATGGCGATGTAACAGCAAAGGGAATAACTAAACGATGTTTAACATTGTATTTCCATAGTTTAGAATTTTGACTCGATTTAAATAAATAAATATAAGTCAGTGTAAGTTATTTATATTTCTATTGAATAAAACAGTGTCTATGTTCATTGCAATGAATGATTAAAGTAACAAAATAGTTTTTTTTTAAATTAACGATTCTTCTTTTTCTTTTTCTCCATCGTATCCCACTCGGTGCGATCGGTACAGCTAATTTTTCTCTTCCATTCTCTTCTATCAGCCGTCATCTCAACACTCACTCCTCTCTCTCTCATATCGTCATTAACACATCCATCCATGCCTTCTTCGGTCGATTTCTTTCCCCTCTACCTTGCACTACTATTTCCATACATCTCCTAGTCACATGCATCTTCTCTCTACGCATCACATGTCCATACCACGCTAACCGTCCGCTCTTTAATTTGTTGATTACCGGGGCTACTTTTACACTTCCTGTGATATCATTCTTTATCTTGTCCATTCTTGTCACTCCACACATCCATTTATTGACGATTAAGAATCGTAAATTGATTACAGATTCAGGTATTGGTTTTGTTTTTCAGTTAACTTGCAGGCTGAGGTTAAGAGCACTCACTTTGTCTACGATCTCTAGGTACCACTTAACACCGGATAAGTCTAACTCGTATGCATAAAAACAACAGGAGAGTAAAATAAGTTTATAAGTAAATTGTATATACTTAATGTTTGAAAAACGAAATAAAATATTAATTTTTCATATGTTTTATTATTATTATTATTATTAAAAACTGTACAATTAATACGTTTCAGTGCTTAGCTTACTCGTATGCATAAAAACAACAGGAGAGTAAAATAAATTTATAAATAAATTATACACACTCAATGTTAGAAAAACGAAATAAAATATTAATTTTTCATATTTTTTATTATTATTATTATTAAAAACTGTACAATTAATACGTTTCAGTGCTTAGCTTACTCGTATGCATAAAAACAACAGGAGAGTAAAATAGATTTATAAATAAATTGTATACACTCAATGTTTGAAAATCGAAATAAAATATTCATTTCAAATGTTTTTTTTTTAATGAAAACTACAATTAATCCGTTTCAGTATTTAGCTTGCGGGCGAGTCGTGAGCATTCCAAGCTATTTTTCAAATTTCGTAATCGGAACAAGTTTAATGGCTTCGTTTATGGGGTTCGGTGTGGCCCACATCGATGTTCATTCGACGATTAGTAACATACAACATTTAACATACTTATAATTTAATACTATTCAGTGAAGACATGCTTCTGTATTTCACAGTTAGTGATCACACTAAATCTATACATATAAATAAAATTGGAGTGTCCGTTTCTAATATTGAAATAACCGTTTTTTACTACATGCATATGAATACATGTACGGCACATACACCAAAATATTTTTTTTTACAATTTTTGTCTGTCTGTCTGTGTGTTCCGGCTAATCTACGGAACGGCTGGATCGAATTTGACGAGACTTTCACTGATAGGTAGCTGATAATATAAGGAGTAATTAAGGCTACTTTTTTAGACTACTTTTTTACTGGTGGTAGGACCTCTTGTGAGTCCGCACGGGTAGGTACCACCGCCCCGCCTATTTCTGCCGTGAAGCAGTAATGCGTTTCGGTTTGAAGGGTGGGGCAGCCGTTGTGACTACTGAGACCTTAGAACTATATCTCAAGGTGTGTGGCGCATTTACGTTGTAGATGTCTATGGGCTCCAGTAACCACTTAACACCAGGTGGGCTGTGAGCTCGTTCACACATCTAAGCAATAAAAAATAAATAAAAAAAGACTAGCTTCGCCCCGCGGCGTCATCCGCGGTACGACAATAAGCGCGGGTAGGTAACATTACGGGACTCAGCTATTAATAATAAAATTTAACGTTTCCGAAGCGAAGCGAGGGCGGGTCGGTAGTCTATACTAATATATAAATCTACAGTGGTTTTTACGGATGTTCCGCTTAAGCTACTGAACCGTGCATCCGATTGACTTGAAGCTTGGTATCCATGTAGAAAATACATGTACTTAATGGATAGGCTAATAGGTCTTTATTTATCGAAATGGTAATATTGTTATGAAACAAACTAATGCATTTTGTCCTGGGTTTCGAAAAGCTATTTGATTTCTTTAATAATTTATCATTACGACAAACGGAGATAGAAGAAACCTTTAAAAATAGCAGAGTTTATGGGCTTCTCGCAAAGTCCGATTTCCAAACCACCACTACGCATCGGGTGGTCTGGGAATCATCGAAGTCGTACCATGGAGGCAGACGCTAACGGGCCCAGGATGACCAGTTTTGGAGACCAAAGCTACTGTTACTAAGTACATGCATTTTTTTTTATTGCTTATATGCGTGAACGAGCTCACAGCCCACCTGATATTAAGTGGTTACTGGATCCCATAGACATCTACAACGTAAATGTGCCACCCACCTTGAGATATAAGTTCTAAGGTCTCAGTATAGTTACAACGTCTGCCCCACCCTTCAAACCGAAACACATTACTGCTTCACGGCAGAAATAGGCGGGGCGGTGGTACCTGCCCGTGCGGACTCACAAGAGGTCCTACCAGCAGTAAAATTCCATAAATTTTACCATTTCACCGTATTTCAATAATGAGTCTGTCTGTTGAGTTTTTATCGTCAGTGGCGTTCAATAATATCTAAACCCGAATCCGCCGTCAATAAATAGTTATTTCGAATATACGAGTATATTTTAAGAATTACATCGCCGACATTACGCTGCAATGTAAACACATAAATGTTTGTTGTTATAAGATTGATTGTGAGACGACTAGGCCGATGAACTCAACCATACGAACCGTAATCAAACTTTGAATCACTCGTTAAAAATAATGTTAATGAAATTAACATCCAAGAAATACTGAGTCAGATAGCGGTCCATGCGTGCGTTATGACTTAAATATTTTCTAGGTTTCTGTTTGAATTTTTTTTTTGTGTGTTTCTTATAAAAGAGATATTTAGTTGTAGTTTTTCGTTGATAGGTACTTGTTAAATAGTTTTTTTATGAGCTGCCACTAGGTACGATCGATAGATACTTTTAGATATTGTTATTAAAATTAAATATTGGTTTCTCTAAACACAATGTATTTTTGCTTAAATGTAAATTCCAAATTTGCAACTATATTATTTAGAAGTTTGAAGATATTAAATAATCTGAATTTGTTATGTTGCTGCAAAATAGGTATTCGAAAGAAGGTAATTTTCCTACACGTATGTGGATATACAGGGATGTGGGTCAAAGATCCTTTATCGAAATTCCAGTTTACCTAGTAAAGATCTAATCACTCCCACCTCGTTCACTTCTATTTTGCGCGGATCTATAGAGACCAAGTATGACCAAACGCATAGACTAATTTTTCTTAGATATCGGAACGAAGTTAATAAAAAATAAAATATTTTTTTACTGGTGGTACGACCTCTTGTGAGTCCGCGCGGGTGGGTACCTCCACCCTACCTATTTCTGCCGTGAAGCAGTAATGCGTTTCGGTTTGAAGGGTGGGGCAGCCGTTGTAACTGTACTTGATACCTTACAACTTGTATCTCAAGGTCGGTGGCCCATTTACGTTCTGGATGTCTATGGGCTCCAGTAACCACTTAACACCAGGTGGGCTGTGAGCTCGTCCACCCATCTAAGCAATAAAAAAAAAACCTACTTTCCTCTCAGTGAGGTAGAAGATAACAAAACTACAAGACCTAAGAAACTAAATTAATAAAAATAAAAAAAATGTTAATAGAAATCTACAAAACTAAGACAATAAAACATCAAACAAAGAGCTTCAGCTGAAAATACGAAAAAAAAGCAATCATGAAATTAATAAAAATTCCGTGAAAATGTGATAAACAACAGTTCAACATCAACACGAACAGTTACCCAGAGTGAGATTACAAAAATGAATATACTGTTAGTAATCAGTTTTCACAGTACTTTGTTTACATATAAATTTGGCAGCGTTAAGCCTACAATGAATTAATTTTATTGAGATCAGCTATATCGCTCACTAAATCCGGTCATGGACGAACGATTTAGAACGGGTTCCGTATTTTTTTTTTTTTTTTTTGTTGCCCTTGTAGGCAGACGAGCATACGGCCCACCTGATGGTGAGTGGTTACCGTTGCCCATGGACTTCAGCAATGCCAGGAGCAAAGCCAAGCCGCTGCCTAAAAGTGTATAGTGGAATTAAATGGGAAGTCCAGCTTGCAGCCCGCATGCTGAACGATTATTGAAGTACATAGAAGGTACTAGAGAAAAGAAGTATGCTGCTATGGATGAGTTAGAGGAATGTTGTAACAAAGCGTAACAATAGCGCAGTTTTCGTTTCGCATTTCTTTTCAAAAACCTGATTCGCTGATAGCCTAAGGGTCCATTCCAGCTACGCCCAGACGGCCCACGAGCTCAACCTCAGGGAATTTGCCAACTAACCCTACCAAGATCAGTGCTTCGCAGAATCGCGACAGAAACTCAGTGGATCACCCACGCTAATGAATTACCGTACTACGAACAGTTTAGAATCAGAGTATCATGTCGAGCATGTCTAATTTAATAAAATTAAGATAGAGATGAAAAATAACTAGCTATACACGATACCTTAGATAGATAACTATACATGATACCTTAGAACTCATATCTCAAGGTGGGTGGCGCATTTACGTTGTAGATGTCTATGGGCTCCAGTAACCACTTAATACCAGGTGGCCTATGAGCTCGTCCACCCATATTAGCAATAAAAAAGATAAAAATAATAATTAAAACTAATAAAAAAAACATAATTTTGAAAAATTCCTTGTGTGCACTAGTCTTGAACTCATCAAAAGGTTACACTAATATGCGATATTCATCGATATGGCCCTATACCTACCAAAGGTTTTTATATCAACGTCGTTTCTGCAGCGGAACTCTAATATGCGAACGAGGTAATAAAACACACGCCCACTGTAAAGCAAGTGCCCGATTTGAATAATCTAAACGTATTGTTAACAATAAATATTCCGTCACCGATGAAGACATTAAACATGGGTGGTCACGCGTGGTCAACCTTGTGGTCGTTTAGTGGTAAATATGACGGGCTTTGTGGCGTCATTGTCGAAAATAACATTTTAATACAGAAGATTTGGGTTCGTTTTTGTCTTGTTTGTAACGCATTGATTTATTGACCAGGAAATATTTAATTCAGTTTTTGCAAATCGTAGAAATATTAAGATTACTTTTACACGACAGTCGTCCGTAAACAATAAAATTAGTTTTGATTATAACCAACTTTTTAAATTTTTTTTAGATAAAGGATAGGTGAACCATCTCACGGCCTATATGATGTTAAGTGGCTACCGGAGCTCATAGATGTCACAACGTTGCCACACACGTTGAGATATGAAGTCGAAAAAAAAAACATCCTTCAAGAAGGAAGGCATGACTACTTCGCGGCAGAGATAAGCAAAACACCAGATCTAGAGTTAGAGTGTCTCAATTGCGTTGGTGTAAGAGTTCTGTAATCGGATTTCATACTTTTTTTTCTGGTTAATAATGGTACGTTTTGAACATATATATATATATAAAGTATATATATATATATATATATATTATGCTTAAATTGTTGAACGAGCTTACGGCCCACCTGGTGTTGATTGGTTACCGGAAAGCATAGACATCTACAATGTAAATGCCGCCATCTATTAAACATTAGTTCTAAGGTTTCAGTTTTTACAGCACAACGGCTGTCACGCTTTCCAAACCGAAACGAGTTACCGCTTCACGGCATAAATAGGCATGGTGGTGGTACCTACCCGTGCGGACTCATAAGACGTCCTACCACCAGTAATAATAATTAGTGGATGGCCACTATCCGTTTTGACCACTATCCGTTGACCACAATCCGTTTTAAATCTGTAAAATACATCGTTTTGTTGAAACTTTTCACGTACGTTGCGATCCTGGCAGGGTCGCCACGTATTGGAGTGACGTAGGCAAAATAAAAGAGAACTGTTCAAGTCGACACTTCGTGTAATACTGTCATAATTTAGCGTGTGCCGTTACAAATATAAGGTTAGGCGAGCTGCACACTACACCATCTTACGTTGGTGGTAATACTCTAACAAAAACTTTCATTGGGAAGTTTCATATCACTCGAACAAACCGTCTGCAAGCGCACAAATTACGTACAAACAAAAACGGAAACATTTTTTTTTTCATGAATAAACAAACCTACCTAAAAAGCTTTACGTTTATTTCGTTCGCTAATTTGTCAAGTTAAAAGCAACTTTTTGCAACGCTTTCCCTAATTTTCTCTTTTTGCGGAAATTCTACTCCTAAAAGTATGCTCCCTTAGGTATTGTAACCACGCCATTCGGTGCGAACAAGGCGACTGTTAAAACATCTGCCCTTTTTATTGGGTTCTCTTTTATATCATGGGTTTTAAAGCTCTTTACTGGACTTGCGGAAGCTTGGGAGTCTGGTGACCACAGCTTAGCCTATGGTTTTGCATTATGGAGCACAAAGTTGCGAATTTATAGGTCAAACTTTGCATATTTTTTTTGAAACTTTGATAGATTCTTAACCTTGCATGGTTATTAACTACTTGAACAGATTGTACCAAGAGAGTTGAATCTCGTAAATCAAACCTAGTAATCTAGTAAAATATATCCCGAAAAAAGTATCTTCACATACCCGTGATCATGACGCTTACTTCTTCTTTTTCTTGATCTTATCCTGCTTTATGTTGGGTTGGCGCAGTTCTTTTATGATAAGATGAGCATAGGCATAGGGATTTGGCATGAATTTTACGACCGGGCGCTTTCCTGGTGTCAAACCTCCTTGAATATATCTCTAGTGTTATAACCATTACGACGTGCCGTAGGGAAGAAGTTTTCAGTTCGTAAGAACTAAAGTAATTTAAAGTAATTTTGGTGTTTCTTTCACTACTTTTTTTTAAATCTATGATTTGCATTATAATATTATTGTCATTTTTAGACTAAAAGCTATATTTAAAAAGACCAAAAGGATCATCTCTGCTTTTGTAACAGCTGAAATATCGGAATTTCAATATATGCCGAATACGTGGTATTAAAAATATCTAATTCATTTAATTTGAATTTTAATATTTTGACTGGCAATGAATTAGAGCAAATTCGTTTTTTTTTACATTAAAATGAATAAAGTAATTAAATACCTTGTATTCGCTTACCAGATCACAAGCTACAAATTTGACCCGTAAGTTTAATTGCCGAAAATTATATAAACTACAGTTAAAAACCGTTTAGCGCACGGATATATTTTCTAGATTAACACAAAATTACATCGTAAAAGACATCTGCGACTCCGTGAACACATATGAGTAATGGGCCTACTATTTTAACGACATAATATGTGTGAAAACGTTGTTATTATGTAGAAGCTACCGTGTTCAATTGACAATCGTCAAATGGTTGGTTTTCTGATGGCTTCCTATAATGACATTGGAATTATAATTAAAATTTGTGGTTTATTTTAACTAATATAAATTCGGGGAACTTATGAACAATACAACATAAGATTAGCCAAAAACCTTGAGATACGGGGATAAGGTCTTAATAGCTTGAGAAAGACAGCCTTGTTTCTACTCTTAAGACCTGGATCATTGTTTAGTGGAAGAAATAAAGCCGTGTGGTCTCATAGGACGTAGAATTTTATATCACAATTTAGATACCTAAGAAGTTATTGCAAAGTAATCACCCTTGTGAAGAAAGGTGCTATATAGAAAGGATTTTTTTTTCCTACCTAAGCTGGTAGCCTGGAGCGGCTATTCCAGCGTAACCGTAACTAGTAGGTGAGCTCACGGGGCTCAAACCTGACGACGTTACTAAGCAAGCCCTAGCAAGAGCCGTGCTTCGCAGAATCTACCACCGGATCGGAAACGCGACCCACTGAGAAGATCCGGCGAGAAACTCAGTGGGCTGTGTCTGAGAATTAATTTACTCGTCGAGCCCTTCGTCGCAAGCGAGGGGTTCGACGAGAACGGTGACCGGTGCTTGAAGTACCTAAAAGCACCGTTAGCGGATCGGGAGGATCCGAGATGACGTGTTTTGGGCGACGTCGACTGCTTTTCATTCTATAGAAAGGAATGAAACGACTACGATATGGAAGAACGAATGGAGAGTATTACTAGGTCTTATCCATTTGATCTTTTTTGTCACTGAAAAAACTAAACACACAATAAATGTCTATTATTTGAGGTACTAATAATTAACCGACTGGTGATTTTTGCTACTTATATAATTGTACTAATTTTATCGGTGTTACCTCTTCTCAGATATACGAGTACTCAAATTTTATCAGTAAGTATTGCACAGGCAATGCTAATTCATAAAGCACGTGTAGCGTTTTTGCTGACTCCTGCGTTAGCAAAAGTCAATTGATTTAATTTATATAACGGAGAATATTTATCACGTGAATGGCTAGACGCAGATATTTTTTTTTCATAATCCTTTTTTTTTAATTGTTTAAATGTGTGGACGAGCTCACAGCCCACCTGGTGTTAAGAGGTTACTAGAGCCTATAGACATAGATATAAGTTCTAAGGTAGGGGGTAATAGGCGGGGTGGTGGTACCTACCCGTGCGGACTCACAAGAGGTCCTACCACCAGTAAATCTGGGTAGAAAAGAATTGAATCCGGAACTGCATAGCTCTGTGGAATTCAGATCGAAACTGGACGTAGAACATAAACAAAAAACCGAACCGAAACGCATTACTGCTTCACGGTAGAAATAGGCGGGCGGTACCTACCCGTGCGGACTCACAAGAGGTCCTACCACCAGTGAACGAGCCAAGGATAAAATTCATTTTTAGCATCGATTATTGTAACGGAACGTTGTAGAGAGAATCACTGAATCATCACTTACGAAAATCGCGCCTATTCAGGTTACACAAACATTGCAGCGTCTTGAACAACGTGAACGAGTTTTATAATGTAACAACCGTGATTGATGCGAATCGAGTTCAGTGGAAGAGAATAGAAAATGATATGAATATAATTTTATAGATAGTTGAAACAGACTAATGTGGCTCAAGAGTCTCCTGTGACCCAACGGTGGGTATCTAGCACTTCAAAAAATTTTTTAATACGATTTAAGAATACAGATTTTTTAAATGACTGACTTAATAAACTTTTGGGTTACGTCATTATTTTTTTTGCTTAATTAGAAGAATGAGCTTTATTGTCATCACAATATTGATGCCGCTATCTACATTGAGACATTAGTCCAGGTTGTAATTGAATCGGATAACTGCCCTTCAGATAGCAAAATCCTATTGCTTCGGGTATAGACATAGGCAGGAAAATCAATTGGCTGACAAAATAACTATACTTGAACTATAACTGTACTTGAGACCTTATTTTTATTTGATTGCTTAGATGGGTGGACGAGCTCACAGCCCACCTGGTGTTAAGAGGTTACTGGAGGCCATAGACACCTACGACGTAAATGCGGCATGCACCTTGAGATATAAGTTTTACTGGTGGTAGGATATCTTGTGAGTCCGCACGAGTAGGTATCACCGCCCCGCCTATTTCTGCCATAAAGCAGTAATGCGTTTCGGCTTGAAGGGTGGGGCAGCTGTTGTAACTATACTGAGACCTTAGAACTTATATCTCAAGGTGGGTGGCGCATTTACAGTTGTAGATGTCTATGGGCTCCAGTAACCACTTAAAACCAGGTGGGTTGTGAGCTCGTCCACCCATCTAAGCAATCAAATAAAAATAAGGTCTCAAGTATAGTTATAGTTCAAGTATAGTTACTTTGGCATCTTTTGGGATTTTCCTACCTATGTCTATACCTGGAGCAATAGGATTTTGCTATCTGAAGGGCAGTTATCCGATTCAATTGCGACCTGGACTAACGTATCAACGTAACATTGTGAAGACTATAAAGCTCATTCTTCTATTTAATCAAAAAAAAATTACGTAACCCAAAAGCTTATTGTGTTAGTCATTTAAAAAACTGTATTCTGAACGCTTATCTTAAATGTATATAATGTATTATTTTATTTGTATCAAAATACAGTTTAGCTTTGTAAAACTATAGCAATTGAGTTGCTCTTATAAAGAGAAACAACATTTAAAGCTATTGCTTCACCATTATTTTTATATCTTTTTATATTTGAATATTGCAAAAATGCTCTTTATATGTCTAATGTTCTAATGTTTCAGTAATCGAAATTCTATTTTATGTCATCTATAGAAGAATGATATAAATAACATATTAACCTCTTTAAGGATTAATCGTATAGAGGTTACATGTATCCAATATATTACGTCATAGATAATCCTCGATGCTGTCGGTCGTGGCCTCTCTGATTTATTTTTTCTTGGACTATCTTGCGTCAGCTCAGTCTATCCTTGACTGCGTGGATGCGCCACCTTGGACTAATCTGTCTAGGGTAGAGCGTATTCTATCTCGTCCGACCAGAGCATTAGACCTCTCGTTAAACTTACATTACAGGCAGAGGCAGTCGCATTATTCCTGGATTTTTTTTGGCCAACGTTAAGGAATTTATCAATGAAAATTTAATATGCCAGATATCGCCCCAAATAAAACTGTTCTCTCTACAAGTATATCTCGAATCGTCATAACTTTACCACCTAATTACATACAATCTTCTATATATAAATGAATTGCTGTTCGTCAGTCTCGCTAAATCTCGAGAACGGCGGACCGATTTGGCTAATTTTGGTCTTGAATTATTTGTGGAAGTCCAGAGAAGTTTTAAAAGTTTAATAAATATGAAAATGCTCGGAATGAAATAAAAATAACAATTTTGTTTTTCCTTTGATGTGTCTCCCGTCGGACGGCTCAGCTAGTTAATACAATAAAATGCAACACAACAATGTCATACTGGGCTTGACTCTAAATTAACTTTAATTTAATTGCAAATTTTCAATATTATCTTAACAATATAAGACTATCTATAGCAAAAGATTAATAAATATTTCTGATATTCCTACGTATCTCCGCTTGGCTTACTAAAATATTGTCTCTAAATACACATTAGCCCAATTAATATTTATTTAATAAGTCATACGCTTACATCTTCTTTGTACAGTTAATTGGGTTAAGGGAATGACAAAACATTTTGCTTGCCATCTCGGCGTGAAGTTTAGGGAATAAGGTACAAGTTGCCCTTAACTTTGCTATTTTGAAAGCTTTAATACAATGTTTCTAGGCTAAGTTTTCACCGAAACGGCCGTGGCCACTTGGTAATGTACGCAGATGTGTGTGTAGTTAACCTGAAAATTTAATAGAATAAAGAGGTTGTTTTATCTGAGATATTCCTAAATGCGAGTTTGTGTTTTTTTTTGCAATTCTGTGTAATATATTACAAAAATAAAGTTTTTTGTGCAGATATTTACAAAATTTGCCTAATCAATATTCGAATTTAGAGTTTACAGTTCATCGAGCAGTTGAAATTGCTTGGTAGCCCTAGATGGTCTCAACGTTATTGTTCGGAACTTGTATATATGCAAAATATCATGAAAATTTCGTTAGCGAGATTCAGGCACCTGTCCAATACCTTGTGTTCTACGATAAATTTTTTTCTAACTATGCTGATAGCCTTCAGAGGCTATTTCAGCTTCACCCTAACGTGTGTAGGTGAGCTCGCAGGGCTCAAACCGGAGAGATGCTAACACTGACCCTAGCAAGAGCAGTGCTTCGCAGAATCTACCACCGGATCGGAAACGCGACCCACTGAGAAGATCTGGCGAGAAACTCAGTGGGCTGTGTCTGTGGGTTAATTCACTCGTCGAGCCCTTCGTCGCAAGCGACGGGTTACCTTATTTCGAAGGGACAATTTACTTCGTTTACAAAGTATAGGGTCCATAGTAAAGTCCTAATATGAAGGCGGCACGGTCGCGTACTGTTGAAAGGTGGGGACGGGATGTCATCCCTCTGTCGAGGGTGACGCCTAGGTACCTTCGAGGCCTACGGTAAGGGCTGGCCAAAGAGAGTGACGGGGGTGCTCTACGATAGCTACCGATATTAGCTCAGTTTTATTATTGCATTAAAAGAATACATAACCACTTACAATACCAGGGCTCACTTCATTCATTAAGTGGTTACTACAGTCCACTTTATTTAATAATGCACAATGGCCCGATAGGTGGAGGACTTGGAGTGTTTTGAGATATACTTGTAGTTATTACTACTAGATATACTCGACGCTATTAATGATGATAGGACGTCTTGTGAGTCCGCACGGGTAGGTACCACCACCCCGCCTATTTCTGCCATGAAGCAGTAACGCGATTCGTTTTGAAGGGCGGAGCAGCCGTTATAACTATACTAAGACCATAGAACTTATATCTCAAGGTGGGTGGCGCATTTATGTTGTAGATGTCTATGGGTTCCAGTAACCACTTAACACCAGGTGGGCTGTGAGCTGGTCCACCCGTGTAAGCAATAAAAAAAATATTGTCTTACATGTGAACAAATCGATCGATTTCCTCATTTAACGGACCTTAACTTCTTAGTATCTGCTAGACAGAAACAGAGACAAAAAATAGTAGGTATATCCGAAAGCAAAATAACTTTCTCCAAGAATCCGACCGGGAATCGACCCTGACCTCATTTTATATGGTCTGGGTCAATAAGCACTTTTGCTGTTATTGTTGCCATGTGAGGTGAGGTTCCCACGCCCATGATAGTACAGAAGTAAAATTCTAGGTTAGGTACATTGCTTGTGGAACAATTGATTTATTGTTTGAATAAGTCCTTATAAAATATATATTCTAAGTTTGTAATAATGGCCGCTAATTCTGTTGCTAACGAAATGATAAAACAGGTCCTCCCACGCCACAGGACGTAGACGATCTAAAATCTGTTTGCTTACATTTCGAGCTGTACCAACTATTTTTGTACAAGGATACCGACTTTCATAAATCTAGATTTTTTTTATATCTTACAGAATTTAGACAATATTTTGGGTTAGAGCTGGCAAACCATTGGCGAGTTAGATTTCTTGTCGTGTTTAGATTTTTGTAGTTCAACTAGCTGAGCACCCATTTTTTACATCAACCCGGCAACACAAAGTTTGCCGGGTTGATGTAAAAAATAAAAATAAAATTTAGGGTGGACCACCCATAACATTTATGGGGATGAAAAATATATTTTGTCCGATTTTCCACCCTGGCCGAGCCGTTTCAGAGGAGTTCAATCACGCACACCGTGACACGAGAATTTTATATATTAGATGAAAATTCACATATAGTTGATTTTTGACAGAAACTTATCACGTATGAGAGCTGCTTTGATTTTTGGTGAATTTGTAGAATTAGATGTACCTGTTGTAACTTAGACAGTGAAGCGGAAAGCCTTGTGAAGGCAGTCAAAAAGAAATACAAATAATTGTAATACACGCGTAGCTGCTTTAATAAAAATAATTTGAGTATATCTAATTGAAAAACACTATGTTACGCGCTGGGGTTCGGGATAAATAAAATTCCACCGAAGTATAAATTTAAGCTGCATTTGCACTTAGAACACTTCACAAACACTTTAAAGTTCTCAATTCACTTCTTCCGCTTCACTTCAGGTGATCCGTTCGCTGCTTCGCTTCAAGTAGTTCCGGTTATTGACTGCGTGCGATCTCTGCAACGCTTTTGTAGTTGAGACGAAATCCATAGAATCGTCGAGAATATTCCACAAAAGCCGAGTACTGTGTTTCCGCTGTCTGACAATAGATGGCGTTGTACTTCTCGAGCGTTCTAGGTGCTACAAGATCCTTCGATATTCATTTGATTATTCGGCGATAGATGGCGTTACTCTTACCGGCGTAACAACTACAAGAGGCCGGAACGAAACCGCAGACTTGGGCCGGGTCATAACTTATTCTCAACAGACGTACGACAGACGAGCAATCCGGTCGGCGGTGTATCGCGTTCCGACCCGGCAGGGTGGTTCTGACCCAGCTGGGTATCCCGGAACACCAGCGGCACAGACTAGACGGCCTGACAGGCCGCCGTACCCCGGAGAACGGTGTCGTTAGACGATCCCGGTCGGGCGTCCTCGGGATGGCGTCACGAGTCTGGTTGTAGACGTCGTAGTGTTGACCGCGAGATACCTCTACCTAACCCGGGCCCTGACCCTGGGCGGAGGTCGGACGTAAGGTGAGGGAGTGCAAGTGGAGGGTAGGGCTCTAAAATATCCTTGGGCCCGCGGTCTGCTCCCAACATCTGCAGACAGTAAAGTCCCACATACCCCGTGCGTCCCCTAGGCGCGGATCCCTCGCATGAAGCTAGGACCCGTGCCCGAACAAAAAAGTGCAATAACTTATTCATCTACATATTTATAATTATTGATTATTATTAAAGTTATAGCAAAGAAACTAAAGATTTAGAAGAAAATACAAGGATACTTAGTAAATTTGACGTTGTAGGGTGAACAGTCTGTTGTCCTTCACATTTTCAATCCAGAAAGAAAACTAAATTGATATTTACTCAATGTTGAGTTGTTTTGTTGCCTTTGTAGACATTTTGTATATATTATTATTATTTATTGCTTAGATGGGTAGGACGAGCTTACAGCCCACCTAGTGTTCAGTGGTTACTGGAGCCCATAGACATCTACAACGTAAATGCGCCACCCACCTTGAGATATAAGTTCTAAGGTCTCAGTATAGTTACAACGGCTGCCCCGTCCTTCAAACCGAAACGCATTACTGCTTCACGGCAGAAATAGGCAGGGTGGTGGTACCTACCCGTGCGGTCTCATAAGAGGTCTACCACCAGTATTAGTACAATAGCAGTAGTAGTACAAATATTATTAAACAGCCCACATGTGATGAGTGCCATTCTTCGTGCCAACTTTTCACAATTATGCAGGAAAGTCGCGTAGACGTTATTTGCGGAAGCCATCTGGCTTGCAATAACCAGCTGTGTGAATACGCCACAATTGAATTACCTAGATAATTAGAGAAAATAAAGTTTTTGAAAAGAAAGAGGGCGAACATATTATGTGAGTAGTCAGAGTTGTTGCAGAACGTTATCTGTTAATAAGGTATTGAATTGATCACTTCTCAAGCCTCAACGTGCCGCCGAAAGACCAAAGGCTTTACTTTCCTTATTGAAAGAATGGCTTTGAGGATTCGCATCGTCTTTTGTTCGGATTCAATTCGGGTCAGTGCCAGATATTCGGGAATCGAGAGTCTGGGCGTATTTGTTCTTACAGACGTACGTAACGAGTTGATAAGCTCATACCGATCTGGTATTCGACGATACCAATCCAATATCCCTAACGCAATAAGCGTACGAAGTCTCAAGTGCATTGATATAACGAACATCAAAACGACAGCAAATAGGCATAGTGCGTTAATCTATACTAATATACAAAACTGCAGCGGTTTTTACGGATGTTCCGTTATAACTACTGAACCGTGCATCCGATTGACTTGAAACTTGCTATCCATGCAGAAAATACATGCACGTAATGGATAGGCTAATATTTATATGAGCGTTGGACTGCCTACACCAGTTGCGGGGGCGTTAATGATGAGAATTTTTGTAGGGGTGAGAAATAATAATGTTAATTTTAAATGCCCAGCGAAGCGGACGGGTACAGCTAGTAATATTATATTAACAATGTACGCTTCAGAAGCAGAGATAAAGGCACAAGAATTTATTGTACTAAAGGAACATTGCCCCGAAATACGATAAGAACGAGTGACGCTAGCACATGCTATTCCATTTATTGTTTGTCATAGAAAGTACATCGCTCCGACACTACGTGCAATGAATATACTATAAATCTGATAAATTTAAAAATAAAATCCTTTATTTGTTTTTTTTTAATTGTTTTACTGACACATTGACGATTATATTAAAATGTCATTATTGAGAATATTGAAAACATCTGAAAGACAAAGCGGGGTATTTCAATTGCCATCAAACGTAGTACAAAGATGCTGAAAATCATTGAATTTCAGAACGCAATAGGAGGTCTTATTGATAAAAAGAACTTTTCTTGTAGACATCTTTTGAGCGAAAACAATAATTACATATGAAATAGGTATTGATAAAAAGAACTTTTTCTTTTAGACATATTTTGAGCGAAAACAATAATTACATATGAAATAGGTGAGTACACTGGGGCGCACTTACCACAATTAATAATACAACGTTATTATTTAATTAGTCACTTGGTTTTTTTTTTTTAATTAGATGGCTGGACGTGCTCACAGCCCACCTGGTATTAAGTGGTTACTGAAGCCCATAGACATGTACAACGTAAATGCGCCACCCACCTTGAGATACAAGCTCTAAAGTCTCACGTAAAGTTACAACGGTTGCCCCGCCCTTCAAACCGAAACGCATTACTGCTTCACGGCAGAAATAGGCAGGGCGGTGGTACCTACCCGCGCAGACTCACAAGAGGTCCTACCACCAGTAAAATACTAATATAATAGTAAAAAAATT
Organism: Bombyx mandarina; assembly: GCF_003987935.1. The sequence continues at coordinate 3,811,815 of NW_021011476.1, read as the reverse complement.
GTTAGTAAGATTATTTTAGTTACAAATACGTATATAACGAAACTATTAACAATCCTAAGAGCTAATTGCAAATATTGAATCACTCCAATATATGACAGCATTAAGCTCTAATATGAAAGCTACCGAACAAAATAGGGGATGACGTAAATTAATAATGTTTCGTCTCTCAGTCCTTAATTGCATTTGCTTGTCAATTAACTGACAACCCTGACAGGGAGCCAATCACGACACAGAATATTGCGGCTCACGGTTGCTTGAAGCTTACAACTTACATTTGTATATATACACTAAGAGTATTGGTGTTCGAGAAGTATTTAAAAATAGGGGAAAATGACAAAATCTTCCAGCGAATGTATTTAATGGCTGGGTAGACCGACAGTCTGAATGTTTTTCTTTTTTTAAATGTACCTGATTAGATGAAACGGAATATAAAGGTGGTGGTAGGATAACCTCAAATTATTTCTAAGGGAATTCCCTGTGAAGAATTACGCACAGCTGGAAACAGTCTCGTAAACGCAGAGATTCCAAACGCTCACCAAACCTGGTTTACCAGAACCGTCTTAATCTATGGTATGTATTTCGAATACATAATCTTTGAAATCTACGTTTAAGTCGCTTAGTTAACTTAAAGCTTCCTTCTTTACGTGAACGAAACAGAAACTTTACAGTGGTCAACGGTGTTCGAATCCCGCAGGCAGGTACCAATTTTTGTAATGATATACGTACTCAACAAATGTGCACGATTGACTTTCACGGTGAGACAAGCATGTAATAAAAATCAAACCCTGCGTAATTACTGGTGGTAGGACGTCTTCTTAGTCCGCACGGGTAGGTACCACCACCACCTTGCCTATTTCTACCATAAATCAGTAAGGCGTTTCGACTTGAAAGGCGGGGCAGCCATTGTATTGTATAAAACTGAGATCTTAGAACTCATATCCCAAGGTGGGTGGCGGCATTTACGGTTTAGATGTCTGTGGGCTCCGGTAGCCACTTAATTACCCATCCACCCATCTAAGCAATAAAAAAAATGAATGCAACCGTAGCAGAACTAAAGTCGAACATTCGAGATGATGGCGCATTGATGAAAGGGTTCTCGGTTGCATGGTTCGAAAAGGGCATTGTAGGATCGTACTTACTAAATGGGCGAATCACATCACCTCGTCTTATTTTAAGTAAAACATAAAAAAAGTCAAACTTCTACGACTTCCTTCTGACAAGGAGAAAGAAATAAAAAAAGATACACAGCCTGGTTTTTCCACAGCCTCTTTTTTGTATTTATTTTTTTGCATCTTAATGTTTGAAGAGCTCAGTGAAAAGTGGCTACTACTAAAACCCATAGAATTGAACGTCGTGGTTCGTAGACCATCCTTAATTATCATGAAGTTGGAAAAAAATCGAAGCCAAGAATGGAACGATTGTTCCTCAAGCCAGAATCGTTTTCCAAAGAAGTAGGCACGGTGATGATGCCTATCAGAAACCAATCGGAAGATGCTCTTATTTTAAGACCAGTATATTTTAAAATAATTATGTATAATTGATAAATAAACGCCTTATTTGAAGGCGTGAATTATATACCATAAACAAAAAATAAAATCAAATCGAAAATAAGACGGAAAAACGATTAAAATGTTTAATAATAATAGTTTGAAAAATCGTATGCCGCATTGCGATCTTCCAAATCGATTTAGTTTACACATACGAAAGCAAGCGTCATAGCTCGTAAGTTTAGGTATACTCCTGGAAGTAAGATTTACGTCGGGCCCATATCGATTCCCTGACAGCCTCTCGGGGCTGTATAATGAATCGATTAGAATGCATTTGCCTTGAAACCTTAGGGACGTTTAGGTGAGCTTCCTTTACGTAACAGAGATTTATGTTTTGACATTTATTTATCTGTCAAATTTATTTTTGATTGTCGAACAGTTTTATTAAATGAAAACTTTTTGTTAGGTACTGTATTTGGCGCGCTTTTTAACTAATTTAGAAATGACATTTTGTAGAATTGAGTTTTGATTTTTTTAAGCATTAAAAGCATTAAAGCACAAAAAAATTGCAAACCGGTTCAGAGGCGATCGCCTAATAATACAGGGTGGCCCATAAGTCCTTTGAAAAGTAAAATTTGAATAAAACGAACAGGGCGCGCGTGAGCGGTGCAGGGGAAGCGGGGGGAGTAACTTCGGTTTCTGGGAATTTAGTCGCGATGGAGCGTTTTACCGGAGCGGACCGTGCGTTTTGTGTGCGCGAGTTTTATAAAAACGACAATTCGGCAACCGTTGCGCGGCGTAAATTTCGAGAACACAAAGGTTTACACAACTTTGACGACACTCCAACTCTTCAAACGATTAAGAACTGGGTTGCTAAGTTCGAGGAGACCGGTTCGACGTTAGATAAACCGCGGTTGGGTCGCCCAAGGACGTCACGTACGGAACAAAACATAGACACAGTGACACAGTCTATTCGCGAAAATCCGACACAGTCAACTCGTAAGCGCGCCAGAGCATTAAACGTATCCAGGACATCGTTACAACGGATTTTGAAGAAAGATTTACATATGCACCCTTACAAAATTCAGTTGGTTCAAGAATTAAAGGAAACTGACGGTATTCAAAGACAAAATTATGCGAATGAAATGTTGAATCGGTTTACTTCCTTCAATAACATAATGTTCTCTGACGAGGCTCATTTCCATCTTAACGGGCATGTTAGTAAACAAAATTGCCGCTATTGGAGCCCCATCAATCCAAAACTTAAGCATCAGAAGCCCTTACATAGTCCGAAAGTGACTGTTTGGGCCGCTATGTCAGCCCATGGTATCCTAGGGCCTTACTTCTTTGAGGATGGCAGAGGGCGCGCAGTTACTGTTACGTCGGAGCGATATGTGGCTATGATCGAAGAGTTTTTCATACCAGAATTGCAAAACTTTTCAGGCTTTAATGCCAGGACGTGGTTTCAACAGGATGGGGCCACTTCTCACACCTCTAACACTGCTATGCCCGTTATCCGTCAACTTTTTCCTGGCAAAGTTATCTCTAAGAGAGGAGACATTTCCTGGCCTCCACGTAGTCCAGATCTGACCCCGATGGATTTTTTTTTGTGGGGCTACCTTAAGGCTAAAGTATACGACACAAACCCGCGGTCAATTGAGGCCCTAAAAGAAAACATCCGCAGAGAAATGACAAGCATTTCAGCAGTGACGTGCCGCGCAGTCATCGACAATTTTAGACGTCGTTTGCAAGAGTGCCGTGATCGCAACGGATTACATTTAGGAGATGTTATTTTCAAAAAATAATTCCCGTTTTTTAAGCTTTTTATGTAAATAAAAATTTAATTCATAATGTAATTAGTTTTATTTTAATAATTTTTTTTCATATCAAAGGACTTATGGGCCACCCTGTAGCTATGACACCCTGCTTCACTTCACATGTTTTAATTATGGATGTGCATACGTGCTCTTGATCCCGCTACTGACGAACGGATATCAGAGCTCATAAGCCTCATGACATGCCGATATCTACTTGGAGACGAAAATTCCTGTTATTTCCTACGTTTCTTTTCAATTGCTATGACATTTGACTATCGCTGTGATTCCTGGTGACCGTTTTCCACAATGAGGGAGTCACGCCCATCCGCTAAATAAGGCTTATAAAAGTAGTATTTTAAAATGTTCATGCTCCCGTTATGGCGGTCGGTCAGGTATTCACTTTACATCTAGTGGGCCATGTAATAGAGCTTTTTTTTTTTTTATTGCTTAGATGGGTGGACGAGCTCACAGCCCACCTGGTGTTAAGTGGTTACTGGAGCCCATAGACATCCACAACGTAAATGCGCCACCCACCTTCAGATATAAGTTCTAAGGTCTCAAGTATAGTTACAACGGCTGCCGCACCCTTCAAATCGAAACGCATTATTACTTCACGGCAGAAATAGGCAGGGTGGTGGTACCCACCCGCGCGGACTCACAAGAGGTCCTACCACCAGTGTAGGGTGTAATGCAGCATCAAAAAAAATTATTTACATTTCACTGACACGAGGCAAAGGCCTCAAGCCGCAAGGCGCCATTGGATCGCTGCAGAAATGAATGATGTTACCAAATTTCACATACTATATTTATGTTTTTTTTTATTGCTAAGATGACCGGCAAACGTAGTCACGGCCCGCGGGAGTCGGCAAGGATGACCTCGGAAAACGCACTGTGGATGAACGCAGTGGTTCTAGACAATGTGGTTGAATTATAATCTAATATATAAAATTCTCGTGTCACAATGTTCGTTCCCATACTCCTCCGAAACCGCTTGACCGATTCTCATGAATTTTTTTATGCATATTCAGTAAGCCTGAGAATCGGCTACTATCTATTTTTCATACCCCTAAGTGATTAGGGTTGTCCACCCCTAACATTTTTTTTTTATTTGGACTTTTTTTTGTTATAATGAGGTATTATATGGTTGAATGAGGTTTTGTTATTTTTATTAAATATTCCCTCATCGTTCACAGCACTACATACCTCTTTCACTCATTTACCACATCCTTACACACTTACAATAAGTTAGTTTTTTTTTTTTGTACACTAGAAATTCCCTAGAAATCTTATATATGGCAAAACAACGTTTGCCGGGTCAGCTAGTAACATATAGAAACTCCGGTAGCGAGCACCACGATACTAAAAACGAGATGCACAAATCGTTTCAGACAATTCCCAAAATTATTTTGTTTATTATTTGTTCTTATAGAAAAAAAAAAGTATGGACATACAAATATACATTTTTCAATTAAATGAGGAACAACTATATCATTTACTTTGATAACCTATAGCTTGAGTTACAGTCGAAAACGAAAAAAGTATTTAATTCAAAGATTATAATCTAACAAAAAATTCAACATTATGTAATACAATATATTTATATTATTTACTATTTGAATTATGCGAGTTTTTCCAAAAAAAATAAGTGTGTTAAATTATTATTATTTTTAAAACAAATATTTAGAAAAAAGTATTTACTCACATTAAAAATGACAGTTCCAATTTTTTTTTTTTAAAACAACANTTTTCCAAAAAAAATAAGTGTGTTAAATTATTATTATTTTTAAAACAAATATTTAGAAAAAAGTATTTACTCACATTAAAAATGACAGTTCCAATTTTTTTTTTTAAAACAACAGTCTAGAGAGTCACTACAACATCATTGCACTATTCAAATTTCGAACGAGACACATTCTTCGAATTCGCTATGTCCGCCAAGGAAACACGTCTACGCGCCTTCGCGGCCTTACTTGAACTAAAGCACAGATTAAACTCACTAGTTACTGAAGTATGAAATGATATTTCCAGCTTCGAACGACACTGTTCTACCTAGAAAAATATTTTCAAACAAATAATTAGACTATTGGATTTAGAAGAATGATTAAACAAACACAGTGAATCATGTATAATAAAAATATAGTTTGGCTGTAAACACTTCACGTGAACTGGTGGACCGATGTGACAATTTCGTAATTGAAGTCCGTAATATTCCACGTAAAGTTTTTAGGTTATGAAAAAAAAAAAGAAAAACTTTCCCGGAAACGGAACGATTCAGAGATCGATCATAAAATTAAATTACTTAAATTTCGATTGGACAACGTCCGTAGGGTGATTTAGTTTGTAACAATTCATTCACTTTAGGCAGCAGGCTGGCTTTGCCTCTGGCATTGTTGACGTTAACGGGCTACAGTAACCACTCACCGTCAGGTGGGCCGTACACTGGTCTGCCTACGAAGGCAAAAAAAAACCATTATAGATATTTGTTGGTAGCGTTTGCTCTGAACCGATGATTGAACTTTTCTTGATTCGTTTGTTAAAATTAATTCATTAATTAAAAAGTAACAAAAGCACCAACTAGGAAACATACCTATTTTTAAATATAGAATAGAATAATATGAATCCCATTTTTTTATTATATTTATTTTTTTATTGTATAGATGGGTGGACGAGCTCACAGCCCACCTGGTGCTAAGTGGTTATTGGAGCCCATAGACATCTACAACGTAAATGCGCCACCCATCCTGAGATACAAGTTCTAAGGTCTCAAGTATAGTTACAACGGCTGCCCCACCCTTCAAACCGAAGCTCATTACTGCTTCACGGCAGAAATAGGCAGGGTGGTGGTACCCATCCGCGCGGTCTCACAAGAGATCCTACCACCAGTGCTTCTAGATCAACAGCAATACGCAACACGTAAGTAATAGGCGGAAGGCCAAATTATGTTTCCTTTATTTTTATATGGGCTACCAACATTACAACACAGACAAACACGTAAACATAACAAGTAGCGCTTAGATTAATCTCACACTAAATGTTTTCTCAGTTGCAGGTCGGTGCATGCGGTTGCGAAAGAAGCGGTTGGTGTTTTGAGTATATAAAAATTGTAACATTATTACGCATTACTACCGTTGTCAGCTACTAAAGAGCTAGACTGATTTAAGACAAAAAATCATGAAATACACACATACACCTTTGCAGTATTTTTTTGGATTACGCGAGCTTTATACATACTGGTGGTAGGACCTCTTGTGAGTCCGCACGGGTAGGTACTACCACCCCGCCTATTTCTGCCGTGAAGCAGTTTCGGTTTGAAGGGCAAGGCAATCGTTGTAACTATACTGAGACCTTAGAACTTATATCTCAAGGTGGGTGGCGCATTTACGTTGTAGATGTCTATGGGTTCCAGTAACCACTTAACACCAGGTGGGCTGTGAGCTCGTCCACCCATCTAAGCAATAAAAATAATAATCTAATATTACTTTATGGCTTAATCTCATTTATCTCTATTGCGGAGTAGTCATGCCTTCCTGCTTGAAGGATCTTTCGTTTCTTCTCTCGTCCACCCACAAAAGCAATAAAAATAAAAAGGTAATAAATAAATAAATAAAAATACACAGGATCACTAATCACAAAAACACGAGTTGTAAATGACAGGTGAGCCCTGCCTTTGTCTGCGACATTATTTAAATACTTTAAAAACAATAAATCATAATCTTGCCTATTCTATTCAGTTTCGAAGGCTATCCTACCGTAGCCCACGTGTTTTAGATTCAATTAAGACTATGTTCTCACAGTTAAGATGCAACTTCCACCACCGTAGGTGTAAATTTGCAATGCGAAATAATTTATGGGTCAAAATATATGATTAACGGTTTATAGTTCGGTATTTGCTGGATTAATTGGTGTCAATGTTGCCAATTTTCTTTACAGAGCATATCTGTATTTTGGAGTATAGAAAATTAGTTATTCCTCTAAAACTCTTGTATTAATCTTTATAAGGATTTTTTTATTGTCCTCGTAGGCAAACGAGCACACGACCCACCTGATGGTGAGTGGTTGCCATCGCCCATGGACTTCAGCAATGCCAGGGGCAGAGCGAACCTGCTGCCCACCGTTAAGTACTATGTCTATTATGTATATAATAATATGTATTTTTAAAGAAGGTCTGCAGAGGTTTTTTTATTGCTTTAGTAAATAGAGATGGGCCTTCAAACGACTTAATCTAGGGAGCTTTCAAGCATTATAACGTCGAAATTCGACATACGACAGTAATAGGCAACTCATTGGTTCATACATGGATGGACTCACAAAGCGCATAATATATTAGTTGGTATGGCATACACGATCAATTCGTTGGTATCCATGTTATATGTCGCATAAAATATTAGTAAAATTTAGCATAACTAGAACGAATACTGGGTGTCTGATCGGACAAAATATGATTCATAAATATGTAAAGTAAATGGAATGGTTTATGGTGCTTTTTTATTGTTTATAGGGATGAACTAAATCACGAATAACAGCAAATTGCGAATCCCACCGCCTTAAGACTTGCGATCTATGCCGCAATGGTATATATAGTTTAGCTATACGAAAATTATATTTTTTGCGGATTTGATTTGGTATTATTTCGTGAGCATGATTGAAAATTGGTAGCAGCGTGCGGTGTCTGAACATCGGCATAATCGCATCGCTGGAAATGCTTAGACCGAGCGTCTTATCCTTTAGACCACGACGACTTTAATTTTCCTAGTAATAATAAAATGACTAGGACGACTTGCCTTTGATCATGTCTTTCCTAAATTCACTCACATGACATCCATAAAAAATTACCTTTTAAAATTATCAAAATTTTAACCTCGGAAAATTATCAACATTTTAAAAAATACAGTTGGCCCCACAATTCTGCTCTCTAGAACGTAGTCGTCAGTCGTAGAATGAAGCCGGACGTGAGCCCATCAAACGCAAGACCAACATAAAGAATGTACCTAATATTAAACGGATACGTGGTCTTTCTAAGTGCACGATAGGGTGACTATATTATCCACTTTTTTTTTCTACCTATGCTGATAGCCTTGAGAGGTTATGTCAGCGTTACTCTAGCGTGTAGGTGAGCTCTCGGGGCTCAAACCGGAGGTATTGCTAACACTGGCCCTAGCAAGAGCAGTGCTTCGCAGAATCTGCCACGAAATCAGAAACGCGACCCACTGAGCAGATCCGTAGAGAAACTCAGTGGGAAATATCCGTACTTATGAGTTTAAATGATACGCAAAATAAATGAAATTTGATTCATTCAACGCGAAAGTATTTGATAGTATGCAATATTTCAAAACATTAAAACTTCTTCTTCCTATTCGTACACTCTTGACAGAGTGGTCGTGGTCATGCATCAGTCGGATCCTGCGATACCGATGCTCTCGCGATGCGACGCCATGTGGCACGATGTTTCGCAGAGTGAGAGCAAACATTTATATTGAAGTGAGTAACAAATTTTATGAGGTCGCTCCATCGTGTTGGAGATCGTCCGCGAGATCTTTTGCCCTCGACTTTCCCTTGCACCACCAACCGCTCAATGGAGTCCTCATTAAAACTATGAGATATAAAAACGAACAGTTAAAATTTTTGTTTGAGTCATACGATAAACAAGAAAGTTGTAGTGAGTTAGTTAGTTTAATCTTCAAATTTTTTTAACGATGCCCTTCTTAAAAGAGAGTTTTTCGCAATGATATCACCGGATTTTCTTTCTATTCAAATAGTGTACGTAATATTTTATTTTGTTAAAACTAAATTCGCACTAAGCGCACCTTTGACTCTAAAGTTAGGAAAACGTCCAATATATTTAGGACACAACATGGTCACCCCATATTTCAGTGGAACATGTCTTCTTTATTGACTTTCCTGATAGCAGTAGTAAAACTGGGCTCTTAGTTCAGACAGACGGCGCAACGGTCACCTTCAGCCCCTTACAAGTTATGAACATAATTGATTTTGCTCGTAATGTTTTACTTGCTTGGTAGTGCCAGCATTAAAACTACGAAATGCTCCTTAAAATGCTTATTTTTTATCCTATCTAATTACCAGTAGTTAGCTTTTCGTTTTGCCGGGTGGGTACGCGAGCTGACGGGACTCACTCTGAGAGACTGCGTCACCCCTAATAAGAGTAGCTTTTTGCTGAATCTACACGATCAGATCGGAATCGCGACCTACTGAGAAGATCCGGCGAGAAACTCCGTAGGTTATATCGGTGGGTCATTTTGCCGAATTATTCCGTGTAATTTTTTTATTGCCCTTGTAGGCAGACGAGCATATGGCCCACCTGTTGCTGAGTGGTTACCGTCGCCCATGGACTTCAGCAATACCAGGGGCAAGCCAAGCCGCTGCCTAGCGAAATGAAAATGAAATCGTATTATTTTTAACCGTGATATTGACAGTGTCAACAAATTAATAAATAGGAATCGCGTTTCGTGCATTATTGTTTCAGAAAAAGTTGTCTTAAATCAGCTCTCACTTGGACGTTTTTCTTCTTCTTGTCCGTCCTAATCCCATATTCTGTGGGGTAATTGCAGCATATCCTCTTATCTTGCTTCATAGGTATTTGGAATGAGCTTTACGACCAGCCGCCTGCCAGACCGCAACCCAACTTGGGTTATCTATCTTAGTGTGTCTCCAGCTTTACAACCAGCCGCCAGCCAGACCGCAACCCGACTTGGGTTATCTATCTTGGTGTGTCTCCATATGTCCATTGCAAGGTACCAAAGGACTTTTTTGTTTCTTTCTTTCTTTTGAAGTTTGTTTTGCTTCATATTTCAGCTCTCGCCTAGACCGAAAACATAAAATAGCAGATCAGTTTGAACATAGTTTTTTATTAGAACTAGGTTGGTGAACGTGACCTGATGTTTTATTTATTTATTAAGTTGCACCAACAAAGTGATCATCAATACAAAGCATTGACAAATTGACAAAAGTTCGTGGCAGATGTCACCTCAATTATAGGTTAAGCCATAATGTTAAGCCATCATAGAAGACCACATACTACAAAACAGAAGATAGAAGTCCATAAATGACTTAATTAATCGAGTTTCGAATTTTAAGAGATATTAGATTAGATTAGATTAGATTAGATATTCGAATTTTAAGAGTTAATTCAATTTCGTATACATAACCGCTTCGCGATAGAATTAAGAGCGTAATACCGCCACTTATGTTACGTGCGATTTTTTTATTATACAGTGTAAGAAAAAACATACCTTCCTGCGGTATCTCAACATAAGCATAATGCCTATTATACCTTTTTAAAAAAAAGCTAATAGTGTGCATAAACTTGACTGACGATTGTAGTTATCGCAGCTGATTACTGCGCTGAGGGTCGTGAGTTCGATTTTAATATCGGACAAATATTCATGTCCCTACACGAGTATAAAAAAGAGAGTTTTTATTCTGAATGAAACATTTCAACTATGGTATAATAGGCTATAACTAGGTATGTTACAATTTTTAACCTATTACATAGAAAAATAAGCAGTAACATTTTGTTAACTCCCATATTATATTGTGTGTTTATAGTGTATATATATATATAATGTAATTTTCGAAATAATGTTAAACAAAAATCTCGTTATCGTGTTGAAGAAGTAGCGTGTTATAAAAGGGTTTTGGAGATTTTTTTCTTTTCGTGTTAGAGTGGAACCATGCTATAGGTTATTAGATTATTCATTCATTCATATCTATATATTAATAAGTGAACCAAAAACTTTGTATCTCTTTTTACGAAAGTTGCGCGGACGGAGGAGTATGAAATTTTCTACACTTATAGAGAATATAGAGAAGAAGTGCACAATGCTAATATTTTTTTTAAAATAATGCATAAAAGATACATTAAATGAATAAAGAAAACATTACACACACTACATACCATGTATTTGACGCACACACGCATGCATATTATTTATTGTCAAACTTTGGTTCTTGACGTCTGTTGTCAAATTGAGAATAGATTAAACATTGTTTGTCTTTGTAAATATTTTTTATAGTGTAGTCTTCGCGAAATTTGTGATTATAGAAGTATAAAATACAACCATAATAGTGTACAAACTTACAATTCCAATTAAAAACAGTCGAATTTCAACTACTGCGGACGTCTAGTTCATATTATTAACCATTATAAACAAAAATTAAGTGACAGAATCTTCACTCTTGACGTGCTTACTTACTAACTTAACCATCAACATCAACCCATAACTGGTGGACTTTAAGAGCAACGCTTTTAGCCATATAACACTAAAAAATTTATAACCACTTGGAAAGTTTCATTTAAGGGATATCCCTACAGCGTGAAAGATGATGGATAATGTTCGAGATGATAAATTATTCGTAATTTAAAATGATTGGGGCTTAGTACCTCAAAGATGTCACACCTGGACACATGAGGTCGAAGTCATTTATTTCTTGAGTGTCCCACCCTTCGAACAGGAAGACTTAACAGCTTCCAAACAGGAATATGCGGAATGGTCATGGGCTTTTGGATGAATTTGGATTTACAGTGGCCACAGCAAATTACAATGAACTTTTAACTATACATAAATCATTACTCATGCTGATGGATTCATCATAATCACAGAGCCTAAGCTTCTGGGGCTATAAACTTCAAGTTTGGGCACTTCATACCTTTTATGCTGTAAGCATCCACTAAGGAGGGATTTTTGGAAATATCATCTCTTATGAGTTAAAGCAACTGTATACAGGAAGTTCCTTACTTTGAAAGGAATAAATACGCAATTAAATATTTCCTTAAAAAATGCTTAGGAATATTTTTTTTTATAAATAATACACACATAATGTTGTTATTGTTTATTGTTGTAATTTATTGTGCACAAATACAATACCCGTGCGAAGCCGCGGCAGGTCGCTAGCTTTAAACATAAAAATCCAACGAAATACCAAAGCTAAATTTTGTTAACAGATTAAAATCATTAATTTCCTCAAAACATTTCGCTGTTTCGGTATCATTCAAAGAATGTCTTCGTTTCAAATCATAACTTAAGCCGAGGATTGTTTTAAATAATCACAACTTTTGTGATGGCTCCACCTATTCAATTGTGTTCCTTCGCGTCCAACTTAGAAAATCTCTACCCGAGTTACAGAAATTAAAAGTATTAATTTATTCAAGAAGGAATGATGGATGAACGAAGAAAAATTTGTTACATTAAATTTATATTTGGGTTTGCAGTTTCTTTTTGGATCGAGTAATAGAATAGATAGAATAGATAGATAGAATAGATAGATAGAATAGATAGATAGAATAGATAGATAGAATAGATAGATAGAATAGATAGATAGAATAGATAGATAGAATAGATAGATAGAATAGATAGATAGAATAGATAGATAGAATAGATAGATAGAATAGATAGATAGAATAGATAGATAGAATAGATAGATAGAATAGATAGATAGAATACTTACTGGTGTGAGTCACCTCTTGTGAGTCCGCGCAAATAGATACCACCATCCTGCCTATTTCTGCCGTGAAGCAGTAATTTGTTTCGGTTTGAAGGGTGGGGCAGCCGTTGTAACTATACTTGAGACCTTAGAACTTATATCTCAAGGTGGGTGGCGCATTTACGCTGTAGATGTCTATGGGCTCCAGTAACCGCTTAACACCAGGTGGGCTGTGAGCTTGTCCAGTCCAGTCCAGTCCAGTCAGCTTGAACCAGAACCAAAAATCTGAAAAATTACTACTATGTTTAATTTTTTCTAATGGCCTTTTATTTGCTCACGATTTGCATTTCATTGATTAGAATTTTGATATTGTTTGTAGCATTAGCTGCGTTACAGATAAAGGACTTGTAAAAAATCGATTCAACATTTTGATTCTTGTACACCAAAGAAATTTTTGTTGTGGATAGGAAATTTCATATTCTTCTCTTCATGGCGGAATGAATCTGCGTTTTACCGTTACGGGACTATTTGCTTATTGCTTGTTTAAAATAGATTTTGTGTGCGATATTATGCAGCCAAAAATTGATTATGTTTCATTGATCCTGAACTATTTCAAGCAATTGTAAATATCTGCTTTGCTGTACAAAAACCTTGTTTTGACCTTGCTTAATGTTTCCAAAACAACCATAGCAAAGTCGTTCCTTTACAGTACAATTTTGAGCCAACAAACTGCACGAGCCATTATACAAAAATATAGTGCGGTGTGAACATTGGGTTATTTGGAAGTTAAGGACCCAATAAACACACTTTGTGTAACAAAATTTAGTACGAAACACGACATTTTAAAATGAAGTGGAAAATTGTGGTTTACAAAACAAGAATACTGTAAATACTCATAATAAAATTGTACAGTCAAATGTTTTGAGTTTCATTTCAATGCACTCGACTTGTTTTTCTGAGTCTTTTTATCACGCCTTTAAACAAACGTCAATACTTAAAGATCATTTATTTCACACCAGTAAAAGGATCCAACATTCATCAAACCTTCCAAATTGCACGATTATTTCAATGAATGAGTTTTACTGCGATATATAAATCAGATATCAAAAATAGTGCATGTACTTCAGTGGACATGTATTGGAAAACTCACCTAGCCATCCTCTCATTTACCCATCCACACGAACTTAGAATAGTCCCTTAGTCTACCGGACAATAGATAGTGAAAAAGAAAATAAAAAAATAAAAGTTTGGGAAATCAGTAGTCGGTATCTTCTATAGACCGCATTATCATTCATATAGAACATAATCATGTTCCTTTCCCCTAAGGAAATTTGATAGTCGTCAGAGAGTTCTCCTTGATTACGCAAATACGCCTTATGTGAGTACCTCCAAATAATAAATTAAAAGTTAAAAAAAAACCTTTACGTTCTCCTAAATGTTTTTAAACACGTTAACTCCATTACCAAACGCCGTTTTAATATTTAAACAGGCCTCTAACATTGTTTTAACAATGATGAATGGGTTTACACGTTAGGGTTTTTGAAATTTTTAAAGGCTATCTAATGAGTGATTAATTGTATCGTGAAACCCTTTCCACTGATTTATTTCACAAACAATAAATCCTTTTTTCACTGCGACTGGATTCGAATAGTCGATATTATTAATCTCAGTTAATTAAGCTACGTTAAGCTACGCCAGTTAATTGAGGTCACGTGGAAGGAAAGAGAAGTCGAGGAAGATTGCCAACCAGGTGGACGGACATTATCAAGGAGGCCACAAACACCAGCGTCCCGGGCGCCATTAAGCAGGCCGAATGCAGGCAACATTGGAGGAAGCTGGTGCAAAAACTGGACCAAGGTGGTCACGACCCTCAGTAATGAGGAAACGACAAAGAAGAAGAAGCCACGTTAATACAGTACATACAAGTGGACAAGTCAATAGCTTATAATTTTTGTTTGTTTATTAACACAATAAATATTTTAAGCTTGTATCAACAGAAAGCAGAGAAACAGGAATTCGTCAAACCAATTTAGTTACGTAATTAACATTAACTAAAAACACAAAAAATAGCTGTTAAAAGTGATCGTGAATAAAAATGAGAAGAATAAACAATTTCATTTTGTTTTCGAATGTGTTTTAAAGTTTTAAGCATTTTGGAACGGTTTCCTTATCGTATCTTTTATTTGTGGGCTGAGGTGTTAAACAGAAAAAAATGTAACAATGAAAAATGTTACCAAAAATCGACATCTTTTTCCAGTGAAAATTCACCTAGAAAACTGAACGTATTTCTATGGATTCAAGTTACCGTAAATTTTTAGAAAATAATAACAATATTTTATATTTTAATCTATATATATAAAAATGAATTGCTGTTCGTTAGTCTCGCTAAAACTCGAGAACGGCTGGACCGATTTGGCTAATTTTGGTCTTGAATTATTTGTGGAAGTCCAGAGAAGGTTTAAAAGGTAGATAAATATGAAAATGCTCGGAATTAAATAAAAATAACAATTTGGTTTTTCATTTGATGTGTCCCCCCTCAGACGGATTCCTTTTGTTTTTTTTAAGTTTATTTTATACAAAAGCTTAGGTCTTTTATTTATCGATTGAGGCACTACAACGTCTGCCGGGTCAGCTAGTAATAAATAATAAAATAGTGTTGTTATATTTGAAACTTGGTTTGTTCGCAAGGACTTGATCAAAAAACTTCAAGTGTTTGTGAATAGGTGCCTGCGTCAGATTTTGAAAATCTTTTGGCCTGAGAAGATCACTAACAAAGAGCTGTGGAGGATCACTAAGCAGACACCAATGGAGAAGGAGATCCTTACGCGGAAGTGGCATTGGATTGGTCACACTTTGAGAAAGCCCGATGCCCACCTATCAAAGAGAGCACTGACCTGGAAAGTGTCTGGCAAAAGGAAGAGAGGCCGCCCCAAAACAACTTGGCATCGCTCGGTGGAGCAGGAGCTAGGGGTCTTGGGCATGACGTGGGAAGAGCTAGAACAAACTGCCCAAGACCGATATAAATGGAAAAAATTTATTCGAGCCCTACACCCCAGCAGAGGGTAATAGGAAAGAATGATGATGATGATGATGTTGTTATATTTATTTCACTAATACTCCAGAAATTTATCTGAATACCAATTTTATTCGTTTTTATTGTTGTATCGTTGAATCTTTTCATTATTTGACTCTTTATTTGTTGTTTAATCATTTCTTAGTACAAACTCAAATAGAAATATCAAAAAAGAACTGAGTTTAAATCGGATACCCGTAATATATCTCTTTATATCTCTTTACCCTAGACAAACTTTTCGAATGACATTAATTATGACTGATTGTAGTGAATGGAGCCACTAAATCGACACCCGCATAAGCATTTCTCACATAACAAGCTCCCATAATAATAATGCTTAATTGTTTTAAGTTGCTCATGTAACTTACTAAGCTGCATCATGAATTACTTAAAGGAATGAGGCGAACACATGTGACAAAATAAGTTAAACAGTCAAAAAATTACGGTTCAGTCAAATTGTTTCCGAGAGAGCCGTAGTTTTGAAGCATTCGTCAACTAATTAGTGAGACGGTCGTACTCATATATATTTTTTTATTTATTTTTTATTGCTTAGATGGGTGGACGAGTTCACAGCCCACCTGGTGTTAAGTGATTACTGGAGCCCATTGACATCTACAACGTAAATGCGCCACCCACCTTGAGATATAAGTTCTAAGGTCTCAGTATAGTTACAACGGCTGCCCCACGGAAACGCATTACTGCTTCACGGCAGAAATAGGCGGGGTGATGGTACCTACCCGTGCGGACTCATAAGAGGTCCAGTAAAATCATATCGAATGATATATCTATAACAGGCTTGATAATCCTGAGGCATTTTTATTATTTAACATGTGCTCACGAGAGACTTCCACTATCGTTTAAAAATCAAACCCACAAGTGAAATTCGCGTAACAAATTAATTATTGATAATACATAGAACGCATTGCGAGCACGCACGAGTGGGTGTCACTGCCTGCCTATTTCTGACGTGAATATCTAAAGAGAGAGTTCAGATGTGAATGATGGGGCAGCCCTTTTTAAGTCCAATTGAATCTTCTATCTTTGTGGGCTTCAATAATCACCTCGTGGCCTCGTGAATATCATATATATTTCATTATCATTTTTTTCTGGTAGCTATAAAATTTTGTTACTGTTATAAGGTTATCTATACTTAATATTATAAAGAGGAAAGATTTGTTTGTTTTTTTGTATTGAATAGGCTCCGAAACTACTGAACCGATTTGAAAAATTATTTCACTATTTGGAAGCTACACTATTCCCGAGTGACATAGGGCTATAATCTTATTATTGAAAAAAATTATAAATCTTTACTAAAACTCAAATAATGTAACCCGAGGTGTAAAAAAAATTACCTAAAATATTCTTTACATCGCGTGCCCTGCGAAAACTATTGATGATAGAATAATATAATGTACTACGACTTTGTAGAACACATTATTAATTACAAAAAGTGTCCCGACAGCATATTATGTCTAACTATTGTAGTTATGCCGCAAAAAGTGTTCTTTTATTTTAAAAAATAAAACAACGTCAAATATCGTTGATTTTTTTGTTAAAGACCCGAGCGGAGCCGGAGCGGGCCGCTAATTTAAACTAAAAACAAACTTCGGCACGTCGCTAAAAATATGTACCCTTGAATGTCACAGTGCTTTTTCATTAGCACATCTGTTTCATTGTTTTATGGTGATGTTTATGTTAACGTAATGTAAATACATTTTTATTAGTACTGGTAAATAGAAGTACTTGTAGCCTACTAATATGCTTGTTGCCTGCCTGTTTCTGCCGTGAAGCAGTAATGCGTTTCGGTTTGAAGGTTGGGGCAGCCGTTGTTGTACTGTAAAAATTGAGACCTTAGAACTATTATCTCAAGACAGGTGGCAGCATTTACGTTGTAAATGTCTATGGGCTCCAGTAGCCACTTAACATCAGGGATCGTCGTGGAACCTCTGGATCTGCGGAGGGACTTCGGTTTCCTCTGGATTTTGTACCGTATGTTCCATGGGGAGTGCTCTGAAGAATTGTTCGAGATGATACCGTCATCTCGTTTTTACCATCGCACCGCCCGCCACCGGAGTAGAGTTCATCCATACTACCTGGAGCCACTGCAGTCATCCACAGTGCGTTTCCATAGGTCTTTTTTGCCACATACCATCCGGCTATGGAATGAGCTCCCCTCCACGGTGTTTCCCGAGTGCTATGATATGTCCTTCTTCAAACGAGGCTTGTGGAGAGTATTAAGCGGTAGGCAGCGGCTTGGCTCTGCCCCTGGCATTGCTGAAGTCCATGGGTGATGGTAACCACTCACCATCAGGTGGGCTGTGAGCTCGTACAGCCAGTTAAACAATAAAAAAAGCAGCCCAAAATGAAACGAACAATAATTGATTAAGCATAGCTATTGGTGGTATTTATCGATAATTACTGGGATACTCCCTTAAATGGGAGTTTATCGTCGTGCGAAATAACGTTTTGATGCTGTCTTCATATAATTACGAATGGATTCGCTTTGCAGACCTAATCCAATGTGGTAAATAAAAATAAAATAAAATAATAAACGATAAGCTAAGGGACAACAGATACCGTAATAATTTATAACTATTCATTTAATTTTATCTATTTAAAAACAACAGCCCTTGTTGTGAGGTCGTCACCCCTTTGCCACAAAAACGTTCACCCTGTTCGCTTCCAAAGCAATAATTTAGTGATGGGATGGATAGTTTTGTATCGATAAAATTTCAATTAGGAATTTTACATTCAATTAAAAAGAAAAGATTTGCACAGCAGAAAATAATTCGATAT
This sequence comes from Bombyx mandarina, assembly GCF_003987935.1. The sequence goes on along the minus strand of NW_021011476.1, from coordinate 3,793,204 downwards.
AAAATATGTTTGGTTTGTCCGCCTGCTGCCGAGGGTTGTTCCTAAGTCGATAAATATCACAGCGTAACTGCCGCGGCTCATGCGAAATATGAGCTAGAAGTGGAATGCTCTTTTCCAGTAGAAATAAGTGTACGCTATGACCTATCAATCTTTATGGGCAAGCTACACATAGCTACGGTAACCAATTCCTTTCTTACCTTAAATTTCAGTGCTCTCAACAAATTATATTTGAAATACGAACAGAAACAGATCATTTGAAATAGTTATTTAGATCAATAATGAACACAGTTAAGTTCATTTTGTTAAGAGATGTTGTACATTTATCATGAATTTTTTTCGTGGAAGCAAAATGTGAAATGTTTGTATTAGCATGCACGCTTGATAAATGACAATAACCAACGCTTCAAATTTCATACTTATAATAAAAAACTTAAATACTTATGCAACACCTAAAAGATTCTCCCTCTATCGACAAACACAATAGCCGGTCGCAGTTACGTCACTACTTTATTATTATTATTGAGACAAGAGATAAGACGTTACAAGTTTAACTGTAGCACTTAAGCCCTTTTACTACTGAGCCTCTCACTTGTGAGATTAATTATTTAAAACGTCGAACAGTTCATCTGGCGGTTTCATGAGAAGCATCAAAGTTTATTTAAAGAAATTAATTTGGAGATGGCGCTTCAAACAGCATCCATTAACTTAATTGTTTATAAATAAATAGTCGAGGAAATTAATGAACATTATTGTTTTGTTAGGGGTTGTTAGAGCCGAAAAATGTGGCATTAGCATAATTCCGAGTCACCCAGAATCGACGAGTTAGATAAACACCCAAAGGTAATTGAAACTAGTTTTACGATTAAATACATATGTTTTTTTTACTGTTTTTAAATTGTTTCCGACGTTTCTATTCGAAATTCTTTACAGTTTTCGTGGTCGCAGACGACCGAGGTGATCTTCGTCCATTTTAAAATATTGTAACATCGAAACCTGAGTCTGCTACGAGTACCTAACTACCGTGCACTATCTTGCTAAAGGAAAATGTCTCGCAAGAACTGAAGAGAATACCAGATACCCAAGTATCTTTATAACAGGACTGAATCGTAGCTTGGAGCTTGGACGCTTTATTATTCCTTCATCGTGGAAGATTACCGTCAGTATATGCTAGCAATATAATTACTTAGAAAAATTCAGTACCTATCTGCGGGATTTTTACCCAGTTTCGGTTGCTTTGCTTCGATACGATTACAATCGATGAATCGACATCTCTAGGCAGCAGCTTGCCTACGGTAAGCAGTGGCTTGGCTCTGTCCCTGGCATTGGTGACGTCCGTGGGCGACGATAATCACTCACCATCAGGTGGGCCGTATGCTCGTCTGCCTACAAGGGCAAAGCAAATCATTTTTGATGTTTTCTCGTAGGGTTTGCTCTATGTTAACCAATAATTGAAAAAATAAAAAAATATAAAATAATAAAATATCCGTATCGGTATTCTTTAGGCACAGCTTAAATAATATGTAATACTTAATAATAAGTATAAATATGTACCTAAAATGCCGGTACCGAAACCCACGAATATCTAATAAGCTCATTGTGTTTTTTTGACAAAGTCAGTTTTATTTTTATACTATAATTGTATTTTGCAGAGCACTTTATGAATACAATTTTACAATATTTCAGTTCGAAGCTGTTTGGAAACAATTGCGTCATGAGCACATGTGAATTCGTGACAATATAGGCCAGTGCCTCGCCAATATAAGCTCGATTTCTAAATTGGTGTGGCATGACATCATTCAGAATGCAACAACTATTGTACTCATTTATAATGTACGACTGATACTCGTACGACCTCAAAACTGTTCCGATTGAGACGTAAACTACGCGTTTTGATACGCTTGTTTTATTTTATTTATTTAATTGATACGATTTACTTGCTACCAATTTCATAGGAAGCTTTTTTATTATTATTATTGCTTAGATGGGTGGACGAGCTCACAGCCCACCTAGTGTTAAGTGGTTACTGGAGCCCATAGACATCTACAAACGTAAATGCGCCACCCACCTCGAGATATCAGTTCTAAGGTCTCAGTATAGTTACAACGGCTACCCCACCCTTCGAACCGAAACGCATTACTGCTTCACGGCGGAAATAGGCGGGGTGGTGGTACCTACCCGTGCGGACTCCCAAGAGGTCCTACCACCAGTGAGAATAAAGCTATATCATTTTATTGAGTATTTATTCAATCAAGTATTATTTTACCGGTAGATGTGTCGCAATTTTCCGAAAACATTTGTTAAAGAAAGTGGTATACAAACTACACATTCTTCATTATAAGCCCTATCATCTCAAAATACTCGTACACGGCTATAATAAGTTTCACGTGGCATAATTACACAACATAGCTATCACGAGTGAGCTATCCAAATATTCCCTGGTTGTAAGGAATTCTAATTCGTAGAAATCGATAACATTCGTGTTCATATTTAAGCATATCTTTTTTTTTTTGCCTACCTATGCTGATAGCCTTGAGAGGCTATTTCAGCTTCGCACTAACATGTAGGTGAGCTCACCGGTCTCAAACCGGAGTGTTGCTAACACTGACCCTAGCAAGAGCCGTGCTCCGCAGAATCTACCACCGGATCGGAAACGCGACCCACTGAGAAGATCCGGCGAGAAACGTAATGGGCTGTGTCTATGGGTTAATTCGCTTCTCGAGCCCTTCGTCCCAAGCTACGGGTTCGACGAGGACGGTGACCGGTGCTTATGGTACCTAAAAGCACCGTTAATGGATCGGTCATATCTTGGTGTTCCGATTATCGTATCGGATGAACTAATATACCCATCCCCGTTTAATCAGACTGCTAGACGCGCGGATTACCTACTAATTTTTTTGCGAGCTATGTACAGAATGCAAATTCTACACTCCAAAAGCTTGCACAGGAAACGCATATGTGTTTTGTTTACGAAAAAAAAAGTCGAGTCTTTCATTTGACCGCCAGCACTAAATACAGTACAGACTGACAGTACAGAGTTCTTTTTTTTTTCAACTTAATCTTTGGTGGACTCCGTGGGATCTTCCAGCTCCTACGGGCTGAGAGGAGAGCCCACGGGGCTCAGCCTGATAGAGTTTCCTATCACTAGTGCTATCACAAGAGCAGTGCTTCGCAGAATCTATCACCGGATCGGAATCGCGACCCACTGAGAAGATCCGGCGAGAAACTCAGTGACTTGTTTCTGTGGTTTCCTATTCTATACCTATAACTGAGTTTGCATGTACTATTGTGCATGGTGTCCAAAAACAAAGCTATACTTTGTCGGTTATACGGCTTATACCTATACTAATAGCTTTTCTGTTACAAGAATTGATAATATACGAGCCTAGAACTCATCGGCTGTCGCACGTTTACGGTAGCCATTGGACACCGCCACAATGTCAATGGCGTCACTCATCTTGAGACATAAATTTTGAGAGACGTATGTAAGCGTATGTTATACTTTCGGGGTGAATCATCTAGTTTCAGTGGTATGACAAAAAAAAACAAATTAAGAAGAGGGTAGACTAATCTGTCTACCTCTAACATAACATTAATCTTCTTCTTCTTCTTTGTCGTTTCCTTATTACTGAGGGTCGTGACCACCTTGGTCCAGTTTTTGCACCAGCTTCCTCCAATGTTGCCTGTATTCGGCCTGCTTAATGGCGCCCGGGACGCTGATGTTTGTGGCCTCCTTGATAATGTCCGTCCACCTGGTTGGCAATCTTCCTCGACTTCTCTTTCCTTCCACGTGACCTACAACTATTACTTTTTCCAAGTTCTCAGGATTTTGTCACATTTTTTGAACATTAATCACGGTGATTGTAATAGCGCTGAAATATCTGAAATTAATGCAATGTGAAAATCGTGGTTAATTTTTGTGTAGAATTGTAGTGGTTTTTTATCGCCTTTTTAGGCAAACGAGCACACGGCCCACTTGATGGTGAATGGTTACCGTTGCTCCTGGACGTCGCTCGCGTCAGCAATGAAGACTAATTAATTATTCATCGAAATTTGAGAATCTAGTACTAAGTAAACTTTATTAAATTTACAAAATTTAAACCGTAAAATTAGTTATCAATAGAAACCCGCAAAAATCAATAGTTTGAAGAAAAAAAAACCCTACGATTCCCCTCAAAACTCGTAAACAAAAGAAAACCTTATTATTAATTAATTAAAATTCAACGCCCATTAATCCGTGGAAAAATAAAATTAGATATTTGAATCACCATAATATAAAACTGCTCCTATCTAAATATAAAGATAAACTTTCTAACTAAGATGTCAGCCTTGAATACGAAGCAATTAATGTGGATGAACGGGAATATCTAAAATTAGGATTCTATGTAGCAGGTAGGTATACATTTCCACAAATACGATTACAACAATGGAATCGGATGTTGCTGTGTAAAAAAACGAATGCTTATGATGAGAATATTTAGTTGTTTAATTTTAAATACTATGTTTTTTTTATTAGTACTCGTTACAGGTATGCTGTGGCTATTTCTGTGGGCGACAATATTGAGTATTGAATCAAGCAATCAATAAAAATCAAGGTTCAGTATTCAATAAACGTTTGAGATTATATAGTGGCATCCTTTTTTACTTATTTCCACTGGAGGCTCGCGAAATTTTAGCCCCTCCCTTTATTATAAGTAGTCACCGTAATTTATAGATATCAGCTATGCCGGGACCACAATTGAGGAATCTCCCCAAATTTTTGTTTTAAAGGAGGAAACTCCACCGCGCTGGGCAATAAGGCGGAGGAGAGATTATTTCAAAACTGGTTGTTGCATGGCAAAAGAAGGTCTTTTTTTTCCTACCTAAGCTGATAGCCTTGAGAGGCTATTTCAGCGTAACCTTAACTAGTAGGTGTGCTCACGGGGCTCAAACCGGAATAATGCTAACACTGACCCTAGCAAGAGCAGTGCTTCGCAGTATCTACCACCGGATCGGAAAGCGACCCACTGAGAAGATCCGGCGAGAAACTCAGTGGGCTGTGTCTATGGATTAATTCGCTCGTCGAGCCCTTCGTCGCAAGCGACGGGTTCGACGAGGACGGTGACCGGTGCTTGTGGTACCTAAAAGCACCGTTAATGGATTGTGACGTAGTAAGTAAGCATTTATATAAAAATGTATCGTTTTATTACGAGAGCAGTAATAAATCTTACTTAGAAGTGATCAGTCGTTTGAATACCATAGTCCCGTCCTTATAGGATCGGGAGGATCCGTAATGACATAATAAGGTCTGGAATCGCATTGTGAATGAACTCTGTTCCGATGCCGGGTGATGCGATATTTAAAACGAGATGAAAGGATCAACACGCCGAATAATCTAATTTATATCACCTTCGTAAATAAAAGAGAACAAATTAATTTTCTTCGAAAAGAAAATTGTAGGATACCTTCGAACTCTCGCTGTAATTAATTTGAAATTCCAGTCGAAACGGTATCCTGTTCGGCTTGCTTCCGTTGGCGCAACATAATGAATTTGGATTTTGCATCTCTATAATAAAATTCTGATGATTAAAGTGATGAAATTTCGCAAATTCAGTTAGCAGTTTTTTGACAAATAATCCATACAGCCTTTGCACTCTATCTACATTTGTCTTTTTTTTTCCACAGGAGAAAATCGCCGGATCGTATGTGGGAGTTGAACCTCACTAAAAACTCGCACAAAACGGGTGGGACCCCTAGCTCTTAGGGGGCCAGGTCACGGATACGACCCCGGTCCCGACCCCCTGCTCGGCGGCGGCGAGTTTCTGCATAGTGAGGAGAGCTTTGCCTCACTCGCCCCGTCGCCTCCTTCTGCGAGATGGTGCACTCGCAGAAGTCGAGCATAGCCTTCCAGGACTCATCGCCGCCAAGCATCGATGCCAGGATGCCAGGCAGCGACAAGTCAGGTCCTATCTTTGCGACCAGGACACGGCGCTGCACCTCCCAAGTGGGGCAGGCAGAGAGCGTATGCTCCGCCGTGTCCAGGTCGTGTCCACAATGGTGACACCTCGTCGTCGGCTCAGCCCCTATCCGGCGCAGGTACTTCCCGAAGCATCCGTGCCCGGTCAGCACCTGTACCAGACGAAAGGTGAGACGTCCTTCGCCACGATTCAAAACCGCCTCGATGGTCCGTAGCCCCCACGTGGGGTTGGCCAATCGCCTCGACCACGACTCGAGCACGGACTGCCGAGAATGGGCCTTCCGCGCCCGCAGCTTACTTTCGGGGAGACGCGCCACGCCCCGAGCACGAAGCTCGCTGCGCCACCGATAGTCGGCAGCGAGCGACTCCGCCTCCAGCTCCTATGGCGGCGTCCCCGCCAACACACACGCCGCCTCGAAGGAGACGGTGCGATATCCGCGGATGACCCTGATGGCAACGGTGCGCTGCGGCCGGCGCAGGAACCGAGCCATAGTGGCCCGGTTGCGCGGCTCAGCCCATACAGGTGCACCGTACAGGGCCATCGATCGCACCACCCCCGCGTAGAGGCGGCGCACAACCTGATCCGGTCCCCCAATATTCGGGAGCAGCCGGCTNCACGCCGCCTCGAAGGAGACGGTGCGATATCCGCGGATGACCCTGATGGCAACGGTGCGCTGCGGCCGGCGCAGGAACCGAGCCATAGTGGCCCGGTTGCGCGGCTCAGCCCATACAGGTGCACCGTACAGGGCCATCGATCGCACCACCCCCGCGTAGAGGCGGCGCACAACCTGATCCGGTCCCCCAATATTCGGGAGCAACCGGCTCAAAGAACCGGCCGTCCTCATCAATCGGGGAATCAGCTCCGCAAAGTGATCTACATTTGTCTTAACAATAATTCATTTTGAAATCATTCAATGGACACAATTTGAATAACTCAGTCTTGTATTGACAATTTTGTCAACTATAAATTTAAATTATTTCTCCGTATTCAGTCACGGAACTTAAATATTTTGGCGTGGAGTACACTTTTGATTTCCGATCAACAATTTGAAATCTGTTATAGATTGTCTTGCTTATAGGCCATATCTAGGCTATAACTTGCTATAGGCATCGAATACTACATATAGTAAAACTTGAATCATATTCGCATTAGCAAAAATTTGAATATCCGTGCGTAACTATACTTGTGACCTTAGAACTTATATCTCAAGGTGGGTGGCGTATTTACGTTGTAGATGTCTATGGGCTCTAGTAACCACTTAACACCAGGTGGGCTGTGAGCTCGTCCACCCATCTAAGCAATAAAAAAAGATCTCCCTTAACTCCCTTGTTTTATTTTTTTTAAGCTTTGTAGTAAATATGTCTATGTTTCACGAAGAGTATTCTATAATGTAGTCGATCTAACCTTCCGTAAATAAAATTATCCTTCATTTTCCTCTGTGCTCGAAGTCACCTTTTAAATCTCGCTCTCCGCTGTGCCTCTTAGTCAGTAACTTTTCTTGTTAGCTATTAGTATGATAATGTCAGTCAGTAAATCACCAAAATACAATATATGTACCTAGTCAGGTCATAAATTCTGTTACATGTTTAATGTAAAATAATTGAAACAAGTTTATTCATTATGTAACCGTTCATATACCAAAATGAACTTAACAAAACATAGATTCTTATGACACTAAAGTTTATTCAAAATGACCTCCGTGATTTTGAATACAGGGCTTCAATCTGCCCGGCCAGTCGTCTATCGCAGCACGAACGAGGTCCATGTCAATATCGGCGGCTGCCTTAATCAAGGATGTCTTGAGTGACTCCAAATTGGGATGAGGCTTTGAGCACGCCTTTTCCTCCAAGTGTTGCCATATCTTGTAATCTAACGGATTCAAATCTGGACTGGAGGAGGGCCAGTCTTCGTGCCGGATGAAGTCGATTTCACGCGCCGCCAGCCAGTCTTGTGTGCTCTTCGCTCTATGAGCTGGCGCCGAATCTTGTTGGAATACCCAGTGCCTGTTATTGAACATGGTATGAGAAACAGGTTCCACAAGGTTCGTCAGGACTGTATTTTGATACACAACTGCATTCGTTTTTACACCTTTCTCACAAAAATGTACCTCTGTTAAGCCCCAATAAGAAACTCCCAACCATACCATGAGCGAGGATGGAAAATGACCTCGTTGGACACGCGGAATACGGTTGCTCGCTTCTTCACTACTGTGTGCGTACACCTTATCATTTTGTTTGTTGTAGCTCTCTTCTACGGTAAAAATTTTTTCATCCGAAAAAAGAATTTCCCGATATTTTTTTCCCGCGTACCGCTTCAACAAAGCGCGGCATCTCTTCAGTCTCAGGTCCATTAGACGAGCATTCAAACGATGTCCTGTTTTTCTTCGATATGCCCGAAGCCCTAAGTCTTCATTTAACACCCTTTTCACCGTGGTTCTGCTTAACCCCATCTGAAGGGCCAACAGTTTCTGCTTACGTTTGGGATTTCTTTGAATTCGCGCCTTCACAGCTTTTATCACTGCTGGAGTCCTAACAGACCGAGGGCGACCACTTCTTGACCTGTCATCTACACTAGAGTCTTCATTGTATCGTTTGATGGTACGATAAACGAATCTTTTGGTTATATTCAAATTTTTCAGTATGTTAAAAATTTGAATTGGTGCGTAACCGCAACGATGCAACGCAATAACTGCAACACGGTCTTTTTAAGCGTCCACTCCATATTTAAAAATGAGTAAAATTCTAAAAGTATACATTTTTATTTTCATGAACAATTCGAAATTCGAATTCAATAAACTTTTTTGTGGCCAGCATTCTAAAAGAAAAGTTTTTACCGTGTGACAATACTTATGACCTGACTAGTTATATTTAGCGCTCGGGCTAATCTTAGGTGTTAATCTTACCTTATGTACAAAATTCGATTTTACATGTTCGTTATGACGCGAATAATAATTTTCGGTTCCGATCCGGTAGAAGATTCATTCGCGAAGCAGCTGCTCTTGAGTTGTTAGGTCTCCTTGGGAGGCGCTCGGGCAACTGTTAGTAAATCCCACGCCTCCTGGCTGAGCCATTGCTCGCCCACATGTCCTGGTGAAACTGGAAAGGCCCCCGGACAACTAGTAGTCCCTCATTCATAGTAAATAATAATAATAATATTTTTATACATAGAACTGTACAGCAAATTACATTATTTGTACGATTAGTAGCTGGTATAAGTTTAGAATTAGAAAAATACAAAATATCTGATTGCTCTCGCAAATCTTTAATGTCGGAGCGAAATTGGTTTTGGCTAATTTCCCACTGCTATTCAAACTCAACCGGTAATTGTAATAATTGCGGTTTCGTTTGGCCCTGGTAGGCCTAAAATAAAAATCTAAATCTTGCTGGTGTAAATAGAAAATAGAAAAGTCATAGGGATTCGTTGAAAAAAGCGGTCCTCCTCCTCCTCCCTGCGTCTTTTACATAACTCCTTCTTCTTTTTCGGTATCACTCTTGACGGAGCGGTCGTGTTCATTACTTTAGTGACACTACTCCGCCACTCTTTTCTGATGGTCGCCTCCTCGTGCCTTCGTATAGTGATGATAAGCAATTTACTGCCGCTTTTATCTGGTCAGTCCTCACCTCATAGGCAATCTTTCTCGTGGCCTGATACCCTCAACCTTTCCCCGGATCACAAGTCGCTTAATAACCACCCGATAGGAGCATACATGACCAAAAACTGCGAAGATTTGAGACTGTACCAAAGATTATTTATGTGTAGTTTTATATATTATACTTATTTTTGTAATATTATAATTTGAAAGTTGTAATTCCATATCGTTTCCTATTATTGGCCTATTTATTACGGCACACGAAACAAGAAATATAGTAAGACAGTTTTCACGAATATCCCTCCGTCATTTGACAAGTTAGAACGGTTGTAAGTTTTGCGACAAACGTCCGAAGTGCGGAACACCTGCGACCTATGCGACAAATAAAGTCTATTGTACACGAAATGCTGAACTATAAACTTTGATGTATTTTAGCTGATACTTGCATTTTAAGTGTGTAAATAGCTTTAGAAATGTTAACTTACTCTTTTTGTTTTTGAGCAATAAACTGCACAGTTCTTAAAAACCACCAAGCACTAACGGGAAGTATACACATTACATTGCAGGCTGACTAAATATGAATTTATTAAAACCGACAAGACTGTATTTTTTTTGTTTACCTTAATGGACTAATTCAATGCATGAGGGCTTTTTAAAACGTTTCGCTCATGTTGCCTCCTGTATCTGAATAGGTTTTCATGTTTCCGGCGGCTCGAATTAAGAAAATAAGCAACTCTTTTAGGGGGCTGGATGTACAACTTTTCAACAAGATCCCACTAAACATTCAATTACTACCTGTTCATAGATTTAAGAAAACTGTCAAGGAACGTTGCAACAAGGCATATTATAAAGTTAAGGATTATTTACTAGATGGCACTACGTGGAAATGAGGCGCTCGCTCCTGGCCTTTTCATTTTTCATTATTATTATTATTTTTTTAGAGTGTAGTTTTAGATTAGAGTTAACATTGTTATTTGTATTTTGACATTCAACAAGTGTGTCATACTGACATCTAAGTTGAAATAAATGATTTTGAATTTGAATTTGAATTTGTGTCCCTTCCATGAAAATTTTTATGAGTTTTTGTAAATCCGCATGGACACGTACCACCACTCTGCCTATTTCTGCCGTGGAGCAGTAATGCGTTTCGCTTTGAAGGGTGGGGCAACCGTTGTATTGTGAAAACGGAGATCTTAGAGCTCATCTCTCAAGATAGGTGGCGGCATTTGCGTTGTTGATGTCTATGAACCTCAGTAATCACCTAACACCAGGTGGGCCGTGAGCTCGTTCATCCATCTAAGCAATATAAAAAAAACTTGCCCTTGTGTTTATTCACATTTTAACGCCTCAAGTCTTGACTGCAACATAACCCTTATAGAGCGATCGGTAAACTATGATTGACGAGCAGACGCCAGAATAGAAACAACGTGAATCTTTTTGTTATTCGATACCATTAAGAGTTTAGGGAAACAAGTTTTTTGTATTTTGGACGGATTTCTTCAGAAATGAAAACAGTAATTAAACTTAAAATAAATCAAGAAGAAAAAGTTCTGTTCTTTAGATTGATAGCATTATTAAGCTGAATAAAGGCTGAATGAGAACTACGGTCTCGGGAGAATGATGGGGCATCTACCCGCATTTGTGTATTATTAATAGTTCATGAATTAAAAAGAAAACAAAAATTATTCATATTTAACTTAATAAAATAGTCGTAGCTAGCTTCGAACACTACTCATAGGTCATCCGAGTCCAAAGACACAATGTGAATGTCAGTTTCCATTATATTTAAGGGTACCCCACCCAATAAATCAGAGCGCGTGGCTGCGTCGCTGCAGATTGTACCTATCCATTGGGCCTTGTAATACGCCCTATCCTAAACAGTAAATTTACAGCGTTCACAGTACGTTAAATTAATAGTCAAATGCTTTAGATACATACAATATATGACAAGCCCGTTTCTGTTCATTCGTAAATGTCAACAAGATCATTGACCGTACTTAAGACGTCATGAACAATGCCAAAGCATCACTAATATGTATTATTGGTATAAATTCTATACGTAATTGGTATATTTGGTGAATTCACGATTCATTGCCCACATCTACTAGCTAACACCCTCACTACAACCATAAGACTCCTGACTTTTCGCCTTCACACCGCCCATAAGACATGTAGGCCAAGACCAATTTGGTCAGAAATGGTCCTGTTGTTGTAAGATTTGCTGTCAGAGCTTTAAACTCCATCTACTCATGAAATGACAATGTAAAGATTCAACAAACTATTTTCAAAACCCTCAAATTGACTGGTACTTTAGAATTCCGTGTTCCAATAATCGCTACAAAGGTCCATGTCCAATTTAATCAATGTCCTTTGGCCAGCCACGATTTTATTAAAATTTAAAATGTAACCAAAAACATGAGCACACATTAAAACAGTTAAGCATTGGACAACCGATGTTAAAATGTAGTACAACAAACTAATCTAAGCCAGAGATGGTCACACGGTGACATCGTTGACCATTTAAATACATCTCCAAATATGTCATAGTTGTCAATGAACAATAAATTTCGTTTCATCAATTTCACAGAACACATTATCGTTCACTATCAAAGCTTCAACACTAAAAAGCCATAACTGAACCAGCCATACAGCGTGACCACAATGGAAAAGACAATCACATATGACTTTTTGAAATAAGAAACGCGCCATTGAATATTGATGTCACGATTAATTTTATGATTTCTGTGACATGAAAATTAATGTGGGAACTGTAAATAAAGGTCAGATTTCCTTACAGTTGTGGCTACAAAATTAAAGACGCTATTTATTAAAATAGACTTTAGAGTTATAACAAATGTTAATGACTTTACCATTGTTTCAGAATGCAGTTTCACAATTGAAGGTAAGATAGATAAGATGTTCTGGTTTTGCTTCTTAATAAACGCATATTTCAAAACCAAATTTACTGGTATTGTTTAATGAAATACGGTTACGCTCTAGCACACTGAGTTTCTTGTCGGATCTTCTCAGTGGGTCGCGATTCCGATCCGGTGGTAGATTCTGCCCAAAACACGTCATTTCGGATCCTCCCGATCCACTAACGGTGCTTTTAGGTACCTCAAGCACCGGTCATCGTTCTCGTCGAACCCGTCGCTTGCGATGAAAGGCTCGGCGAGTAAATTAACATACAGACACAGCCCACTGAGTTTCACGCCGGATCTTCTCAGTGGGTCGCGTTTCAGATCCGGTGGTGGTGTTAGATCAGGTTCGTGTTAGCAACGTCGTCAGGTTTGAGCCCCGTGAGGTCACCTACTAGTTAAGGTTACGCTGAAATAACCTCTCAAGGCTCTCAGCTTAGGTAGGAAAAATAATAATACCTAATAATAATAACATCTCAAGAGGCTTGGTCTCAACAAAAAGTCGGTGGTGGCCCAAATGCAAAAAGCAGTCTTGCTGGACAATGCCCGTATAGTTCGCCGGTTTCTCACCCAATAGTCCCTAACGCTGCGGCCGATTGTTGCCCACCTTGCCGGAGTGTGTCCTGCTGTCTTCTCAGGCGAGGCAGTGTTCAATACACACAATAATAATAATAAAAGGTAGATTCTGAAAGCCCTGCTCGGCTAGTATTAGCAAATTCTCTCAGATTGGGCCCGTGAGCTCACCTATCCGTCTGACCGTAGCTGGAATGGCCCCTTACGCTACCAGTAAATAGTTAGGTGAAAAAAGGTCACACTCCGCTGGGACTATCGCTAAATGTAATAAAAACATTCTTGAAACTACTCGCATGCCTTCGTTTTTTCGTATTTTCATTACACTATATTTTAGCTCATGAACTATTCTGACTATATAACTACTATTAATAAACATTCTGATGTTTCATGAAAATCCCTTAAATGCATAATGCGTGAAAAGTTATCTAAATATCAATCAACTAGCGTGTGCGTTTATAAATTTAGTGCAATTAGTAGCAGATAAATAAAATAACATGACACTAACAAGAAGGGCAAGAGTATCTTCCCGCGGGTAGTGGTGATATTGTATAGTAAAAACTCCTTATTCGCGCTTCCTTCATTCGCGTTTTTACTATTTGCTGATTTAAATAATGCGTCTCAATTCCTATATTCGCAGGTAAAGATTTCTTTATTCACAGATCTGATCGGTACATCGGTACCTACGTATGGATAAAAAGAATTCTAATATGTAGTGTATCCAACCGAATATCCTATAAAAAGGCGTCATCAAATGGACTAATAAAAATAAAAATAAACCTTATTACTTATGCCTAAAGTACGTGGTCCAAAACTTCAATTAAAGTTATTTTTATGTAATTGTTTCTATTTTGTCATATAAGAACGTATCCCTTGTAATACCATAATAATATGTGTAAATTATCATACTACCATACAATATTCACGGTTTCTGTATTCGTGGCATGTTTACGGAACATATACCCCGCGAATAAAAAGCTTTTTATTGTATAAACTACCTGATCAATTCGATCAAAATATTCTAATTTATTAAAAAGTTTTTAGTACAAATTTGCTTACCTTTAGATATTTTTTGAAAAAAAAAAAAAATGTACAAAAAAACAATCTTCCTACTGCTTTCTTAAAAATTCTCTTTTAGGTTTCCGTAGGTACAATCAGAACGGGAAATCAACCAGAAAATTACGACATGAGCAAACCAGGAAAAAAACACAGAAGAAGAAAAAAACGTGTTGTGCAAAATTCGTACTCACGTATGTGTGCGGTGTAGCCATTCGTTACGGAATAAAAAATAAAGCTACTTTAGAATAAAATTGAGAATTCGACTGTCTCAAAGTAGGTAGTGACATTCACTTGTCTATCGACTTCTGTAACAGCAGAAGCATAAAACACATTGCGTTTAAGCATTGGTTTTTTTATTTTATTTTTATTGCTTAGATGGATGGACGAGCTCTTGACCCACCTGATGTGAAGTGGTTACCAGAGTCCACAACTACAACATAAATACCGTCAAGTAAGTCGTTAGACTTCTCATCACCGGCAAAGTAGAAGGAAAGAAGCTTAGGGGGCGTGATCCCATGCGTTGGTCCGATCAGATTAAGACGACTTTGGAATCCAGCATGAATGTCGCTATCCACTGCGCGGAGGACCGAAGTGAATGGAGGAACATAGTCCTAACAAAAGTGCTTAGTAAAGGTCACGACCCTCAGAACTGAGGAATACGACGCACGGAGGGAGGAGATATGAGCTCAAAGGTCTCAATTTTCACAGTACAACGGCTGCCCTACCCTTCAAACCGAAACGCATTACTGCTTCACGACAGTAATTGGCAGGGTGATGGTACCTACCCATGCGAACTCACAAGACGTCCTACGACCAGTAATTACGCAAATTATAATTTTGCGGGTTAAATTTTTATTTTTACACGATGTTATTCATTCACCGCGAAAGTCAATCGTGAACATTTTAGTACGTATTTCAGTGGAAAAAATATGTTTTAATTTCTAATACAAGACGACATCCTTTGGTTTTCGCTCCGCAGAGAACCGATGAGAATCTTAAATGTATTGTTTTTATATAACGTCAAACTCACACAACTGCAATATTCACAATCGTTCGTCTAAAAGTCTAAACTATAGGTACAGTCACCGTTTTGTTTATCGCCTCCTTGGCATACTTCAGTTTATGAGCGGTTATAGACCTAACTCACACTTGAGAATTAAATTAAAGATAACTATATCAAGTAGATGTGTATTACAGTAATCAACTTTAGTAAGATTTGGAACTGAATTGCTTTTTAGAATTTTATTGCAAATTTTCATGTAATTTTCATTTGTCTGTATTGGTGAGATTATACAGTGTTATATTTTTTTTATTGCTTAAATGGGGGACGAGCTCACAGCCCACCAGATGTTAAGTGGTTACTTGAGCCCATAGACATCTACAACGCAAATGCGCCATCCACCTTGAGATTTATGTTCTAAGTTCTAGTAACAGCGGCTACCCCACCCTACAAACCGAAACGCATTACTGCTTCACGGCAGAAATAGGCAGGGCGGTGGTACCTACCCGTGCGGACTCAGAAAAGGTCCTACCACCAGTAATTACGCAAATTATAATTTTGCGGGTTTCGATTTTTATTACACGATGTATGATATTGGTATGATATGATATTTAAATAGGCGCAATACAATTACCATCTTCTCTACTCAACCCTTTTCTTTCAGTTGAAAACCAAAAGCTCTCGAAGCTCTGGAAATGTACTGCGAATGAACGTAGCGGTTTCAGATAGCATACTTCGGTCCGGTGGTGGAAAGTGCAATAGTAAACAAGAGATGGAGGGATCATCTTCTCTATATATATAAAAATGAATTGCTGTTCGTTAGTCTCGCTAAAACTCGAGAACGGCTGGACCGATTTGGCTAATTTTGATTTTGAATTATTCGTGGAATTCCAGGGAAGGTTTAAAAGGTGAGAAAATATAAAAAAGCTCGGAATTATATAAAAACAAACAATTTTGTTTTTCCTTTGATGTGTCCCCTTGATGTGTCTTTTATTTATCGATTGAGGCACTACGAAGTCTGCCGGGTCAGCTAGTCTCGAATAATTCCTCAGAGCACTCCCTAGTTTACATAACGCCATTTTCTGTTCTAATCACACGAATGATTAACGTTGCACAACGCAATAGACTTCTCAGTAGTGACATCATATTTTGAAGATTTTTATTACAATAGCTGACCCCGTTTTCGCACATCAGAGGACTTTACAGCCGCTACCGTTAATATTTACATACGTCGTGTTTTATGTCTTTATTGTCACACCATGACGTCACAGGAAAAAGATCGGAATTACGTTTGGCAACGCTATATTTAAGCATTAAAATCCCTTAAAGTTGTGGTTGGCGGCCGTCAGCCAGACAGTGGTAAGATAGTTAGTTTACCGCGAAGCATTTATTTGTTGGACGGTCACTAAATCATCTAGTACAATCTTCAGCGAGACTTCTTCATCACATACGCTCACAATAATAAGACCAGACAATATATTACAGTTGATAACAAAAACGCTTACACGGCCAAATGAAATGGCTACGAAGACGGATCCTCTGTGCACTCAACCTTATTAAATTTTTTATGTAGAATAACATTAGTAATGAGCTAATGTAGAGTATTTTTATTTTAGTCTCGTTGTCCACATTCGATTTACCTTTTCGTGTAATATTCAAAATTATTTATAAATTAATAGGCTACGAAAAAATAAATATGTTTTCAATTCTTCAGATACTAATATTTTACTACAGTATTAGTATATTTTACTACAGTAAAATATCAATTTTTTTATGCAAAAGATATAATCTTAAACATAAAATTAATCTTTAGATATTAGACAGTTCTAGAACTAGTTGGAATAAATCTAGCCTGAATTTAACTTAAGCAACGTTGTAATGAAAAATTTCAAAATTGTTTTTTATTCATTTCATCCCGTTTAATACACAAGTGTCACATATCAGAGGTGATAGATGCTACTTTAAAAAAAAAACCGTCCTGGACTACTTACGTAAACTGAAATATTCGAAACATTCAAATTGTGAAATATATAAATTAAATAGAAAATGAAGTCGTCATTGCTTAAAGAATAAGATGCCCAGTGCATTCGTATCAAGCAATGCGACTGTCACGCTGTTTAAATTCCAGGTACACATTTTTCAAAAGAAATACTCATACGTACTTAATATACGAGTATATACGTATATAATCATATACAATTTTTTTTTGTAAATGTTCATTACTGGCTTCCACGGTGAAGGAACAACATCGTATAAAAAACACATTATCACAAATTATTTGCATATTTACTGGTGGTAGGATTTGTCAGTCAGCGTGGCTAGTCATCACAGACCTGCCTATTTCTGCCCTGAAGCAGTTTCCGTTTCGGCTTGAAGGATAGAGAAGCCGTTGTACTGTAGAAACTGAAACTTATAACTCCGTTTTATTTCATAACTAGCGACCCGCCCTCGCTTCGGTAATTATAATTTATTATTGATTTCTCCACTATTTAATGGATGTTATTATACATATAAATCTTCCTCTTCAATCACTGCATCTATTTAAAAAAAACGCATCAAAATCCGTTGCGCAGTTTTAAAGATTTAAGCATACATAGGGATATAGGGACAGAGAAAGCGACTTTGTTTTATACTATATTTCATTTCATAATATAGGTCGGCTGTTTGAAAATATAAAATATCGTGCATTGTATATGGTTACCATCCGTTCGCATTGCACATCTAACGCTAGTTTATTTGTTATTTTTGTAGCCCTTTGACCTCGGCAACAATATAAACAAAGTTCGAACGTAGCAGCCGCTAAAATTGTTTGTGGGTAAATTATTTTATGGGTTTTTGTATCAGTTGGTTTGCGTGTTACCATGTAGATTTCGAGGTTATACTGAGGTCAGAAACTTATTTTTTATATGTTATATTTAAAGAATGGATAAGAGAGCTCGTTGCCCAACTCATGTGAAGTGGTTACCAGAAACCATCGAAATCTCAAAGGTATTGAAAAAAAAAACTATCAGTTTTCAAAGCGCTGAAATGGGCAGGAGAGTGGTATCAACCCTGGGGGCTCACAGCAGACCGCAATGAGGGTAGCAAATACAACAATTTTACCTCCAACTACTAAAATGTATGCCTAGTAATATAATATCACGGTCAGTTTCCTACCGAACCTCCTCAGATTCCCCCATTCCTTTCACAAGCACTGGACGAGTATTAAAAATCATCGATGAGGAGCTGTAGACTACGGCTTCAATGTCTATCGCGTGTCTTCGTGACTTTGTTTTCGGGTATATGCAGGGGATCTATATTCTATCTATCTATATATACTCCTACCTACAGTCCAAATATACGTCAAATTATCACATAATGGTAATGAATACCGACTATGATGTCACTACGTTCTCGCTAACTCTAACGATTCTCGGTCACAACAATAAATGGTTGAAAAACTGTGAGAAGCGCATCAAAACAATTTGAATTATGCGTCATGCGATGACATGTCATATGACAGTTATTTTAGGACCAATAATCCATCACGTAACTTGATTCACGGTGACTCACACACATCCTTATTTAATATTAAACAGTGCATGCACAAACAGCTGAACATATTATTACTTCTGATTCTATGTTATATTGTCACCTTGAAAATGTTCTTGAGTATTAAATTGATCCTAACGGGACTGCGTGTATATGTCCGGAATGTTGGGCTGTTAGGGAATGTCCGACAGATGAAAAAATGAGTTTGGTTCTTTATTTTACAGTTCCCAGTTACAGGACTAATGTAAATAAATAAAATGAGATTTTTTCCAGCCCTGTGAAGCTGGAATAGCTCCTCAAGGCTATTAGCGATTAAATAGAAAAAGGATAATTTTTTCTTGGTATTTGAAAAGCTAAATTTTAGTGTAAATATTTATGATACTAAAATGCAAATCATTGAATAAAATACGGATGAACTAAAAGAAACCAAGAAGGTTTCTCCCAATGGCACGTTGCAATGGGCTTAAAATGTGGAGACATTAAACAAGCAGGGCTGACATCTGGAAGGCGACCGGTCGTAATACCCTTAAGAAATTCCTATGTAGCATGATAAGTGGAGATGCTGACAATATTGTGGGATAAGATCACGAAGAAGAAGAACTCCGAAGCTGATGTACTTGACCGTACTTGAATAGTCATTCGAAGATCATTGGATTATTTCGTAAATTTTGTAAATGTAATCATAATTTGCGTAATAACTGGTGGTAGGACCTCTTATGAGTCCGCGCGGGTGAGTACCACCACCCTGCCTATTTCTACCGTGAAGCAGTAATGTGTTTCGGTTTGAAAGGTGGGGCATACTTGAGACCTTAGAACTTATATCTCAAGGTGGGTGGCGCATTTACGTTGTGGATGTCTATGGGATCCAGTAGCCGCTTTGCACCGGGTGGGCTGTGAGCTCGTCCACCCATCTAAGCCATAAAAATACTATTGTTATCTCTTTTTTTTTTTTTTTTTTTTTTTTTATNGACATGGTTCGCGTTGCTAAAGTTCGGACCAGACATGGACTCTACACAAGACCGGCGACGAAACTGTGCAGGTTGGACGTACACTCCTCATCTTGAGTACCAGCCTTCTGGTACTGGAGGTGGGGATGTCGTGGCGTGCAACCTCATTGACAAGACATAAAACCTATAATGACTAGACATAGACAGACTAAGACAGACATTTGAAAACAATTCAAAAATAAATGGAACGAGGGCGTACGTGACCAGCAGCGAGGCAGTACATTTTTTGACTTCTGAAAAGACAGACATACAAAGAGACGAAACAGAACGAATAATAAATGACCGTTCTTATATAAGATGTTCAAGTGACCTTCGACCGTTCAAGTAGTCATTCGACCGTTCACATACTCTTCTATCATATACCATTTCTTCGCTCACTCCCCTCTTACCCAAATCGTCTTTCACGCAATCCATCCATTTCTTCTTACTTTTGAAATCAATCAACGTAAATTAAAATTCGTGTAATCGTCCACCGGTAAATTATCAGGTAATAAGACAGGACTCATTAAAAAGGATGGTTTCGTGTTCGCCGAACTGTGAGCGTGCGCGCGCATTCTCTTCGATCCGAGCCAAACTCGTCTGAATGAAATCAACCAAGCTTAGAAATGCTATCCTCGCGCTGTTGTCGTTTTAGGTTTTTATCAATTTCATACTCTAGACTCTAGAAAACTTTTAACAGCATTTGAGTTATAAATTAGGCTTTTTTTTATTGCCTTATAGGCAGACGAGAGCATACGGCCCACCTGATGGTGAGTGGTTACCGTCGCTCATGGACGTCAGTAATGCCAGGGGCAGAGCCAAGCCGCTGCCTACCGTTTAATACTCTCCACAAGCCTCGTTTGAAGAAGGACATGTCATAGCGCTCGGGAAACACCTTGCTTAGAATGCTTGAACGAAAAAGCCTAACCTCAATGAAAATTTGTAGTTCGACATGGACATACTTACTTATAACAATGTTATTGTTGTTCAGAAAATTGAACAATTATAATCAGTTTGTGTAGCATAATAAATTTGTGGATTTGAATTGAATTGGTAAAGTGAAAAGTCTTATTCTTTCCATAATAATTTAAATATATTTTCCAGTAAACAACAAAGAATTATCATGTATTGCAGATTAACGTACATACTTTGTACCTACTGATTATAATTTCATAGTTGGTTTCATATTTTGCTTGTTTGATATCTATGATTCATTCATTCGTTAATATTTTAATTGATTTATTTTTTTTGATAACCGTAAAAATTACATTC
This sequence comes from Bombyx mandarina, assembly GCF_003987935.1. The sequence goes on along the minus strand of NW_021011476.1, from coordinate 3,772,325 downwards.
TATGAACTCATTGAAAATTGGCTCTTTCAGTAGAGTGCTAAATCACAATAAGAGCTCTATGTTTTCATCTCTCAAAAAAGTTGTAGACATTATCAAAGCTTAAAACAGAATGCCGCTTTTGAAATGTCGTTTGTGGTAATTGTTCTTATTATGTTCATGTGATTCGGGCGTCTATAATAAGTGCTAATGTTACAGTAGAAAATCTAAGTAGGTGCCTCTTTTGTTCGAAAATACATTATGATAATTTGAAAAATGTGTGGTTGGCCTTACAAACAAGGCTATATTTAGAAATGGCACGTCATATGATGTATTAAATTGAGTGTTTTTATTAAAATAGATGTTTACAATGAACGATATACCATTAAGATTACACAACTCGAGCGTGATGTCCTAGGTTTAATTTAAAGACTGATAATCCCCGAACTAATGTGATTTACTTGTAAAATGTCATAAAGATTATTATTTAACGAGTACTTACCACGATTTTCATATTTTATAAATAGTCTTAATAATGTAACAGATAGCCTCGAAAGCTTATAACAATTTATAAAACATTTTTACGTAAAAGCGCAAGAAATTTGTATGCTACCCACCTAATTTAATATTTAATAATAAACCGAGAAACACAATGTAATCAGCATCCTAGCCATTATTATTCAAGACCCTACTCGTATAGCTATATTTATCCTTATTCAGATGGATTTGTGGAACTGACAACAGAATAATACCACCTGTTCTCATGAAGAGTAAGATATTATTTAAAGTAATAACAAATTTATTCATCCAAAATTCAAATTAATAGCAATATTGAAAATTGTGCAAGTAATGTAAGTGAGTACTTAAGTTTCTTTGTATGACATAGAAATAATTCAACATTCAAAAACAGTGTTGAAATAGTCTATATTTTCCATTTAATTAATTAGTCGCTCCCTCGTGTTCAAGCCATCTTTTGTCTCGTCCAAGTGTACCTTTGCTCCCCACTTGGGGGGTGCAGCGCCGTGTCCTTGTCGCAAAGATAGGCTGGACTTGTCGCTGCCTGGCGTCGTGGCGTGATGCTTGGCGGTGACGAGTCCTGGAAGGCTATGCTCGACTTCTGCGAGTGTGGCATCTCGCGGAAGGAGGTAGCGGGGCGAGTAAGGCAAAGCTCTCCTTACTACGCAGAAATCCGCCGCCGCCGAGCAGGAGGTCGGGACCGAGGTCCCGTCCGTGATCCGGCCCCTTAAGAGCTTCGGGCTCCACCCGCTTTGTCCACCCTAGCCACGCCTAGGCGTGGGGTGGCGTGCTCAGCACGCTCGCCCGTATTAGGAAACCGGTCGATAGTAAGGAAGGTGCGGGTACCGGGTAGTAGCGCGGTGCCATCAAGGCGGGCTCCCGATTCGTCGACCGAGGGATCCGGTGGTCGTGTCGCTGGCAGCCGCCGGTCCGTCGTCTGGGGGACGGCGGGATGGATGTAATGTGCCTAAACCCTGATCCCCCGTCTCAATAACCCCGACTGGGCTCCGGCCCGGTCCGGATAGGGCGCCGGCTCTGAGCGGCAGGAGTTTTTAGTGAGGTTCAATTCCCACATAGTGGATATCCGGCGATTTTCTTCTGGAAAAAAAAGTGTACCTTTGCTGAGATGTTCTCTGTAATACGAATGTAATGCGGGACTTTTTGACGTTCAACTCCGAAATACGCCTCCCTCAAGATTTGGAGTGACCTAGAAGAGAATCCACGAGAAACAAGCAGACGTTCTATTGATGTTTTAAAATGTTAAAAAATGTCTAAATAAAAAAGGTACGGTACCTTTTTTATTAAGACTATTCATTTAGAAACTTGATAAGAAACGACTTAAATAGCAATTGTAGCAATGTCCGATAATGAATCCACTATAATTTGATAAGTAAAACGAATAAAATAGAAATACGTCAATTATTATGAATATTCAAAAACTCCTTGTCTATTTCTTAAATCATGAATACAATATTGAGTAATTATATAACACTAGTGGTCGCCCGGTAGTCGAAATTCGACTATAATTAATTGAAATTATAAGTTTGTACACTATTATTATATGATTCTATTTTCAAAGATTATTATACATCTATAATCACAAATTTCACCAAGACTACACTATAGAAAAATATTAATAAAGACAAACAATATTTAATTTTAATCTATTCTCAATTTGACCACAGACGTCAAGAACAAAAGTTTGACATAAATAAATAGTATGCATGCGTCAAATAAATGGTAGTGTGTGTAACGTTTTCTTTATTGATTTAATGTATCTTTTATGCATTATTTAAAAAAAATATTAGCATTATGCACTGCTTCTCTATATTCTCTCATTTTCCATACTCCTCCGTCCGCGCAATTTTCGTAAAAAGGGATACAAAGTTTTTCCTTCACGTATTAATATATAGATAATGAATAGAGAGAGGCCTTTAATTGCGTAAATAAGACTAAATTAGCGAATAGAACTGCCCTGGACCTGCCTGTGACGTGAGTAGCGCCGTTATCCTGCCAGACAAAGCCTGTAGGGAATTTCATTTATTTGTGTTGCTATTTTTACTGTGTAGCCACGAAACTCGAGTTCCGTAGAAATCAGAACCGTCACAGTTTCGTTCTATCTATTAATATGAATATATTCCAGGCTATGCTGTTGTATTTATGAAATTGTTATGCGGCCACGCTTTGCTGAGGCTTTATCTGATATTAATAAACCTCCTATTCGAAACGGATTTTGCTACAATCCTTTTTTTTTCTTATCGTTATTATTTTTTTATGTTAAAATGTAGATAAAGTTACGCCTCATAACATCAGTTATTTATATGTTTATGTGAGAATCCACTCAAAATGGGACGAGTCGTTTCGGAGATTAACAAGAATAAACTGAGCGATTGGCAGAAAAATCATAAGTTTTTTGTTATACCAAAATACCGTATATTATTTCATATTTAGTAAAAACCTGTTATTTTAGCATTACAAACGGACAATACAGTAATATTTATTGATATGTATTGTAAAACACTGGTGTAGTTATTTGGATGTTAATATAATCCGAACGTAAGCGTGTGAAGTATGTAGAAGTAAATGTCATAACCTTTCATAACGTCTTTGTATATAAGTTGAGATTCACTTATAAATTTATAAAAATGGTTCGATCTTTCTTGTAATTTCACAATAAAGGGGCGGAAAATTCTCAATATATTTAAATCGTGACTTAAAAATAAAACTTTCAACTTTAAATGGTTTAAATATAAATTATCTAGTTTTTTCCCCACTATGATATTACTAAGGAATATCGAAACGGTATTCGATTACAAGCTATACTAAATTTGGCGGGATAAAATAATTATTTATTTACATGATTTATTTTTATTTTTAAAGACTCTACTACGGAATGCTTCAATTTGTACACAAATACTCATACTAGTACGAGAGGTACTTACTAGTCCATTATGCATTATGCCGTATTTAAATGGTAAATCGTTGATTTCCCAAGACTTTTCTTTATTATATAGCTCAGGGATTCTCAAATATTTTGCGCAAAAGACCCCTTTTCCGAAATGAACTGATCCTGAATCCTCGGACCTCCATAAGGCGATAACCAAATTACTTTAAAAATCTGACTTGACATTTGCATTCCAACTCGGCGGGTTATTGCGGAACATCAACGGCATCGCCTGTACGGTCTGATGGGCTACCGTACCGCAAAACCCGGCATCCTTGGTCGTTGGACCCTTCGAACGGGTCGTTCTAGGGGTGTCGCCACGAGTCTAGTTGTAGTATTGACCGCGGAAACACCCTTACTCTGCTCGGGGTCTGACCTCGGGCGGAGATCGAACGTTACGTGAGAGAGTACAAGGGGAGTCACTTAGAGGTTAGGACCCTTAAAATACCTTAGGCTAGCGGTCTGCTCCCAATATATGCGGACCTCCAAGTCCCACATACTCCGCGCTCCCACTAAGTGCGGAAACCACGAATGAGATTCGGCCCCCTGTCCGAAAAAAAAAGTTTAACAATAATAAAAATAATTTGAAACTTCTGCCTCATGTCTCATGGTGGATAGTGACATTCATGCTGTGACATCCACGGGCCTCGTCTACCACTTTACACCGGTCGGACTGTGATTTTGTTCACCCAAATAAGGAAAACACAATATATACTTCCATTCTATCAGAATTGTAATAGTACTTGAAGCTTTGTTTTAATGTACAGTAAAGTATGCTCTACTACAAAATATTTTTCAGTATAGATTTTATTGGTGAATGTGAAAAATACATTTCAAGTACCAGTAAAATTGTTGCAACAAATGTGATTATTCTAATGACGGGACATTGGCCATTCAAATAAACCCGAGACTGCCACATTTGGATTTAAATCGAATGTTCGTAAATCGTTTTGGTATGTTTGCTAGTGGATTGATATTGGGTTCATGTGTGAGGGGCGAGGCTGCGCGCGCATCCCTTGAAACGGTAGCGCCACCGATGTCTCAGTCTCGACCGAGCTACGACAACTATCAACTGCTACGTCGTAGCACTCACACTGGTCAACTCATAATTACCGTCAAAGTGTGTGTTGTGTGATCTCAAAAGACCAGAGCGATTTATTCGAGATAAAAGGATAAAAGGTAAACATTAACTACGTGATGATATTCATTTCATCATAATAATTATGTATAGTGAATAGTCTATTTTCATTTCTGAAATATTGATGTCGTAACAACCACTAGTGGCGAGGTATTATATTTTCACTTCGCTTTGATGGACGTTCAGTTTTAAATCCTTTCATATTAAATGTATCTCGTTCGACAAATCGTTGCCAGTGATATAAGTATTTTATTTGGTCAATATTTATTTTTGATCGTCAAATTGTTAGTCGAAGACCGTTGAAATTGTTATGTAACGTGAAATAATCGAATTGGTTTACCAAATGATGTTACGGACGTCAATGACACAATGAGAAAACTTTCTTTTAAGGGAAAATTTTAATTATGCTTCAATACTTTCTATGGTGTAAAATTTTATTAGTAGTAATAAGTAATTGTTGTAAGTAATATATATTTTTTATCACTCGAATGTATTTATAGCTACATTATAGTAGAAGTACATACGTATAATTTTTTTTCTCTTTAAAGCCACATTAAACCGCTCAAGTGACCTAAATCGATCTAATTTATGCGGCTACAATCTAAATTACATCATTTCATGTTATTTATGTACAATAAATAAAACAAAATAGTTATATTAAAAACGCACATTATATTTAATAAATTTAGTTCTCGTGCTTGCGCTGGTGGCTACTTATAAAGGCAACTCCTACGCGAAACCATTCTTTGTTTAACGATGTCATACAAGTAGGTAACAATTCAGCTATTTAAAAATCTAAATTGTATATTAAAATACTATTATCATAAACACACATGAAATAAAAGAAAAAGCTAAAGAAGAAACCGAAAAATTCCCTCCTTTGGGTACGTTGCAATAGATATACATATAGCCCAAGGAGGATTAAGGCATGATACTCATGCAAAATCTTTATGCAGCTTAATAAGAGGACACGCTTCGCCGACCCCACAAAATATGGGGTGAGGGCAAGAAGAAGAAGACAATGGGTGACGATCTTTGGCATTATGTAGTGCATCATAGGTGGGTTTGGTGGCTGCGACCTTTAGATCGAATGTCGCCAGATTTATTAGCATCGATTAGCTTGCTCTAATACACTGCCTCCATCTTTACCATCTTTAGTAGTGATGTTACCGAAGAACTCTAGTCCACACGGAGACAGTGTGATATTGAAAAAAAAAAGAAGAAATTTGCTGTTAATTCTACATGCGCTGTATATTAGTGTTAGTAGTAGTAGCTTATTAGTTCAGTACTGATCTCACATAACTACTTACTCTTGTGTGTCGGGTTATATATTTTACAGTTTAATCGGAAATAACGACGGTGCATTATTTTGAGCCCTTTCAAGTCAAGTTGGCTGGATCTTTCGAAGAGATAAATGTGGCTCATTGGGTGTAAGGGGAAAATTATTATGATTTATGATACACTGTTAATGTATTTACTTTGAGAAAAAAATCTTGTTACTGAGATTTTCGTATAACTTCATTTACATTTCAGCATGTTCTTATCGCTACTTATTCGATGGTGTGACATCATACTCTATCATCAGTATTTAAGGCACGACAGACATTTATTAACTATTTAGGGATATAAGATGCAAATACATACTACAAGTTCTGCGTTCTCTGACAAAGCTTAATTTCTAAAAGTGGTTTTAAGTTTTAATGCGCTTTGTCTAAAATCAATGTAGCTACAAACTTCTTGCCTTTAATGTTTTTTATATTGAATTGATTAACAAATAAATCATTGTGTTTCATATCAATTATGTGTATCGTTACACACATATTATGTTACGTTCGATAATAGCGTTAATTACTAAATAATTTAGCGAAACGGTTACTTCTTAAAAAATATTGAATATTTCAAGCGTACCAAGATTATTTACACGTACATAGAATACTTAATCGCACCTTTAATATATTGTGTTCTGAGTGAACATGGGACTTATGGGAATTCAGTTTCTTAAGCTAATTATCTATTGCCGATTCTCAGTTCGTTAACAGAAAAAAAGCTTTAATCAAGACTGGTACATTGATTAATGGCCTTTCGCAAAACATTTCACACAGCCAAGCGATTAATCTGAGTTTGCCGATTTGTTTGGAGATGATGTGTATTTTTTGTGTCCACGGAAAAAGAAATTTCCAAGCTGAAATTAAAGTTATTTCTTACTTGAACATATTTCTGTTTAACTTATTTTTTGTTATTTATCTATGTATTTCATCTGAGCTACCCTTTGGCTTCAGTTCATGTGGATGTTTTAGGAAGACAGGCTAAGGTTCCTTAACACGTTGAACGCCATATGAAAAATCGAGTATTTTCATTCAGACCTGGGTTCTCACCGGTGAGCCTTATCTTACTTAACCATTCGGGCTACGAGGGTCACTCGTGAGCCGCGTGAGGGTTCCAACGTAAACGCTTCCTACAAGCCACAGATTTCAGCTATCAAACAAAACGCGTACTTATGGAATTGAGCCGCATGGCCCTTTAGTATTTTCATTCAAGCCTCGGTTCTCACTGGTGAGCTTATCTTACTGAATTGTTCAGGCCACGAGGGTCACCCGTGAGCCGAGAGAGGGTTCCAACGTTAACGCTTCCTACAAGCCACATATTGCAGTTATCAAACAAAACGCGTATGGATGCCGCCCGCGTGGCCCTTTAGCCGAACCGAACGGCGTGGTTTTGAAATCCAATAGAAACTTGTAGTTTTTTTTAAATATCTTAAAAACTACACGGCAAATGTCGCAAAATTTTATCTTCTGTCCAAATTATCGCATTTTATAAAGCTTAGAATGAAAGTCTCATGTTGATAAAAATTACTAGTTCCCTAATTTTGGTTTGGCCCGAACGGCATAAGTACGCTAGGCCCACCGGTTAAAAGCGTCCAACGTGTTAAAAAATTAAAATTTAGCACCACAGCTCATGTTCGTTGTACAAAATTAGTTGCAAAACGACAACTCCATACTTTCATATTATACTACAACGAACACGAAAGAAAAGGGCCGACAAAATAATAAAAAATTAGGTTACTACTACCACAACTGTAATTGAATGGCGGCAGTGCGTGTTGTAAGCCCGCATGGTTACCAATACCCTGCTAACTCCCGCCACAAAGTATTTGTACTAGTATGATGGTGGGACAGCCATTCTACGATATAATTGAAACTTAGACCTCACTTTCTAAGCTTGTTAGTGGCATTCACGTTGTGATGTCTATGGATTTTGATAACTCCTCACCCGCCTATGCAATAAATAAAGAAAACTTTACTAAAAAGTAATAATATTTCCATCACTTTTCTCAGGAAAAAGATTGTTTTTTACAAAGACAATAAGGGAGACGGTAAACATGTCCATATTTGGAAAGCTTATTTCGCAAAGCTTCGTATGTTCTTGTATGTATAAAGTGAAGATCACGTCCTAACACCTACACATTACAGTCGTTCGTTTGAAGCTACATTTTAAAAAAATAAGGTTCCGCCATTCCTCATTTTACTCCCGTTCGCACGGCTAGCATAGAAATGGTAGGTATATAATAAAAACATATTTGTCGTTGCGAATGAAGGAACAAAGCTAATGCTAAAATTTATGGTTTATTTTAAAACTTTTAAAATATTTATTAATAATTAAATCGTATATCCTACAACGGTGGCAGAAAGCACCTCTACTGTGTGGAACCTCTGCGCTCATCCATAGTGCGTTTCTTGAGAATTCTGACGCGTAACATGCGGATACTTGACATATTAATACCTACATTCGGCGTATTTAGCCTCGGAACGCTTCAATGTCATCTGCCGCGAGATCACTTATTACCGGTTGGAGCGTGAGATCGTTTACAAATACGGAAGAAAAAAAAACTAAACCGAAAATTAACAAGCCTCTATTCCTTTCCATAGTTGAAATTTAAAAATATCACATACACCTATAGCCTACATATATAGTCTCCAGTTACCGACGTACTGATCTCGGGTATGTACTGTGTGGTTCCATAAGTGTAACCATTTACCGGTAGCGGGGTCAGAGAGGAAAACAACAGCAGTTACATAATATTACCAACTGTCGACGCTTATCGATCCTGCTCTGTGGCAGACTGCCAATAACACCCCACCCGCCTCTTAAAAGTTGAAAGATGCTAAAGTTGATCCGGAAAAATTGCGAAGTACACGTTATAAGATTCAATATAACGATTCTTTCACCGCAGTTTCATCCAAGAAACAATTTTACGACGGTTATCTTTGGGATGCTTTGAAATTAGGTAAAAAGGTTCTTGATAAATATAATAATAAATCTGATATGATAATTAGTATAATGAAGACATGATGGTAACCAAACCGACTTCATTTTTCCACGTTTTCTAATCCCTTTAACTCCTATCTTTCATAATGGCGGTAGAGAGCATATCAGATAAATGACAATTCTCGTGTTATCTTGCAACGGGCACTATGAACTAATATCTCAAATGTACGGTGGTACTTGTAGTTTCATATGACGAAGAGACAAAGCAACCCAATCCACAAAAAATCATACTTTGTCGCTACGACCAGAAAGAGAACATAACAAATAGTTTTTCTAAAATAATTAAAATATTAATTAATTTTTTTCTTTTTGTTTTCAGACTAACATACCAGTCAACATGGCGTTCGCCGGATTAAAGAAACAAATTAACAAAGCCAATCAGGTAAAATAGCAGAATCTTTTCAGTTAAGCTTAGAAATAACTCAAAAATATGTTAAAACTTCGAAAACGAAAATGTCAAAGATCGTCTCGACGCTTGCTACGAGCTTTTCAGAATTCGAGGGAATAACATTTACAAATGGTATTTTTGGAAACTTAATTTTATGTATACAAACAAATATTTTTTCCGAGTTCTTAGATTTTGTTTATTAATTACGTTTCTGGATGGAATTTCCTTAGTATCGGGAGGGAAATGAATGAAAGTGGGTGTCAAGACGTAGGCTGGGTTTGTCTTAAGTCTATCTAAAAATAATGTTTACAGAAATACTTTGCTTTTAGCTAAACACGTATACATTTTTATTTATAATTTTACTTATTTCTTTATTTATTATATTTATTTATTTTGTTTTCGTCTTTGGTATTATAATCAATGATTAGCCAGAGAAAGGAAAACCCATAGTCACTCCCAATTTAAAATATATGTATATGTAGCTATATAGACAGATGTAGCATAAATGAAAAAGTACAGCGCTATCTATTAGATACTACTAGATATAACTATATATGTAGTCAGCATGGTAACAGTAGTAGTCAGTACAGTAACTATAACTATAGTCAACCTAACGCCACTCCACTAATGAAACTAGAAGGCATTACTGTTTCACGGCAGGAATAGGCATTTCGGTTACCTACTCTTAAAGCTTTCATTACGCTTTATTACCAGTAAAAAGCTATACACATTAAGTATAAGAGCTAAATACTACTTCCCGGTCGAAGTCGAATACAACTAATGGAAAGTGGTTACTGCCACATGTCGTTTCGGATCCTCCCGATCTACTAACGGTACTTTTAGGTATCCCAAGCACCAGTCATCGTTCTCGTCGGACCCGTCGCTTGCCACGAAGGGCTCGGCGAGTAAATTAATCCCACAGACACAGCCCACTGAGTTTCTCGCCGGATCTTCTCAGTGGGTTGCGTTTCCGATCCGGTGGTAGATTCTGCGAAGCACGGCTCTTGCTAGAGTTCGTGCTAGCAACAACGTCAGGCTTGAGCCCCGCGAGCTCATCTACGATTTCAGTGAATCTAGAATAACCCCTCGAGGTTACTAGAATAGTAATGAAAAAAAAAAGTTACTGCTACTGAACAGAAAATAAAAATGCGGTATATATTCTGTTTTAAAAATATTGAACGCATCCTGACATATTTTCTCAGGAATAACCTTCAGAGCCTCTTCAAAAGAAACAATTTCTCTTTACGCATTACATGAATAGTGACTTGTGATTATCGTTTAGACCCCATAATACTTTCGTATATTTTCGTATTATCTTACTTCTTTATAGGAGTTTCATTTTATTTTAAATAAACGTCGCCTAGATATTTCATGGTGTTTGTCTTAAGGGTAAAACAAAACATTTGCTCTGGCATGATATAGCGGGCTGGCAAATAAATTTCCCTGTAAGTAATAAGCATCCAAGATAAATGAAACAACGGAGCTCTGAATATTAACAGCTACTAAAGAATAATTAAAAAAATGTTTTGCTTTCAACCTGTCTGCGAAGGTTACACATTTTAATATTACACGATGTTATTAAAAAATTTCATTATAGTCAAATGACTCAGTAAAGCAACGTATGCCGAAAAACCGGTCAAATTACGTTTGTTTATTTTAATCAGCCCGTTTCATATTACAGACTTATTGAAGCGAGTTCAATATTCAATCAGTTTTAAAATCAACATTGCTGAAACAATTTTGGTAATACTAGTTAGTGAGAATTAAATTGGTGATATGAATTAAATTACGTCCGTGACCTGAACATGCCCTAATTATTGCTTCAATTATGATCGTGGAATCTACCGAATCCTGTGATCTCACTTTTGTTGATTGGAATATTTCAAGGAGTTATAGAGAACCACTTTAACGAACTAACTTCGGAATTTGTCTGTGTCTCTATTTAGGTACCTATAACGACTATTATTTATTAGTATTTGAAAATGGAAACAAGGAAATTAAATCGACATTGGACGTCACATCTTTGCACCGAGTGAGCAGTAACTTTATTTTTGTGCAGATAGTTTATAAAAAAATGTTTATTGTTATATATTTTTCGAAATCTATATTGGTAAAACAATTCGGCCAAAGCATCCATTCTTTTCACCCTACTAACTGAATCCTGTGTCTGAGATTCATGTAATGGCTGAGCACCAACGATCGTTATCATCATAAAAAAATAGTTATAATAAATTAATAGTCCAGGTTCGTTTTATCTGCTAAGGATAGGGTAATTTGAATTTTGTTCTGTTAGTCTTCCCGTACCTTCATACATAATTTGCCTAAGTCATTCATGGTTTGGGAGACAAGGTAAGAGTATATTTTAGAAAATACTTATTATTTTCTTGTATTAAGTACATTCTTTTAGGGAGTCACCTTATGGAATTCATATAGCTCGTAAAATTTCTTATTATTTTCGGGATTTTGTCGATTATGATATCGTCGGCTTAAGTTATTTACCTACCAGCAACGCACATACATGATATGGGCCTATTTTAGCGGTCTCTAATCATTTGAATCCGAACGGATTTAGAGAACGACTACGATGAATATTCATGATGTTTATCACGAAACGTAACTTGAAACTGAACTTGAACAGAAATTGAATAATTGTAGCCATAAAAGCACAGAATATTATAAGAAACTCATATTTATCGCTGATAACTGCGCAAATAACGTTTGATGATTTTCCTACCAAATAATGCCCTGAGCAAATATATGAATTGTTTAGTAACATTTACAAAATTATTTGCTTCCTAATTTCGGAATCCATTGTTTCAGTATGTCACAGAGAAAATGGGTGGCGCGGAAGGCACAAAATTGGATTTGGACTTCGTGGAAATGGAAAGAGTAAGGCTTTTTAACAATAATTCTACACTACACGTACCATTTAACAAATGTTTTTCTATAAATAAATAGTAAATATTTTCTGACATTTTTATTCCAAAAGTATTATTAGGTTAAGAACGGAATGATACTGTAAAAACGATAAGTAGTGGAGTAGCGACCTCGTACGTCGTAACGTGGGCAGACAACCAATGAGGTGTACCGACGACCTGGTGTCAAAGAAGCTGGTAAGGACTGGACGCGAATGGCAAGAGACCGAAAAGAATGAAGTGAATACCATACACCACATTGGGTGGACACAGGTTAAAGAAGAAAGAGGGAGAGAGAGATACTGCATAATAACATCAATAGACCTTTGCACTGTCTAACTTTATTATCTTTAACAAAAAAATATAAGAGACATTAAAATAAAAGTTTTAGAGCCTTTGTAATTGGAAGATCTCAAGTTGTAGACGCAACTGCACTAGTTCGACCTGGAATAATGGAAGTTGTTGCTTAAACTGAAGTAGTGGATGAGATTGTTGTGGTAGTGCTAGCAGTCGAAGAAGCTGTGGTTGTTGTTGAACCTGCAGTCGTAGCTTCTGCTGTTGTTGCCGAACTTGAAGTAGTGGCTGCGGCTGTTGTTGAACCTGCAGCTGTAGAAGCTGTAGTTGTTGAACCTGTAGTAGTAGTCGTTACAGCTGTTGTTGGACTTGCAGTCGTAGCCTCTGCTGTTGTTGCCGAACTTGAAGTAGTGGCTGCGGCTGTTGTTGAACCTGCAGCTGTAGAAGCTGCAGTTGTTGAACCTGTAGTAGTAGTCGTTGCAGCTGTTGTTGGACTTGCAGTCGTAGCCTCTGCTGTTGTCGCCGAACTTGAAGTAGTGGCTGCGGTTGTTGTTGAACCTGCAGCTGTAGAAGCTGTAGTTGTTGAACCTGTAGTAGTAGTCGTTGCAGCTGTTGTTGGACTTGCAGACGTAGCCTCTGCTGTTGTTGCCGAGCTTGAAGTAGTGGCTGCGGCTGTTGTTGAACCTGCAGTCGTAGATTCTGCTGCTGTTGCCGAACTTGAAGTAGTGGCTGCGGCTGTTGTTGAACCTGCAGTCGTAGCTTCTGCTGTTGTTGCTGAACTTGAAGTAGTGGCTGCGGCTGTTGTTGAACTTGCAGCTGTGGAAGCTGCAGTTGTTGAACCTGTAGTAGTAGTAGTTGCAGCTGTTGTTGGACTTGCAGTCGTAGTTTCTGCTGTTGTTGCTGAGCTTGAGGTAGTGGCTGCGGTTGTTGTTGAACCTGCAGCTGTAGAAGCTGCAGTTGTTGAACCTGTAGTAGTAGTAGTAGTTGCAGCTGTTGTTGGACTTGCAGTTGTAGCTTCTGCTGTTGTTGCTGAGCTTGAAGTAGTGGTTGCGGCTGTTGTTGAATCTGCAGCTGTAGAAGCTGCAGTTGTTGAACCTGTAGTAGTAGTAGTAGTTGCAGCTGTTGATGGTGAACTTACAGTTGTAGAAGCTGTCGTTGTTGCTGAAGATGTAGTAGTAGTAGTTGCGGCTGTTGTTAAACTTGCAGACCTAGATGCTGCTGTGGTTGTGCTTTGTGTTGTGGATGAAACAGTTTCAATAGTAGTTGGGGTTGAAGTCAAACCATCTGTCGTAAATGCTTCTGTTGTTGTGGGATTACTCGAAGTCGTAGTAGCCGAAGTTGAAATTATAGGTTTATTATCTATCAGCGAGACTGGAATTATTTTCTTTGGTAACAGTTCTGTCCCTAAAATATCGTCGAGATATTCCTGAATAATTGGCATAACAGGAATCGCTGTACTATACTTTGGGTTTTTCCTATGCGTTCGATTTCTTCTATCTCTTTTAAAATATGGCGCCGTTTTAATCCTTGGATTCAATGTAGTGTGTTGTAAATAACTGTTTAAATTGTAACAAGTTCCAACTTTTATAAAGTCAAGTTTCAAACACTTCATTCTAAAAAAAAACAAAATTAATCAAATTATAATCCTGAAATTATTTGCTACATTTATTTAATGATACTTACATACACTCCGATGCTATAACTTCTCCAGGCTTACATCTGACCATGTTTAACAATGCTGGTAATTTAAAACATTGTGGACAGAATAGTCCAATTTGAATGTGGCCGACTGTATTCGTGAATAAAACAAACAGAGCCATCAGAGGAACTGTAAAAAAAATTACATATTCATCATCATCAGTCTACAGGCGTCCACTGCTAGAAATAAGCCTCTTCTAAAATATTATAAATTTTATATTCAACTCTATTAAATCAGTTAATGAAAAACGTATGCGGCGAATATGAGTAAAATTTTACTACAAAATTATTTCAATTAAAAAATATCATAATTCATTTAAAATTAAAATGTATTAAAAACTTCTAATTAGCAAGCGTGGAACGTTAATTATTTTCAATTTCAATATAAAGTTCACTTACTGTAAAACTTCATGTTTGGCTTTGTTGCAAGGAACACATTAATAAAGTAAATCGTGAAGGGAATGAACCAACTATTTATAATGAAACGAATTCTGTTCAATTCTGTCGTCACAAAACAGTAACGAACAATAAATAAATTTTGCAGCTGTATTAACCGAAAACATAAGTGCTAATTATAAACTGAATGGAGGATTACCATTAAAATAATACTTGTCGAAGTTTTGTTTTGTCGTGGATCGCGAATATAAAAATAATAACTTAGAAAACATTTTAGATTGTAATACTTCTCTGCTTGGAATTAAAAAAAAAAACTTAAGAATCAAGTCTATCCTATCTAGGGTAAGATAAACCGAAATGTCTAGTAACTAACAATAAAGTAACTTAAAAAAGATAACACAATACAAACAACATAATACAATGCTTACACGTACAAATAATAACTAGGCTACTCTAGTGCCCCCATGTTAATCCAGCACAGTGATAATATTTCAGCTTTTTTTTTTAAATACCACACCATATGAAATTGTGTTCATGTTCTCAAGAACCAATCTTAAAATCTTTCTTATTCGTGTAAAACATAATTGAAACACTAATATGTATTAAACTTAAAATAAATTGTAAAAGTTAGGTAGCAAATTAATAATTAATTTAGAACCTAAAAACATTGTTTTAAAATATGCTTTTGAATTGCTTCAGAAAACAGACGTAACGTGTGAATTGGTTGAAGAATTGCAAACGAAAACCAAAGAGTTTCTACAACCAAATCCAACGGCTAGAGCGAAAATGGCAGCTGTCAAGGGAATTAGCAAACTGAGCGGACAGGCGAAAAGCAATACCTACCCACAACCTGAAGGAGTGCTCGGAGACTGCATGTTGCATTACGGAAAGAAACTTGGCGAAGATACTATATTTTGTACGTATTTCTTCCTGATTTTGGCAAATAAAGTTGTTCTTTTTTTATTGCTTAGATGGGTGGACGAGCTCACAGCTCACCTGGTGTTAAGTGGTTACTGGAGCCCATAGACATCTACAACGTAAATGCGCCACCCACCTTGAGATATAAGTTCTAAGGTCTCAAGTATAGTTACAGCGGCTGCCCCACCCTTCAAACCGAAGCGCATTACTGCTTCACGGCAGAAATAGGCTGGGTGGTGGTACCTACCCGCGCGGACTCACAAGAGGCCCTACCACCAGTAATTACGGAAATTATAATCACATCGAATTATAATCAATATTACAATAAAATGTTTGTTAAAAGTGTATATTGTATTTTTTTTAAGTTTTCAATTACTAAAGGTTTATTTTATTACAATTACTAAAGATTACTTACGTAGTACTTAAGATTACTTATTTTTAACGCGATGTCGTTAATCGTTTTGTCATTTTAGCACAATGCCTCATCGAGATGGGAGAGGCCCTAAAACAGATGGCCGATGTAAAGTATTCGCTAGACGATAACATCAAGCAAAGTTTTTTGGAACCTCTGCATCACTTGCAGACCAAGGATTTGAAGGAAGTCATGGTGAGTATTTACACGAAGCTAATCAGTGTTCAGAGCATAAGGAATCTTTAAATTAATTTTGGGATTTCATGTTTGAAAGTTGTGTTTATGTAATGATGATCTTTTTGACTCCAGCACCACCGAAAGAAATTACAAGGACGCAGGCTCGACTTTGACTGCAAGCGTCGAAGGCAAGCGAAAGGTAAAACATATTATTATACTGTATCTTATTGACCTCAAACTTAACAATATTTATTTTTGCTTATTCTTATTGTACTTCGTGTCCGTTTCTATTTCAAGTTATTTTAAGTTTATTTCTTTGATTTATCACACAGGCCCTGGTAGGGCCAGCCCTTATATGAGTCCAAGCCATGGTTCAGCAAGACATGGTATGTTGATACCTAAACTATACACGCTAGAAGTCACCCACTAGATCACAGCGCCAGTTTTTATTTTCCTGTAGATATTAAAACATTTGCTTGTCTCTTCCATGTTTTTGCTCCTGTCCTGCGTCCGTGCCCCTCGCAACCATCACTTCACTCATGACCGGGTATTATTTCGCCGTTTGGTCTGTATTTTTCTTTTCTTTTCTTTGATTTTATTTTATCTTATTGTTGTACGCTTCGTTTCGAACCATCGCGTCGTGCTTGAACATTGATTCTGTTTTATTGAAGCGAATTTATATCAGGATCTCATATTCCAGACGACGAGATTAGACAGGCAGAAGAGAAGTTCGCGGAGTCCCTGCAACTTGCCCAAGTCGGGATGTTCAATCTTCTTGACAACGACGTACGTATAAACGGCCAAACCTACAAAATATTTTAATTTGACTTATAAATATCCATACTACCTGGAGCCACTGCGTTCATCCACAGTGTGCTTTCAGAGATCTTTTTTGCCACGTACCAACCGGCTTTAGAATGAACTCCCCTCTACAGTGTATCGCGATATCCTTCTTCAAACGAAGCTTGTGGAGAGTACTTAACGGCTGCCCCTGGCATTGCTGAAGTCCATGGGCGACGGTAACCACTCACCATCAGGTGGGCCGTATGCTCGTCTGCCTACAAGGGCAAAATATGTATTTCGGGTTAAAGATATTTTTTATTCTCAAAAGAATTACATAAATTCACTTAAATGAGAACAATAAAATAGTTATAATTAATTTAGATCGTGCAGTACATGACAATAATTTATGGTAACAACATGCGGTGCTATGACAATATATTTAACAAAAACTATAAAGATTATTATTTTCTTAAAATGTATAAAGAGGGTAGATTACCACAGAAGCNTAAAGATATTTTTTATTCTCAAAAGAATTACATAAATTCACTTAAATGAGAACAATAAAATAGTTATAATTAATTTAGATCGTGCAGTACATGACAATAATTTATGGTAACAACATGCGGTGCTATGACAATATATTTAACAAAAACTATAAAGATTATTATTTTCTTAAAATGTATAAAGAGGGTAGATTACCACAGATTGTATTTATAGATATATGTATATATGTATTATTATTTTCTAGGAGGAGCAAGTGGCGCAGCTCGCTTTCTTTGCGGAAGGTTTGCTGGAATACCATCAACAGTGCACGGAGATCCTCAAAGGACTTGTTTCTCAACTCATGGAAAAGTATGTTGAACTATTTTAGAATACGACTTCTTATAATGGTTCCTTGTGACGTCAGCAATATCATTTGTTTGAGGGTAACGGCACAGGGAAAATCTTCAATCGCGCGGGTGAAATTGCTCGATTTTGCTAATTTATGTTGATAATATCTTTGAGATTCAGGCATTTGTCGATTATCTTGTATTTTATGATAGCTACTTGCTCCAGTTTTTTGCTGACGTCAAGTATAAATAATTAAGAAGTTTCCCCACAAATCCATCGAGACAGCTCGACTACAGGTTTTGTTAAAGATTACTAATGCTCAATTTAAAAAAAAACAATTGTATAGTCTAGTGAATGGGCTCACGAACCACCTGATGTTAAGTGTTTACCGGAGCCTATAGACATCAACAACGCCAAATTCCGCCACCCACCTTGATTCATGATTCCTAAGTTTCAGTTCTATAGTACAAACCGAAACGCATTAAAAGTAGAGTGGTGGTAGGTTAAAAATGTTTTTTTCATAATAATTTTATTATCTTTTAGAACGGAATAAATAAATGAATAAACTCGACTTGAAGCATGTCATAGAATTCTCGTATTTATGCTCCTAGTAACGGTCCAACAATCAAACTGTCGAGCTCGTTTGAGCGAGACGAATGCAAAACCCAATATGTACTATCTACATTGCTGGGGCCACAAGTTGGCCCAACTAGCCGTGTGTAGATACAGTCTTTTAATTTGTGGAAAAAAATCGACGGTCGCATGACAAAGTGTCAAATGTTACTGATGATGGCCATACGCAACCAATTGTTTGGACGATGGTCGGCGTTTGCGTATAATAGGTTGGGGAAAAGTCTTTTCGCATTATAGTATGTATGAACTTCTAATAAAATCTCTTTGGCTATACTATTTGTATCTGGCTGGTTTTGGTTATGACCTCCGCACGGTGGCCGGCAAGAAGTGGATGAGGAGAGCCGCAGACCGGGCTCAGTGGTGTGGATTGGGAGAGGCCTATGTCCAGCAGTGGACGACTGTGGGCTGTTGATGATGATGATGATGATGATGATGGTTTTGGTATCATTAAAAGTTTAAATTTTAAAGAAGATAATTCCAAATTCAATTCAAAAAATGTTGTGAATTTTCTTAAAAAATGCGAAGAAACTTTTTCCTCAACCTTATTTATTACACACACTTAACCAGTTAGGTGATGACTTCCTTATCAGCTATCTATATACTTATAAGCTGTTATGTATAGTATAATGTATGTAATACCCTGTTATATATAGTATATGTATTTTACTACAAAAAATCATAATTAATATCACCGAATGAATTTAATAACCAAGCTTGAATTATTTTTGAATCAGGAAAGAGGAAGCGATCAACCGTCCGAAGATGGAGTTCGTACCGAAGACGCTAGCAGACCTGAACATCGAGGGCATGCATGATTTGAACCATGGTAGGCGGTACGGTTCTAGCCAGAGTCTCTCCCGTCCCCGCCAGCCCCTCCCCCCCTCGTCGTCGGTCGGCGACCTCTCCACCCCCGACCCCTTCCGAGCCTGGGAGGCGCCGCACACTGGCCCGCGCACTGGCCCCCACGCTGGCCTCCACGCTGGCCCCCACAGTGGCCTGCGACCGGCGCCAGTCTTCAAACCTCATCCCGCACCTCGCGCGCAACCCAACGGAAAGGACCCTTGGACAGGTGAATCGGGTTTTATTTGCAGCTCATCTTCATTTGGTTTGGTTCGGTATTCTTATTTAACGGTTATGGGATTACTTGCTCAAATAATTTTGCTTTTGTTTTGTTAAAAAATATACTGGTGGAGGTTTTGTAGAAAGAAAACATACATATTAAGGGTATCATTGCAAGTATGTATAGTAAATAATGTTAATTCTAAAAGTAATATAAAAAAAAAAATTTAATCAAAAAGATCAACCCAGTTTTTAACACATCACGCTTCTCATGGGATTCACAATAAAGACATTACATTTCGTCACTAATAATAATCGGCACTTTTTACATATTACTCATCGTTATATAAAAAGTTAATGATTGTTCACAGTCATCCCGTGATTTAAAAATCATTCACTCTGAACTATAGTGTCTTCTCTTGAAACGTATATATTTATAATAGAAATTTATAGGGTCGTTCAGCTCCTTCGATATAAACTTCCACGACAGATCTAAATGAATCTGGCCGTAATATCTCTATTTACACACTGAACTTGACTAAAGTTTTATGCAGAAAATAAAAATTAAATTAATCCATCCATACAAATACATCGTAGCTTAAAGGATAAGGCGCCCGGTACAGTCGTATCGAGCGATGCAACCGAGCCGGTGTTCGAATCCCGCAGGCGGGTACCAATTTTTCCATTAAATACGTACTTCGCAAATTTTCACGAATTACTCTCACGGTAAAGGACTAACATCGTGTAATAAAAATCAAACCTGTAGAAATCATAATATGCGTAATTAGCTCGTCCACCCATCTCGTAGTAGTAAAAAAAAATGAACTGAAATAATGAAAAAATGAACTAATTTTACGTTATCACGTTTACAAATGAGTTCCCAAGCGATAAAACAAAAATTAGTTTAAAAAATACTATATTTAACAGACAATATAAAAAAGATACAGTAAAAGCTTCTTAATCGCGCTTCCTTCATTCGCGGATTAAAAAATGCGACCCGACTCCTTATTCGCGGATCTAATCAATACTTCGGTTAAGGATTGCGTTATGTAGGTATCCACTCTAATATCCTTTGTAAACGCGTCGTCAAAAGCACTAATAGGATAGAAAAGTAAAACAGAACTTATTATAACTATGCCTAAAGTATATTATTATGGTCAAAAACTTCAATTAAATTCATTTTTGTTTTTATATACATACATAAATTCTCGGTTAACACCTGCTACTGATGTTTTATGAAATAAGTAATTTCTTTTCAATTCTGGTGTTATTTAATTTTGCCTTTTATAAAACCCGCATATTGAGACTGAATTTATGTTTATATTATTATAAATACACCCAATTGTTCCACTAATCAGTATTGAATCAATTGAATTGAAATGGTAACACTATAATACACCGATTCTGACAATGTACAAATACTCATACGTGGAAATGGGAAATGAAAGTAACATTTTAGTAATATTAATAAAACACTAGTGCTAATAAAATTTTATGCACAAAAAATATGTACGTAAAATAACAGGAATGTGTATATTAAAACGTTGACTGCCATATGGTACCACGCGGCGCACTGAAGTAATTATGTCAATTTATCTCTTCGATCTTCTTACAAAGGCGCCGGAATATCTAGTAGACTCTGACGGGAAGACGAATCCGAAGATACTGAGAATGAATGTATTTTTAAGAGACTTATAAAAGAATGAAACAAGCACATTAACAAACAAAAGAAGGCTAATTTAGGCAATCCAAGCGCTTAGTAACAGAAATCGACATGATTACTTCAGTGCGCCGCGTAGGACACCGGTGACCAACACGGCAGTTGACGTGTTAATAATCCCTAAACATATGAATAGTTTTATAGAATGACAATTTCATACGTGAATAATAAACAAAATATAACAGAAATATGATAATAGTTATGTACTTGTAGCAACTATTATTTACATGTCTATAAATGAGTGGATTTTTTTGTTTGTTTATAATCTTTAATTAATTTAGCTTCGTTTTTTTTTCTGTTCTAACATGTTCAAGGGTTCAATAATCGATGATGGGGGGTGCGATAATAATTGTACAGAGATTTGTTACAGGTCGCCGAACTTCCTTATCCTATTACATCCTAATTCCGATATCTGAATATTACATACGTATATCATTTATGTGTTGTATATGTTAAATACAAGGTCTTCATAGAGCTAATGCGTACGGGAATAAAAATTCAACTTTTCAACCTAGAATAAAAAATTAAATTTGCTATCTAAATCGAAGACTTTGTATGTATCATTATTAGTAATTGTGTTCCCTGAAAGACGTATTTATTTGAATATATGTGTGTGATTGTTATTCTTCTTCCCTAGTCGATATTTGATGTTCTATCTTCCTGAGAACGTTCAATGTTCAGATCTTATCTAGACGAACATTATTGACATGCACAATGCAGAAGACATTCACACTTTAAACCAATAATACAAGGGGATATCGTTTTTGAAAATATTATAATGCAACAAAATGATAATTAATTAAATTAATTTCTGTTCATAACATGCAAGTCATAAAGAAACATTAATAATTTATTACATTGAGAAGCCAAATTTATTTGTATATTTAGAAATAAAATATAAAGTAGTAATAATTGAGTGTGGGCTATTGTATTGTTTCTCTGCTGGGCAACTAAGGTGGCTCGCAAGCCGGCTCCCCTGAGCACAAGCCCCCGTCCAACTTGGAGTTATTCCCGGGCGGTGCGCAGCGCTCCAACAATGGTAACACTCGAAGACACACAAACAAATATATACTCTAAATACAAACAAGACACACACACACACACACAGTAGTACCGACATCACACTATACAACTGAGATTTAGACCATGCCTTAATATAGGTGGCGGCATTCGCTTTGCTATATGTATTTGGCTTTAGTTTTTTTTTTCATAAATAGGCGCTGGTCATGAGAATGTTTATGCAATTATCTATGCAATTAAAAAAAAGGAACATTAGGCCTCAGAGGGTCGTACACGAATAATAGTCTGGTTTTTTATCATATAACACTGATAGGAAGCTTACCAATACTGCTGCTTTACATAGCTTTTTTTTATTGCTTAAATGGGTGGACGAGCTCACAGCCCACCCGGTGTTAAGTGGTTACGGGACCCCCATAGACATCCACAATGTAAATGCGCCACCCACCTTGAGATATAAGTTCTATAGTCTCACTCTGTATAGTTACAACGGCTACTCCACCCTTCAAACCTACCTATAGCTACGTTAATCCTAATTTTTCTACCTAACTCCTAATTCCTATCGAAGGTATTCGTGATAAAACGCGACCGATCCTTCCCAATTTCACTGCAAAGTTGCCAGCTGAAGCGACACAGCGATCGTTATTTTAAATCGTGTTAATCGTGTCCTGTGTCGCCATCAGTGAATAAATGTATTTTTTGCTCACAAAAATAAACAAACATATACCAAACATACAAAACATACAAACCCTCACACGACAAAACAGCGGTTATAATGAACGGCTTCTTAGTTTCAAACTTTATTGTTAAATTTTGTTTCATGTAGGTATGTAGGAAAAACAGTGTTCAGTAGATTTATAATACAGAAATACACTACAACGCACGTAACACGCTTATGACGGGCTTGAGTGACTGTGTGGTATATATATATTTTTTCGATTGGCTTTAAGCTGTTTTGTGATAAGACAGCGATCTCTAAAATTAATAGAAATAGAGTAGACTTTTAAAAAACATCAATAGCTTATTTCATTTGCTGTGCATGTCAATATCATTCATTGAAACTATGAAAATTAGGTGTTGTTTGTTTCATTTCAGAGAGTAATCTAACAACTTTAAAATTAATGATTATTATTAAGAAAAATGGATCACGTTTAAAAAGAAAGTTGTTAGTTTATCTAAAGCTATCATCGACGCAAATAACAGATTAAAATCAGTCATTAGCCATGTTGTTAATAAATATTTGTGTAACTTAGAGATAGTCTTGCATTGGCAGTCAGTCAGCTTCAAACACAATAGAAAGACGAATGTAATCGTTCCTAGATTACAACATATTTATTAATTACTAACTAAATGTTCCATTCTACATCAGTTTCAACTGGAAATTTCATATCATACATAAGATGACTGGTCGCATCGCAATTCGAATTTTATCTCAACATCAAACTCTTCATTCACAAATTCGCGCGAATTTTTTGGCAGAATAAAAATTAGTTTAGGTGGTCATTAACGACTTAATAGAAACAATTTTCAGCTAGACACAACATTGCATTTCCAGCTGCAATTTGAAGATGAAGTCAAAACATTCCGCAATTACAAAACATTAATTTTAATTAATTTAGAATCTGCCAAAAGATTCGTTTGTCGTAACATAATACTCGTAATAGTGCGTGTCTGAATCAAGCCGTGTCCGTAGCTTCACCGCTCCCATCGCCCGTGAAGTCGCCGGCGCGAACACCGATGGCTCCCAACAAGGCTCCGTGCTGTACTGCTCTGTATGACTTCGATCCGGAGAACCCGGGAGAGCTGGGCTTCAAGGTAAAACCATCTCAAGGCCATTTTAAGTTTAGTACTTCTTTAGTTAGCGAAGAGGATTTAACTAAAATGAACTTCCGACTATTTTATAAATATACAGTTTTCAAACGAGTTTTTTACATAGTCACTTACCTACATAACAAGATTGTGCATGATTGAAGGGAAACAAATTATGTAACAGATGCGTATTATGATTTTCAAATACTGCCTATTTATTTATACACTAAATTTAAATAGATTTGAGAAAACTGACATTTAAATATTACTTGGTAAAATTATTACTATAATGTTAAATCCAAGCGGGTTGGCACATGTTGCTGCGGTTGAAAGTAATGCATTGTGGTTTGATTACTTTTTTTGAAGATTTTATGATGACCTACTATGATTTGAGTGTAGGATAATTGGGTTATTTCAAAGTAGTTCGAAATTCGTTACGAGGTGGGCAGCGCCATCTAGGTTTTGGAGGAACAGCCTGTCTGCCCTTCTATTCCAAAAAAATTGATCATCCGATCCTTCCAACATTACTACAAAAGTCCTGAGAGACCAACACTTACATTGTCACATTCAAAACCCAAAAGAATATCGATCCTTATTCTTTTTTCCCATGTTTCTAGATTTTGTTGGCACAATAAACAACTGTCGTAATTAGATTTGGCTCAAAGTATTACAAACTTATGAATTTAAGCAAATCTAAATAAGAGTTTGTAGCAAGAATAATTTAGTAATGAGTTTAAATACTACTACAGATGGATGATTAGGCATTTGTAAATTTTTTCATTGCATAGATGGGTGGACGAGCTCACAGCCCACCTGGTCTTAAGAGGTTGCCGGAGCTCATAGACATCTACAACGTAAATGCCGCCACCCACCTTGAAATATGAGTTTTTTAAGGTCTCAGTATAGTTACAAAGGCTGCCCTACCCTTCAAACCGAAACACATTATGTACTGGTTCACGTAGATATAGCCTGCCTGTACGGGCTCACAAAAATATTTTGATAATTATCAAATCATATGATAGTATCATATACGTATATGATAATTATCAGATTTTGCTGATAAGCATATCCGTGTATTTTTATAATGATTATGATTCCAGGAGAACGACGTGATCACGCTGATCAACAAGGTGGACGACAACTGGTTCGAGGGCAGCCTGAACGGCAAGACGGGCTACTTCCCCATCAGCTACGTTCAGGTCAACGTTCCACTGCCCAATATGTAAACTTGGAACATGTAGGTGTAACACAAACATTCACTTTTAATTGAATATGCAATTTCAAAAAGGGCACATGTCGCATATTCTGTCAAATACGTTTTTTCATATACATGTAGTTTTGAGGCTTACCTACACCCATTTTATAATAATTCCAGTAATTTTCAATTGCTAATTAACACTAAAATATATCTCAAAAGTTAATATTTTAAATTTTACACTGCTTTAGAAAATAATCAGTTTTTTTTATTTCCTGAACATTTTACATTATAAGAGATGTGCCCTTTTCGAAATTACATATTTAATTCATTTAAGGCATTTTAAAAATGTGTGTTTAATTTTACATTAGATCATACGGAATACCCTTACCCTTAACTATGAAATATGATTAACTGATCGTTTTTCTGACGTAACTTGTGTTACACCATTGAAATAATCTTCATATACTAAACGCAGCTATTACATAAAGGATTAATATGAATTGTTCGTAACTTCAATCGTGTCAAAAGCTCAATGAAATTATCCAATCAAGTGTATTTTATATACATTGTGTGAATACAGACTTTTTTGTTTAGAAGAAGTCTTCCCGATATTACACTCCATTTTAGAATTGTTTTTAAAAAGAAAATTCAAACAGATCTATTGTGTTATATAATTAATAATAAATAAAAACCCGTATAATACGCCAAAGAATACCTTAATGATAATATTATTGAATTCAATATACGTGTGTATGTATTATTTTATTTCCTTTTTTTATACACATTATTTTCCAAATGAATTGAGGTCGTATTTTGTAATAAATCTTATTATTAGTTTAACAAAGACGTATGCTATAATTTATACATTTTTCATGTTGCCATTTTATTCGTGACTGCTATTGTAGGCCTACCGCTTAATCGATAGTTAGTTGCGCGGGGGAGGGGCGAGGTAGTATGATGACGTCACTTTTATGTAAAAGACAATCGCCCATACCATTGGCAATACAAGGCGATTTCCCTGATTAAGAAACCCCGAAACAGAATTTAAATTGATATGATTTCGTCATTCTTTTCATACGACCATTCAAGTGGAGTATAGTCATTAGAGTATATTCATTCAAGTGGATTCAAGTGGAGTATGATAAACCATTAACAAGGACAGTTATTAAAATCAAAGTATGAGATAATGAATAAATCAGGTGACTCCTTAAATTTTTTTGGCTACTAATCATATAACACGTTCTTTCACGTTTTAAATTATTTTTTTAATGGAATGGAATGTAATGGGACCTGGTAATGAGACTTTTAAGCTGAGTCAATTTATTTTCTTCGTATATGCTGTTATAATATGATAAATGATATGAAGCGAAATGAGATGAAGTTGATTAACTTGAGACTTTAATCAATTGGTGTGAAAAACCACCGTTATAACACATTTAACTCTCAAGGATAACTAAATTAACAAAATAAAACAATTCACAATTCACTTCGCTACTCGCGTTTCACCCAGATGTCACACTTAGACCCTCATATATTATAAAGTACGTAATATTTGCTAGAAAAGATTAAGCAATACTGTTGTTCTATTACTTCAGCAGCCACCATCATTGAGCGGTAGGTCTATTATATTTTAGCAAATTAGTTGTAAGTTTGGAACAAATTAATTTGTTTCCGTATGTAGATATTAAAATATACCAGTTATATTATTTAGTTACATTAAGACTATTGTTTAATATGATTGTAGAATCGAAAAACGTTGGTTAAAACTTTGAGCTTGTCAAAATACTATCATAAAATTGAAAGGTATAATGAATCTCAGATAAACATAGTTATGATAGTCAAAGAAATTAAAACACCAATTATTCATGTTTCCATAAGAAAAACACTGTTATCGTAATAAGAATGCGGTAAAAATTAAAACGACTTTTTGGCGTTATGCTTACATTTTCCTTAATTCATTGTTGATTTTTTCCTCTCCATAGCTCGAAGTTTTGATGTAGGTATGTGATTTACAGCTATTGCGATGCGTAGGGCAGCATTGATTCCGAACAGTGATATTATGTGTATTTACTCTATAATAAACATATTTTACATGTAGTTTATAAAATAATTTTTTTGTGTAATGTTTTATTTAGAATACCTTCTACTACTATCTACTTATTTGTGTGATGAATTGTTTCATCATTTATTTTGTTAAATACACGGCACTACTTAATTGACTAGAATGATTGATGTAAAACTAGTTAAATGTTTGAGATTAGTGATTTTGTGGTTAATTAGTTTGTCTACATAGAAATTACTGTATGCTCATATTGCTGCATGATTGTGTATGTTAAGATGACGGTCTTGCCACCAACATTAAGTTTAAATTTTTACGTGAATTAATATAAATAATTTCATTTATGTTTTAAGGAGTTTTCATATTAGGTGTATTTTCAAATGTTATATTGTCACCTTCTTGGATATCAAATTTAATATGTTTAACGTAATTTACTCCCAAAAATAAATATTAAAAAATAATAATTTTATCATATACGAATATAGAACAATTATAGTAAAAAATATTTTTTGAACTCGCACACTCATTTCGATTTAATTCACTTATAAATACATATTTAAAAATCGATTAAAATATCCGAGTGGAGTACATTTTTCATCATCCCTAAAATCACATATGCTAGTATTTAAATAAATAAAAGTTATCATAATAAATATTAATGTTGTCAATGTGGATGTTGCAAAAGTTAATTAAATTTCATCGCATCATTTGTGTAGTAATCGGAACTCATTCGATCATGTTTCTGGCATAGAAAAGACAATACCTAGATCTAATGTTAGTCGTACGTAAGTTCATAAATGGAATGTTCTTCAAGTGTCTCTTAATATAAGTATATCGAGTATATTATAATAATTATCTTCAATGTTACAAGAATCGATATTTTAACGTTCAAAAATACCGCGATGCGGATATAATTATTGCATGTGTCCTTCGTCTTAAAATTAATACTATTCACATATATTCATTTTGAATATGACTGTTAAGTATTGTTTATTAAAATTTCTAATGGCTTGCAAAAATTGTTGGGAACGTAAAGTTCATTAGGTATGTTGTCGCTTCGCACCGTGTACGTTGTAATAAGCAAAGGAATCAATTTGTTTCCAAAATACTCGGGACAGAGTCGCCCGTGTAGTAGACAAATAAAAACAGCATATAAAAATTATATTCTTGAAAATACAACCACTTATTTAGTAATCAAAATCTGTGATGCGCAAGTAATAACACTAAAATACTAAAATTTGCAAATAAAATTAGTCTGCATTATTTATCACACAAAACAAATTTGTATAGTTTTTGGGATCTTCTATCAGTAGATTCTAATATTCGCTAACGGTGCGGCCACACGAGTTGTCTTGTTACTATGTGCTTGTTCATGTTACTGTAATCTTGAATATTGTGTAATTTTAATAGGTGTATCTTGACAAATTGCCAATTGTAAAGCAATAAAATTGGTTTGTATTTGAAAATATCCAAAACGCTCGTTTTCGCCTATTAATAAAATGTTAACAATTAAAATTAAGTTAAGCGTTTTCATTTCTTATTATAATTCCCTAAGTAGTGTTAAAATCACCATGTAAAACAAGAAATCATGAGTCCCACCTTTTACAGCTAGATCTATTTCTACCGAAATTTCTACTAGAAACAGGCCATTCGTCCCGGTTTGAAGTCTGGGGCAACAATTGCACTATTAAAACTGAGACATAGAACTCATATGTCAAAGTGACAGGTGGTGTTCCATCCAGGTGGGCCGTGAATTCGTTCGCATATCTGTACAATAAACAACAAAAGAAAAAAAAGACTGAAAAAGAATTGTATACATCTATAGAGATTTATAACGGAACCAAATATCCAAGCGTGCGATACCGCCCCCGCCGCTGCCTTAGCCCCCGCTGCTACAGACCTCTGAGCCGGGGAACACGCACCCTCGGCGCGCGAAGACGACCGGCAAAATATTGGCAATCTTAGCTTGTCTGTACTTTTTTCAACTCATTTAGTTTTATTTCACTTAATTGTATCGCTTTTCTATTAAAATATTATCCAAATCAGTGTTAACATCATTTCCATATCCTCTTTGCAAACAGCCCGGAACACTGAACACACTTTACTGGTGGTAGGACCTCTTGTGAGTCCGCGCGAGTGGGTACCACCACCCTGGTTATTTCTGCCGTGAAGTAGTAATGCGTTTCGGTTTGAAGGGTGGGGCAGCCTTTGTAAATATACCTGAGACCTTAGAACTTATATCTCAAGGTGGGTGGCGCATTAACGTTGTGGATGTCTATGGGCTCCAGTAACCACTTAACACCAGGTGGGCTGTGAGCTCGTCCACCCATCTAAGCAATAAAAAATAAAAAAACAAACCCACAAAAAACTCACAAAAGCCCCGTCAGTTGGAATTTTTAGTGTTAAAGATATCATTTAGTATCTTATCTTACTACATAACATTACCTCGATGTTATGGAGAGTACTCAAGTGCCGTTATCCTCAATTTCTACTCCAGTCCTATGGAGAGCCGTCAATAAGTACATTGTGATATTGAGAACTATCGTATCTCATGTTTTAGGGATGGTCCATGTATAGATCTGCCTATCTGTACTGTAGCTATGTATAAGTTCAATGTACTTGTAGTATGCAGTTTGTTCCTGTGGCAAGTACCAAATCTTCAAAGAAATTTTTTTCTCGATACCAAAATGAATGTCTGTCCTCTTTACAGTTAAAGTAACTGGATTCTTTCATCATAATATGGCGAAATGTGATACAGTATTTGGCTCTCCACAGGTTTGTGTCATAGTACTATCAGCGGAAAAAAGATTTAAAGAGTGATAGGCATTTCAGAGAAAGAAGTTTTCTTAATACATATATAAGTGACGATATTCACAGGGGAACGTGCTTGTTACACTAATTTAATATTTAATTTAAACAATGATCGGTTGTCTCACCATGACTGACCATTTACAATTTGAATGAATTAATGAAGATCTAAAAGATGAATTTTATTAATTTATAAGATGGGTGGACGAGCCACGGCCTACCTGGTTTTAAGTGGTCACCGGTGTCCATTGACTACAACCTAAATTCCACCATATACTTTGAGACACTATTGTAAGTCGCACTTTCTACAATACAATAGCTGCCTCACACTTCAAAATAAAATGTATTACTGCTTCACGGCAGAAATAGGCAAGGTGGTTGAACCGACCCGTATGGGTTCACACAACTCCCTGCCACCAGTAGGTACCTAATAACGAAAATTATTTTTCTTGTTTGATTTTCATTAAAACATGATATTCTTTCATCGTTCAAGTCACACATTTGTTAAGTACCTACCTAATTCATTAAAAAAATTGTGCCTTCATAGCTAACCGATACCTACAAATGCATCGACGCATCTTCTTTAGGTTACGACTTCGAATGTGAATGTACTTAAAAATCTTATTTTATACCGGGCTACTCAAATATTGAAAGGCTCGAAGATAGGATTCATTCATTTGATGTTACGAGTGGTACCGGAAATAGTAGTGAAACAAAGACACCAACTCCAGTCGAGAACCTACCGCAGACGACTTGCAGCAACAATAGGTACTAGTCTATAACTAGTCCTAAAAATGGGAATTGAATGATTAAATTAAATACACGACACGTAGATCTAAAGCCATTTATTTGTAATTCAGAGAAAAAATTAGAATACCTGAAATGTTTTGCATATTTTTGTTTTCGAAGTGTCAGTCTAAACTACTAATTCGAATACTACAATTTTTAATAGCTGCATATCTACATGCCACCACGGAGTCTCAAAACCAAATGTAAAGTAGATTCTTTCTGGATGTTGTAGTCAGATAGTGTACGGCCATCTTCAAGCTGTTTGCCCGCAAAGATCAATCGCTGCTGATCCGGAGGAATTCCCTCTTTGTCCTGAATCTTGGCTTTCACATTTTCGATGGTGTCAGATGCTTCAACTTCCAATGTGATGGTTTTACCGGTAAGTGTTTTGACAAAGATCTGCATGCCACCTCTGAGACGTAACACCAAATGCAGAGTAGATTCTTTCTGAATGTTGTAGTCAGATAGTGTACGACCATCTTCAAGCTGTTTGCCTGCAAAGATCAATCGCTGCTGATCTGGGGGAATTCCCTCTTTATCCTGAATCTTGGCTTTCACATTCTCAATAGTGTCAGATGCTTCAACTTCTAGTGTGATGGTTTTACCGGTAAGTGTTTTGACAAAGATCTGCATGCCACCTCTGAGACGTAACACTAAATGCAGAGTAGATTCTTTCTGGATGTTGTAGTCGGATAGTGTACGGCCATCTTCAAGCTGTTTGCCCGCAAAGATCAATCGCTGCTGATCCGGAGGAATTCCCTCTTTGTCCTGAATCTTGGCTTTCACATTTTCGATGGTGTCAGATGCTTCAACTTCCAATGTGATGGTTTTACCGGTAAGTGTTTTACAAAGATCTGCATGCCACCTCTGAGACGTAACACCAAATGCAGAGTAGATTCTTTCTGGATGTTGTAGTCAGATAGTGTACGACCATCTTCAAGCTGTTTGCCTGCAAAGATCAATCGCTGCTGATCTGGGGGAATTCCCTCTTTATCCTGAATCTTGGCTTTCACATTCTCAATAGTGTCAGATGCTTCAACTTCTAGTGTGATGGTTTTACCGGTAAGTGTTTTGACAAAGATCTGCATGCCACCTCTGAGACGTAACACTAAATGCAGAGTAGATTCTTTCTGAGATGTTGTAGTCGGATAGTGTACGAGCCATCTTCAAGCTGTTTGCCCGCAAAGATCAATCGCTGCTGATCCGGAGGAATTCCCTCTTTAGTCCTGAATCTTGGCTTTCACATTTTCGATGGTGTCAGATGCTTCAACTTCCAATGTGATGGTTTTACCGGTAAGTGTTTTCACAAAGATCTGCATGCCACCTCTGAGACGTAATACCAAATGCAGAGTAGATTCTTTCTGGATGTTGTAGTCAGATAGTGTACGGCCGTCTTCAAGCTGTTTCCCCGCAAAGATCAATCGCTGCTGATCCGGAGGAATTCCCTCTTTGTCCTGAATTTTGGCTTTCACATTTTCGATGGTGTCAGATGCTTCAACTTCCAATGTGATGGTTTTACCGGTAAGTGTTTTCACAAAAATCTGCATTCCACCTCTGAGACGTAACACCAAATGCAGAGTAGATTCTTTCTGGATGTTGTAGTCAGATAATGTACGACCATCTTCAAGCTGTTTGCCAGCAAAAATCAATCGCTGCTGATCTGGGGGAATTCCCTCTTTGTCCTGAATCTTGGCTTTCACATTTTCGATGGTGTCAGATGCTTCAACTTCCAATGTGATGGTTTTACCGGTAAGTGTTTTCACAAAGATCTGCATGCCACCTCTGAGACGTAACACCAAATGCAGAGTAGATTCTTTCTGGATGTTGTAGTCGGATAATGTACGACCATCTTCAAGCTGTTTGCCAGCAAAAATCAATCGCTGCTGATCTGGGGGAATT